>RPOG01000019.1:929857-1529857 GCA_008086565.1 Thalassoma bifasciatum
CACTTTCAGTCTGAGAATAATTGGTCTCTAGAGCCATTTGAGCGGCTCTGCCATGTGAGGTAAGAGTCAGGACTGACCAACATCAGCAAACACAGAGTGCCTCTATTATTGATGAGCTACCTACAAAATAAAAGCGTAGGATTATTATTGGCCTTTTCCAACATTCCAGTGGTTAGGCAAATTAAAACCCAATTTCTTATTTTTATTACTGAATTTTGCTGAAGTCCATCAAGGTCTTCTCTATGTCACATTTTGTTTCAGAAGCCCTGCACCAAAGATGGGATTTTTCGGGTGGTGCTTCATTCATCTCAGAAGATTTATCAGAATGTCAACCGTCTCTACTCTTGCTCCATTAATACTTACACATGAGTTTGCTTGATTACTTTGTCAATGCAGGCCTTGGAAGTAAGATGCCACTTCTCTGGGTGTGCTGCAGCACATGTGATTTACACTATCGATCCAACATCCTGATTAGAATTTTTAATTAATGAAGGAGGCTAATTGCCTAGGGAGAGACGAATCCGCCCGACCCTGAACGAGCCAGATGATTTGCGTTGCGGCACTGAGCCTAAGTTAATTGCTAGGCTGATTCGACTCGCCTTGCCAGAGATAATATGCTGTGGCACGTTTGAAAAATTGACCTCACTCTCTTCCTATTTAAAGATCATATAAGCCCATGGCAACAAGGGAGGGAAGGAGAAGGGCCCTCTGTGGTGTGAAGTTATGACGTGTATTAGTGCAGTAAACAAAGTATGAAACACACACCCTTTTTTATTTTTTACCAAGCATGTGTTTCAAACACAGTCTGTGTTTTTGTATTTAGGTAATGGAAGTAATACTCACAGGGCTAGGAAACAGAGGGGGAGGCTTGCTTTGCGACAGGCTCGGATACCTTGACAATAATCCCTGCTTTTCCCAGAGCACGGATAAGGGCCACTTGGGGCATTTCAACAGCCTAAAGGCCTTCCATTAACTATTAATCTTCTCCTGGAGAGCAGTGGGGGAACTGTGGAGTCACAGCTGCCATCACACTGCTTTTCCCCTCTTACCCCCTTCTCTCCCTTATCCCACTGTTTCCATTGGCAAACAATCTGCAGCCATAAGTTGGGCTAATTAATTTTAAATAAAATACCTTGGTTATGCATTATTTATGCTTAAAGCCCAGAGCTACTGGTGTTAGACAAATACACAAACTCTATACTGAATTACCAGACAGTTTGACCAGATGACGATAGCAGGTCCTTGGCGGGCTATCAAAGTCAACCTTAGCATTTCGTAAGTGTGGGGGATCCAAAGTAAACAAACACAGTTGACTTTCAGCTAAAGAACAAGCATATGAAGTGCCTGGTTTTTCTGTGGTGAGTAAGTTTGAAAGGAAAGCTTTATTATTCATGTGCTGCGCAGCTCATCAATAACACAGGTTAGCTATCGTAACTGCACTTCACTGAATGGAGGATGTGGCCGAAAGGTCCTCTTTGAGCATGCCCACGAGGGGGATTTTCAAGGTGTCTGGGGGTGATTTCCAGGTGTAACATGCCACATCCTTATTGAAATCTTAATGGCCCCTGGAGCCACCCTATAAAGTATAGTGATATCACTGTTGGCCAGGAAACTTGCATCTCCATTTGTTTCATGGCTCAAATTTTTTTTTTTTTCCTTCATGTCTGTCATAAAGTTCTCTGAATCAAAAAAAAGATTCAAAAAACATGTGGTTCAGTCTCAAAGGAGTCACAGGCTGGGTTCAAACCTGGACAGATTGTCCAAAGGCTAACCTCATGGGCACATGACCCAACCACGAGTTCATACCACCACCCCAGGATACCTTCATTTTGGCAGTTAAAGTAAATATAATCAATGGGGATCAAAACTGTAAAAAAAAAAAAAAAAAAAAAAAAAAAAAAACAAAAAAAAAAAAAAAAAAAAAAAAAAAAAAGGCCATTTAGACATATGTTTAGCTCGATTACTTCAAACTGCCCATACATGAGTAAGTCTCTTTAGACTGCCACTGACAGAGTTCTTAACACAACCTCAAGAAGAAGCCGCGTAACAAGGTATGAGATCTTTATCAATGCATAAAACTACAGCTACAGTGTGTAAATGTGGCTCACTAGCTTAGCTCTCCAACAGCCATCAAGACCTCAAATCCTGCCAAAATATAGGTCACTGCTGGATCTTTTCAGCACTATGGGCGGAAGACCAAAGTCACACAAACCAAGCCTGATTGATGCCAAACAGCCCAACCTCAATCACCCCAAAAGACAGGACCAGAAGAAACGATTTTTGGAGAGGAAGAGAGGGAACCCACCAAGACTTTAAAAGAGAAGAATATTTCAGCACCTCAGGGGCAGCACTTTGGTTTGGTGAGAGAAAATGCCTGTCTCCATAAATGAGTAAGCAGCTCTAATCATTTCCTTACAAAGTAGAGCTCTGTGCCACATAACTTTCATCATAGACATCAGGTCAATCTGTGCCCATCCAAAATCTGGATCATAGTATATTGATATCTGATGAACATGGCTTTGGCCTTAGCAGCATTGATACAAACAGGTTTCCTTATGGTTTCAGACCATTTTTACTTTAATTGATGATGTTGTTTTGGATCTTTAAGATACCCTGGGGAAGATACATCAGGACAGCTTATTAGGCCTACTTACATGTCTGGTTGGCTTTGCAGTATATGGATACAGAAACCTGAAACTGCATAAAGTGAAGATTAAGGATTGTTTTAGTTAAATTAAGTCCTTCCCAGGCCAAACAAATAAAATGTTAATTGCTCACTTTGGCTTGTAAATGTACTGTGTGAACACCACAGGCCTAAACAACTGTCACCTGCCACAGTCAGTGCTTTTGTTTGTTTAAGCCTTTAGCGACTGGTTGTTTTGCCTCAGTTGTACCTGTTGAACTTCTTGAGAGAGCAGCCATGGTCTTTGTTGAGGCTTGTACCCTGGCTTAGTCAAAAACCTGGAAACATAAGAGACTTCCACCCCTTTCCCAGCTTTCACCTCCAGCTATTGGCATTGGAGTTTGAAGCACTCCGAACAGGACTAGGATTTATGGCCTACTGGAGCAAGAGGTTGAAGGAAGCACTCGTTTCAGCAAGAAATGTAAACGCTTTTCGGATAGTTATTGTACATTAACAAAAAACAAATAAATAAATAAGAAAGAAAGCAAAATTCAACTTTTGCAGACTCAGATTAGACTTCATAAAATGCTATACAAATGATTCAAGCAATATCTGCAGGTGATGCATGTATTTTCTGACAGTAGCAATATTTCTTCCATCCCTTTTTAAGGCCCTTCCTTTGACTGCTGCGTAATCTTATAGGTAGGAATATAACAACCTAATTTCGATCCTTCTATGGCAAAGCAAAAGAGGATCCATGTTTACAAAGTGGCCCACCCAAGGAATGAAACAAATGTGATGAAGATCTACACTGTTTTGATATGAGTGACACCTAAAAAAATGGACGTTGTGTGGACTAAAATTATCAAGGGTAGAGAGAAAAGGAGAGAAGGGAAGTGAGCAAGAAAAATGGAGTAGGATAAAAAAGAAAGAAACATTCCCAAGTCGCCCCGGTTAATTGCACAGGATTGGAAACAGATGCACAGCCGCAGTGACGTTATCTGAGCAGACCTTGAAAGTCCTTCTGGTTTGAGGGGAAGGGGGATAGAAAGACTTGAGGAGGACGGTGATAGATAGAAGGGACGACAAAGAGAAAATAAGGAAGATCACACAGGGCTGTGGCATGAGCAAAGGAGAAAAATGGCAGATAATAAGCAGAGGGTTGGCATTTGAAAAGGCACAACTGTTAGAAAGTACTGCTGTCAAAAAAACTGACTCCAAGTGCACAAGGTTAAGTTGACAGAGCACAGAAAGCTTTGCAATGTGTTGATTAATGTGAATTTTTGATTTATGTGTATTTTCCTTATCTGAGGTGCAGACTCCAGATATGAACACTCCAACTGCCGTATCAAATTAAGCCTTTACTGCTAAACTGTTCCACATTGAGTAATTGAAATGTCCCCCTAATAAAGTCAAGACAGCAAATTAAGTTAGCAGCATATTTTAAAACTCACGTCCACCTGGATTTAATTTCTAGATCAATTAAAGTGCTGATAGCAAAAAAACCTCGAAAGCTTTCAGTCACCTCAAAAGTAATAAAAAATAAGTTTTAAAAAATGCAATATTCATTTCACAGCATCAGAAGTGCTTGTTGTGGACTTCTTTATTGCTTTCTTGAAAATATTAAAATTGTTTGCATGGCCAGAACATACCTTAAAGATGTTAAGTTCATAAATGTATACTGAATAATAATATTAAGTAACTTTGGGTAAAAACAAAAGCTTCATATTGATCTAACTGCACACATATTGTAGTGTAAACACAAAGTGGACACTTTGTTTATTAAAGTATTCTGCAAGGAAATTTTAATCCATTTCTTGTTCTCTAACTCCTATCTTTAACACTGTAACACTCGCACACACACAGTCGCATTAAACAAACCAACCTGACTAGAGTTACCTTTGAGCCTGACCTTTATCCATTAAAAGGTTTTTGGTTCAGTTTCCAAGGGAAGCCACCTCCTGCGAAAGGGTTGTGTGATTTGTGATTAGTGGGTGGATCTTAGAGCGACAGGGCCCCGGGGCCCTCACTCTTATAATTACACTCCTTCCCTGGGGAGAGACCCTCGAGTGACAGCGTTGTAGCTCCCATTTTTACCGGGTCAGACTCGGCGATTGAGCACATCCTGTACCCTGCCAGTGGCCCTTTCCTTTTAAAGAACCATTCCCAGGGACCTTGGGACACAGGGACCAGCTCCACATTGCCAGCAGGCACCTGTTCCTCCAACCTACTTTGAAGCTGAGAAGCCCTCATTTATCAGGCCGCAATTCTGATTTTAAATACCTATCAAATGTGAAGTAATCTGGAGGCTAATTTTAAGTGTTTCGTTTTCACAATCCTGCGTTTCAGAAAAAAAAACCTCCCAAAACACTTAAAGTTCTTTCTTCAATGCAGGCGACATGTTTTATGTTTTACAAGCCAAATGTTTGCTCTTATAGTGTTGTGCCAAAATGTGAAACATTCTGCAGCAGCTTTGACAAAGAATACAAAAGAACAGAAAAATGAGAACGAAGAAAATTCAGAGCAAAATAAAACTCTTGCAGTTTGCAGAAATGATTAACAGATGTGTCAAGATTCTTTTAGCACTGGAGGCTTTGGTAATCCATAGAAAATATACTGTTCCACTGCAAAGGATGTCTGAACAATGATAACAACAAGAGGCTTTATATAGTAGATTATCATATGAAAGTAAAAGGAAAAGTTATCTTTCAGTGCTCTGACTTTAGCCAAGCAGACTACCCAATGAGAAGTTACAGCATGAAAATAACATCTCTTTTTCAAAAAAAAGAAAACCCTCTGCTTTTCTTCATGGTTTCCCTGAATGCCATAACTTCATTTTCTTCAGCTTTAATTTACATCAAGAGAATGTGTTTTAATTTAGATTCATGCCATAGTACACACTGTGTCAGTTGGGCTTTAAACAGCGTTTTCATTTTAAAATCATTACATTCAGCCCGTCTAAAGGGGCGCGTGGTAATTGCTCTAAAACTGCTCTTGGGTGGAGGTCCTTGGGAGAGGGTCTCTCTTTGTAGTCTCTGTTTTCTCGGCACTTTAATTAATCACACACATTTCCAGTCCTTAATCCCTTTCAGCGAGTGACACAGTGAGAGATAAATATGAGTCTGATTGGAAGGATTCTTGCATTTGTTCAGAGAGGTGAAGAGCTAATCAAGACAGAGTTCAGAGTTTAACAATTGGCTGTGGAAAAGGCAGTCACTTGAAATTTAGCAGGTCAAACATAATCAAATTTGAGAAATTGTCAATATAACTGGAGGTGATCTTATTTCTCATAGCAGGGTTTCTTTTTACCTTCCGACCTCCTGTTTTCTTAACATTTCTGTCAAACTTCCCCTAAAGCAGCTTCTCTACTCACTCAATTACAGTGTGCATTTTTTATCTGCTTTTTTGAAGCAATATCATGTGTATGGATTAAATATGTATGCAGTTTTGCATGACTGCACTGCTACATTAAATGGAAAAATTATTGATGTCTTGTGCAATATTAAAATTCCTGTAATTCAGCATGAAATGTTTCTTTAATGTTGAAATTTAACGATGTGAAATGGATGTTTGAGCATCTGAAGAAGGCTTGGCAGCACTCCCAAAAGGCCTTTGTAGAAATGACCATTTGTACTGAAACTGAGCAGTAATGTAAATATAAGTGTGAGAAAAAAGCCATTGGAAGGCGTACTTCTCTTGGCAGACATCCACAAATAATAAAACAACAAAGTAGAATATTTATTAATGACTACCTAAAATTAAACCAAACAGTCTGACATTGAGTAAATCTCAACATTAGCCATCTTCTAAATTAACTCCTGAAAAGCACCAACAGATTTTATATTTTCACACAGATTCTGGCAGAGTCTGGACATCCTTTGAAGGCCTGCGCACTACTTCTAATAATATTTTCAAAGGAAAACTTCACTGGCAGCCTTGCTGTACACAAAGTTTAAAAACTAGCACTTGTATCTCATAAGGAAACTTAAGTGTGATCAAAAGAATGACTTCAATTGAAGACTGTTTAGTTGGATGTTGCAACAAGGGCAAGATCAAGGTGGCCTTAACAGCTACATTGCTGCTCATTTTCTACTATTAAAAAATATCCTCTCTCCCCGTTTATGTGTGTCAAGATCAAACTTGAGGATCAGGAGCAAGAAAATGTAATATACCCGCTTTCTTTTTTCCTTTATCTATTAGAGGAAAAAAGTTTATCTAGTAAATTTCTTTCAACATCAAGGCTCCCTGTTCTCTGTTGGTCCCAGAGGAGCCATTACAGAGTCAGTGTGTCTGCAGCCTGGAAGATGTCGTGTGGCTTTTTTTTTTTTTTTGCATCATTTGTCTACTGAATGCCCATGCAAGCTGACAACATAGACTTAACCTCAGGAGCTCATGTCAAGCTGGTGCTATTAATTCATGTCCAAGAGGAAGCCTCTGTGCCAGCAGCTACCTGTCCTTTGACAATACAGACAAGAGACAAGAGACAAGAGAGGCTGGTTTGGTTAAAACAGTTCAGTAGATCTAAATGGCATTTTTTTATGAGCTGTCAATATACTTGTTTTTATGCACTCCTGAAAATGTAGAGACATGCCGCCCACAGTGAGGGGTTTTAACAGTAGGATGAAAGAAAGCAGGGTCTCTGTAATGTAATGTTTATAAAAAGTCATATTCTGTGATGACAACTTTTTATGTTACATTTATGCAATGTGCAGAATTACCTACTGCCTCCTAATGTTTCACTTTAATGGCTGGCAAAAAAAAGTATGCGTATTAATGGTAGTATGGTAGTAATTCACCACAAGAATATAAATCTGAAAAGCAACAAAACTAATCCTCCAAAAATAAACCTTATTAAGGAAATCAATATCAATGAAGTTTCCTTACCAGACCCATTCACACTATTTTGCCTCTTGTACAATACTCCAGAATGTATATGAATTTTAACTCCTGCAAACATTTTGCATTAAGGCTGTACAACTGAGGGAAAATCAACTTAAACATCTACACCAGTTTTCTGATCTTGATGCAGGTTGTTTTGCCAACTTTTATTCAACATGAAATAAAGTTGTGTAAAATAAGCAGCACAGAAGGATCTGAAGCTTCATTTTATGCCGAGATGTTAGACGCTCTAAATTTTCAAAGGCAGATGCTTGCATTTCAGCCCTTAAGAGCAGATTGACTCACAAATCTCACTGCCTCTCCCTTGGCAGATGTTTAGAGCGCTTGATATTTCATGGCTCCACAGTGCAGCAACTGACTGCAGCACATAACCTCATTTCATCCCCAACACTCACACTGCTCACAAGCAGAGAGGGAATGAAATAAAGAAGAACTTTTGTTGTGGGGGATATGTTGAAAGGAAAGCCTTTTTTACAAAAATATTTGAAGTTATGAGCATATGATACTTAAAAGTATGCCAAGTATTCTTGTGTTTGATAAAACTTTATCAATTCTTCAACTGTCGACTTGCTACAACTGGTACAAATGTTCCACTCACACTTTGAGAAAGATACCGTAAAAAGTTAACGGATTGATATATTTGATTTGAAACAAGTTGTACCTGTTAGGCTAATGTCAAGTTGGATGAATGCAGGGCGCCATTGTCCTAAAGGTTTTAACGAATATCTTGTGGAGTCCCCAGTCCTCTTTGTGTCTGTTGCTGGCTTTGACTTGGCACTTTTTAGCAGTCCTATCAAGTAAAGACAAAGTTCTCCCAATATGCTAACTTGAAAATGAAAATGGAATGGTGAGTAACCTACTATAATCGCTATTTTGAGATCTATTTATCACACGCTTCCTTTTTTATACACTACGCATGATTTTGTTTATGAATTCATACAGCACAAAATTCCTCTCATCTTCACTGTGAAACAGCATTTTACTCTGAAATAGTCTTCTTCCTCACCAGGGGAATCAAATCTCATCATTAAACCCTAACATTTATCCTTCACTAAGCTTTTACATACCTTACTTTTTCATATGCATTCCCATTGGGTAATAACAACATCTGTTTCCTCTCTCCAGCACAGAGTCCCATCAGACGCTCCCTGAAGTAGAGAGCCCACCACCCAGAAAACATCTCCAACACACTTCTCAGTACACGCAGTGAGCCGTTAATCTTGATGCCCATTTACTTTTTCAAACTTTGTATCCAAAAAAAAGGGAAAAAAGGGCCTGGAAGAAAATCCAGTATCTTTTATCCATCTGTACCATCTCTTGAACGGTAAATTGCAAACCTCTGATGCATGTGCACACGTCTCCCTGGCAGCCTTATTTTTCTCTAAATGGAGAGAGAGGGAAAAAAAGGAGACCTGGGAGTGAAGTAAAGCAAAAACACACAGTAGTAGGTCAGAGGTCCACCAGGAGTGATGAATGAGCAAATAAATATGTGTCCAGGATCTGGGCCTCATAGAGCAGCATTCCGTTCCACATTCCTCTATTGGAGATCATTTCTCGCGACAGGGATCCTACAGAAACATCACAGGTTTGTCCTCAACATGGAGCAATTCCATAAAATACAAGCGGAAAAATACATGACATGCTTTGCTGTAATTCCATACTTCATGTTTCACTTTAACAACATGTTACCGTCACCTTTTCTGCTCTCAGCGTGAGCTCCCTACAAACCAGAACTAGCTCAGTGCCTCTTTGTGCTCATCTCATGTGTCTCAGAGGATTCAGGTTTGACATCTTGAACGCAGCCTGAGCGTCAGAGTACACTTACAGTGGTTGCTGGTTTATTTGTGGCCTGTTTCAGTTGGGACACAGTTTTACAGCAGCTCATCTGTCATGATGTGTTTCTGCCCTGCGCAACCTCTCAGATTCCACCTGTTGTCAGATCAAATCTGCTGCTGAGGGGGCTTTGGGAGTTAGTGCCCTCTATTGAGAAAGTACTGGTATAATGTGTCACGTTTGTAAACAATACCTTTTAGCATTGATATTCTGTATTCCACAATGTAAGAAACTAATATTGAGCATTTGTTCTTCTATTAAACACCTGAAGAAATAAATCTGCTGATAATACAAAACTTCAAATTCAAAGTTTAGAAAACAAAGTCATTTGAAGTGGATAAAAGTGCTTAAGTCTAGCATAGTGATCTTTATGGAATTGATGAATTCCATCACGCAGTCTCTAATAGAACAGTGAACTCTTTTCTATCTTTATCTCTAAGGGATCCAGCCACTCTGAAATTGCTTGTTTCATACCCGGTTACCTTTGTTGTCATTTTGCCAAAGTCTTTAAAATATGTTGCTAGCATCACATGTAAAATGGCCACATATTCACCATAAAACAATTTCAAAAATTAAGCTGAAAAAGAGTTTGATAGCATTTTACATGTAAATCATGTAAATCAATGTAAATCAATATTTTACAACAATGAAATATGCCGCAAAGTAGTATGATTTACCCTGGTATACTTCACTAAATTCATCTGGTACCCTGTTTCCATCCCTGCAAATAATTGCACTCACATGACAGCAAGCCCAGCATGAGTTACCAGAGGATGGCTGACTGAGTAGCAGACCGTCCCTACACATAAGGACTGGGTTAAAGCTGCCATGATGACAAACACCCACAGAGGTGGCCTTCAGCACATTATTGAGTCCCTATGAGTTCCTAAGAGGGCAGTTCAGCAGTTACCCTCGACCTCTCAGCTTCCTGTAGTTTGAGGTCAAGCTAAAGGTGCCGTGTCCACCACAGATCAATATGATGCTGCAAACGCCAGCACAGCACAAAACAATGTTTCCATATTGTGTTTCATCACTTATGACATTGAATTTAATGTGGAGTCTTTGCCAAGATAGAGAGCTGGCAGATCCTGACAAATAGCAACATGGAATCTGTGTAGCATTAAACATGCCTGGATGGACTAAGCTGCGACTTATGTGCCAGATACCACATGCAGACTTTGAGGACCTGCAATGGCTTCATGAGCATAAAATGACAGGAAGGGGTCAAAAAGCAAGGTCTTCAAATAGCTTGTTTGCTTTCGATCTGTTTTAAAATCTTTCATACGGTTATTTCGGCGTTTGGCAGGGAAAAGCAGAAAAAAATGTTGCTGTCTGATCACTCCTAACCTGACACTTTGGTGGTCAGTAAAAACCTGCCAGAGTCCCCATGGGTGCTAATGTAGGTGAGGAGGTGCCTGAAGAGGACTGGGCATATTGAGGTGCCAAGAGATTATCAGATCAGCTGAAGCATTTTGCAGGTTCATAAAGAGGTGAGAAAAGTAGGCGGCACCTGCTCATCTACAGATAACTTATTCAACCAGCCTTTACAAGCTGTCACAACCCCTTCAAAAAAAAAAAAAAAAAAAAAAAAAACCTCACACAGAAACATATTTGAGTGGGAGTTATACTGTGTCTCAAATTTTGACAGTTTTTCAGACATTTTATGACATATAGATACCTTTCTTTTGATTCAGGGTTGAAAATGAGACCACCACATATTCATTTCCTTTAAGCTTTGCAGAAGAGAAACCCGCATGTGCAAAAAAGAAAAATTCAAGTTAAAATCAGTCTTTGAAAGCCCTGAACAGGTGATTTACAGGCAGAGAAAGCAAGACATAGAGTATATCTATAACATAAGTCTCAGTGTTGTAAAAAATATAGCATAAACTTTTTTATTTTACATATCCAGCTGAGTTACCCCCCAGAAGCATTGAAAGCTTGCACATTCTTTTAAAGTGTCGTTTCCTTCCGAAGGACACAAACACCCAGCTCGGATTTTGTTTATTAATAATAATAAAAAAAAAGTTTTGTCAGTTTCCTCTACTAATGGCCTTCTGTCAACTTTAAACAACACTTTGCAGTTTTCAAATAACATCCTTGCTTTTTATATTTTTTCACTCTCATTAATTCATTACTTTTTGAGTGTTTCTGTCTCATTCTAATTAACTTTTAAGAGCTTTTATTTCAATCATTTCTTTCCTAACAAAACAAAAAAGTCTGACTTTAAAGGCCAACATAATGTGACTGGATGATGAATACTTTCGGTTTTAACACATCACTGTCTCAAGCATAGTCATGTTACTTAAGTCATTTTTATGTAACTCCCTTCAAATTTTCTTGAAGGACTAAATCTGTGTCACTTCCAAAACAGCACTTTGTCAGAAGGCACATTTCTCACACTGTGCATATCTCACCCTTGATTGAAACTAAAATTAATTCAACAGCACTTTGAAAACTTCTGCAACGTCACATCCAGTGCAAATTGAACTCTCCAGATGAAGATGCTGTCTGAGATTATTGATAGAAATCATTATTTAAACATGCTGCACAACAAAAGTGCCGAGTCAAACGTTCCTACATCAGCAGATTGTTCCGATAACGTTGGAGGGAAAGCAGAGGCAAAGTTTTTTTTCTTTTTTTTTCTGTTCAGAGAGTGAGCATCTTGAACAAGAAGGAGGGAAGCAAACCGGGAAGACATGAAAGAAATTTGCAAACCCTTTGACTTTTGAATAAATGAGATGTATCTAATATGTGGTCCTGTTTTATTTAAGGCAGCAAGGGTGCTATGCTAAGAAGCTCCCTGACTATCCTGCAAAGCTCAGGCTAGAAATATGATTTACTCAAAACCTCTTTCTCTACCAATTCTTCTCAAAAATATAATCCTGAATACTTAAATATGCTATCAATTTGTTGCGGGCTAACTGGAGTGTGTGTTTTTGGCAGGGGCTTTGGTGGGTGGCAAGCATACAAGTAGGAGAAAAAATGGGCAAGTATTTTGGTCTTGGACAGCAGAGCAGTAGTTAGGAAGCAGCTACGAGAAGCCGGTTTTCCCTGCAGTAATGAACTGGGACGTGCTTTTTTTTCATTTGTTAGAGAGATTTTGCTGCCAATTTGGTGGTGCCTGTGGGAGGCAGCTCGTCTTTTTTTTTCGACATTTCTTCCCTCCATCTCAAAGTAAAATCACCTGGGATGTAATTAATTAATTAGAATCAGTGCGCCGAGCTGTAGGGTGGGGGTGCCGGGCACATGTGTTTTTGGTGGTGCGCTGTGGTCGATGTGTTCCGGGTGATTGGGATTAATAACAGGGGGCCAATTTGAACTGGGAATCAGGGCTCTTAATAGACATCAGGGGATGTCTGGGGGAAAGAGGGGAGGTGTAGGGGTGCACAGACCCCCCAGCTGCTGGAACAAAGCGCCCTTTGTGAGGGGGGTGCATTACAGTATGCACTTTACTTTGTAGCTGCGGTAATCATACAACTTAATTTACAGCATCGGCCTTTAATTTTAGATTTCAAAAAAGGTAAAAACAGCTCGAGTGGGAAGTTCGCATTTCCATTCAGAAAACATGTTTCCTCATATCTGATGACTAAAAGCCACAACTGGGTTCTCCCTTGTGTGAACTCAACCTGTGAGAGAAGGTGGAGACTGCTCAGGGCTACAGCACATTATCAAAATGCTAATACACTTTATCACAGCTCTGCGGCAGTGTGACCTACACGCTGGGATTGTCAAATCTTTTCATAAGAGGAGGTTCCCCTCAGGAAGTGAGTGGACATACACTTAACATCTGCTTTAAGAACCGCTCAATCAAATGCTCTGAAATCCTAAAATTGCGACTCTTCAGCAATGCAATCAGAGCTGTGGTCAGTGGGTTGATGGTACAGCGACGTAATAAGCTCTAGCTAAGATCGTGTTTGATGATGTCACAGATGGGATACAGAGACATTGAAACTACTTTTTTACACTATACAGAGGGGTTTTCTTTTTATATGTCCTTATTGTACATGTTTGTAAAAGCTGCTAACAAAACTCTTGGGTTGCCTTTACATGAGTGCTGCACAAATACAGTATATTTATAGTACAGGCTAAACACACAGCTTGACAGGAGAGGCACACTTTTGCAAGCAAGTGCAAACAAGAGGAACAGGATGCAAAATATGCAAGGGATGAGAGGCTGGGGTGGTATAAACACTTTGAGAACAGCAATGCAAAATGCTTGAAGGATGTGTTTTTTCAAACATGGCTCATGTCACAGATGTGCAGACAGTGTTGGATAAGTGGTTGGGAATTATGTGAAAACATACCCCTGGTTATGACTGCTTATTTACGTTTTTGTCTTTAAAAGAAATAAATAAAAAATGAAGATTTGGGCCAGTAGGATGGATTTTTTTTTTGTACACTTCAAGAATGCACAACAAGCTACATGTGCTCTTTTAGAATTAATGTTGAGTTTGAGTAACCGTTCCCCTTATCTGTCTGTAATATGAAAAAATGGCTGGTTGGGCTGAATAAATGTGCCACGGGTTGAGGAAGGAAATGGCACATTTATTCCCCGCTAGAGAGGGAAAACAATCCAAAGGCGGAAAAAGAAAAACAGCAACAGGAATGAAAGAGTTGAACACATGATGCCGGTGCCGGAGCCAGTCACCCAAGCAAAGTGACAACCTATATATAAAGTTAATGGAAATGAAAACACTAAAGGAAAGGAAACTTGCTTGTAACTTCCTTCCACCTGGCATTCCATAAAGACGGCTGAGCACAGACGCTGCCTCTAACCACAGCCCCCACTCCAACATAAAATATATGAAATATAGGAGCTTTAACTCTGCTGTGGTCAAACTTTATTCAGTTAAATGGTGGCAGGGAGTCTACAAACAGTGACTCCTTCCAATGACAACATGTCCTGATTCAGGTTAAATGTAAGAGTTACATTTCTGTTAAGTCAGGAAATTAGAGTGTCTTAAATTCTCTAAAACAAGCAGTTATGTTTTCACTGAAATTAAAATTTAGTAGGACTGTGCAGCATTAATAGTTTGCAAAAGGAAAGGAATTCAAATATCATCATTACACATCATGTTGGAGATTTTAGAGGGATAAAAAAAATCAAATTAACTGTAAAACTGCACACCAGCTCCGAAAGCTGAGATTTGCTTCCAAAAGTGAAAGTGAAAGAATGCTCTACCCATAGCAAAAAAAAAATCACACGTTTAAATATTCTGTGTTGTTTTCATAGTGTACTATCATAACCAGAGCTTTGTATGTTCATCCTGCACCACGTGACTTTGCAGAGCAGTTGCTGTAGCATAAATACACATAAAACAGAAAAGCGTAATAAAGCTTCACCCTCCTGCTCACATTCAG
This sequence comes from Thalassoma bifasciatum, assembly GCA_008086565.1. Taxonomy (NCBI): domain Eukaryota; kingdom Metazoa; phylum Chordata; class Actinopteri; order Labriformes; family Labridae; genus Thalassoma; species Thalassoma bifasciatum. The sequence goes on from RPOG01000019.1 coordinate 944,574, forward strand.
CTCCCACACATCACCCTCACTGCCTCAGTAGAAAAGTGAATTTGAAGGGCTCTTCATCTTTACTCTGTGTTGGTATATGCATGTACAAGAGTCCTACATGATTCACTGTGGATGGCACAGTGTGGCTGACATTACCAAGATTTTAATGTGCTGTGTGTGAGATTGCTTTAAGGTTGTAAAAAAGATCAAAGCCCAGAAGAGGATATGAACCCGGGCTGCTGTGCATTGTTACCATGCAGAGTGTGGGAAGCATAGAGAGGCCAGGATAATAGATCCCCTACAGACTGCACCGTGATAGATGCACCATAAAAAAGTCTACACAGCCTCCAACAGCTTTTAAAAGTTCAAATTATTAGCAATTCAGGGCAGTTTCCTGTTTTGTTCTTAGACATAGCCATCAAACACACACTGGTGTACATTTCATCAGAATGAAAATCATGTTTATGGTTTAGCTCAGGGGCTTTTTTTTGGTCGCCCTTTGATACAATCACAGTAGTTTGTGAGATGAGTGTGCAGTCTGAAACATAAGGAGGACTCATACAGAAGAGGTACATTCTATTTCTTCACCCTTAAAAGATTATGACCAGATGGGAAAGTGAGACATTATAAATCTGAGCATGAACTTCATTTGAGGGAATCAATGATCTTATTTTTAGGTATTTGATGCAGAACATCAAGCAAAACACATTATTTCAGAAGTTTCATTGCACCAGGCTAACACCCAGTGAGGTGTGGCACACATTATGAAATTACATACTACTGTAAAATCCATGTCAGTAATTACTTGATCACAACATAAATACAGGCTTTCCGAACTGAAAGGCTTACTTTAGGGTGAGAACTCGTCCTTGTTCTGCTGTGTGCTGGTTTACTTTCTAGGTATTTCAAAGCGTAAGAGCTGCACTCCAGCAGTGGAAGTGTTATTGTTTTCTTGCAGCGCCTTCTCAAAGGAGGTGTTTTATTTGTTGGAGCTCTACCACTTGACAGACACAACTGTGAAGAGAAGCAGATTAACCTTCCCAGACCCCTGAATTCAAACCGCTCAGTCTGTCTGCCTCCCATCACTCTCCTCCATCCTTCTCTCTCTGCTTTGATTTCCCGCTGTCTAATTTCTCTCACATCCCTCAGTTCTTCCTCCTCTCTCATCTCACGCGTCCTCTTGCCGACTCCTCAGGTCTCACGCTGTCATACCTCACCACAAATGAGCAGTCTGGATCTGCACACAGCCAGCGAATGAGGAGCCCACATGGGAACCCCTTTCACACTGCACCACAACACAGTCCTAATTAGCCCAGAAACTAGCAGCTTCAGCTGCAAGCCTGCACAGCTCGCCTTTCCAATCCCCTGTCCGGCACTGTTTGTCTGGATGAGTATAGGTTAATTACATCCAGTTCAACCCTTGGACTCTTGCTCCCTCTTGTTTTTCTTTTCTTTTTTTCGTAAAAAGTTTTGTTTTTGTCAACTTTTTCTCATACTAAAGGTGCCTTAACATGTCTCTCCTCATGGATGACGGAACTGCTGAAGTTGGAATAAAGTCAAACAAATATTAAGTCCACTAAAATAAATGAATCAAACAACCACACATTCCACTGAATCTCCTGGAGGGGGGATTTGACTAAGTTGTTTGGAATCATCATTCTGTAGCTCAGTAACTAAACGCTGCGGTTAACAGATTTCTTGTTGCTGAGACCTTTGACAGTCAAGCTGACATCACCACGGCCCACAAAAGAGAGACAGCTGTTTACCAAATTTGCACCATCATAAATAAAGACCAAGTTCATGAAAAATGCAGTACATAAAAACCGTCAAAACAAAAAAGAAAACAAGACATTAAACACTGTAGTGGAAAGATGTGTTTTTCCGTCGGAAATGAGACCTTTTTGAGTGCTATAGCCCTCTCTAATGAGATTTATTTTACTCTATAAACCCTTGATTTTGGGGCCTGTAGATGCTGACTGCTCTGAAGTCTGTGATTGTTTATTTTGTTGCTTTAAAGTGATGAAAACTGCGCACAAATAATGGTGGAGATTCACTTCTTTGCAGACTTAGTGGTGGTTAATCACAGAACTTGTGGTTTGTGAAATGACCCTGGAGCTCTTGCAGTTACTGGAAATGATGCAGGAGAAGTAGGAGGACCTGGCCTTCTTCACAACTTCATGATAAGAGGACAGCAGTACTTTCTGATTTTCAAATTAAAAACTGTCTTTATTTTCCCCTTTTTATGTTCTGTTTTGTGCTTTCTGATACTTCGTTTTGATTTAACCAGGGCAGCTTTTAAGTTGTTTTGATTTGTCTGATTTTGGCAAGCACGTGGGACTCCAGAACTGTTTTGCATGTTTAACAAAATGAATCTTAATTCCTCAATACACGAGTATTTTTTTCATCATAAGAACCAATTTGAAAGTCATCATGAAGGCAAAACAGGGATGAAGGGAGAACAAAAGTGGTCGCAGGAGGAAACAGTTGACAGTTAATTTGAGAGTCTACATGGCCCAAAGATAAGGGAAAGATAAATTCATCTTGTAGTCATTACCTCATTTACTCTCCCAAAAATCATTAAATCAGAATCCGAAATCATTATGAACAGGAAATGGAACAGAAATCAGTAAAATTGAAACGATACCCAACCCTAGATATTGGTGGCAAGGGACTGAACTCTTAGGCAGAGCTATTCCTATCAGTTGCCATATCTATCTATCTATCTATCTATCTATCTATCTATCTATCTATCTATCTATCTATCTGTATCAAAGAATTAAGACTGTTAAATTGATGTTGGCAGCAAGTCTAACCAGTATGGACTGTTAGCAAAGCCTCATTGCTATTAGTACCAGGACTTTAAAACTTTGATCAGTGCATCCCTTCAGATAGTTTGAGATAGTTGCAACTGAATTATTTTCCCACCAATGTGACAGCACTTTCATGATTTTTTTTTTTGCACACTTTGCAAAGCTCACAGCTACAAAGAACCAGCCCATAAATGTTAATGTGGGCCGTTCGATGCCACAAACATTTTTTTTCTTTTTTTTGTTCTTAAGAAATTACAAAGACAAACTCCATCTGATTGGATAGACAATGCCAAAATCAGCTCCACTTGTAAGCACCATTACAAACCTTGACAGTCATTTCCTAGCAGCACAAGCTCTTATGTGTCTGTCAACTGAGGCTGAAACACTGTCTCTGAAACAATCTATAAACGCTACAATTCTCCTGATATTTACAAGTCTATTATTTATTTGTTTTTCACAGTCAGGGGAATTGAAATTTCAGATCTGCTCCAAACTTCCAGCTCTTCTTGCATTGTCAAGTCTGTACAACATTTTTTTTTTTCCAAGCAAGCACACACAAGCTTTGAAACCAAGCAGACAGCAAGCTTTCTTACCTTCTCTTCAGTTGGTGTCTATTTGTGTTTTTCTGGTGCAGTGCCTTTTCTCATCGTATGTGACAAGACAGGTGACAATACACTTTAGCAGCCAAGTCACTGGGGGATTAGGAAAATATGACATTTCAGAGAAACACAGTATCTTCTTTCTCTCAAAGGAAAAGCATTTGATGATTATTTAAAATATTATCTATTCCTCTGGTCTGGGGATTTTGTTTCCATCTAGTGGAGCCAATATGGAGACTTATGAAGAATTCATGCAAACAAAACAAATTCCATCTCTACAGTGGGTTTGAAACAGTCAGAGAGGCACAAAGGGAGGAGAGAAAAAAGTGTGACTGCTCTGTGTAACAATGGTTTGCAAACACTGAAGAGATGATAAAAATGTTCCAATTCAAGCTAATATGGCAGAGTGTCTGTTAATTATCTATGTACGCAGCCAGGCCACATGGGAGGACCGCTATTGAGTTAAAAGCTTTTTAAATGAGGCATTTAGGATGTGCCATAAAGACGCTATTAACTGATTTGTTCTCCATAACACAGTTTTACACTGTCTACAGGAAAACTTACAGACTGACAACTTGGAAGGTAGACCAGAATAAAAGCCACAAATTTGTGCTTCCGATTTTGAATGAATGTGACTTTGATGGATGGACTTTCTTATCAAACTTTTTCATGAATTATTGCAAATGTCTTTTTCAGTTATGGAAGTCTTAAGTGCATGAATTGGAAAACTATTTTACTGACTGTTTTCCCTAGACTGAGATCAGATTGCCCAAGCGTAATCTCTTAAGGTTCACTAACATGGAAAGAAACTGAGAATGGGCACTTCAGGCAAAAAAAAATAGCCTCGACTGAAAGTATGAATTATGTATTGTATCAATTCTTATCGTTATGGTTTTATCTTTTAACACTTCACATGTTCAAGATTCCGCATAGGATAGATCTTTTGACTCCAAAAAGGAGATTTTTTTTTTTTTTTTAAATTAATAACAAAATAACATATGGCAAATTCACACACACACACACACACACACACACACTTCTGTCTATATTCATTAGGATTGAAAATATTTTCTTTTAGGTTTTACTGGATGCTTAGAAAAGAATCCAATAAAAGACAATTTATATGATTTTCACTGCGCATATTTTTAACTATTTTGCATTTATAGATGAAGCTTATTACGCAAACGAACTCAAGGGGTGGTAAATGATTTTTATCAGTTACTCCATTCAGCCACAACAGTGTAATTGTGAAACTCAATATCTCTTAGCGTTTCACGAGAAGACTTCTTGACATGCTTAAAATCAAGCAGAAATCGTATTGAATTGTAATAGGAGTTATAGGTCCCTTACATGCCTACACAAGGCATCTTTTTAGTTTTTGAGAGGCACAGTTCAACCATTAAAAAGTTATGAGTGTATGGAATGAAGGAGGGGGAGGAATGGGTTAACACTCTGGCAGAGTTGACCATGAGAAAGGCCAGATCACCTGCCTGATCACGTACGCTGGTTTATGTGTATGTGTTGCAGGCAGGGCCGAATTGTAGAAATGTTGACTATGCAGGTATTCACGTCACCTGCTGTGTGCCTTTGTGTTTATATTAAAGTATATCAGACATAGACGCAGTGAAAGGCTTGAGATATGTTTTTTTGGAACAACAGGCCTTCAGCTGTTAATATTTCTGTCCGACCATTGACACAGCTGCTCAAACTCACACTGCTCTCCTCTATGCTGTGTGTAGAAATGTTTGTGTGCATTCGTATGACACAAATTAATGGCCTCTGTGTGCATGTGAGAAGTTGTGATATTTCATTTTGGGTGGTAGCGTTAGCAGCACTGGTGTTAGGGTTGACAGGGGTTAAACCTAGCTTGTTTGAAACAGGATTAACCCCCCCAATTCTCATGTGGACTCGCTGTGTGAGGGCAGCCAACATTTTGGCCTACCGTCACGTTCACTTCGTGGAGCGGCTTGAGGCTGCTGGCGGACAGCTGAAACTGGAGAGGGTTACTTCGCTCCCCCAAATGTGCTTGGATAGGAGGGCTTTTATTTGCTGAAACCTCTATGCAGACATGTGCTGGTTTGAGTTTCTAATGTGTCAGGATTTTCAGCTGCCTCTCCATAACAGGCATGAATTTAAACACAAGTATGTAAAGGTTGGTGAAAGAGTGTGTAGGGAACCGCTTCTGCTCTCCTGCCAGAACTTAACTTTAGCTGAGGCTTTAGCTTGTCTGTGAATGGCATCAAGGTAAAGAAAAGCCTCAGCAAGTTTTTCAGACTACTTCATGAGAAAGTTTGACTTCCAAGTAGGCTGACTGACCCGGCCTGTGTCACATCTGCGAGGGCTGTTAGGGCAACTTTATGGCACACTATGCCAATTCCTCTGTGTCACTGTGTGCAAGTGGGAGATTTCCATTCGTGGCTGCAGAGTGTGTCTAGTCTAGCAGGTGTCGTTTAAGACGGCTGGGGTATAATCCAGGGTATGACAGGTTCTGAATTATAGAGATTGGCAGCAGACTTTGCTGGGAGAAATGGGATACAGTGCTCTTGAATACAAAGATCGAATATAGTGGCAGTTTGAGTTGCAGCAGTAGTCCATTAGTTTCTTATTAGTTCCCATGAAATGTAAATGACAAGACACATTTATACATGCGGAAAAGTCAGGAAAAAATCAGGGCAAATTGTGAAATTCTATACTAGAAAACCATATGATGTTTTTTTTTTTTTTTTCTTTTTTTTTTTTTTTTTTTTTTTTTTTTTTTTTTTTTTTTTTCTTTTTTTTTTGTGATTAAGTGATTAAGATGCCTAATGTCATCACCTTAAAGATGTACTTGTGTTATTCAGAGAATCTTAAACTCTGGCCACAGATTGGTGTCTACAGTAATCCAAAACGCACCCACATTAATGCAGGATTCCAGAATCGCACGCAAGAAAAGCTTGTACAAAATCCCCAAAGCACAGTTTTTCCTCACATGACAGATAAACATGCTAATCTCTGTTTGTTCCCTTGTCTTTTCTCATTTCCTCACGGATTGGCCTGATACTATAATTTACCATGTGGTGTTGACACAGAGAAATCCTTCGTTTCCCACATCCCAACAATGGTATATTATTTTCTATAGAGGTCTGTTAACAACTCCTCATGCTTTCGGCTGTTTTTGTTTAGCTCCCTGCTTTTCCTCCATTTTGATCATAATTGCCGTCCACTTCCTCGGTTTCCCTCTCTCTCTCCCATTCTCTCTCGTTGGCTCTAATTTTGTTCCCTCCTTGCCTCTGCTTGATGTGGTTGGAAAGGAGAATTGCTGAGATGAAGAATCAGAGTTTGGACAGGGTAGAAAACACATAAATAAGAGCAAAAAATGAGAAATATATGAGCGCAACGTGATCCCAAAGGGAAATAGTGTGATGACTGAATTATGAACTCAGGCCTGTCTGTTTATGTGACGACCTGTTCTGAGTTTACCTGAGGAGACATCAAATCAAATGCCAACATATTTGACTGTACTGATGTGATGTTGACTTTGGATTTCTGACCATACAGTACATTTCCACTTAGGAAAGCCCATTTGGCATTCAGGCTCATATCTTTCATAATTATTAACACTGACACGATGGGAAACTGTGAGATTTTCAAAAAATATTGATCAGGTATCACATATTCTCTGCACAGAAACGCTGAGTTGTGACGCTGACCACGTATTTAACTAAAGTCAGTCAGCGGCAGCATTTCCTTCATGGGCTGTAAAATCACTCAGCGTCTGAATCATCCCCTCCATGTTGCTCTAGCTGGACTTGTCATCATATTGTAGCAGCTCTGATTGATATTCTTGTGGAAAAGCTGCCAGACAGCTCGGCTGCATTCTACAGGAGCTTACTGGTATAATGTGCATAATTCACCGTGCTCATTGTAAGCCATCCGCTGCACTTCAGACTGATTAGCCATGAAAATGTGGCATACACATTCTTCAGAGTTGGACTCTCTGCACCACACATATTCTCATGTCGGTTTCTGTGAATTTTCCAGGGCCTTTCCCAGGGCTTTAATACAGTCAGGGGTCCTCCACCCAAGGGGAGATGAATAGACACAGCTGGAATGAGAAAGATGCTCTGTGTGGGGAGAGTAAAATGAGTCTGGAAACATTATTGACATGTTCCTAGGACTACATAATGCATTAGAGCTGTGACACAGTCAAGACAAGTAAACACAGGCAAATGTGTGCCAACTTTCCACACTATGACACAGGAAGTGTTGCATCAGTTATGGAAACTGTCCTCTGACTTAATGTTTTGTTGTGGTGTTGGAGCCAGGTGATGAAGTACACATTTGCTTGGGATGGTGGTTATAAGCAATGGCAGAATAAAAGCAAAGTCGGCCCGGCCTGACGTGCCCCCTAGGCAAGCTTAAATATGGATTTAAGAAATCAATAATTATGATTTTACCCTTGTCTTTAATTCATAAGGGAACATGTCACCCAACATAAATTAGTGCAAAACAATTTGACAAAATGATGCAACTGGGACTATTTTGAACATTTTTCAATGAGTATATGCTTTGCTTTAATTGAGCATATAGATAGTTTAAGTTGTGAAAATGTATTTATATATTTCTCAATTGATTTCAAACAACTTTTGATTTTATATGCTTGAATTTTAAAGTAAAACATACGAAAGCTTATACAGAACTACAAGTTTTTTTTTATGCTATTGTTGTTAAATCAGTTGCCTGTTAATCCTGTATTTTTAACACACAAAAATAAGCAAACATCATATTTACAGGAGTGTGGGCTCAGATAATTATTTTGTGACATGACTGAATGATAGCATAAAAAGTACATGTAATATAAAAAAGACAATTTTAAGTCATTAAACACATTTTCCCTTTATTTTCTTCTCATTATCTACTTATTTCAATTACTCAGCATGCCCTTTTGAGTGCTTTCATTCTTAGAGGGTGAGGTTGAAATTTATAAGTGCATAATGTGCCCCTACAATTGACCACAACTTTCAAGCGCAAAACACCCACAAAGTTCAGCAGCTCTGTCCAATTTACCCCGGTTTTTCATTTTGTGCTTGAACCACAAGAAATGTATTTTAACTAAGATTTTAATTTTGAGATGACTTTTTGTACTTCAGTTAGAGTTTTTCAGTTAGAGAGAAGAAGGAGCCAAAAGGATGACGTGCAAGGATTTGTTGTATATTATCTGTCACTTCTGATATATAACTGGCAGTTATACAGCAGTCATGTCAACACACTTCATCTTCTGCCAGGGAGCCTGTTAGCTTCCCCAAATTGACCGAAATCAATATTACAAGGCCTAAGCCTGAGCTGAAATTTCACTGACAGTAGACAGTTTCTCTCCCTACAACCTTAGCTAGTACTCACACACCACATCTCCATCCTCAGGTGCTCCATGTTTTATTGAAGCCAGGGGGAGCTGCTTAGTGTGGTCAGTCACAGGTGCAGAGGAATGGCAGCTCGGTGCTGGGCCGTGACAACTGTCAAAAGGCGAAATGAAGGCTCAGGCAGCATGGGCCGTCAAGTCAGGCAGGAAATGTACTGTTTTTTTCCCTCTCTTGGTTTCCACATGAAGGATAGGAGGGAAGGCGGCACACAAGGGCAGCTCCTCAACCCCACATCTCCAGCCAGTCACACTTACTGGACCGTGGTTTTCTCACCCAATCCCTCAGAGTCCCAGAGGAGCCGGTTGACAGCTCCTCCAGCAGGCCTTGCTGCTTTCGAGTGTCAGCAACAGGTGCCAAAGGTTTTCTCTGAGTGTGGTTGTTATGCATCACCTTAGAAACTTCAGCCTGCTGTGTTTGTCTGTCCTCTAAAAAGAAATATGAATACTGTGAAGGAGTTTGAAAGGAGAATTTTACTCACTCATAATGATGTGTTCATGTGTTTGAGATACCATAGAGCACATTACAAAAACAACCTAAAGAAAAACATCAATGTACATATAAGGACCTATTCCACAACCAGCATCACTTTGTGGCAATACAACAAATGTGCATTAAATGGCTGAACTTTGATGTTGAAATGGCTGCCTTGTTATCTGTCTTGCATGTGCATGTGTCCTGCCTGATCTGGCTGATCCTCGGTGAGTAACACCACACATAAAGATGAAAAAGACCAACACGTGTGTCTTGACAGTCCTCCTTTTCTGGGACTCTTTCCTGTCTCAGATAACCCTAAAACTTTGGGATGGATGTGGACTGAGTGCATGTAAGTGCCTGTATAGAGTTAAGTTTCCATTAAGGCAAATCTGAGTTTGATTTCAGATACTTTACCCAGGATATTTTAAAGTTAACCCCCTATCGGAAGACTTTTCAGGGATTCAAAGCAATAAAAATGGACTTCACCCAACTGCATAAATTCCTAACATCAAATTAAGTTTTCTTCATTACAGAGCAACTCAAGCAAAGCTCTTATTTATATTTCATCATGTCTAATGCATATATTTCATTCAATAAATCTTTAACGGTATAAAACCTGTGCTTCAGGCAATGACACAGACGCATCGTCCCAATTGAAAACCAAGTATCAAATACAGCCTACTCAACACATATGGGGGCCACGGTCACCTAAAAAACTAACACAGCTTTCACAAACCCTAACAACTCATTGATTGAGCTACCAGTCATGTAGCTAACAACTTAAACAGTGCAGTAACTGTGGGAAAGAGCCATAGTGGCTGTGGACTATTGCTGATGTGCGTGTTTGTGCTTGTGAGTGTGACCATGTATAGCAAAGCTGTGGCTGTGGCCCACACACGCTGCTGACTTTGTAAACACCCGTGTCAGGATCAAAAGCAAAGCTATCTGCATACATCCTTGATTAGTGAAGGGCAGCTCACAATCGCAGCGAAACTGCTGGACAGATGGACTTCTCTTTCTGACCTAATACTCTAAATACTGTTGGAGTTCAGACTGTTTTACTTGGCATTGTGTCACTGAAATAAAACTGAAGAACTGCTCATGGAAATGTTTATCTTTCTATCCCTGATTGATCTTATCAGTTGTATCAGAGCTATGTAGCATATCTCATTTCAGATTTCATTTTCATGACGAGGCATTTTTCTGAATTGGCATTTTACTTTTAATCTTGTCTTTTTTAATCACATTTTCCTCACCCCTGCCTCACAATGACTGGACACACTTTCTTTTGTTATCATAAGTCCTTGGTTTTGTTTCTTAATGCTCCATTTGAAAACCAATTAGCTTCTCTCTTGGATTCAATTACCAAAGTGAAAGGCTAGTGCTATCTTGCTTCTGCAATAATAACACAATAATTGTATTCACACACGCACGCACACACACACACACACGCACGCACGCACGCACGCACGCACGCACGCACACACACACACACACACACACACACACACACACACACACACACACACACACACACACACACACACAAGCACACACAGCTCCACCTCCAGCCCAGGCCTTTGGTGCACTGCTCTTTCAACCAGCGCCTGATCCGCTCCTTTGGCCTTGGCTGCGTGCTGTGTGAGTTGATTCAAATGTGGAGTGATTGTATCGCTCTCTGATAAACAAAACACAACCGTTGGTTTGGCTCATCTTTCACAATCAATGAGGTCAGCAACAAATGGGAATGGATTTCTCTTTGAGGACACAGTAAGCGCCTTGAAAATGAACTCCATATTTCCTTTGCTGTTGGCACACTTTGACATGAGCGTCTGGGTGTGTGCCTGTGTGTAAAAATTAGTGTACATGTGTCACAGCAAAGGGTCTGAGTTTGTGGTTTGGTGATGATGTGTTAGCATCTGAGTGTGTACGTGCATGCATGTGTGTGTCAGCAGTCAGTCATTATCTGGAAAGCCTCACTGCTCACCAACACTTTTGATGATGTGTGCGTACAACATCAGCAAATGGCCTGAGACAGCAGTGAGTATGCGTGTAATGAGGTTGAAACTGAAGAAGACTGAAGACCGAAAAATTGGAAGTTCAGACGTTAGTGTGCGAGTTGATTGCTTCATCACTCTTAATCCTTAATATGTTCGAAGTCAACAGCATTTGCTTTCATAGTATTTTCACAGGAAAGGTAAATGTTGATCTTGGGTTGAGAATATTTACTTTAATGGCACTCCAACCTCATTAATTACATTCATACTTTATCAAATGCATTGTAAAACAGTTCAATGCTCCTGTCTGCATCTCCCAGAAAAAAACCGAAATTCTGTGTTCTTGGTTTTTCCCAAATAAGAAATCCACAAAGAAAAATCTAAATAGTTTGCTTAAATTCAAATGCCTAAAGTGGTGTTTGTTTTTAAGTATAGTGAATATAGTGGCCTTCTTTGATTACTAAAGGTTTCACTCTATGCGCAAAGAAAAAATCATAGTTTTTTGTTTGTTTGCTCTTTCAAATTTTTTTTTGATGCGCTGAATTGTGTTTTTGTGTCTTAAAGTAAAGTATTTATTTGCACTAAATACTTTTTTTTTCTTTTCATTTTGCATGTATTGATTAAAAGTCTTTTCTTTAAGATGATCTCATATGTGTAGAATAAGAGGTAAAAACCCACTATTCAAGTGGCCTCAGTCACAATCAAGAGCCATCAACTTTTATGTGTTATGATCACATAATCGTGAGTCGTCCTATTTTGGTTGTTATGATTACATTTAATTGGCATTATTTAGAAAATCTACTCTTACAAAGGACACTAGCACCTCCCATGGGTTTTTCAAGGGAAGTCTAGGAGGTACCTCGTGGTTTGCTGACCTCAAACAGTTTTCACTTCCTGTATGGATTCAAGTCATCTTGACCGGTGTAAATCAACCTCCCCAGTGCTTAAATTACACGTCCCACTTCTGTCACCAGCTTTCCCTGAAACAATTTCAAAGCTAATTGCAGCCGACATAAACACGCAGTTAGTGTATTGATATGTGGTTTGGGGAGCAAATTATGCACCAGCATCTCTTTAAGCTGCACTTGAACCTGAGAAGAGGAGGTGGAACAGGGAGAAGGAAATACCGTAAATACTCTGGAATGCATGCAAGAGCACAGAACATTAGCCTACATCTGCTTCAGCATGGTTATTATGTTATCAGTGATCCGTAAGAATCAGGTCAACTCTGTGGCTGAAATATAGCAGCGCTTGTTTTATGAATATGCAGATTTTCACGTCATATTTGCATTTAGCTGAACATCATTCAGAGAAGTTAATGCAAGCAACATCTGTTTAGCATTGTGTACAACACACCTTGAGTTTTTGGAATCTGAAATGTCAACTTTAGCCTTTGGAAATTGGTTGCTACATTGAGTATTTAGAGATACTGATTACATTTTAGATTCAGAATGAATGAGAATTGCAAATGGAGTCGGTGCTGAATAATGCATTTATTGTCTGGTGTCTGATCCCCATTACTATGACAATGTTGACGGAAAATACAGAAGCTCCGTTGGTGGGATTATTATTACCTATGAATGGAACCTTTTTCTACCATGCCTGGTTTTTGTTCTGGCTCTGAAATAATAGTCCACTCAGTCCCAGCAACAGAAACTTTACATGCCCCATCAGCCGGGGTGATGATTAAGTTAAGTAAACAGTTTGGAGTGGGTCAGTGATTCTGCCTTGCTCGGCGGCAAGTGCTCATCTCAGAGATGTGCTGAAATGTACGCTGTATGTATTCTCAGGGGTGCGGGGCAAAATCAACAAGAAAAAATCATCAACGTTGAGGGATGTAAAAGCAAGCATTCATCTTTATTAAAGTGCTGGGTTTGTGTTAGAGGACCCCGATCCTCCTTGGATTGTAAACTGGTTGTGAAAATAAACAGCTGTTGGAGAGGAGTAAGGAGAGGTTGACATTAATCTAAAATATTCATATCTCATTATCTCACAGCATAGTATGTACCAGGTTTTCTGCTTGTCATAAACTATGTATGCATTGTATTTGAAAAAAAAACAAACATTTGCACTCATCTGTTGGATTGTGTATTCTGTTTGTATCTATGATTTGATCTTATTGATAAAAATATATTTTTGAGTTTTGAGTTATGATAATAAGCCTGTAGTGTATCCACGTTCTCCATTGGAACAACACAAATATTGCAATTAAGACCACACATGTGAACGAGCTCCAGAAGTGTTTGATCCTTTGATAAAGAGAGGGAAAAATATCCTGAAGTTCGCCGTCATTAAATCGGTGTCGGTTTATTTGTGTAAGACACTGGGGCTCAGGAGGAGAGCTGTGGAAAGTAAGGGTGGTCCACAGTCCATTTATTCACTTTTAGCTGGCAGCTGATAAGTGGAATTCACTTTCAGCGCAAGGACTGACATTTGGAGGAAGTGGAGGAATATGAGTCAGGAGCCTTGCTTTAAGACAGCGTTTAGTTCAATGTGCTCTTCAGAGCCACAAAGTCAATTCATGCCATTTTGTAGAAGGGATTGGCAAAAATGAAGTGTAACAAATGATGAAATTAACAGCCATGAAACTAGTTTTTGCATGTGTAGATGGAGAGGTTCATGCTGGAGGCACATTGGGAATAGTCTCCAGGGCTTACCAAGGAGGGGACCCTTAACGCAGCTGTTTTCTGGCTTCTCTAAAAGGAGACGTTGTCCTGTGCAGTGCTCAATTCTGGATTCCACCCCCCACCCACCCCATCATCACTCCCCCAAACCAGCTTCACTTTCCCTCCCAACGCGCAGCCTGGAGAAGGAGGTCACGGGGCGCTCCGAAGGTGGGGCAGTCCTCTAAACTGGAGCCATCATCAGCCACTCTCCCTCACCCCCACATACTGACCCCCCACTCCCTTTTCCTGCCTGATGTGGCCTCGGCAGGATCTCATCTCACACAACCAGCCCGGGCTCCCTTCAGGGTGTCAAAGCAGGTCTTAATTTGAAAGCCCCTGGGCCCATTGCAAGCTATTCAGCTATGCTTACCACTCAATTATCTTCCTGTTCCTTTTTTCTGCCACTAAAGCCCCCTCTGAAAGCACTGCAGTGCACTCTGTGGTAGGTCAGACTTGGTTTCAGTTCCCTGGTGCCCTCACCCTCCAAGACTCCATCTAAACATACCAAACATCTATGACAAAAGCAAGGATTTAAGTTCATTTCATAAGCACAAAAGTCTATGTGGCACACCAGAAAAGGCCCTGCTTCCTTGGATGTCAAAGTGATGTCAGCTCTCTTTGAGCCTGTGTTTCTCACAGTATTTGACAGCCCCTCTGGTAGCCATTACTTTGGTAAAGGATTGCCCCTTTTCTCCTTCAGTGGTCAGTCTGAAACAAATAATGTGCTCTGCCCTCCAGTGTTTGCCGAAAAGGCCCTGTGAGACCTTGAGGCTTGGAAACGTTTACGAAACACTCAGAACCACAGGAAACATCCAGAGGAAAACGTCCTCTGTCTCTCTTTACCCTTCCTCCCCCTTCTCCCCGCTGCAACTCCGCACCGGCAATGGATTTGGGACCAGAGAGCTTGAGAAAGGTCAAAGGTGAGAGAGAGAAAGCACAGATGACTCTCAGATGGATTAGCACTAAGTGATTCAGACCTTCCCACACAATCACAACACCTAAGAGGTCATTTTCATGAGGCATCGGAGATCAGTCAGTCCTGGCCATTTCACCAACCGGCTCAGAGAAGACGCAGGACGTCTTACTCTATTCCCCTATTCTTCACTAATGTACACTAGCAAAAGAGAAAACTTCTGTAAGCAATTTTCTTGTGACAGTTCAGAGAAATGTTTAGCACTGCTTGTTAGCCTAAATGTGTTTTTTTTCTTGTTTTATTTAGGAAAGCACTCTATAAATAAAGTTTGCATTATTACAGGAAGAAGCAGAATTAATGTCAGATTGTTGATTGCTCAAACCGCCCCAGAAAACATCCTCATCAGTAAGTAAGTGGAGCGTGAACTCGTTGACAAATTATGATTCCTCACGCAGAGGTGGGCGAGCAGCCATCAGTCTTGAGTACATGTGGGAATGAAGTCAGGTGGGTTAACGCACTTAAACTTAAATTAACTGTGATCAATCATCTCCAGTATATCTTATCCTTCCAGGGAAACAGACATGATAAGAGAGAAGCTGCTTATCAGAAACAAAACACTGCACTCATCTGTCTCCAACAAAAAATGTCAGAGCAGAGGCTAAAAGTCCAGATGCAGAGCTGGATTTCTCTCAAGGTTGGATAAAACTCCCTCACCACGGCCTGCTGTAATGGATGATCTCACTCTCTATTATCTATTAGACGGAGAAATCACTACAGTGGATCCTTGGTAGTGTGAGGTGATAAATACTTGGTGGTGTGGGGTGATGACCAGAGCCTTGTGAAAATTACTTCTCTTGTCCTTAATATGTTTAAGTACATAATTTCCAGCCATGACATACACTGTGTTTGCATAGAAATTATGATAATAGCTCGGAAATTTAAGCTTATGACTGACCTTTATATTGTTGTTTGTCTCTGTTCAGGAAATATGTTTGAAAAGAAACAGACTACAACTTTCTTCTTCTTTTTCTTTTTTCATTTGGCTTGATCTTGTGTCCCATTGTATCTCCTTTGTTTTGTTCATGTCTGTTATGGTTTGTTTGCCCATTTTTTTTTGAAAATTGCTCATCTGTCTTTTATTACTTTTGAACAAATAAAAATAAAGAATAAACAGGCTGCAAAATGTAAAACAACCAAATTTAGTATACAAAAACTAAGCAGAGTAAATAAAATAACTTAATGTCCTGCAGATAAAACAATCCTGCTTTAAATAGGCTAAACTTACATATTAATACAGAATGTGCTTTACATTTCAAGGGCAAAAGCCCAATCACTCAGAAAGCAAATGATGTGTATTGAGCCATAACAAGCTAAAAAGTCAAGACCCACAGGGGGCGCTAATTAAACCTAGATTCTGGTGAAACTTACGGCGGACATAACTAAAACAGAAGACGACAATGACTGTTTTTTCGGTTAGCGTACGTACTGCTTGTACATATCATTTGGCTAAAATACAGTACGTAAACGATGGTTCGTGAATAAAGAGCAAGATAGGCTGCAAGCCAATAATTCCTAATTGATGAACAGATCTGGCAAAAGTTCTTGGTATGCAACTGACCAGTATACATTTCATGCTCTTTCCCGCAGAATTAATAATGTTCTTTTTTGGTTTATGGCGCATTTTAGATGTTACTGCCACCAAATGGAATGAGTTATTGGAACGGCTACACTAGACTAACTGCTACTCACCAAAACCAAAAACCAGCGATGCAAACAACATAACAGATCAAACAGAACTGTCAAACTATATTGAAAAGCAGACTACAGTACATACTGCATTCGTAAGCAGTATGTGGTAGGTGGTTTCAAAAACAGCAAAACTCTTGGCAGGTAAAGCAAAGCCAAATGTGTCAGTCAATTTCAGATGATTACATTGACTGAGAAAACATCGCTTTTATTTTTTTTAAAAAAAGAACTTTTACATCAGAGACATATCATTATATTGATTATTGTCCTGACTAGTTGTATGGTTCATTTGAATGCGACAACTTTTTCTCTAACTTACAGATTCCACAAAAACAGAAACACATGATAAAGAAAAGCATTAAATCTTAGTGTTAAAGAATCTTAGTCAGGCAGATGTTTGATGTTTTATCAAATCACTTTAAAGGAATTTTTGATCACTCAAAATAGTTGTGATTAATTTTCTGTGGACTGGATTAACAATGAATGAACTTATTGTTTCAGCTGACTCTGTGGCATTCGATGTTAACATTTAGTACATTGTTTATGAATTGTTTAGCCTAGAAGTAGAACATCCTTTGAGCTCTGTGTATAAAGTACTGTTTTTCATTTAGTATTCACTTTGTTTTGCCAGGCTCTCCCTTGGCTTTTGAGTTGCTTGCATGTGTCTCATTCGTTGTTGCTGCCTGAGGAAGAGTACTGACTGGAGACACACTGCAGTGTGTGCATTAAGACTGAAGAGCTGCACAGCTTTCTAATGTTATTTTTGCATTGTTAAGCATGAAATAATGTCTTTGTGTATTAGGGGCTGGTTTCCCTCGCTCTCCAACTGTTAAAAAAGCATCAGATGTGTCTCGAATGAGGCAGAAGTGGGATCAGAACTGGGACACCTAAAGCTGAAGTGTGAATTTTGCTTCAGTCATAGTCCTCCAGCTCCCCCTCTCTCATGCCAAGCACTTCCCTCTCTCCCTCTCTCGCTATTTCTTTTTCTCTGTCTCTCCTTCTCTCTCCACTTACCCCTCTTAAATTCCCTGCCTCCCCCATACTGTTCTTCCTATCTCTTTGAAACAAATCTATCCCCAATCTTAATCTGACCCTCTCTCCCTTCCCTCATTGTCTTCCACCCCGTGTGTTTCTCCCAGTCTATCTTCTTTTTACCTCTTTCCAAGCTCTCACATGTGGATTCAATTAGCGAAGCTAACGCAGCATATACGGCTAAAGGCTAGAGGCTGGGGTGTGGTGAGGGGGCATGTTTGATATAAATCCTCTGTGCCAACTCATTTTTTCAGCATGGTTTGGTAAACAAGGCCAACTCTGCTACCATCTGTTTTCCTCTTAAAAGACTTGTTTTTATTTTGCTCCCTTATCAAGAATGTAATGTAATAAATCAGATGGAACAGTTTGATCAGAATCGGCATAAATCCAAACAGCCTGAGGTTTAGTTAGTCACTGTGTAGTTGTTTTTTTTTTGTTTTTTTATTTTGTTCTTGATCGTGATACAAATATGCGCCAAGAGAGTGTGAGAGAAAAAAAAACTTTTAAAATATTCCACACGAGCTGTTCTTGGATTTTGATGCATGACTAGATTATGGGGATGTTTATGAGAACACAGGTCAGGTTAAGTCAGGTAAACCGCAGAGGAATGAACTTAAGTCTTTTAATTGGTGGCCTGAATTTATGTAGCCCAGGTGTAGAAGTACGTATTTCTTTCACTTTGATGAAAAAAAAAATACTGAGACAGAGAAAAGAAGAGGCCTTGATTCAAAATTCAGGTATCTCAGTAAATCAAGCTGTTGATTGACTTTCATGCCACAGGATTAGTTATGCCCTTTGTTGTCAATGACAGTCTGGTTGAGGTGTATCAGTCTTGATTGTTTTGAAAAGAAAAATTGAAACTAAGAAAATTTTGAGGTGACAAGTCTAGAAAGTCAACTGAGAGAACACATACATTGAGGTGGAAAGAAGAAAGGTCACGTGGTGTGTTTAAAAAGTCAGAAGAAGTTTTGGAGGGGAGCCAGTTGTATTCATGATTAAATCAATCATTCAACATTCAAGAAAGCATCAGTCCAGCCCAAAGATTTGTGATGATAAGAGCTGAAACTTAAAAGCAATGTGCTGCTCTACATCCTTTTGAAAACCTACCATTTTACACCAGCCGGTGTGTCTGCTTTCTGTCTGTGTCAAGTAAGAAACCTACAGCACGGAGGGACACGTCTATGTTAGATACACACAAACTATGGAGGACACTTCAGACGGAGTCACCGAAAGCCTATCACTTTTCTGCAGGGTTGTGTGGAGCATGATCATTTGTGCTTGAGAAAACAACTATTACAAATACAGCAAATGGTAATATTACATTTTCTGTCTCTAATGATTTATTTCCCATACAGTTGTACTTTGAAAATAAATAAATATTCGAGAAGAGAAGAGAAGCAAAGTCACCTGGGACTAATGTCATACATTTGTGAGAGAAAAAAAGGTTGAAAATGTGTAAAACATCAAAGTAGCACATTTATGGGTTAAATAAGTTGCAATTTTGTGAAATTATGAAGTAGCAAATTTCAGAAAAAAAACAGTCAATATTTGGTGAAACCACACAATCCTGAGAAGTTATTAAGTAGCAATTCTCTTAGAAAACATCTTTTTTTTTCAAAATCATGAAGCAGCTGATCTGTAAGTAAAAGTCTGTTTTCTGTAAATAAAATTTCTTTGTAGAGTTATTGGTGCCAAAATTATTGAAGGAGGCACGATTAAAAAAAATAAATAAATATATATATATATAGTACCAAATATGTGGGGGGAAAATTCCTATAACCAAAAACTATAAAGTTGCAGTGTTGCCAGACAAAATCAGTCAGTTTCAGAGAAGTAAAAAAAGGCAATCGTTTGCTGCAACAGCATTACCTCTTATTGTTTAAATTTTTTTTTTTTTTGAATTTATAAAAATAACCCCAGTGTTGGTTTTCTGTAACAATTATGAAACAATAAAGCTCTAAATACAAAAAGTGAGCAGGAATTTCCACATTCTACCCGCACATCCACTGAATATGTCGAGGGATTTTAAATAATGCATGCAAAGTTAAGGAGAGCTTTTTATTTTACTAATTTCCTGTGTTTCCATAACAAAACCAAACTCATCTCCTATGCATTTAGGCCAGATATTGTGCAGAGGTGCTTTAGAAAAAAAATGAATTATTATAAATGGAGCATCATTTCCTGTGACAGAGAGCACAGATCCCTGTGGTATCTCTAAAAGGAGATGCACAGCATCCAAGTGTATTTTAACAGGTTGTTGAGGATTAAGTTGGGGTTTATATTACAGTTTGAAGTGTTATAATGTCCACTTTCTTAGATTAAGTTTTGAGTTATTTTAAAATGGCACGCCACTTCAAGCAATTAGGAAACGCTTCCAGCTACCCTGACAGGCAGTCAATTCAGAGGTATCTCCTTCAGACAGAGCCTCGGGTTTTACATCTACCCAGGTTGAAAACAGGGTAGAATAAAACAGAAGAAATAAAAGATGACATTAAAGTTCAGAGTTGATCAGAGGTGAAGCATTTGCTGCAGCAGATAAGTGAAAAGTGGAAAATTGAGTGTGCATCATAAAGAAGACTTATTTTTCTGATTCCCCTTTTCACTTCAACCCCATCTTTCCTTTGCTTTGTTCATCAGAGGAATACTTCTGAAAGGGAGGAAAACAAATCACTCCGTTTGGCTCTTGAGCTGGATTGTTTGCAGGAAGTTATTCCCACACCACAAAATACTGCAAGATGTTTTACACTGTCATCACCTAAGGATGGCACTCTCTGACCTCAATGACTGAGCTCTTCTGCCATGTGATATTAATTAGCACTAGTACTTTGGCTAATCTCACTTCAAGTAAAATGGAATGAGTTGAGCCAAAAAATGCTGCTTGTTTGACCAAATTTCCCAGAAGTAACGCCAGGAAAGAATGGCTCAAGTCTGGGTGAAGCCGCTCTCACCCTGTCAGCCATTTTTTATAACACCTCCCCCCAGCTGAGAGCACTCACACTTTGAATTAAAAATATTTTTGCATACTAAGCATATCTAGTTATTTTCATAACGAAAATATTCCCTTTGCTCGTCTTCCCGGAAAGCTCAGTTCAAGGCATGAGACTGACAATGAAACTTTTGGTGATTTTAGCTGGATGCAGTCAGCTGTTAGCTGGTTCAGGTATGAGCCATTTATTCCCATTGGGTCCAATAGTGAAGCACTACTTCATTCTTCCTCCACCTGCCATCAGCTAGAAAGCTGTGGTTGTCTGTTGTCAATAAACAGAACCAGAATGACACAAACCGATTTTTTTTTTACGGCTCAAGTAAAACTTGATGCGCTCAAATGCAGTCCACATTGTTGTGATTGTTTGCTGCTTTCACTGGATATTTGCAAAGTGACAGTTTTAAGACCAGATGCTTAAGCTTCCCTCTCAATTTTAATTAATTTTGTGTTTATCTGGCGGTTTACTCCGGTGTTGAGTTATGCAGAAATGCTAAATCTTGTGGATGTATTCATGTAGGTGGTTGGAGCGCTTTTCCAGAGTTCCTTCAACATGTGCCTCACACATTTTTACTTTTGAATCCAAATGTTGTTTTGTCCTGCATACTATAACTATACCAAGAGCAATTATTATCTCCAAGAGGGAAATAAGGGAGCTGGCAAGACTTAAGAGAGTACTGATGCTATGCAAAGCTCTTAAATGTATCACGTCCTCGGTACAAAAAATAAATAAATAAATAAATGAGGAAATAATCACTTAAAGATGTGTGAGGAAACAAGGAAAACATTTTAGACTGTGCTGCATTGGTGCACTGAAGAATATGAGTTAAGATGCAAAATCAGAAATACAACAGTCCTGCTTTAATTACAGCCTCCGTTATTTTGGTGTGACTGGATGTCATCTGGGGGCTGAATGTTCAGAGATAGCAGAAGTGGACAGAGAGGGGATGAATGGGATTGATTACACCATAACAACAGATATCACAAACCACTAATCTGATGATCTGTCTGCAGTCGTACATCTTAATCTATCATCCGCCCTCCTGTCCGTCAACACTGTAGCTCAGGGGCAGCCCAGGAGCCAGACGGGGTGAACTCCTTTCTGCACGTGCATGACTCAGCTTCTGCCCATCCATCATCCAGCCTGTCTATGTGTCTTCTCCGCCACGAATGTGACTTATCATTGCTGAAGGAAACCCTGCAGGTCTACTGATTAAGTCTTCAAAACAGAAATTAAGACCGTAAGACCTATTCTGGTATCAGAACTGGATCAAGTTTGGCATCCTTGTGAACATATGTTTCCTACTTGGTGGACATTTTTAGGCTTTTTGCTACTTTGCCAGCATGTGCTTTGTATCAGAATGCACGAGATTCAATTTAATAGGCTGTGTTTTGTCCCATTATCTGGCTTGCTAATTACCTCAATCTTGTCACTGAGATGAAATTATAGGACATCAGGTTATGTTTTTCGCTGAGAATACATTTGAAGCTGAAGGCAAAAAGGAATCCTTTGGCTTGGCAAAGCTTCCAACAACAGAAAACAAAAAACATGCTTCAAAAATGGATGGCAGAGTTTCTTATGTTTTTGATCACAAAAGGATTTTGACGTCTGTATTTAGCAGAAATCCATAAAGAGCAGGCTGCGTACAGTAAGTTTGCGCCCTAAGTGCTGCTAAAAGGTGCATGATGGAAAGCTTGAAGTTATCCCCAGAGTGGAAATGAAAACCAGAGTTTTGTGGGACTCAGTAACAGAGACTTTATTTCCTTAGCAGATGGCAACTTCCTTTACCACCAGCGTGAACGTGTTCTCCAAAAAGGCTCTGTGGTGGTCAGGGATGAGGCTGCTACTATAGCTGTTATCACACGCTGCAGTGGGACATCATCTGCTTCAGAGACACTGGTCTATCAAACTCTAAAGGCAATTACACTGAGAGCAGAAAGGTCAGAGAGGAGGGAGGCAGGAATGAGCCTGCTGGATCAGCTTATCGCAGGGCCAGAATTCCAGGAACAGCTGAGGAAACTAGTGGCGCTTTCCTCAGAAGTCGAGAGAGTTCAGCGCAAAGAAGGGGACCAAAGGTCAGGAATTGGAGTTTTATTTCACAGATCTTTTTTATCAGGGATCTTTTAAAATTTTCAAGCTTAGCCAGAGAGATCAAGGGGGTATGAGAATAAACTCAAGACAAAATGATGTGCTTTAAAATCTTGCTGTAACTCCTGCATCGAAATTCGGGTGTTTAAAGACATGCTTTTGACAGATTTTGTTACAGAGTGTACAGATCTGTTCCTGTACCCATATGAGCATCGGTATCAGTCTCTATTATTGTTCAGAATATAGTGCAACAGCTCAAATATCAGATCAAATATGTACAGCAAATATCCAAATCTTGTAATCAAGGAGCCCTATAAATCAAAAGCTGTTGGGTAGATTGTGTAACCGTAACAAAATGTAACTGCCAGTGTTTTGATCCAATACCATATTGAGTTGTATCCCACTGTTATCTTCAGGGTATCGAGTATAACTCATGCCTACGTGAAGGTACCTGGATAGTATTGTACAAAAGAGAGGGAGATCGAAAAGAGGTAGATATTTAATTTAATGTACTACTGTTGAAAAGTGGGTTAGCTCACAATGAGCCAGGAATATTAAGTTTCAGCTCGCTGACAAACGTCTTCACACAGTTCAATAATAAATGAGTAACAGCTTATTGCAAGAGCAACCCCTCTAAAAATCCAGGGCTATAAAGTAAATATTTTAGGAATGTCAAAGCTCAACTATACTTCTATACTTATTCACATGCACACAAAGCTCATTTGCTGAATAACTCACATAAAAAGTAACTCTGATGTCTGGAAGCTTTGATTCTAAATTCTGAGGTCCTGTGAGCTTAGATCCATCTCTTGCTCTCTGAGTTTATCATTGTTGCCAAACGGTCTGCACCCCAGACGTTAGCCTTTCAGCAAATTTGGGTTCATCGTTCACCGAGGAGTTTTGTTGGGCCAAGTAGACTGGGCGAGAGAGGTTCAGGAGTTTAACAAGAGCAGTCAACGTATTGTCCTGGCTAATAAACCAGCAGCTGGTTACCGTATGATGACTGACAGAGAAAAAGACCAAATTGCCCAATGTGGTCTTAGGATTCATTGGGACACTGTACAGTAAAGTGCAAATGCAGCAAGTGGAACATTCAAGAGTGTCACACAACCTGAGCCACAAGATCCATTAAATGTTTTTCTTCAGTATGCTCCATATCTCAGTCATTCATCTCCTGTCCCGTTTTTATGTCCATTTTTACTGCGCTACATTCTTTTGCTCTTCTTACTTGAAGGATGATTTGAAACATGCTGTTCTCGTAAAAGTGCTTCGCATCAAACCAAACTGTATTTCTGTCCCTTTGAAGATATGATCCTCTCCATCTGTAACCAAGTAATTCTGAGAGTCTGTCTTTGCCCATGCACTTTGTCTGCAGTTGATTGTCCAGAGGAGAGCTCCAGACTCAAGAGTCTAAACAAGATTCGGGAATGTCTTGCCAGCTCGTAATGCATGACATGATCTCCATCTACTTAACGTTTGAATTTATCCTGTGAAAATGGCCAAAAGTGCAACGGCCTGTGCTCATTTACAGCCATGTGTGCTAACGCTAACGGGAAAGAGAGTGTGCTTATTTTGACTCAAGCAAAACAATCTCCATCTCCATTCCATTCGCCCACCAGATTAATTGGGGTAATTGACTTGGGTTTGCAACACAAGGTACAAGGCAGACTCCTTGACTGCGCCAGTCTGGCAGCCAGAAGCAATTGGAGTGCCACAAAATAGTTTCTATGACGAGACAACAAGGCGAGCACTCTGGGTAATTTTACACAGTTTAGATGGTCCTCGTGCCTGATCAAATCAGTCATACGGAGTAAGATTCTCTCTCTATGTGCATAACTGAGATTTCAAGAATTTGAAACACACGACAACAGAGGTTGCTTTCCTTCATTGTTCAGCTCCGTAGTTGTTAAGAATATATCTCGACTAGGTGGCAAGTTCCCCTTCAGCAACTCAGCACTTCTTTTCAAACAATTTCCCCCTAGAAAGTCAATCTATCAGCAAAGTGTTGCATTTACAGCGCCCTTGTTGACACATATGGGACACCCAAGGGATCCTGTTGCCATTTCTGACTTATGACCTCATCCCTCTGAGTCCTGTCATTGGCCCTCACAAGCCCTGACCCCGTCTGCCCCAGTATGACGGCAAACACAACAAGGAAGTGGAAATGACCTCTTAATAATGTCAGTGCTTCAACACTTTCACAAAGGGATGAAAAATACTCTCACTTTCATTTCTTTGCATATTAAGAAGACAAAGAATGGAGGTTGAGAGGGTTTTACCTCACATGATGGGGCACTTCAGAACCAGAGTATGCAATGTATTCAAATATCAGCTCATTTAGCTGCAGAACAATGGTGTTAACTCATTGATGGGGACATTATTATTCAAAGCACATGACTGCTCTGACTTTAAAAAGGCCAGAAGCGTGTGCGAGCCACATTCTCATATTGCTTTCAATCAGTCACTTTGCTTATATGAAGTACCTGATAGCACTCTTTAGTGCTCCTATACTTCCACTTTGCATTATGCTATAAAGGAATACAGTCTTTGTGGTATTAAGGACATCACAGCTTTGGTACAATTAAAGAGAGAAATGCTTAGAGGTAATCAAGTTCCCTCACTGTATTTTCCCTCCACCATCTGGTAGCTATTGAACGTTGCTTTGAATACTTAAAAAAAGGGTCCATAGCTTACTCATGACACAAAACAACGATTACATTTCCTCACTGCTGCCCCCATGCTCTTGTTTCTTTCAGATAGTCTCTTTTCCTCTTCCTTTGTCTTGCCCTCCCTCTTTTTAGACCAATCAGTTAAGGAGACACATGACTTAACAAGGTAATTGGCCTAAAGTCTCTTGGGTACAATGAAAAATGCCACAATACAGACTGCTATTGTGGTTAAGTTTCAACCCAAAATCTCATTGTGCTACAAACCATTCCAGGATATGATACATATTTGTGTCTGAAATGCACTCTCTCCAGCTTCTTTTTCTCCTCTTGAAGCTGGATTTGAAAACAAAATGGCAAAGGTGAGCTTATGGGACGATGAATGTGAAGGGCAGCACTTGCCAGTGAGAGCCGGTGAAGCATTTTTAAACTGGCCGATTTCCCTGATTATGGCTACACTGACAGCACTAAAATGTGCAGCCGACAAAACAAAACGCTGGTTCCACTATGGGGGATCCTGATTTCTGGTATGCGACCTTGTGGTTGACGCGGAACCACAAAAGTAGTGATCCCTTTCCATCCCTCTAAAATTTTCCACCCAGCTCCATTTGTTTTTCATTTGGAGAAACACAACTGTTCACTCTTTCCCTTCTGTGAAAACATGGCATCCCAGAAGGCTTTGCGGGAAGTATCAATCACTGGAATGGTTGCATTGTGATTAGCTCGACACAGCGTATCAGACCTGCTCTCTAAAAAGAAAACACCGGACACCAGAGTTATGGTACTAGAGATAACATGCAACGTGTGTAGCTCATACTAAAAACCTTATCTATGACAGGATGGAGAGCGTACATATTTGTGCAGCTACAGGGTATCAGACGGAGCAAGTACACACTTGAGGATAGATGAGCGAGGGTAATGCAGAGGACTATGTTCGCAGATACAATACCTCTGAATGAAACATGAGCCTTTTTTGTCTGAAGGAACACACGGTGGAAATGGTGTCAGTGTATGAATCAACCAGTGAGAGTCGAGGAGAATGAATTCATTGGTTTGGGGAAAAGATTCTCATTGTTCTTGTAGAGACAATATTTCTACACTTAATGACCTTTCTCTTTTTTCCTCATTAGCAACTAGAACAAAAGCCTTTGTAGGAAAAACTGATTATGAGAAACTTTGCAAATGATTCAATTTTTGTCTTGATATGAAAGAATCTTGACTCAGAAAAAGGCTCATTTACAAATCATAAATCATATTTTATGGTACTATTTCAGCCTGTTTTAGTGTTCAGTGAGCAAAGAAAGTTTTTAATTGCAAATGTTTTATAATTGAATTTCCTCCTAATTGTAGCCAATCTGGTAACCTTATCACAATGTTGTAATTTAACTGTAATTTGACAAAAAAAGATCTCCCTGGCTTTTGGAGACAAATATACTGACGGCCTTTTCATTACCAAAAATCAGAAAAAAAAAGTCTGCCCTTTGTTTCAAACATACAGACGTAGATTATCACAACTACACCAGGAAGTCTATTTTTCAGATCAGCCATATAAGATTTCAGGGAAAAGTGAAAAAAATTGTTTTTGTGTCCTCAATCATAGCTTGACCTCTGACCCTCAGATCAAACAGAGACGATGTAATCAGATTAAGATATTTTTGTTTGCTTTTTGTTGTAGTTCACATAATGGAAAACAGACCTTACCCTGGGTATTTGTAGACTTAAGAAGAGCAAAAAATAACCATACATACAGAGAAGTATTGACGAAGAAAACACAATCTTAAAACTATATTTCCCCCTGAACAAATGTAGTAATCAGTAAGCCAAGGCACCAGGGAGAAATAGTTAGATATGACGAATGAACTGCTCATAAAGAACTGTTTTCTCTCTGTGCGTTCCCATGGCAAAGATTCCCCCAGGAGCCTGTTTAACTCCATTTGTTTCACAAAGTTATAATTGGAGGTGTCTCAAACCATTGTTCATTTTCATTTTAAATGACTCGCTGACATGGTGTGTTTGATGAAGCTGGATTTTTCCTCAAGGAGCAGCGGCAGTTTAATGTGCAAAGACAATAATACAACTGCCAACTACAAAGCTATCACAGTTTAAATAATATTCAACTCTGCCTGAAACTGTCAAGAAGCTGACTGTATAAGGAAAATCTGTGAATGTTTAACTCTTTTCTTTCTTTCTTTTTTTTTTAAATCCTACGACCTTGCAATATAAGGGGTCTTTGTTTTTAAGCCCTGCCCTCTGAAATGAGTCAGGTATTTTAATGTTTGGAGTACCAGCTGTACAAATGGGCAGTTGTGCTGCGGAGAAAAAATCAGGTGCATACTTTCTGATTAAGCAGATGACCAAGCAAAAACTGTTTTCTGTACATGCTCAGTGCATACAGTGCATCAAAAATCCTGAGTCAGGGGGAAGAGTACAGACTAACAGAATCTACATTGCTTTAAGTCTTCAGTTTCCATAGTAAGACACGGTTTAAGGTGCAATATCATTTGCTAGAGTTCATCCACTATGTGTCCTCCTGAAGTCTCCAGTCAGTGCAACCTAACCTTGAAATTTTAGAGAACTTCATACTTCCTCCTGATGACAAGATTCAAAGGGAGGCTGATTTCATTTCCCAGCAATACTCTGCACCTGCCCACACTGCCAAAATAACAAACAGCTGGTTAAATGACCATAGTATTACTGTGCTTGACCTTAACCACAAAGATAATTGATTATTTGAGGTACTGTTGAGTGTAGAATGAGAGACCTGATGACCCAGACAAGGTGAAGGCCGCTAAGAAATCAACCCAGGCGTCCATTACATCTCAGCAGTGTCAAATGATTGCCTCCATGACACATCCCATACATTTTTGCAGAAGGCAAACATTTTTTGGTTTTCATCAACTGTAGGCCATGATCATCACATTTAAAAGAAAAAGGCTTGAAATCGATCATTCTGCTGACCAATGTACCTGATTTTCTCTATGAGTGAAATGTACTTCTCAATGACATTCAGTTTGTAAGGATGCACTTGTATGTTTGTATTTTTATATTAGTTTGTATTCTCTGACATTGACCTGCAAATTATGTTTGTATCCAAATAAACACAACAGAGTATTTATATAGATGTATATTTTGCTACAACATGTACTGGCGTTCACCAAGTCACTGACACTAATCGCAGTCTCTCACTGTGGTTTTCACTCCACTGTGGAGCAGTCTTGCATTCTCTCTGGACCTTTTAACAACTTGCTAACATCAGCCTCCTTTGTCTGTTAGGATTTGCCAAGCTAGGAGAGTAGATGAACCGCAGTGGTGAGAATTTCCTGTTTGTGTCTCCAATACTTCCATTGTTTTCCATTTAATAACATATCTCATCCATAACTGAAATACTGATGGAAATACTGATGGAAATACTGAAACTCGTAATGACCTGTTTTGTTGTTTTCTAGGTTGAAGCAAGGACAACAAGGTTAGATTTACTTAAACTTGATAAAATCTTGTTGCCTTGGTTTCAGAGGGCAGTTCACATTCATGTCACATTCTTTAACAACAAGTTAACTGCAGAGCGGGTACATTTCTCCTCCTAAGTAGAGAGCATTGTTACAGTCTTACAAGTCTCTTCCATTTATACAGCTGTGTCTTTACAAGAAAAGTGCAGGCCGCATTAACTCTGTAATAGCATAATGTAGCACCTAGGAATTCAATCATTATGCCCTGGTTCTCTGTAAATGTCAAATCACTTACTCGTGAAACTTCTCTGACTTTTAATATGCACTTTAAACTTTAAATGTATTGCAAAGGCTGTAGTTTCTTGTATCCAGAATTTGCAGCACATCCTTCACCCTTTTTACACGCAGAGTTTGTTAGGTCCTGACAGGATTATAACAGACTATTGTCATCAAAGAGATGGCATGTATGTTTATTATCACCAACCCACATTTGGTGTATGGAACGCAAACTCCCATAAGCCAAAGTAACATTACCGTGCACTATTTATTTACAGAATATCAAGGATTTGTCAAAATATTCCAAGCTTGGTATCAAATGTAACTGACTACCTTCCCAAGATATGTAATTAATCTTCAATTATAGAGCTAAACTAGCACTTGTATGTGTGGTTTTTAGAATTTCTACATTTAGGCAATGGTTTATTTCATTGTTTTCAGAGTTAATCCTCTCCAATAGATAAACCAACAACTTGACATCAATTATGTAGTTCATTCATGGTTTGGTGCTGAATTTCATCTGTTTAAAATGCTTGAATGTCATCGCTATGAAAATAAAAGAGTGTTTCTCAATTAGACTTTGTAGTATAAAATATTTAGACTTGGAATTTTCGACAGACACCAGTCTTGTATCGGCAATTATCTTCCAATAAAAGCTCATCTTACCAAACACATCTTCTTATTTCCCTTCATCATGTGCTTACTGTGGTTGTTCAGTATTTCATTATTACATCAGTAAGATTTGCTTTTCTTCTTTTTAGACTATCAGTTCAGGTGATTGACTTAAGTAACATAACCAAAGCCCTCGCTTTGACTTTGCTTTGTCTGTCCCTCCCGTTCTCTTCTGTCTGCACGCTCAGACCCGCTCACATGCCAACAGAGTGACACCAGCTAAGGTGACGCCTGCAGTGGCTGAGATACGGCAGAGCTAATGGATTTGTCCCAGCCATCTGAGAGAGACAACAGAGCCCAGCCTCAGAGGGGATGAAACACAAAGGCAAAGAGTTTAAACGCCTCGCTCTTTCATCTTCATTTGGCCTCAAAAGACACAAAAAAAGGAAAGTGAGTGAGCAGCGTCACATCTCACCTCATCTACGCTGCAACATCCATCCATCATTCAAGGCAGCTGAAATCCCCATGCTTTTATTTCCCCTTAAGGAGGAGAGTTTGTAATGAACAGGAATTCGTTAGAGCAAAATGTTATATCCATAACATCTCTGGGGGTGAAAGCTTCAAGCGGACTTGTTGGATTACACTTTAATTGCAGTTTGTCAAATTGTCTTTGAAAAGGAACACATGGCATTGTGTCACAAAAAGTTGTTTGAGGTTTCATTCAAATGCAACAAATTTAAATGTACTATGTTATGGATAGAGCTCAGTAAGTAAGGAATTTAGAAAGCAGAAGTGAGGGAAGCACAAAAACATTAAAAAAAGGGATTTAAGTTTGGGGTTTTATCCATGGTCATTTATAATGAGATAAAAGCTAAAAGTGGTGCAGGGAAAGAGGAAAACTTCAACATCCTATACCTGCATTGTAGCGATAGCATTGTACAAAGACACCAAATAGATCCCGGTCAGTGAAAAACACAAATTACAATCCTGGGTACTGTCTGCTGTATGAGCAAATGCTTATGATTATAGACACAACAGGAGGCGTCTTGGTTAAGAGCCAGATGCCTGTTAAGGTCTAGTGCTCTTTTTTTCTTCTGTATTTGAGCTCATAAAAACAGAAAGTACTGGGCTTTATAATACACCAAGACCAACTCTGTCCTTGAACACCACAAAAACTGGCCTCTTGGAGGTCCATTGTTATTGCACTCTGCTCAGTGCAGCTTAAGGTTGCACTGAAAAGTTGCCAAAACTACAATAAAGATGACTAATGAACCCAACTGTGTCAAGGGATACAACAGGCTGTAATTTGGTCTAGCTATGTACAGAAACACTTGTTCTGGGGTAACTAAGCTCTGTGCTTACAAGATTATGTCAGAGATTGCCTCACGAGAAATCCTTGACATGTTATTGTGTTCACGCTTCTGTGGTACAGTATTGAACCATTTGTGACCTTTGATTTCAAAATCAAAGCAGGTTGAGTTGGTTAACTGTGCTCTAACACATAAATATGGAGGATTAGGGTGCTGTTATTGCTTATTGAAAAATGAGTTGCACAAGTTTGATGCATTCCTGAGTAGACATTATTGATTTGCTGTTAGTCTCAAATCCATCTATAATTCATATTTAAGCTGTGTGCTCTTCCCTCATGACTGAGAAAATCCCTTTAAGTCACAAGCAGGGAGGCGTCAGAGACGAAGGACTTCTGAAGCAGCGAGTGAAAACTGAGGCGACAGGAAATGAAAAGGGGAGCAAAGTAGCCAATCACCCAGCATTCCTAACAAACGTGCACCAGAGGGTCGTGAGGTCAAAGGTGATGCCTTTCTGGATGGCGAGCACAGCTGTGTGCCATGAGGAGTTGCAAAGATGCCCCAGCATGACCCCAAAAGTCACTGCTTCCACGGAGAGCTACCCATAACACATCTGGGCCTGATTCCCCCTCACATGCAGATATCACAGCAGAACAGAGGGCCTCCTTCTTTCTTGTTTGTTTGTCATTTATTAACCTCTTCCCAACCTGGCCGTGCCCTTCTCATCAGAGCTGTGATTGACAATGTATCATTCTAAATTCGGGCCCAAAGTCCTGCTTCTAATAACCATACTGGAAGAGCTTGTTTTGAACAGTGGAAGAATGACTGGTAGTAGTTTTGCAGTGTTTGGATGTTAAGTAAATTATGTATGAATCAGCATTGGATGTTTGTTGGAACATTAACCCCTGTAGACCTGCTTCTTGTTTAAATATTGGATCCAGGAGAATGTGTTGTTTTAGGCTGTGATCAGAGAAGACAGGACAGCGAATACAGCAGAAAACAGGGTGAGATTGGGATGTGACATGCAAGACAGAAGCTGTAGGGTGTCTAACATCATTGACTGTCTTTAATTTTGTCATAAACCGTCAAATACAAATCAGGGCCTTTATCAAAGTCCACAATAAGATGGCAAGGACTGTACCCTCACTGACAAATACAGAACACCTGTGAATGTTATTTAGTGCCACCAGGGTAACAGTAATCAGCAGAGCTCTGCACACAAGAAAGATGCTTAAAACTCATCTTAAATTTAAACTGAAACATCGAAACAGAAAATTAAAGGCATTTTTGGATGATTAGAATAGCCCCATTTTAGAATACATATAAATATTTAATGAAGTTTGTCAAAACATATCACCAATGCCACCAAAACAGACTCACTATCGTGTTTCTGATTAATTCCTGATTTTAGTTCTTAATCTGAAACCATTACTAATTTGAAAAATCTGTCAACATTTGTTCTGCTCTGCAAGATTAGACAAAAAAGATTGATGATGTCTGACAAGACAGCAAACATATGATTAATTGCATGATGCTATTTTTCAGATGATATTCCTCCAGGCTAATGATACTTGACCTCAGGTCACCTTTTAGTCATTGTGTGTTTGCATGTGCGCACATAACAAAGAAAAGGCAGAGATGTTTCTACACGTGCGTGCCTGTTTTCCCCTTGCACCAATGAATGTCTGTTTATGTGCCATGTCTGCAATACATTTGATAAAGTAAGTAATCTTCCCCTCCACTCACCCTTCTGCTTCCTCATTTGATGCACATTCTTCATTTGGTTTGATGGTAGAGTGCCTGTCCAAGTTCTGTCAAGGACGAGGCTTAGACTTGGAGAAAGGTAATGGGATATGTGCCCCCAAAGATGCTGGAGTCCATCTGCCAGCACCAGTCAAACCAGTATTGTTTGTTTTCCTGCCAGTCCATCAAAATTTTGGCTCATTTGCATTAATTTTCACACATAAGCATGTGTGAATATGTATCAAGACATGTATGCAAATGTACTCACTGTAGAAGCATAAGCATATGCACATATTTACATGAGGGCATACTTCAGAGTGTTTATGTTTTTAGTGTGTGTTCATATGTTGGTGTGTGTGTGTCTCTTGCGTCCAACTACATAAAATCTTGTCCTCTGTGCGGCTGTGAATGCAGAGCAAGCCAAATTAGCAATAGTCACATCTCTCCCTCTCCTCGGTGTCATTTCCATAATATATTTTATTTATCAAACGGCCTGCCATGCATGTTCTCTCCCACCACCTGTTAGCGATGCACCCTCCATGCCACTGAATGCAAACTAGACCTCGGCCCCGTGCGTAATTGAGCAACGTGCTGCATCTTCAAAAGTATGCACAGCAGATGTCTCTCTTCTCCTGAGAGCCTATCTGAGAGGAATGGATAAATAAGACATAGGCGTACAAATGCAGAGGTGGGTGGTGCTGAGGAGAGGGAGGAGTAGAAAGGATGGAAAAGAAAGAGGTGATGTTGTCAGAGTGCACGGGTGATTGTGTGTTCTTTGTGTAAGTGAGACGCAAGACAATTGAGACACGATTAACTGTGGTGATTGTTGTGGTAATTTGGAATAATAAAATCCTATTTTAGCATTTTATTTTAGCAATTATGGTCGAAAAGGTTTTGTTGTTGTACACGCAGAGATTGAAAAATGTGTGATTACATGCTTGTTGTAAATAATAGAAGACCCCCAAATACTAAAAAGAATGTCACAGAGCTTAACATCAAAGGAGAGAACTTGCAAGATATTTCCAGATACGTCTCACTCCATGTCTTTCCCACTGGACCAGTTGCCTGAAGTAGCTGTGATTGTTGAGTTCTAACAGAAAGTTAGAGCCATGGTTAAATACGGCTTTCCCAACTTGATTTGACTAAAGTTTGGAAATACAAGGCTGCCCAACTCATCTGACCATCACACAAGCACTTTTTAATAAGCATAAGCACACAGGCTTAACGGGATGAAGGAGTTTACATGCAAGGGAAACAAAAAATTGCAGAGCTTAAAGAAAATTTAGAGACAAATCCTCTTGTGGCTTTTTTTCACTCACAATTTTTCCCCTCATCACTCTAAGAACTGGAGTGTCTCTTGTTTCTTTAACTCTTCCTCTGATCTGTTTTTACTGATCACAGAAAGCATTTCTTTATTTATGCATGCTCAGTTCTGTCTTTGAATAGCTCACATCAGAACTAAACTATTACAGCCTCACCATTATTGCAGTAACAAAATGATTTACAGGTATATGCATTGTTGACTTGGATAAGTATTTACATTGACCGCAAAAAAATTCATTGGAGAAATTCACACTGGTCACCTTATAATCCTCCCATCTGTTCAGGACTTTTATGTCAGCTCTATCTATTTGAACTAACTTGTAGATCTCAATCATTTTCAAAGATGTAAATGTCATCCTCTCCTTCAGCTCTTCTCCCTTGCTTTGAAGACATATTAAGGCCAGGCTTATTCCATGCAGTGTGTTATGACAGCATCATGGACATTCACTGGGAGTGTGGAGAGGTAAATTAGCAATTATAAGACTGGTTCACATCTTCTGAGTGCAGACAGAGTAAGCAAAATCCTGCCACCTTCCATCGTCTCATTAACATCCAGGCAGGGAGATGGAAACAAACAGAGAGTGTGTGGGTTACCCGGGGTGAAAATCTATCAATGATATGCTCTCTGTCTGGGTGGCGCTGAGGTATTAATGAGCTTCCATGCCAATGAAAGATAATTATCAGCTTTTTTGAGAGAGAAGTCAGAAAGCAAACAGAGGGGACATATAAGAAAGTCTGCAGAGATATGCAGAGTTAAAAAAAATGTCATCTCTGCTGGATCAATCTTTTTTGCAAGCACGAGCAGCAGAGTGGAAAAGCACCCTCGAGGCTTCAAAGTTCCACCAGCTTATTGTCAGCAAACACTTAGATGATCATTAAAGTATGTTTAAACTTACAGGCATCTCAAGACAACTTAAAATACACCATATTCATTTTGTGCAGGCACACAAGATGTTTTCAAATGTTTCCTCGTCTACTCCGACTAATACAACATACACAACTTCCTCCTCTCAGTGCACTGATCAAAAGCAGACTGCAACACGAGTAGGTCATGTACCCAACTCTTATAGCTCAAATGAGAACATTTGTCTCTGAAATTGACTACAGAGCAAACTTAACTGCCGAGAAAAAAAATTCTTACGATCTAAAGAATTTAAACAAAGTACAACAGGTGAAAAACATACAGACTCCTCTTATCTGCACTAATATACTTTAAGGGATGCAATGGATGCTGGTGAAATAGTAAACCCTGATAAAAACGCTGACAATAACAATTATGTCTTGGATCGGTCTCACATACGCCTCCAGTGCATTTATTTTTGCATGAGGAAACCGTGTTCTCAGCTAAAAAAATGTCATAGCTCCCCAATTTTTTCATCTATTTCTCACATAGTTTGGTTTATTACAAACAGCAGAGATGTAGTTACAATAAAGGACGCTTTTAAACTTCTTTTGTTTTTGTTTTTATTTCTAGATGCATCCTTTTAGATACTTTTCTTTCGGTGCTGTCCTGGCTATTGTAACCGTAGGCTGCAAACAATAGAGAAAAAGTTGCTCACTGAGCCGTGTCGACTCCAGTTTGCTTTGGTGTTAGCCAAGAGTGAGTGGACCCACCCAATATGGCAGAGATGCTGTATCATGTTCCATCATCTATTTATATTATGTCTATGACAGCACCTGCCTGATTTGCCCTTCAACCAATCAGATGCCAGGGTTGACCACTGGCTAAATGGCCATGAATTGAGCATGCTGCGCGAGCATGATCATATCAAACACAGGATAAAAAAACAACGCCTAATTATTAGAACGAAATGACTCAAACAGCACATGAACTACTGACAATCTGTGGAATAACCATTTAATGAATAATGTATTTTTTTATGTTAACCTAATTTATTGTCTTTTATTTTATTAGACTCAATTGAACTATGACCTTATCACCATGAAAAATAGCTAACTTCATGAATAAAAACTCTGTGTTTTTCTGTTGTCGTGACATTGTAAGATCAATATTTCGTCTAACATTAAAACATTACAGTCAAGACATTCCAACCCACAATCCTCTCTCTTTCCCCTTCAGTCAAAAGAACAGAGCACAGCAGCACACAGTTAATTCTTCAGTGGCACACATCTGGGCTTTTAGAAATTGCTTTCAGCGCTGCCATGAAGTAAGCAGACACACTTGGCTCTGAACACTGAGTTTGGGTTAAGAGATTTGAATATAAGCAAAATGCAAAGTTTGGAGCTGTTCTGTGAGAGGATTAAAGCAATTATTAGCCCACAGTTTTATTTCCTAAGCTCTCAGTTAGGTTGGCGATCACACTCTGCTAATATCAGCCAATTACACAGTGGTGAGAAGGGTGTGGGGATTACTGTTCATTAGCTGGCACTGGAAGCTTTTACTGATGCTGAGACAATAGAAAAGCTAAGCCCCGCCTAAAAGCATGTCACTCCAAAACAATGGCATATGGTAATGACTGAGTAGAGTGATAGCAGGCTTGGCTGAGGACTTTGTGGCTTCTCACAGACTCCTTTCTTCGTTTTATGAAAGACCACAAATACCACTTTGAGTGAAAGAGAATGCACAGAGATGTTAAAGCCTGGCCACATGAAAGTTTGCCAGTACAGCTGTGACTGCAGCACTCACACTTCTAGTCACACAACAAAAGTTTATAATGCCTTCTAAAAAGGTTCAGCCCTCTTTGAATTTTACTCTAACCTACATATTATTTTGAGACAGTAACAAATAGAAACATATTTCAATAAGGTTGGTTTCGATGGACCAACAGACCTCGGTGTTGGAGGCCGATCCCTCAAACGTTCCATGAACCAGTTAGGAAATCCCTTTGCCATGACATAATAAATTCTGCTAGTTTCATGAAGGTCTAGTGAGGAACTAATTTAAATTCACAGTTTTGATCTGTTTACCGACAGATTTCTACAATATTGGTCATGTTTAAAATAAGGGAAAGCATTCCTCTGTAAAGATTTTTAATGTGACTTGTCTGATTTCAATGGGGGGCTATGAGACTTCAGTTTGCTGGGTTATACATTTCTGAGGTTTTCAGATTTGTTTAGGCACACAATTAAAGTTTCTTTTTTATTTCCAAGCAGCACAAAAACTCTTTCAGGATTAGACCCCAATAAGAATTTTGTAGCCCACAGAAGCTGTTCTTATCTGCCAGGACCAGCCGTGCTGACATAGCTCATGTCATTAGTGACACAGCACTTCTAATACATGCGGGGGTGACATTTCATGATAGAGATCATGCAAGGGTAGGAAAGGCGCTACATAACCAACGATATGATGAGCATTTGCTTTATAACACGGTGTGAATTTGGAGCGCGCACTGTATTTGTTGTGCTGCAGTTCACAATACCAAGGTGGTATCTGTGAAAAGAAGTCAAAAGTTGAGCTCACATTCAAAAATAGAAACAAATCATGTATAGAAAAACGTTAAATGTGTTTTTGTTAGATTTGAGTGCTGGGAGCCATCTTCCATCCCCAGTTTCAATGAAGAGACTTTGATGTGCAGAATTTTACTGAAATTTCCCAAGTATTCAGCCTTGTTTGACATTTTTGTTTCATCATAGTTCATCAGAAACAGCTAGCAGAAAAACCAATATCAAACACCAGGATAATATTTATAATTTGGATTTTTGAAGAATGAGGGCCATTGGTCTTTGCCAGTGGTGTTGCTGGCCCTGCAATCCTGACCCGGACAAGCAATAAAAAATTGACAGAGACATATTCATTATCTTTTAAGACTCAAAAGACAAAGGAAATCTACTCAAGAAACAACCAAATCATCTGGAACTGGATTTGTTTAACTAAGCTGGAATCTGACTCAGAATTAATAGAATAAAGCTGATATCCAATCCTACATCCCAGGCCAGCCCCTGGCCACATCACTGCCAACAAATTACTGCTCTTTGGGTTGCTGCTTTTTCACTTTAGAATAAACTCTCACCCTTAAAAAAATCTGTTTGAAATCCAGGTCAAAAACATTATCAAAAGTATGAAGTAAAAAGTATTCATGAAATGGCCAAAATTGATTCCACCAAAGCACAGTGATCATACCAAGGGCATCACAAGTCCTTGTCTTTCTACAATGCCACTTTGATGCCTTCACACAATCCAATTATGAGCCACAGAAATGGTTCCATGTGTAAACTGGCAGAGGATGAGTCTTTTTGAAGTCCTGTAATATACAGCAGGAAGCTCAGCAGCAAAACTATGTGTGCTGCAATTCTCACTTGAAGCCAGTTATTTTTAGAATGCATCGTCAGTGTTTGCACTCAGTCTGAGACTCTGAGTCATGAAACAATGTCAGAAGCAGGTTATATCAGAGCAGTTTTGTGCAAAAGGAGGACTTTTTCAAATGTGTCGCAGATTATAAGAGGATTCCTCAAATCATGTCAACAACCAGAGGAAAGTGACAGAAAGAAACAAACCCGCAGGTGGCTGATGGGAGATGAATAAACGAATCAAAGTGAACTATGGATGCCCCTGAATTTTTGTTTCTGCTCATTACAAGTACTTTGTCTGTATATTTTTGCTATTGGAGCAGTTTTTCTGGGTGTAAATCCAGGACAAGTCTACTTTAAAAGTGCATTTGTGATGTTTTCAGCAGTGCTTTTTCTTCATTTGTGTACATTACACATATCTGGAGGCTGAACCAACACAGCTACTAGAAAGGTAAATGTGATGCGTTTGAGATTTCACCTAAAATATTCAAACATTTTCAGTACACAGTGGATATTACATATTAATTCGGATGATGAAAAGACAACTCATTCAGATTTAAAAGTCTTCTCACAACAAATTCCCCTTCCTCTGACACCCACAATTTAAAAGAGGAGTGTTTGCACAGTTTTATAAATTTAAAAGTCAAATTACCGAGAGTGAAACGCTTAATTAGACTTGTAGATGCAGTAGCATGATAGCGCCTCCATTCTTCTTCGTAGAACAAACATAAGCTGTTAAAGAGATGCTTTTATCCAAGGGGCCTTGGAAGGAACCTGAGTGCATACATCCCTCTGAAACCTTCATGTCTTACCTGCTCACCTTACTTCAACTACATCCCTATTGTTTTATAGGTGCACTTACCTGCACCTAAATAGGCCAAGAGACATTAACTGTCCTTTTTACAGAGCCTTACAGTCAGCCAAGGATCCTCTCTGCAGGGAAAGACGCTGAATGGTAGCCGTGTCTCTATTTTCCCCCACGGAGCCAACCTCGTGCACTCTCCAGCGGGGTCATGTTCTCCGAAGACAGAACAAGATGTTACTTAATACAGCAAGGCCACACAACATCACTGGCTCTCAGGATAGTGAGGATAAAGCCAGGACATCTCAGAATACATTAGGAAAGGCCAAAATGTGAAGAAGTTCATTCCTGATGGAGGTAGGTTTTGAGGATTGCTTTTCAAGATACTCTTTTCAAGGCTTCTCCCTTATCAGGCAAACATTTGTACACACAGCCACTCACACGCAGAAAGGAAACACCTAAATCTTGGTTTCAGACATTTGGAGAAGACATTTGGACAAAGTAAAACAACCGTGTCAGAGGTTATGAGTGTGTTATTGTTCCCAGCGGACCAAAGCCCCCCATGAGTCCACATTACAGTTGACAAAAGAGCAGAACCGTACCAGACCACTACCCTTTTTTCCTGACATTTGATGAAATATGTTTCTGTGACTAAAAAACTGTTACTGTTGGATCTTGGTTTGTAACGTTCCTCCTGCAGTTCATCAGAGTTTTAATCATTTTACTTGATTTGATTAGTTGAAAGTGGTTATTTGAGACACACCCAAGCAAAAGCGCTATGAAACTGTGATGTGATTCATTCACTGGGCACAGTTGCTGCGTAATGAGGCTCACATGCTGGGTTGACTGATTGACAGTATGTTCTTTTAAATTGAGAATGATGAGAATGAACAGAAAATAGACTTTTGTGTTTTCTGTGTAATTCTAAAAGGGCAAGAAAGAAAAGTTTGAGTGTAGAACTCAAATGCCCCATATTTAACGAAGGAAAGACAGTCATGAGCAGAGTCAAAGCCTATTTTAGCTCAATGTTATTGAAGTGCTCTTCAGTACATACTGGCCATAAATGGCTGCAGAGTCTCTTCATTCTTGGCAGTGGACAAAACAAATGTATCAAACAGCTGCTTGGTGTAAGAAATACATTATACAATTGATGATGCAATCTCTGTTAACATAAAATGTTTTCCTGCCTTCCTAAGATGAATGATGAATATGCAGTGATGTGCTTGTTGTACAAATTGAGTAGAAAATATCTCTAAAAGCACTGTTGTGTTCTGTTGTGTCAAACAAGAACACTTGACACATATTGATGCTGCCATTCATTGTGCATCAGGGTTTGTTTACCAAGACAGAATTTCTGATTAGTCAAACCAACATCTGTGCTATTCAGTGAAGCTTTCATTTCAGCAAAGCTGTGTAAAATATGGAAAAGCCCATGATGTGTATACTAAAAAAAAAAACACATTTCTGTTGTAATATTTATGAGGGCAAAATCAATGCCAAATTATTATGTTGGACCAGAAGCTTTTTATCTTACTGTATTCTGAAAAAAAAAACGACAATACACACTCTCTTTTTTATGTGTGTACACTGCATCTGGAAAGTATTTATTGCACTTTCCCCCCATTTTTTTAGTTTACAGTCTTATTCCAAAATGGAATAAATACATTTTTCTTATCAAAATTAAACATACAACATCCCATAATGACAACATGAAAGTTGGTTTTGGGAACAAAAA
Organism: Thalassoma bifasciatum; assembly: GCA_008086565.1. Lineage (NCBI taxonomy): Eukaryota > Metazoa > Chordata > Actinopteri > Labriformes > Labridae > Thalassoma > Thalassoma bifasciatum. The sequence goes on from RPOG01000019.1 coordinate 985,419, forward strand.
ATGAATTAATTCAAATTTGGAATGAGGCTGTAATAAAACAAAATGTGTTAAAAGTGAAACACCAGGAATTCTTCTCTGATTCGCTGTACATCTCTGTATGTGCATGCAAAATGTCTTCCACAGTAGACTCAACAGTCTTTCCCTGTGAGGCTTAATACAGAGGTACTTCAGCCAAGAAGGTAACACTATACTCCTACATTCTAAATCCAAACCAGTCAATATAAATTTGAATGTGAAAATCCATAAATCGCTCTTGATTTGGATAATAGCTGTATCTGGCCATGTGCTTCTGGCCCAGAGAAAGCTTTTCCTGAACTTAAAAGTGAGTGCCCACTCATTGGCTGCTTTGGCCTCTCTGAACATATACCCACAGCCAGCTCTGGATGAACTGAATAACATAAAGGTCCTCTGGTTTTCCTCTCTGAAAGCCTAAAATACCTCAAACGACACGGTTCAAAGACTTGAAATACGATCATTTGGCAACAAACGCTGAGCTAAACACAGGGGTTACATTAAAACAGCTTTGTTCCTGCTTTTTCCACATCCACAGTTTACTGAGGATGTTAACATTTGTTTTTACATTGAAAGCACAATTTGTTTATTTGTCTTCACACTGAGGACACAGAAATATGTGTTGCTGCCATCTAATGGTCCTTAAGTGTTCACATAATAGCAGTGATTGTTCAATCGTGCAAATATGCTGAACACTGACCCATGCACGCTGTCCTCCTATTTATCTGTGCAAAGAAAACATCGTTTCATCCTTGAAAAACCAATTTCCTAAATAAAGTAATGACACTGTTGCTCTTGCATTGAGTGGCCCCATAATGCCCTGCTACAAACTAAGAGGATCCTGATGAGGGTTCATTAAAATTATTTACATTGCCGGCCACAGAAGAAAACCACTTGTTTTACGGCTCTCTGCTCCTCCTTCCTTTCATGTTTGATGTGGCCAATGCATTTCTTGTTAGCGACTGCATCTTTTAAGGCAAGTGGTTGCTCTGAGAAGGAAGCTGGTTATTGGCTTGACATTTGTATGTACCTTTCTATGGGGTCAAAGGTCAGGGTCAGGACCCTCTCACTGCATTTTTGTTTAACCAACACCGTCACATAAATGCACGGGATGGAGAAAGCTGATAGGGTCAATTTACATGATGGAGTAAGGAATAAAAGTCTGAGAGTGACCTCTCGAACATGGGGTCATAAACACTTACTGCTTTCTGTGCATGTAAAAGAGTCGGAAGAGGATTGGTGGTAATAGTGAGGCATATGTCTTCCACATGAAAGACTGTTTTGTGCTCAGGGAGTAAGCTCGGTCAAGGCCACCCCAAGCCGAACTTAGGTTTTGTAGAAATCTGTGCTTCTTGAGTGCTTGACTGCCAGGCAGAATCAGGAGGCTTTGATGAGTTACCCATTTGTAGCCTTCAAAAATGACCTGGTGCAGTTTTCAGACTCTTCATACTGTGTTTATTTTTTCAGTGACAGTGCAGGCGCTCAGCATTTTAGAAGAGTAAAAGCAAAAGTGAAATTTAAAGCTGCCTGCCTCTTTGAAGCACATATCTCTTTTTCAGAAACAGTGCAATAAAGTGCATTACTCACACATTTACTGTACGTATGACACATAGTCTACCCCGTTACCCTCTGCAGCCATGTACTGTAAGCACTGTCCAAGTATAACTATAAGCCTGAGCTTAGATAACACTAAGCTTGGCACTGGAAAAATTAGATAAAAGGAACTGGAGTCACACAGCTAAAAAATGAATGTGATTAACAAAGTTTTGAAGCCATAAAGTACAACTGAGACTAAGCAGAATGCTGCTCTAAGTCCCCCACTGGTGTTACAAACTGTAGTACTGTATATACCCAAAAAGTAAGAATACACAGCTGATGGGAAATAATTGATCAAAGTATTTATTTTCAAGACCCATCTGCTTTATGGAGAACATGAGGTAAACATTCAGGTGAAACTTGTAAAAGATACCAGAAACCCCTTCTATGACTGTACCTTTGTTCACCTAAGACAGTCATTCTGCTATTAACAAAGTTAATTTATTGAAAGACAGTAAAACTTAAGTGCAGGATAATCACACTTTAATCAAACATCCATTTGCCAAGCTATTAATAAAATATCCCCATATCATTAGCACTTTATTCAAATAGGTTTTCCCACTTAAAGCAGTATCTACAGGAGTACAGGACACATGATTAATACCTCAGGTCAAGCCCACTTTCTGTAAAAAAGGGGAGTTAGCTTGAGTTCGTCTATGAATCATCTTTATTAAAGCATACCGGGTGCCATAGATGAAGGATAGTGCTTGTTCTGAGTTGCCTCCTGAGAAGCAGGTGCTGCTGGGTAATAACCAGGCTGACTTCGTGAACAGACAGTGACCTGGGGGTTACTTTGGCCTCTTTATTTTTGTTTGTTTCTACAAGCGAATGATCAAGGCATGACTTGAAACTTACATATGAACAAGAGGTTTTTGGATACAAGATCTGAATCATTGCAGCGTTTCATTATGCCCTTTTCTTTCTCTTGAGCTTTCTCTCTCAATTTTTCACTTTCTGTCTGCCCCTCTCCGTCTCCCTATGTCTCTGTTTTGACAGTAAGTCTTATAATTACTTGGGCATGCAGTGTGTTGGCTGGGGATTCGCCTGGAGCGCTTTGCTAGCCACGGATAACGACAGGGCTGCAGAATCCGATGCAAACAAAAACTCACCAGAATGCTGGGCAGCTAATGGCAATCAGTCTGGTGCAATAGTTTATATTTATTTCGCTTTCTTTGGTTGGGTTTATTTGAGTTTGGTGGAGTCACTTTTTTCTTTGGTAATTCTAACCATTAATTTGTGTGTCTATGCACACAATTGGCACATGAGGAGCCAAATGTCAAATGATGAGTTATTCAAGTGAAGAGATATTAACTTGTCATTTGATTGGCTAAAAACCGAATGTTCAAATAAGAAAAATGTTTAGCTGGGCCTTGTCTGTGCCATTTGACACTAAATTTCAAGCCAGCTAACCAATGTTTTTTCAGTTAACTATGATATTTTCGGAGCGCAGATGGCCTCGTGGTTAAGGTTGCGCTCCATGAGGTTCACCCTTTCACTGGTGGCTGGGTCAAAATGTTAAACTTTAGCCATTAACACATCTGGTAATGTAAAAAATATACATAAGTAGGGAACTGGACTTTTAAATACAATAGCATTGATATGATAATGTTTACACTAGACAATAAATTGTGGAAAAAATCCAGGTGAGAGAGGATTGCTGAATCATGTCCATGTTGCTGTCACATTAACAGAACTGGTAGGACTAAAGAAAAACATTTGAAGAAACCTTTTAACGCCGTACCGACTGAAATCCACTTTTCATGATACACAGAGCAAGCTCTAGGACAATGTCAGAGCCTCAGAACTTGCACAGTCCTTATCCTATTGCGTGTCAATCATGCCTCCCTACAACTCGATTACCCAGTATACCTGTGACTTCCATTGCCTGCTACGGGAAGGCAAGGTGTCAAAAAATGATTCCATTAATGTCGCACTCAAAATAATGACACTCAACTGAAGAGTTATGGCCCCTCAGATAAAGGACTAATAAGGAAGCAGTGATCAAAGGGTGGCAGTGATGAAGTAGATGACATTTAGGGCTTGTAAAGGAGAAGGTTGCAGGTAGACATCTACAAGTTGGTAAGGATTTGAACAAAGGAAAGCCCTAAGTGGTTTGATCTGCAGCGTCATCCATCTCAGTGTATTGATTGACTTCAGTTACAGCTGGCCTTTTAACTGGAAGATGCCACTTGTCATTTACTGGCTCTGGGATAATGGGTGCCATACAGACAAGAAAGAAGACGAGCCAAATAAAGACTATGGATGTCAATGTTTTTCCCACAATGACTAAAATATGAACTGAAAAGATTAAGTTTGAATAATTTGGTAATATTTACACTTTGTGATGCCATCAAGAAATTTAGAACTGAATTGACAAAAAGCATTACACAAATGTGAATTTCCTTTGCCACTGTTTATGTATCCAGCTGTTGGTTCTCTGGTATCACTATCAAGGATGGCCTTGTAACAGCTCACTACCAGAGGTCAAGCGGTCAAAAAGTGGATTAGGTTTCCTAGATTAAACTGTGCTCTCAGTTGTCCTCAGAATAGCACACCATTAATCATTGGATCCAATTCTTGATGACGGGTTTAAAGGGATTTCTAAGAAACCTTGAAGTGACACCATATGACTCAGTCGGAATAAAGTTAGTCTTTGTGATACAATGAGTCATTCTTGCACCAAACACTGGTGGAGCCCCAACACTGGTTAATCTAAAGTAAAAGGTGTGCTCTTATCTCGAAGGCATCTGCTGACTAGCCATGTGCGGTGACACGCTCCTTCAAACAAAACTGCAACACATTTAAACATTTACCGGCAGTGGAAGGAAAGGGGGGTTAAAAGCTAAAAGCTGCAATAGCTGTTTCATGCCGGAATAGTTTTAGGGCGCCAGTGGATAAATTGCTTTACAAGTTGATGCATTAGAAAAACACTGATGAAAACATAATCAGAAACACAAGGAGAACTCGGCATGCCACTGAAGCGATGTTCAAATCAGGAATGAGCAGATAAGAGGGAAAAGGAGGCCATGAGGGCGGGTTGCAGACAAATAATAGTCACATTTCGAGGAGACACAGAAAAATCTAGGCCAGACGGCACAATTATACGGCACTTGTCATAAAAGACCCAGAGCATACAGGTCAGGAGTGTTAAAGGAGGTGAGCCAAGTACTCCCTGGCTCTGGACTGCCTCAGTCTTAGCCTGCAGGCAGGTGTTTAATGCATGGTGTGTGTTCCTGTGTGTTCATGAATACCTCAGATAGATTGTGTGGACTATTTGTTCTCTGACAAACTGGAGGATAGCTTAATCATTGTTCAGCTTTTTAGGAGTCTTTAATCTCACATTCATGTTTGCAGCATTTTTGGCGACAACATGCTGTGCAGTTCAAAACAAGTGTTTACACTGTCAGAAAAGACATGTGAGCTCAAACAGAGGACTTTGAATTCACACAATGAAAGAGGGAGTTAATAGTCTTCTGTTGCTAAGCAAAGAAGTAGGACAGAGTGTAACACTTTAAAAGAAATGACGACAAAATGTGGAGCATGTGTAGCCCAGAATTACAGGGAAAACATTCAACTCAAGTGCTTATTCCATTACTGAAATGTGTATTCAACTATTTGACCCCTGTTCAAAATAACCTGCTGCGTCCAAAAATTATTTACTCCTTTTAAATATAGCCTGAGACCTCAATTAAGTGTGCCGGCCACCTTTCTGTTGGGGCTAAATGGATTTACTTCTTCCGACAAATTGCTTCTCCTGCAGTGCACCAGAGGACAGTCATTGTAAAAGGTTGTAAGCTCACCCTCTTTCTGGTGTTTCTGGGAAACCAGCAAGCAATCCAGATACCTCTTGTTGAGGTTGAATAGGCATTTAAATACTTTATATCAAGTCTAGCCAGTTGTTTAGCGCAATAGCCACTTCATGTAAAAATGTCCTTTGAGAAAAAAGCCAAATGACTTTTTTCCTCTTCAACCATGAAACAATTTACTGAGATCCTCATGCATTATTTCAGTCATTATGAGCAAATAAATACTTAACCATTTGTCAATGCATACCCAGATTTGAACTAGTTACTCCGTATAACTAACAACATATGCCATTTATGGGGGCATGAATACATGTAATTGGGCTCACATTTCAGATTGTCTCTGTGCCAAGTCTTCGAGCCAAAGCCACACTGCTGTGTGTGCGGCTGTTACAAGCAAACACAAGACTCCAACAAAAGCAGGCCTTTCCCTAACAAAGTTAACTGTTCTCTTTGCAGCATAGCTTTACATGAATTATTTGTGGCACTTTATAGAGAAAACATACACATATTACACAGCCTGTGGCTTATTTCAAAGTCTGCAGTGCCTGAAAAATGAAAAAGGGTGGTTTACAAGCTCAGGGAATCAGGACCACATATCAAGTCCAGGCCATATTGAGAAGCAAATGACATTTCCACTTTGTATGTATTTCATTGTACAGAGACCTTATATTTGTGATAAAAGCCTGCTAAAATATTCATTTTTTATGATAAAAAGCTCTGTCTTAGTCTCTCTTTAAACACCCAATAACTGCATAATGTTAAACTTTGATGCCAAAATTCAAAACTCAATCTGAACTCTGTTTTGGATGAAAAAAACAATTACTCTTGACTATGCTCTGGTTATTTCTTAAGACATTTCACTTCCAATGTTTTGCTCTCTGAGCTGCAAATTTTCTAATTAATTTTAATTAATGAACCACAGATTCTTCATCCACTTTAAAAGCCCCTTAAGCAGCCATTTCCAAATTTAAGACTGTCGTGATCCACTTTTAAACCTGAAAAACTTTTTAAGTCTTTCCTAAGTTCTTTTGACACAATTGTGATCATGTCTTCACACAAAAACTAAGTATGAAAGTCTTTTCTTTTTTTTTCTTTTTTTCTTTTTTTTTTAATGTGTCACTTAATTGTAAGAGATCTCAATGCCTTCATATAGTAACCTCTAGTATGGCAGGGAGCTGCGAGCCACATTTTGAACATCACTGCTCAAACACAAGCACAAATTAGGATACAAAGCAAAAGTAAGCTGATCTGCAAATCCAGGGGAATTGTTATTTTATTGTTATTATTGTTATTTGCATATTCTGGTGTCATCTGTGGCCGCATCAAGTAAATCCACTTCATTATTAAGTTGCACATGTAGAGTGTGACAACACTACATTTTGAAAGATTTCCTGTGAGTTCTCACTGTTTTGAGATGAGTGGTGTATCCGCTCATTAGCAGGACAGCGGTGTCTGTCCCTCTCATTGTTAGATTGTGTATGCACGCTGCAGTGCAAAAGTGTTAAACAGACAGTCTCACTCAGTTCTAAAATTTTAATCACTCCGTGAAATGCTCACTAACTCTTACTTGTTCGTCGTTCAGAAAACAACAAGATTGTATCATCTTAAATATTACTCAAATAGTGAAGGCTTACTTCTGGAAACAGTTGTGCAGAATCAAGAGGTAATGATACAACTACAGTACATTCACCCCAAAAGAGTAAAGTTTGAAGAAGTCATCTCATTTATGTATCAGACAAACTACTTTTACTTTTTTCTTCTTTTAAGAAGATCATCAGGTTGCCAAGGGAACAATGTTTCAAATTGTACTTAACAGTGATATTCATGCAGGAAGCGTGAATTCATGAAATATATATATATATATGCTATTCATAATTACACCAGTTCTAGCAAGACAAGCTAGCTGTTCTCCAGCATGAGTCATTTTTCCTGGTGGTGTTTTTAACCTTGGTTGGTAATTTCATAATTAAGAAACAAAAAACTGAGACCAAATGTACTTAAAGTCTAAGCCATGTCAACATTCTTGTTTTGTGTCAGCTAAACTTGTCACATTCTGGCAAAATTCACAAAGATTAAATCAGTTTTACATCATTATTTTCTGTAATGACTAGAGTTTTTAAATATTGCTTAATAGTTTGGTAGCATTGGAGGGTAGTTTGCTTGTCAGTCTTAAATAACATGAAAAGGAGTGAGGATCAAAGATAAGATCATTATTCTGCTCATAAAAATATGATCATAGTTCAATTAATAAAATAGTCAATTAATAAAATAGTCATACATTATCTTTTAAAATTCTGTAATTACATGCATTTATGCCGACCAAACAAGAGGTCAACTGTTGAATACATGAGTTTCATAATACCTCTAATAACATCCAGGTTAATAACCAGCCAGAGCTCAGTTTTAGTAAAACAACGATTTTCAGGCCAAATGTTGAGTAAGAGTAATTTTAAGGCAAAAGCTTTAAGTTTCTGAGTCAACCCCCCAAAATAACACAGAAATGACAAAAGTGACTGTAGACCAACATTATCTTTGGCCAAAGCCAGAGAAATTCAGACCATCTCTCTATTGCTTGTTACCAGCGGCGTTCATCCCACATCGATCTGCTTCATTCTCCTTTTCCTCTCTCTCCCCATCTGCAATTCTGATTCCCTCTCTGTGCAGCCGAGTGTGTCTATTCCAATACCTGACAGGCCCGCTGGACGTGCACAGGTAGCCTCTACGAGAGTGACGGATGGCCAACATACCGCACCGGTCGGGCTGCTCATGTTTAATTCTGATTGCAACCCTTTTTCCCAGCCAGTCATCCAGGTGCTCAGCCCAGGTCGCAGTCTGCAGCACCCAAGGGAGCTGGAGGGGGGCTGTGGTTCTGTGCACAGGGGCCCTCTCTGTCCATCACCTTCAACATTTGCCTCAGTGGAACATTCAATTTATTTTATAGCACCACTCCACTTGATAGCACTGACCTCCCAGATCCCTTGGAAAGTAATGAGATGGCTACACTGATGTCAGTCTCAGTGTTGACTGGGAAGACCCACCACCCAGTTAGATGTTTAAGTGAGGGGCCCTGTGATAACAAAAAAAGGAGCGAGAAGACAGACGATTCATTTCAGTGGAGCCGTGTTCTGATTTCAAAGGGAGCTTCTCTCAAGTCTGTGCCCAGTTGTAGCACTGCCCCCCACTGATGGGCATGTGTGATCGGTTTGTCACGGGTGGGTTTAATCATTAAATCTAAATACACAGGAGAGACTCTGATGAGACGGTGAGGATCAGGCATGATATATCAGCATGGACTCAAAATGTCACAGCAGAGAAAGAGGTCACATTACAATTTAAAGAGTGCCATGCTGTGGCCAAATCATGGAAATACATGTTGGATTTGGCTAAAGAAGCAGCCTTTGTCTGTGGGGGTTAAACAGTTATCAGGATACATTATCATCCAGAGACCCACAGGCTACAGTTTCTGTGCCAAAAACTGTTAAAACCACATTAAACCTCCCAACATTTAGAACTTGGAAGCTCTATTTAGAGCAAGTCATACTGGCAGTCACATCTGCACGCCTCATTTTTATCTCCCACGCTCATATCATGCTCTTTATTATAACTGCCTGCGAGCCAAACCAATGAAGACTTATTGTGCATCTGATGAGCTGAAGATAACACTGTAGAAACCCCCAAAAGTCCCCTCACAAAAAGTTTCAATTAAAATACTTCTCAAATACAAGACATTAGTGGACCAAATAACAATTTTCCATCTGTTTCGGCTAGGACTACATGTGTAACAGCTATCAAGATGAATGATCAGGTTGATACTAATTTTCCGTTTCCTGTGTCTGCTTAAAATGTGGCAGATAAACACCAGTTTGTACAAGAAATGTTTCAGAAGCATTTCACTTCTCACAATACAAGAGAGAAATGACAAATGTGAAATTTTGGAAACTCAGGGAGTAATAAAGTAGTGGGAGAAGTTGAGATTGGTTAAAGCTGGCAAAGTTTCATATGAAAATGATCATTACATACATACCCATGCAAAAAGATTTAAACTGCTGAGATAAACAGCACCTAATGTTTTTGATTCACCAGTTCTTGTTTCATCTGCACACCCACATCCTGAATCCCTTCCTCTCCCTCTGATTATCTCAAACATCTATCAGCCCTTCAGGTGATTACTCAAGACCAGATTGTTGGTCCATGTGGCTCTGGTGTCATCGCCTTTCACTGTGTTTATCTGAATGGATACCGATGTGTCTCCCTTCACCACCTGCTAATTAGCATCTCCAACGCAACCTAACTCCACCAGGAAAGAGGCAAGGGAGGACAGTTTGGTGGCATAGAGTGAAAAGGTGGTTAGTGTAAAAGAATCTAGGAGGAAGTGAGAGGAAATTGCAGACAAGAAACCAAGGCTGGGAAAGAGAAAGTCAAAGAACTCTGCAATAGGAAGTTGATGAGCGAGTGGAAGATGGAGAGGAAGAAGATTTTGGCAGAGCCAGAAGTCCTTGAAGATGAGATAACGAGGATATGACAGCTGTGTGTTTCTGATGGCACGGGCCAACACTTAAGTCCTGTCTATGCTGGATGAATGCTGTGCTTTTTCCTCTTGTGAATTTCAAACTTACGCTTCCCCCTCCAGAGAGAGACAGGTAGCCTCCCCTGGAGTTACGATAAGAAAGTGACACTTGGAGTTCTTTTTGGAAGAAAGAAAGGAAATAAATGACAAACTCAGCCAGGTTGTTGAATCTCAATGATTCTCTTTGGCTCTCTCAAACGTAACTTCTTGACAGCACTGAGCCTTCAGCCCGGTCTCAGGCGGTCCTTCAGGCTTACTGCACAGGAATGCAGAGCAGGAGGACTGGAACACTTATTAATAACGCATCCTCTTCTGCACTTGTGGCAATTAAACGTTAAAGTCTTTGAAGTCTTGGCACAGACAGAATTACCTTCTTTTATGAATGTGATATTGTTTGGGTTCAAAGCTCCCTGTCCACATTTTCCACAGATGGAGCCTCCGATGCAGCAATTCCCCCCTGATTGTGTGCAGCACGGACCACAGCCCGCATGATAGGGATCATGCTCATTGAGACAATTTAATGCTATTTCTGGGGAATTTCTCTGCTAAGATTGATCCCTTTGAACTGGTGAAATTAGCACGGAAACACTATTTTCCACCCCATTCCCCAGAAATTAATGAAATATGGAGGTCTGGGTTGCTGGAAATGTTTCAAAGTAGGAAAATGTGGGAGAATAACCTCCATGTAGAGAATTGGTGTTGTTAAAAAAAAAGGTGAAAACTTGGTTTTTGTTATTCAGTGTTTGATGACTGTTTTTCTACCTTTTTACTTGTGCTAGAAATTTGTCCAAGGATAAAATAATGTTGGTTATGAGGAGGTTATCTGTGTTCTGTTTTCACACCAGTAATTCCTTGTTACAGAGGTGGTCTGGGCGTATTAACAGAAAGTCTGTTATGAGGGCTCTGATTTATGAAGATGGTTAATATTATTCCCCACTTCCAGGCTTCTCCTGTGCTGCCCATCCTTACTATTGGATCAGTTCCTTTCTTTTCTACAAATACGCACTGGAGACAGCATCTGGAAGCCATAGCTCTGGCTACCAAAACCTATAAAAACCAGGGCAGGGGCTGCAGCAGGGGCATCGTACCATCAGGGCATTTATACGGCCTTCAGGGCAGGAAGCTGCATCTGTGGGCAAACCTGAGAACTCAGCACCTTTGAGGGGAAATAACTTTTGGCAGGCACTGAATTGGCCTGATAGGTTATAAAGTTACAGAGAAACTGGATTTCATTTACACATTTATTTCTATAGGATTTAAACCTGCCACATTAATACTGAAACATTGTGGATTTTTATTGTTATTTTTAGTGGTAATAACAATAAGGTCAACTTGAAACATTGTTGTCATCATCACTGTAGCTTTTGCTTTACATAACATTGTAGTCACATGAGTCAGTTTGCTTCCATTTTTCAATTTAAAATGCAATTTGAAACTCATGGTATTACCCTTCGTGTTGAGAATCAATCACCATCAATAGAAGGTTTTTGACCAATCATCTGAGACAGGTAATGATGGCAGATTAGCCCCCCAAAAAAGACGACATGTTGAGGCTCCCTAAGTCGACGCCAAATGTTAACTGAATAAACCAGGATCAGGTCTTTAAATAAAGCTTGAATAAAAATGCAGATAGCAACACTGAATTCAATCACAAAGACAGCTTCCATGCGATGACCTTATCATTTCAGCAAGCCTAACAAAAGATCTCATGAAAACTTCATGAAGAGTATCTTGGAGATCTTTCACTAGTTTTTGAAGGGACCAGTTCACAGTTTTACAACTTGCACACATTAAGCATCCAGTATTAAAACCCAGCATTATTACTTTTTATCTATGTTTAAAATATGGTAGAGCATAATACCCCCTTTTTCATGAAGATGAAGGTGAGATACATGCTTCGCTTGCCCTTTCTGTGATCTTCCTGTACTCATTTGCATTGCTTTGAATAGCAGTCAGGGTATAGGTAGCGGGTTATGTTTACACTGTGACTTTTTTAGCCTCTGTGTAAACATAACCTCAAATTCCACCCCTGCTTTTATGCTAATCGGACAGGCTCCATATTATTTCTTCCATCTTCAGTCTCTACCTGGTTTTCACACTAATGAATTTTCCTGATCACAGCTTAAAGAGCACTTAAGTTTGGAGAGTTAACTGAAGCATACCAACACTGGCCCACATGGATAAGTGAAAGAATGAAAAAACAAGTTATCATAGAGCTATGGAGTCTTTTAACTGGCTTACCAAATGATGTGAAAATTAAGTCTGTTTATTTGCTCAGCTTTACTTCAATAAATGTAACTGTCATTAGCTCTTAAACAGAGGCAACTGCAAAAACACGGCTGTAATGAGACTGAGAGGATAAAAGCCAAAAACTGCAGTACTTTAAAGTTTGAACAGAGCTCGAGTCCAGACTGTAAGTAAGTGTTCCACCTCAATCAAAGTGCAGAGATAAACTGGCAAATGAATACTTAAGGGAGCAGAGCTTTATACACACTAAAATCGTGAACAAGTTGGCCTCCTGCACATGACAAGCTCTCCAGTCTTTAGCTCACTAATGGAGTGTTTTCAATGAGTGCATTAAAAGGAGCTGGGTTTAGCTCTGTGAGTCAGATTACCCCCACCCTTATTTTATTTCACCTCAAAATCATCGACATCAATGTCTCAGACTGAGTGCCAGTAAAAGGCCTCTGAATTGTGCGTTGTAAGCAAGATCTGTTTGGAATTTGCAGCTACACTGAAAGAGATCCATTCATAACAATAAAAGTTGGCAGGCTGTTTTTACCAAACATTACTCAAACGTAAGTTTCTTTTGATCCACTGTTAGCATGTGATGCCCACTGAACTTTTACTTCTTCATCTTTTTTGAAAGATACACATATAAAAAAAAAGCAAACTGCTGAAGCACAAGCAAGAATAATTTTCAGATCAACCCATATGTTCAAATACAAAACAGAAACACTGGCCCTCATTTATCAATCTTGCGTGGGAATTGGCGTAGATTTGAACGTAAAACGAGCTGACGACAACATTCACGTGATTAATGAAACATGCATAGAAGGGCCAATCACAACGTACACTTGATCAGGTATTAATAAATCTGGCGGCTGAGAACAATCATGATTTGAATAACACGCCCCTAATTATTCAAGGTTCAGCCAGCCTAATCAATAGAAACCCACGGAATGTGCAACATTGTGCAATAGGGGTAAAAAGGAGACTTCTCTGCGCTAGAGATCGACGGAGGTAGAGAGAAATGAAGCTGTGTTGTTATCGAGCGGCAACCTCCGGTCTGAAAAAATGAGACAACACGGAAGTGCTAAAAAGCTGCTGTTCCTCAAGTGGCCGCTTGAGGCTGGCTCCAAAAGCACCGGAAGTACTGTATTAGCAGACGGGAAAAAGGCCATTTTCAGAGCCGAAATCAGCGTATTTAAAGCCTGGTACAAACTCTGTCTCCCGTCTGGATCGCTTATTTTGCTAACGGCTCCCACTGTGAGGGGGGTGAATTTTTTTCTAACTCGGCCGTTTGGAAGATATTAGGACTAAGAGCTTACCCAATCAGAGCCACAGCACAGATCACGTGACTGACGGGTGCCCAATAGCTGTGAGTTTGGGCACTCGTCACTCGTCCCATTTCCAATATGGCCGCGCCCGTCGTTTAGCCTCAAAACGGAGCTGCAGTAACAGACGGGTGACGTCACGGAGACTACGTCCATGTTTTATACAGTCTATGGTTGTTATGCAGCCGGAAAAGTGGCATGAACCGAGTCATAGAAACCATGTCCACGTGGAGGTCACTGCAGCCATCAGCAGCGTGGATGTGACAAATCAAACTACTTTAGTTATTTAATCTGTTACGCCTCCAAATCCGTGGTATCGCCTGGCCAAGAATAAAGTCACCTCTGCACAATTGTGCACCAGTAGACTTGAGTTTCATGGTTATTTTTACCGCCAAATGAGCTGACTGGTTGTGATCACATGTAAATTAACGTCTTTTGTTACTGTACAGTCCACTTTTTCGTACGTAGTTTCGATTTATAAGATGATATTCTTTATGGAAATCAAGGATTCTGTGTCCCATGCTCTAAAAAGGAGAGGGACTAACCAGCTGTTTTAAATCATTTGGTTCAAAAAGCCAGCATCTGTGGTGGTGTGAGGAAAGGCATCAACAATGTTAAGCAATATTTACAGCTTCTGGGGCAGCACATGCTGATATCCAGACATTGTGTTTTCTAAGGCCTTGAATACTTCAGCAAAACAAGACAAAAAGATGAATTCCTCCATCTAAAAAAATGGACAACCTTTCAATTTCAGAAAATCCAGACATAGGTCTCCCTGGTTCCCAAACATACGTGGTGTTGTTAAAAGAAGAGATGGTGCTTAACCGTAGAATATGCCCTTATCACAATTTTCAGAAGAAGTGTGCTGGCATCAAATTAATGCATCAATATTTCGTGCAGAATCTTTGCCCTATTTTTGATTAAAATAAAGGGTCAAAGTATTCGCAAACCATTAAAGTCTGTTTTTATTGACATTTTACACTGTGCTATGACACATTTGGCATTCAGTTGTATTATTGATACACTCAGTGTTTGCTGCCATCACGACAGCAAGTGAAGCTAGAAAGTAGCAGCTTCTTCACTCAACTCTGACAGGTCATGTTACATACTGCATGATTTGTTTTTCCTTTTTTTTGTCCATTCCAGTCAAAGGAAAACTTCTCCAGACATTGCTCGACAGGACGTTGCTCATATGACAGCACAGGCTGTGGGTCATTCACGAAAACAATTGTTCAGTCTCTCCTGAGATAATGAGCTTTCTGCTGCCTCTTCCTTTATCTGTTCTACTAAGAAGTCCTATTAATTCAATGTATGAGATGGAAAATTAATGTATAAAAAACAAGAGCTTTGACTGATGTGCAGCTCCTGTTGAATTCTCTCCAGACAATTACTGTGAACACTGGAAACATTCTCCAATAGGCCAATTGGCTCTAAAGTCTTTCATTAAATAGCTTGTTTGTTGATATTATGAGCATTCTTTGTGCCTTCTACCAGTTTGCAGGAAAAACAGCCTCAGAATTCTCCATAATGAAATTAATTTGCATTAAAACTGTGGTGCTGTTGCAGCTGCATAAAAACAAAATCTTCAAAGGGTAATTCTCTTTTAAAGCTTATGTGTGTTTCTCTTGCCAAGTTTGAGAGCAACAAAAGCTGGTGTGAATAGAAACAAAAAAACATTCAAGTATTACCAGTTATTAATTTAAATTTCTATCTATTCACAACTGATCTGGCTCTTTCAACACAAACAACAAAGACGCTTGCAAGTCCATGTTTTTGTATCCCTAATTGATTGCAGTGTTTGAAGTCAAAGCTGAAAAACAGTCAAAATATAATTGCACAAGTTTAAACAAAATAAGACATAATACACACCCTTGCAAAAAAAAGAACAAGTGTTTTGGAAAAGAGGAATAGCATGACAGCTAATCACTGGATTTTCTTGCTAATTCCCTTTTGAATGGTGATTGTGTTATAAAAAAGAGGATCCTGGGTTTCTTCCAATTGCATGGTTAGCATCACCGGTGTGTGGCGAGCCAAATGGACTGTGGGATTGATAGTCAGGAAATGAACACACATGCTGAAATCAACTCGGCCATTCACCGCTCTCCCACGATTAAAGCTATTCAGTTTCTCTTTTGGAGCCATGCCGGCAGAGTACTGAGGACTGTCTTCTTGAGTATGTTGAGCTTCTGCAGACTGCATGCCATATTTAAGGTAGGCTACGAGTGTAACCATACCTTGTTAGTGCTGTACATGGCTGTTACTGCTCTACTGTGTGTCTTTTTTATGTTAATGGTGTCCTGCTGGCTGCTGGGTATTCTGTGATCTGCTCTGCACACAGGATGATCAAGTGTGACTGCTAATCCAGTGACACTCACAGCTGCAGCTCAGCTGATACACTGGGGCTGAACACTTCTTTCCTTTAACATTGTTTGTTAGTTTGTGTGAGGATCTGAGCAGATGTGTACGCTGTGAATTTGGCAAGAGACTGTGTAACAAAATGGAAGACAGGTTGCTGCTTCTAAGCCTTTGGTGCACACAATTGAGGACTATCATCCAAAAGTGTCAGACTTCAACCCTAGTATGCTGTTTTTCTACAACTTGATGCTGATAATGTTCTGTTAGTTCTCTGAAGGACCACTCTTAAGTCTGTAGTCAGAGTTTTTGACTTGGAAAAGACCTACCTTCAAGTTTTCTGGGAAACAGCATAACTTAGCAGCCAAGCGCACTATTTTACTGAGTTTATCTAAACCCAGAAACAAAATTTTTGCTTCCAAATGAAGGCATGAAAAAAATGAATGATAAAATAACCTGTCATTTGTTGGAAATTTAGTTTTTAAACCTGGCGATTAGCTTATATACTTGTATGGACCAATCAAAAAATACTATATATCCTATCTGATTACAAGTAAAATGCACAGTCCATAACAGAAGTTATTATATCCAGCACTCATTCCTCCAACACAAAAATATTGGTCTGTTCTGGATAATTTACATGATATTTGCCTAAGCCAACCACACAAGCATATTCTAGTTCTCCAAAGCACATAAATACCTTTGTTATGAGGCATGCATTTGTAATTTATCAATGTCAAGTTAGCGGGATAGTTTTTGAAAAACCGTAGGTCTCTAACTGCATCAAGCGATGCTTAACTGAGGGCCCCACAAGACTAATTTTTCCAGAAAGTTTTACTCCTCCAAAGCATTTCCCAGCTTTTGGGTGAAGCAGCTGAATGCTTTTTTGCTGAAAAATGCCCAGACCTGCGAGTGATGCTTGCTTTTTTCAAATGACTAGACTGGCCATATGTGGCAAAAGAATTTGCGTCATAGGATGACATTTTTCTGGAAGGTGCAAGGTGAAGTAATAGTCAAATCTCCTCAACAAAGTCTTTTCTCATCCAACACTAGCTTATCTAGGTTTTCTTTTAACCAGAAGTTTGGAAAAGATCTGAGATATACTAGAAAGCAACACCAGAGAGCTGGATTCTTAAGTTACTCTGGTCCAGCTGCAAGGTTTCTGTAGGCCTGGGAGGCATTGTTGTTTTATTTTGGTTGGAACAGCAGCCATGGCTGGAGCTTTAACAACATTAACCACAGTTGGAGTAGCGCATTATTATAGTGGTAGGAAAAGGGGATTGAATAAAGAAGGACAGACACCAAAAAGAGGGGGGAACAGGGAATGCAAGGTTTATTTTTATATTTGTAGTTTTAATTTGCTGTATCAAGCCTCAGGAAATACATACTGATTTGTACACCAATTTTACCTCCTGTCCCCACTGTTTTTACTCTCTTACAACTGTGCACCGACTTCATTCCCACCCCTCCCGTCATACCTCTCTATTTCCTTCCTTTCTTCGCATCTTCCCTCCTTCTTTTCCATTTCCCCTTTCACTCACCCCTGAGACCTAGAGGTGATTTTTAGACAGAGAGGCCAATTTCAGGTCTGTTTATGAGCTAGATCTCAGGAAGCGAAACATCAGATAAGCAGATTCTTGGATACAGAAGACGAGCAGATAACATTTCCAGTAAGGACAGCAACACAAGGGAATCTGCCTAAGTGATACTACCAAGGGAAGGATATGAGTTGAGAGTTCAAGGGTAATGAATGAACATGTACATCGGTGTGTGTGTGTGTATGTGTGTGTGCTGTCTGAAACTCAGCACTTGTTCCAAGATGACAACATCTTTGGAAGTTGTCTTCATCTCCTTTCCAGCAAGGAACCTAAAGACAATTCTCCATTAATAAAAATTTAACCTTCTTGCCTCACTGCTTTACAGTTTTCCTCTGCGTTAAAGTATCTTTCTGTCCCTTTACGCCCCGGATCATGACACAACTTTCTGGCCAGACACTCAACTGGCCATGAACATCACCTCCCATCTCTCCACCTCCTCCTCTTTTGTGCTGCATTGCACAAATACAATAGAATTTCTCCAAATGGTTACCATGTGTTTCCTTGCAGAGCAGATCTCATCCTTTCAAGCTGTGCTGTAAAGGCATGAAGGGGAAAGCCGGCAAATATGTGTGTACAGTATCTTGTCAATGTTTGTCTACCATAAAACCAACTCCACTCACAGTTTAACAATTTGGGGAGTATGCATGTCTGAATGACAACAGTTTCAGGTATGTTATAATGACAACAATTACAATAATTTAAATGAATTTATACAAAAAAAGCCCACGTTTTTGCACATGTTTTTTTTACACTGTAGCCTTTCAACAAAACTAGCTTAGCGAGGGAGTATTATGCTTCCCCTTATTTTAAACATGGATAAAATGTAAAAATGCCAGATGTCATGTGCACTGCTACATAATCACATGTTTAAGCAATCTCTGGATCTGTATGATCTACAAAGAGCTCCATAAGATCTTGAAGAGATATCACATTATACCGCTTAACCTGTTCAGGACATGTTGGAGGGATGGGCCTCAAACACCAAGGTCCGCGAATACCTCTGTCCCCTACAGGCCTCCAGATGGCTGGCCAGTAAAAGGTAATGGGGTTTGTGAAACCAGGTCCTTAAGGAGACAGCAGCTAAAATGAAGCATTTCAGGGAGAGGCTGACGTAAGGGTTTATCAAAACACCAGTGTGCAAAACACAGTAATTCCTTTGGTCAGTAAATCATAAACAGCTAGTACAGGGTACTAAAAAGCAAGCTAACCATTATTTTTTGTGTCAAATTACCAAACAAGATAGTGTAAATTTATTTTAGAGTTGCTAGTGGGTAAAATTCTAAAGTGTTGGACCTAAGCTACCTGCCCACCTCCTTTTATTCAGTCTTCATGCCAAAAAAAAAAGCTATAAAACTATAGCCTCATAACAGACAGTACTATTAATAAACAAAATACCAAATTGAGAGCATGTGATGCGTTGTGTGGTTTGGTTTTCTCTCATATAAAGGTTTTACAGAAGGTTGAAAAAAATACTCAGACTTCTAAATGGCCACTTTTCTGCCTGTGCTGTACTCTGGCTCTCTGGTTTCCTGCGAATCACTTAGTTGGCAAAACTTCTCTTACACAAGCTGTCACTTATTTCGAAGATCCTGCTCTGAGTTATCCCTGCCAATGCAGAACACACGCTCTACAAAGGGCCAAGTTTCTGTCTGAAATGGAAGTTGGATGGTTTGAGCTAAGCTGCTATAGCTCATGATGTGGAACTTAAAAAATGTGAGATTTATTTACTCTGAACAAAAGAGGAAAGAAATATGTTCAGGGCTCTGTTGATTTTCTGGCATAATTAATACCTGCTAATTTCAAACAAATAAGATCAACAGGGTAACTCATCGTCTCAGCATGGGTCGGTTAAACAGAGCTGATTGCTTTGTTTACACTCAGCCCAGGGGTAAAATCTCCTAGAACTGAGAAACATGGAGAGACCACGAAGGAGCATTTACATCTGTCATAATTTACAAGTTGGTAGCTGCAAGTGGCAAAAAGCTGCTCAAGTGACGTGACTCGTCTCATACCTACTACTTTATCTTGTTTGCTGTTTTTCTTTGTTCGTATATGTTATGCTTACTCTTCCAAACACTCCTTTCTCTTCATTTCAAATTTAATTATGCTCAGCATGTCAACATATTGATATTCTACTTTATTTCACTTAATCTGTCATATTTAATGAGTTTGGTTTCAAAAAAGGAAGAATTTATTTCTGGTCTAGACAGAAAACACTGCTGAAACTGAAATGTTTTAGACTCACCATACCATTGCCTTTTTAATTACATTTTACTTCAGAGGGGTTAGACATATTTTCACAACAGCCCACTGACAGTGACATGTTTTTTTCTGTTTTCATTGAGTGATCTATAAATGCAGACCAGGATTGTTTTTCACTTTTTTCCACTAGAGCTGATGTACTGGAGTCGGATTGTGTTGGGACATTTTGATTAAACTGTGGATGATTTGCATGGTGGTCTTTGGGAATTTAAACAGCTCTGGGAGATTCAGCTGTGACTTGTTGAAGAAATTACTCCTCAAATCCAGAACGAATCACATTCAACTATGTGTTCGGTCCACCAAAGTCAACACACCGCAGTCCTCCTCCTGTCAATCTGAAGGACTAGACTGATGTAGTACTATGAGTTACTTTCTTTTTCTTACACACCACATCCCACCACATAAATGCACTGATTGTCTAAAATTAAATTGAAGAGTACAATATATTATGATCACATTTTTGCTCCATCAACCTCCCACTCTCTAAACCATCAGTTCTTCCAGACCAATATTCTGCTCTCACTTAAAATGCCATGAAAAGCTGGTCCCTTGCGGCCATGATTCCTTCATCTCTGCCACAGTCAGGGAGTGTGGAGCTGCAGGTTAATCCTTCTCCAGATGACCACAGTCTTATTAAGACTAATCATCAGTTAGTTAAACACCTCATGGGAGAGATTTGTGAGCAGAGACAACCAGTTGTTTCCTGCTGTGTTTGCTTAATTCTTCTACTCCCCAATTTGGATCATGTACTTCATCAAGGTTAGCCTGACAGTGTGGGTATGTTATACTGACGGTCTGATTCAGCTTCACATTTTCCTCTTTGGGAATGAACAAAATGCAGACTTTGAAACAGAAAGAGAGCCAGTTATCTTGCACGGTGTAGCTCACTTCCCTCAAGTTTTTTTTCTTTTCTTTTTTCATTCTGTGGGATTCTAAAGGCTTCCAGCTAAACAAATACGAGCCAATTAATGTGCACCCTTTCCTTCATAGGAGGGAAAAAATGGTCTGCCACACTTGATTTGTGAGCTGTTCCATTTTAGGTAATGAAGAGGAAAGCTTTACAGTTGAAGGGAGGACTCCATCAAACAGTTAGTGTGCATGATTAAACTTAAAAAATAGTTAGGAATGCTCTTTTAACCTTTTGAGTCTTGCTTTATTGTGAGACTGCCAAAGCTGGACCTACATCCGCATACATCTGCCCTGTGATGTGAAACCTAATTTTTGCCACATGTAGAGTCATACATTTATAATAATAATATATATTTGTAATATCACTTTGAGGGATATGAATCAAAAATAAACAGCGTTAACAGATGAAGTATATAATGTTAAGCATGCATGTCTTATTGGTCTTTCAGACCTTGTTTTTCACACATGGAAAGCTCTATGCATGATAAAAGTGTCTGCATCTGAGGTATTAACCGTGTAAAATACAGTATCTAATTTTGTCCCGATTATCATCTCATTTAGAATTTATCACTAGTATTTTCAACAGAAAAAAACACTGGCATGGAAAGCAAGTGCAGTAAAAACCACCCATCCTTCCAAGCCCTGCCATCTTTCTTGCTCAGAAACCTCACAGTGCATTGACACTGAGGGCGAAGGAAGACGAAAACTGGTTGAATCTGAGGGAATGCGAGTACCTGTAACCAGCAGAGAGCTTTTATCTGAAGATGGGAGGCACAAAACCTGCAGTATGCTTATCTTTGCTCAACTCTCACGATGTGTGTACCTTTGCCAAGATGTTTGTGTGTGCGTCTTATACACTGGGGTTTCTGAGGTGAGATCTGAACTCTGATAAATACCTGCTATGAATCAAAAGGCAGCATGACTGGCTGGGTGATGTCTGTTGGTTGTTTCCTGCATAAAAAGTTTGATTTTAAACATTAAACTGCACCCAAGACTGCGTCAGATATAATTTTGGAGAAAACAGACATTTCATCATATTTTTTTTATGTACAACGTGTTATTTTTATTGCATAGCTATTTTGCAGTAAGAACTTCAGGATGCAACTGGATGTTTAACATTTGGAGCCTTGCAAGCTCCGAATAAATCAAACAAGCATTAGAAGATTAAAACAACTCTGATGCCTATCAAAATTACTTTTTGTAATACTGATTACAAAATTTAATCAATTCAATTAAACCTTTTCCCTCCTGATGGAAAACTTCAGCCTTTGGATTCTCTGAGCATTTTTCTGAAAGCGCAATGCATCATAATGTCATGATATACAATGTTCACAAAAGCGAATACTGGTTTGGCTGACCTCTCAGTTCCACAATATTCAACATGTGTGAGCGAGACTCTCCCACCATTCGAAACCTTCCACAGCTCAGTAAAAACTGAAAATGCGGTCCTGAGGCAGTTATTCCAGTTCCCACAGCACATATTCAGTTCTCGCAGAGAAACTCAACTTAAATTCTTCTCTCCAGGGTGCAGTACCTCAAAACATGTATACAGACACTGCTCCCCTGATGGCTAACGTGCTAACTTTTACCCCAAGCAACAAGGTCCTGGTCTCCATCAAAAGTGAGCCCTACCAGAGACAGGCTTAAATCAAACTCTGTCTTTTTCTGAATTCGAGGGCAGCCAAGGATAAAAAGGCCTAGGGTGGTGTGGTGTGGTGTGGAAATATATGGATATGAGTACACTGAGCCCCAACGGAGGAAAAGAACTAAACGATCCTTTCGTGTCTTCGCACGGTACGCTGTGGAAAAGGTGGGTGGAAAAAAGTCCCTCGTCCATTAATGTGTGCTTAAATGAAGACCACAGACCGACTACATGGTGGGGGCCGCAGCAGATGAGTCTGTCAAAGAAAAATGTATCCCAGGGATTAGATGAACCCCCAAGTCTGTGAATTACACAAATCAAACAAAGACTTAAGCATTAGTTATTTTAAGGCTTCTGGTTTTCCTGCCAAAAGTATCACTGTGACAGTAAAGAAATAAATCTGAATGGGCGACATCTTCAAGGGCTCTCGGGTCACGTGGTTGCTAATGCGGCTGCCAGACATCGCAGCTTTAGCATAAGTAACAATCGTAGTAAAATACATGCAATGGTTAGATTGTAGGTCTGCTGATTTACTGAATGTGGTGAAATGATGATAAAACAGAATTCACATCTAAAACTAAATACTACTAAATTCATCAATGAAATTTTGACTGAAACTTCTAGACAAATGGTCTGTAATGAAACACTGGGATTGGCCTCTTTCTGGCCACTCACAGATATCTCTACTTGATACTACATCAACTCAACAGTCTTTGGTTTTAGATTACCAAATTTTACACCAACATAATCATGTCACCACTTTTTTTATTGACTAAATTCAGATTTATTGCCATTGTTTCTCAGGCTTGTTTTGAAGATACTCTGTACTCCTTCCTAAGACTTACTCTGTTTTTGACTCTACTTTTTGTTTCTCTTCCTTTGTGCTCATCAAAGAGCTTAGCTAATCTCTTGTCTGTTTCAAGTATGCACAGCATTCTTATTTCCTCCACCCCATCAAACCTGCTTGTTCTCTCCAAGAAAGTTGGAAAGACACGGGTCCACCAGGGAGAAAGTCTTTGAAATGTTAGCTTTGGTTGTGTCTTCGGTGAGAAAGCTTGCATAAATAACCACACACAGTTCCTTGTGAGTGCTTGAGACACCAGATACCTCGGCTGAGCCACTAATGGGGCTCATAGTGTATTCTGGCCCTCCAAATTTTATCTGGTTTCTGTCTTGTGTTTTACTTTGAGTCACCGCAAAGTGTGCTTGCTTGTAAGGATGACACCTGGCCTTTTGTTAATTCTACAGCCTGTCTTAAGACTGTTGCCGGTAGTAACACTGCTGTAACAATGAAGCCTCCCCTGAATATCATGTCCTTGAATAAAGATTCTAAGAGTTAAATGAAGGCAACAAAGATCTACCTCTTCGTATTGACCTACCCTAAAGAAATCTTTTAGATTCAGTCAGGAACGATGAGGTTAGGGAATGCTTTATGGTTTGTTCCTCAGAAACATCTTGATATGTATTCCTTTTGCCATTTGCCTCAAAACTCTACATAGAAGCGTGCCAATGTGATGTTATGCCAAAAGCTTTGGCTGTAAGGCACAGACCTATTACTTTATACTGCTTCTAAAACAATGAATATTTATATTTCTATAATACCGTAAAACACCAAATAATAGCCGGGGTGTTTTTTTGTTTGAATCACTGCGCAGAACAGGCGTTTATTTGGGACCAGGCAACTATTTGGAACAGGCGTTAAACTCTTTTCTTACAAAAATCTTTTTCAGCCTGCTACTTTCAAACAGAAAATGAGCATTACAAATGTGGCATCACTTTTAAAGCCCTTGACTTCTTTGAGTTGTCTCCATGCTAAGAGGATATCCTGATAGGGATTCTGCTTTTTGCCCCGGCTTTGTCCGTGGTCTTTCTGGTTTCCAACTTCTCTGCTTCCGTCTTTCTTTTTCTGCTCTGTTAAAATAGGGACTTTTTCTACCACTCTCAGGCGTATTTGGGTCCCTCTGTGCTTGGCTATGCGCGTTAAATCAGGGTTATCAGTGCATGTTGATGCAATGAACGAGCAAGACGGCATGACACAATTTGATTAGTTAAAAAAATGTGCCATAAACGCTCAGATTGATTGGTTTCTTTTACAGGTTTATTCCTGCTGTACATAGCAGCTGTTTTCTGCTCCCTTTAAAGAACACACTTTGGATTGACTGCCATCAGGACATGAAGATCATTTCAACCAATATAACAAAAAGTGTATCTAAATCAGATTACCAACCCTGCTTTTAAATGGTTCCCTTTCAGTTATGTCACATAATTTCAACTGTTACCCAATTTCTATTTACCACTGTTTCTGTGTCCTGGAGGTCTTTGGAATCGTTTGCACTGTGGGGTGTCACTTGAGCATCCTTGGTGATCATTCCCTTCAGTGAGAAAAGCAGTGTTGTGTGACAAGTTAATTGGCCACTAGTTGGGGTCCCTCTGCAGGCATCTGAAAGCTTGCACCCTGTTGAACCTCTGTGTATTGCAAAACAAATGAGAGGATAGAAGAGCTCTGTACAGCCTGGTGGCCTAGAATAAGTCATGGGAGATGAGGTCATCCTTGCCTGATTTCCAAATAAAACAGAGGACAACAGCTGAGGGAGCAATGATCCGTTAGGTCTCACTTAACCACCCACCAGTGTGTCTGCTGCAGAGAGGACACGCATATGCTCGCACAAGCCTGTGCTGTGATGGTCGGTTAAGTTCCCAAAGAGCGATGAAAGGGTCGAAGATTGAGAGTCTCATTAAGTGACGAACAAGTGACCAGTGATCAGAGGAGAATTTTCATCATTCAGCAGCTTCACAAATGACTGGTTGTGCCTCTCCAAAAAAATCTCAAGGTTTAGCTTTGACAGATTGCTCCTGAATACTGTTTGTCAAAAGAAGTTTAATAAAGCACGAAAGGTCGAAAATACTGCAAACAAGCCATTAATCCCAAGCCAGCCTGTTCCAACTGATATTTTTAAAAGACTCCCAATAATAATTATTTTTTTTTTTTTTTTTGAGCAGAAAAAAATGAGGATCAAAACTAGGAATGGGTATCGAGAACTGGTCCCTATGAAGAATCAATAAGAAATAGTCCAATCAAGTGACATCATTTGCCTTCATTCTCAATGATTCCCCTGTCAATTATGTACCTCATACTGGAGTGGTCATACCTTACGTCGCCTTCTCTACCCCAGCTAGCATAGCGGATAGATGACAGTTTTCCAAGAAAATTTGATTCAAGATTTCCCTCTTGAAGTTTTACTGAAGAAGCTGTAAAACTGAACACACAAAGAAATGTTCATTGCTCTCTTACAAGAGATCCCATTCAGTACATTCAACATCATACATCTCCTGATGTAGCATAGACAATATAAAAAACATAAAGCTAGGACATTGCATTGATACACTGGTGGTTAGCATACATCAATAAACTTTAGTTTTCAAGCAGAATTTCAGTTTTCATCACTGAAACATGTCACATTTACTTTTTGAGAACAATACTTAAAACTCAAAAACGTAAAATTACTAATAAGCAAGTGTGTTCCAAACAGGAAGTGCAGGCTCATGGCTGCCCTAGCATTACAACAGCAAGCCCAAGTTTCCTTAAAAAAAAAAAAAAAAAAAAACAAGCATTGCTTGGTGGCCTACTTCAGTCAATAACATACAACAAAAATAATATATCAACAGCACCTGGCATGCAACTTTAACTTATTTATCATATTTATTTGCTTGAAAACGTAGTAAAAAAAAACGTGTAAAGCTACCTAAGGTATTAATAAAGTGTTATCAATACCCTTCCCCAATCAAAACACAAAATGTAGGCAAGCAACATCTTCTTTTAGACTTTGTAAAAACAGGTAGCAACGCCAAACTAATCTATAAAAACAGAGAGATGGGATGTCCCCTGACAGTGAGGCTACTCTCTATGTTGAACACATCTCAATAAAGAAGCACAGCTGACCACCAAAGAGAGAAAAAACAGGTTTCCATCACGGACATACTCTCAAAGACTGTCATCTGTTAAGCCACACACGTCCCTCAGTCCAACACAAACCCCTAACATATGGGAACAGTTAGATCCATCCCCAAGCATTGATTACTACTGTTGGAGTATCAGCAGACAAGGGATGACCCCGTCTCATAAGTTATGGTTGCTCTGTTCTGTGTCATCCAAATGAAATGATTCGTGTTTTTTTGCTGTAAGTCAGAATGAACGACACAAGTTAGTGTCTTTTCTTTTTTTGTTTTGTTTTTCTATGAGATTACCTGCTGTTGCTGGCGGAAGACAAGAGAACAGGGGGACATAAAGTGTAGACTCCTCAGGAATGGTGATTACCATCCGCTGAATTTCAACCAGCCAAAAAGAAACCAGATCTGAGCCTGCAAGAAGTATTATAGAAGGAAAATCGAATAAAACCCTCAGCTCACCCCATCATGCCTGTTTTCTCACAGCCTCCACCACCAACACTGCACATTAAAGAAGAGATGAATCAGGAGTCTGTAAAACAGACACATAACCCTTTGAACCTTCAGTGGTGGACAGATTGGGAGGAGAGGATAAAGAAAGAAAAGCGAGAGCCCAGGTAGGAGGGCTTGTGATTTGAAAAATGAAAAGCTGTTTATCACAGAAAATGACCCTGCTGAATTAAAGATGCAAGCAGATGGCTACCAGGGACTGCTAAAGAGAAAACAGTACCCAGAGACTCCCCTCTGTGACTACCTGCTCCCTAACCAATCACAGCCCAGGTAGCTCACCCCTCTGAGCGTGCATTATTAAATTAAAAGCCAAGATTTATGCTCCAGTGCCAAAGCAATGGCTTTAGACAGATTTGGAATCATTTATCCCATCATATGCTTGGCCAGTCTGAGGTTTGATTGATGGAGCCGGAGCAGTTGGGGGAGTATACAGTTACACACTTGTGCCTCACGGGCCAGAGCTCCTGCTGCTTTAATTCAGCGCTAAGGGTCTTACAGAATCCAGACATAGCAACAATGTGGCCCAGGTAAACAATTCCCCTGACAACAATGAACAGTGATGACAATGGGGATGGGAGATGGAACAGGTTAGAGACAAAATCTGATCAACTCTGTATTTTATTTATTGAGTTTTAAAGACAGTGAAAGCATGATTGTTAAACAGCCACTATTAAAAAACAAGCTGCAGTACTTGCTTAATTTACTAGGTAAACAGCTAATACTATAATTAGCAATACTAAATAAGACTTGTTATTTTTGTTTTGTTTTGTTTTGATTACAGATTATCAAAAAATAAAGTATACTTACAGTTTGTATACATAGAGGAGCACTATTTTTTTATTTTGTCAGATTTTTTACTGTTGCATAAAAGCAAAGTAGTATAAAGAATTATATCCCATTTATTTAGCCAACTTTAAATCAAAAATGCTTTCTGAGTCTCCTCCTCCCCTCTCAGCCACACATATTCACACAGAGATGGAAACAAGAGGAACTGGCAGTTTATCAAAAATACTTCAACACTTGATTGGTGGAGTCATTGATCAAACTGCCAACCCTGAGTAGATGTCAGGTTTCAACTACTGAGCCATACATAACCCTAAATAATTAACCAATAAAACAGGTTAATGGTGCAGGTCATTAGTGGTAAAGCCTTAATGTGCACTTCAGATAAATTTTGTTTTTTTGGAAGATGGCTGTAAATACTCAGTTGTACTCAGAGGAGGCTGGACAAAAACCATGAGCCAGAAAAAAATGCATCTAAAATTCACATAGAAGTAAACAAAGTCATGGTAAATTGAACGATAACATGAACAGACTGTTCAATGCATTATTTAGGTGTCTTCAAAGTGTGGACTTTAAGCTCAGCTTAGTGTTAACACAGCAGGGTCCTTTTATGTATGAAGGCATTTTTTTTCAGAGAATTTATTTTTTATTTTTCAAAGCTGTTGCTCAACAATAGTGCTGATCATTACATCAACCAGTCCTCTTCAAGCTTCACAGTGTTAAAACATTGTCTATAAAGATATGAGAGTACTTGGACCCAGACCTTGACAGCTTAGACAAGAAAATGTTCTTTCCATTTGCAGTTCTAAAGGCAGAATTTATAGCTCTTGCTGGTTAAAAAAAAAGTATGGCAAAGTCTAGGATTATGTGGTGATTTGTTGCTACATTTCAATCACGAAAAGCAGCCTGAAACTCAGAAACAAGACCTTAGTATGATGGAGGCATAGAAACAGGATGCTGCCAATTTTATCTGATGTTTTTATTTTCTGACTTCCTGTATAGATGCTGCAATAGCTGTGGAAAATCATCAAAGAGCTACAGCAACACGTGCATGTGAAAAATCCAGGGTTAAATTTGACCCCAGGCCCCACTGCTCCATGTGGGTATTTTGTACACATTATTTTCATACACAGAGGAACCCAAAGCCTCAATAAAAGGTGCGGGCACAATTAGATGATTGAAATGAGAGCTGTTTGAATTTGAAACATATGATCCAGAGGAATTTCACTTAATGCTGTTAAGAAACACTAAAGGATCACATTGAGCCTTGTTGACTTGCTGTAAAGTGTGCGTTGAATTACAGAGGGCCTCTTCGATGCACTCTGTGGCCTCTGCACCTGGTTTCAACAGCATCACCGGTGGAAATGGGACTGTTTGGCTTCTCACAAATGAATCAGAGGAGTCAATCAATCTTCATCCTCCACGGATATCCACTATCACAACATGGCCCAATCATGAGATTAAAGGAGACTTCTGATTTGTCATAATTTGTGGCAGAAAGGAAGACACAG
Source organism: Thalassoma bifasciatum (assembly GCA_008086565.1). Lineage (NCBI taxonomy): Eukaryota > Metazoa > Chordata > Actinopteri > Labriformes > Labridae > Thalassoma > Thalassoma bifasciatum. Next base: position 1,014,469 of record RPOG01000019.1, read on the forward strand.
GCAGATTTGTGAGAGGGGAAAAATTGCAGAGACCATAAATGTGGAAAAGGAAAATATTTTGAGAGAGACAGAGAGTAGATGACTTCACAAGTTTTCGAAGTGGTGGTGGCAGTAGGATTCATCTTTAAAAACAAAGTTGTGGTGTTGAGATTTGAGGAAAAGATGCTTTATTTTGGAGGTAACAGTCAACATTAAGAACATCTTATTGCACAATGTGAATAAAGTCCCTCAAAATTAAGTGTGCAGATTAAAAATTGTATCACTCCAAACAAATAGTAAGTGGGGGAACATGTAAGTTCATAAATTACTCTCAACTAAACAGATTTATTATATTCAATCATGACTTGAATCGGTTTTTGACTGGATCATTTTTATGTCTGAAGTACAGACACTCAGCAGGATACATGCCATATATTTCAGAGAATAGGATAAGGAGTTGCTACACTAAAATGATTGATAGGTCAATATCTGGCTGCCAGTTGGTCATGTCTCCACCTGCTTTGTATCAGCTGTAAGAGGAAGCAGCTGTGTTGACGGCACGGAGACGAGCCGACACCAGATACAGAGCATTTCAAGGCATCCACAGGACAGGTTAGGGGCCTTGACACAGTATGAATGCTTTCATAATCAAACCGTGTGAGTTTATATCAATAACCCATTTAAACACATAGGCACAATTTATAAGAAGACCAACTTCATTACTATCATGGAATGAGTTGAAGGGGTGCATTACACTATCACTAAATCAGTCCAACTTATAAGTTATTATATTGAATCCTTGCTTATCTCTCAAGATCCTCTTCAAAATATGCAGACATTAAAAAGTTATAGCTTTACCTTTTGATACTGTTTTATCACTTACATTACAAGGTTATACCTTATCTTTTCTCTATCATTATCTATTGTAAGATAAAACTCTTTGTTCACTCACTTTTTTTTGTTTTGATGCTGGAGGGGATTGCTCTTTTTTTTAAGTTTTTCATGTGCTGTTCTTTGACAGCTTCCAGAAAATCAGTAAAGATATCAAAGGAGCAGAATAACATCTGGCAGACACTTGGTGCTCCAACAGTGACCACTTAACGAGAGCAAAGGGCTAAAGCAGGATTACCCTCTTATTCACTGATATTTTTATGTTCCTGACACAATCTTGTGCTCAGGGTGGTTGTAGTAACAGCAGGTGTATGTCAAGCGCAATGTGGTGCTGAAAAAGAGACAAAAGAGAAGTTAGAGCCCCTGTTGATTTCCTGCTATGATTTCTTGTGGTGAAGAAATGCGTTGAAAGGCCTGAGGTGCAAAAGATGGCTGGATTGTGATATCAGCTCCTTGGAGAGCAAATAGTTTTGGTGAGGTCAACGGAAAAAAAAAAAAAAAGCTGATTCATGTTTTTATTTTGACATCTTGATGTGTCATCTGTGGACACAGGCCCAAGTTAAAGTTTGCGTGTGTGAAGCCACAATGTTATAATTCCTGGTCAAATGCCACTTTGATTTCAGACCTCTGGACTAAACTGAGAAAAAGATGAAAACTGAGTTTACAGAATAATATACACAACACATGTCATTTCTGCCTACAAGGTTTCTTCAAGCATTTCTTAATTCCATCCCGGTAAACAAATACCGATAAAAAACTAAATAAATCCTCCTTTAGTTCTCATGACAGTCACTGCCCAGGCATTTCTAAATAGTCACATGATGCTCTGAGGGCAGTTCTGCTTCTTTTGAATACATTTCATCTCTGAAGGTAGTTTGTTGCAGAGCATGTGTTTGGACCCAGGGCTGTTTGAAGGCAGATGTAGTTCCTGGCTGCATCTTTTCAACAAACTGCCTCCTGGTAATTGGCCATTATTCCAGAACTGAGAGGCATGCTGTCCAGAGGGCAACTGCTCTACTCTGGAAACAATCATGGAGTTAGCAGGCTGGCAGACGGCCGTGTCACAGGGATATGCCTCTCCTGCTGAGAGCCTTTTCCTGGGAGAACAAACACTGACAAAAGAAAATGGCTGGTTCCCAACCTGAAATTATGGAGGATTAATTGCAAACAACACAACAATATGCACCTTAAAAACACTGGTTACTAATGTTTGTTGAAAAAAGATACAAATAAAGTTATGGTACTCCATAATGTGGAATCAAATTCAAGAGTTTTTATGACCAGTATAAATGGTAAAAAATCAACTGGAAGGGAAAATGTATTGCAATTTAAACTCGCGGGTTGTTTTGGTGTGCTGGGGTTTGGATAGTTGATTTTTTGCTTCATAGGGAATACATCCAGCCCTGGGACGAGTTCCCCTGTGAAGCTATATTAGGTGACCTTCAACAAGTGACTCCATAATTACCAGAGAGCACGCAAGGTATGCCAAATGACCTTCCTTCATCTGCGACCAGACCCAAACATCACAGAGGAGAAATAATAATAACAACTGACACGTCCACCTCTGGCGCAGACTGGCAACTGGATCCAGATGGAGGGAGCATATCATTACCGTTTTATTGGGAGATATCAAAACAGAGGGGCACATTCCGGGAACGCTTCACTCCCCTGCAAACCTCCTGCTTTTGAAATGAGAGAATTTTATTTTGTTTGTCTGCTGTTTTCCTTTGTTCTCAGCAAGGGCTCCCAGGATGGACACAGTGCATTCTGGGTAATGCACTAGAGGTTTTGAGAGAAGGAGAAAAGACGGCTACAGGTTGGAGGAGAAAGGTGGCTCAAACTCACTCTAAGAAAAGCTCTACTTCTCACTGTGGCCTGCAGGGTGGCCATAGCAAGACCCAAAGCATGCTCATCCTGCTTTTTAAATTAAAACACACGACTTGAGGCTGAGCGAGCCCTTCCATCCCACCCTGCCTGCTTTGATTGTTGCAGCAAACATCATGCTGACTCATTTCTTAGACTCAAGGCTGTGCCTGAATACCTGAGAACTCAGATGACTTTCAGCATTGCTCCCCTTTCATCCTTGAAAGACAAGTCTCCCTCTTTTTAGGTCAAGCTCTCGCTGTGCAAAACCAGGGAGGCTTTTAGAAACCCCTCCGGTCCTCCTCCTCATCCTCCCTCTTTCCTCTCCCCCCCTCTGACATCCTGGAACCACTCTTTGATGGTCCCTGCCTGTATTCAAGTCTTGCTTGTTTCTTTTTGTGCACCTGAGGATGTTTAGTTATGTATATTTTTTGCTATCCATCCCTCACTACCGTCTCAGATACATGTTTTTTTCCTGGCTCAAAGAAATCACCCCAGGGTGCAGACATCTCACGTCCTCTCTCAGAGTGTGTCACAGCAAGTGTTGAGTTTCAGTTTTCATCAGGGGACTTTGCAATGTGCGTGTTGGTGCTTAAACCCACCGGTGCACCCTGGGGTTGGCATTAATCTGATTAGATCATTGCCAGAGAGGAGTATGGTAATGTTGGGGCTCCACAGACAGGCAATGAGAGGAAAGACAAAGTGTGATGTGTCCCACTTTGATCTGCCATCAGCAAGTATTGTGCGGCAGCTCCTCCAGGGGGCGTGAAGACAGGCGAGAGGAAGAGAGAAAAGGTGACCGCTCCACCATCAGGCCCAAGAGAGACAGGCCCTGCTGGTCCCCTCAAACACAAATAGCAATAATGCTGCAGGCATAAAATTCAAAAGGAAGGTTAAGATTGTGATTGGCACACGTTGGACTTTTACACCAAGGTGGACAAACAAGCAAACAATACTTTCTTTGTCACTCAGATGGTTTAAACTCAGTAGCTTTTGCCAGTAAATATAAATTGTCCTTTGATGTCCCTGATTTTCATAACCAGTAAGCAATGTGTACATAGATATGAGCCATTTAAACTCTGACGATGAAAACAGAGAATCCTAAATTGGGAAGTGATGACTCAGGCATTCTAGCAGTGTGAGAGATTTTCGACTCCTTAAACACATTTGAAGATTATGTTACGATCACAAGGATTATTACTGGCATTAGAGAGTAATTTCTTCTCAAAATGTTCACTTGATTGCTGAGATCTTATCAGAAAAACCATTATTAGGGCAAAAACATTTTTAGACATGCTTTGGTACTTTTGTCTCAGCCTAATCCAATCACAGCTGTCATTTGCAGATAGCAGCAGTTTATACTGTCGCTTTTTATTTTTAAGCCCTGCATCATGGAAGTTTAAGAGTCATACAGAAAGTATTCTGAGAGTTTTCTCAAAAACATGAACAGGACACTGGGACATGGTGGCAAATCCAAATGTATAGTTTGGCTGCAGTCATGACTGTCACTTTTCCTGTTAAAAAGTATATCATGAAACGCTTCTAGCACAAAAAGCAAATCAAAATACAATACTCGTTAGAGCTCACTGAGGAATCCCCACCGCCTTTTGATATGAGCAGTTTTCTCCGTTAATTTTCACAAAGTGACATCAGCCAGTGGTTAATCTATTTTGCCAAAGGAAATAGTGCAATTCAGCCCCCGTGGGCCTGTTGAGGAAAAATTCTGGCACTGAGCCCATGTCAATATTCACATAGGGAGTGATATCACTGGACTAAAGATTTTTACAACCCAGCAGGCTCACACACTATCAATCATATCTGCAGTCACATCTAAGATAAATGACTAATAGACCAACACTAATTTTGAAGACATTCTGGATTGGAGACTACCAAAGAGATGGAATTATATGACTGTGTAACAGGACATTGTGGCATTATTAAGTAATGTCATGATTCTGCTGCCAATAACCTCTTTTTTAATGTGGCCTCGATGCAATAGCATTTGAAGTCTCTTTTCTTTTCCCTGCAATTCTGTGTTTTTGTTGAAACTTGCAAGCACCGGGTCAGAATGAAAAACTCTGTGAAACTTCAGTGTGTGCACAAGTGAATATGGTTGACCACAATGGTTCATGTAAGCACTCAAAAGTGACAGTGCACAGACAAAGCCCAACCAAGAAAATGAAGAAATTATGTGGTGGAAAGAATCCAACAGCTATAAACAGGTTGGACCACACCATGCAGTGCGTGGGCTTCAAGTACATCTCCATCCCTGCATTTCTCATCCTCTTTGGCCCGTGGAAACACAGGGCAAAATCCTTCTGCTGATATTTTTACTTGTTTTAATAAGATGTGCCCTGATGAGTTGTACTCCCTAAAGTAACTGTCAAACTTTTCTATTTCTGTTTAGAAAACCCTCTTCTAACTCTGGGAAAAGAAGTGACAACTGGCATCATATCCAAAATAAATAGTGAATTTCTGATCATTCACGTGCTCTCTGTCCAAGTGAAGAGTTGTACTTTCAGAGAGCTCAAGCCAGCACTGCAGTGGGCCTATTAAAAGAGTAAAATCTGTGAAATAGAAACAAGGGGTGGTGTAAAGTGTGAAGGGATTCATGCTGTCATGAAGCCCTACTTAGGATGTGGCTTTGATTGACAATGAGCGCAGAATAGAGACGGTCAAGATTTATGGCGGCGTGGGATTCTGTGCTGCAGCAGACATCTGGTTTGACCAATGTTTATGTGACTTTCAGGAGCAGTGAAGAACTTTCTTGGAGTTTAAATATAAAACTCAGAGGATGGAAAGAAAAGTTTAGTTGTGCATTTATCATGTCTGTGTTGGCTTATATCAACAGTTAAACTTTAGTTGCTGAAAGCTATATTTTATGCTAATAGCAGGAAGCAAGACTTTCACTCTATCAGTCTCTGTCCGCCTAAGACTTGTTGGTGGAGTAGAAGCCACCATCTGTGCAGCAGTTTAACTTCTGAATTGTACTATTTAGCATTCTCATACAAACAACGTGTTTTAGAAGCATATATATATCAATCATTATTTTTCAAGAATTTTATTTACATATAAAAGGCTTAACTAATCATTTAGAAAAGCATTTTTTCTACCTGTGGCATAATTCAATAGGATAGAAATAGGTTAGAGCACCATCACTGAGTTACAGCTTGCAAAAAAGTTAATTGAGCCTAGCTCAAAAAACAACCCTGCCTGTAGAACAGGGAAAAATTTTTAATATTGAAGCAACTAATTTCCTTGATCTTTGAAGAGAAATTTTAAGAAGCTGATTTCTGTAAAGGTAAGAAATAAAGCTCATATCACATGACTGGTGGTTAACCAATAGCTGTGAGTTCGGGCACTCGTCACTCGTCCCATTTCCAATATGGCCATGCCATTTGCTTCAAAACTGGGCTTCAGAAAAAGGCAAGTGAGGTCACGGAGACTGCATTCATCTATTATACAGTCTATGTGTCCAACATACATCTTTAGACCTGTTGTCTGGATCAAGATACAGCTAAAACCACACCTTACAAAATTTGTTGTTAGTTCACATCAAGCCAACATCATGTCACTTGACATTTGCCGGAGCTCTCAGCCTGACTAACAGCTGCTAAACTGATAGCGTAATTCATTTTATCCACAAGTCATTTAGGTTTTAAAGAGCAAGGGTGACACCTTTTTACAGTAAGTGTAACTCTGAGCTACTGGGAGGTTTTTTTTTTTTTTTTTTTTTTTAAGGTTAAATCTCTTCAAATGCTTGAATCCTCTACATAAACACTAAAACCATTATAGTGTCAGAAAATAAGTCCCCTCTATATGTTATGTTCCCTTTCATTCTTTACTTTCCCGATACCTTATGAAGAGACAGAGGTAAAAGCCGCTTGTTGACCACCTTCCTCGAAATACTGAGCTGCAGGAGAAAAAAGGTGGAAAGAATTCAAAAGAGATTAACATCCAGTGGAAGTGGAAAAGTTTTGACTGTGAGTTGAAGGCTGGTGACAGGTCTGATTACTGGTGTACATCTGAAATGATTAATGTATACTGTGTTCCTGTTTTACAGCATGTGGAGTTTAAGACTCCATGTTTGATCCTACAATAATTACATAAACACTATCCAGATGACCATAAGACCACAACCCTGAACCCTGAATTGCAGGAGAAATACAATTAGCTGTACCCATTTTTCCTGCATACTTCTTCTGTCTTTATTTTAATAAATAGTCATGGCCCCACTTTTCAATGCCTTGCCAAAACCCAGACAGCATGCCTGCACGTGAGGACACCACTGCTTTAAGGTTTAGGGGTGCAGCCCATGGAATATCTTGTTTGCTAAATCCTGATTAGCAGTTATGGGACGAAGTTTTCCACTTCATGCATGTTTCTCCACAAAGTCCAGTCATTTGTCTTCATTTAAGCTTTGGCTCTTAAATAGGCCTTGGGGATGGCCACTTGACCCCAGGTGCTCTTTCATGCAGTCACAGAAAATACTTCTTCCTTTTTTCAATCATAGTAACTGTAATGGACTGATTGAGGGTCGAGGGTGAGGGGAAAATGGAGAAAGATAGGTTGCCAATTTTTTTCATTTTTGTTGGATCTATGTCATCTATGGCCCAGACAGATAAAAACACTCACATGTCCATCCACCGGGTGACCTGGCTGTGATACCACTTCAGGGCCTTCACTGTGGCCCCTGTAATACCACAAGGGCAACCTCTGCCTGGACCAGAGCAACAAGTCAAGAGGCAAAGCTTATTGTTTCAGGGCTTCCTTTTTCCTGTGCAGGACAGTCTTGCAGGGGGGCCATCATGGGGCTGTCAAAGCACGTCAGCCCTCTTGGAAGAAGAATAGTGTAACTGACTGAAAAAGACCAACTTTCCCTGCTTGGCAGCATGTCATTTGTCAAAGTGACTGCTCCAGCAGAAGTGGGTCTTCCAAATCCATCACTGTGTTGGCTTTATCAGATTTTGATTCATCTGTTAGTTTTGTTTTCTTTTGATAAAAGGCAACCCCCCCCCCACACACACACACACACATACAGGGCGAAAGGCAATGAATGGCTAGCTTTTGTGCTGTAGTTATCTAACAGCTTGACACAGACCCTTTAAATCATGATGGGAAACTAAAGAGTTCAAGTAAAGGCACACTACTTTTATAACAATGCATAGGCACTTTTAATGTGCTAAATGCCTCTCTAGTCGTGCCAAGTTCAAGATAAAATTTGCACAAGTTTTTGAGAAATATAAATCCACACAGTGTCTGGAAGGCTTTCAGAGCCGAGCCAGTGTCATAAAAATGGATTATTGTGGAGGAGGTACACCAACCCTAAAGAATGCCCACTTCATTTTCTTTTAAATTCACTGTAGCTGAACACAGGAATGGATATTTTTCTTCTTGCTGTTGGCACAGACTGGGATTGAGACGACCACTGGACGAGCAAGGGGTGTTTGCTCAAGTGGAGCCAATTACTCAAAATAAATTGGGTCTTCCTCTCTATTCCCTCCGTTTGCTCTTCCTACCTTTCCACCCCTTCATCCCCTCATCTCTCTGGTATGGGTTGTCATTTGGAAACCGGGTCAGATCCACAGTGAGCCACTCCTTACAAATAAACAGGCAAGTAATGGCTGTTTACCCTGAGTAAAAGAGCCATTATGGGCAAGGAAGTTAAACATCTCTGACAGGCAAAATGGTCACAGACAAATCACTGATGCTCTTCTTGAGCGACTGATTGTAGGAATGCTGATGTTTCACTAACCATTACCAGCAGTGTATGCAGTGCATATACTTACAACAGCTTTTCAAAAGGCATACCAACCTGATGGTGTAAGGATTCAAATCAAAAACCTTTTTGTTTTCTGTAATTGCACTTCTAAATGTGCGGACGACCTTGCCTGGGATGGATTTCATCACTCTGTTTGCCTGGAAGCCACAGGTCTCACAAACGGAAAAGGAGTCATACACTTCAGGAGAACATCACAGCCCACTTTTCAATCACCCCACAAGATCTGGACAACATAATGTGGAAAATATGGAGCATGAGAACCAAGAAAGTGCATTCATAATGTACAGTAAGGCGAACGGTAATGAGTTTCGGGTCATTCCAAGGAGTCATTACAGGATCAAAAATGAAGTGAGAAAATCATTTGAAGTGAAAGGCACTGTTCTGTGACTTAAGATTTAATTGGAAATGAAACGGTAGGGTAAACAGAATGACGCATTTGTGGCTATACATGTGTGGAGAATAGACTGTATTAAATCAAAGCCTGCTAACAAGGACATAATGGACCTTCAGATAATCAGTGTCGACTGACTAATTTCCTTTCAACCTTTCAAATCTTTTATTTGATGGCTGTGAGAAAATTAAGTGACTTTGAGTCCAGAGTTTACAAGATTGAAAATAAACATTTTAATTGCAGAACCATGCAAGTGGGGAGAGGGTGAGATTTGATGTGACACAGTGACTACACTAAAATTTACCCAATCGTAGTGCCCCAAGGGTTTCCTCAAAATTTGGACAATTACTGTAATTTTCCTCGAATTTGACCAATCCCCCAAGTTTTCCAGCATGTTTAGTACATGTTATGTTAGATCTATGTCTTTTACTTTTATGGAGCTGGAAAAGAACGTTTCTAGACTTATGGTCAATTTAAAAAGGTAATTAAACAGGTCACAAAATTGCCCTTACAATACTCACAAGTGCAGTTAAAATGGCAATATAACAAGCTAAGTAATTCACCAATAATGAAAGACTTCTTTAATAGCCACTAAGTAAGTTCAAGGTGTTCAAGATGATTAATATACTTTTCAGGACTTCTTAAATTCACAAAGAAAACCATCAAAATAAAAAGGACTACATTTAGCACAAATGGTTCAAATTTAAGATCAAAATGAGATCTTATTTGATCATTCTGAAACATAACTGTCCCATAGTCCCACAAACTAAAAGAAAGAGAGAAGAATGGCCACATCTCAAAAACAACATTGGGGTGTGAAGCTGTTTGCAGTTACAGCCACAGTCAGATTCCTTACAGATGGGGCCAGAGGCGAAGCTAGCTCAGGGCCTCGGGGTTTTTTCCTCATGGATTTGAGCTGTGAGAGAATGTACAATAGGCTGAGGCGTGTTGTTGTAATTGGCACACAAAAGAACAGTCTGCTGCCGAGATGTGAGGCTAACTTCAAATGAGTGTTGCTTGGGGCTTTGATTCGGCCAATCACCGTGGCTTAAATCACCGCCACAGAGGACAGTTGTACAGTGTTGAGCCATAAACCCTGCCACAACCAGCCAACTGGAATTTCTGTCTCATGCATTTCCAAATGAATGGTTGGCAGGGTAACATAGCATAAATCCAGTGGAAACAATATGGCACTAGATTTCCTTCATGCTGGAATCGTATGTATCCCTGTAGGGCAGGCATGTGAATGTATCCGTACAATAGTGTATCTGAGTGCATCAAAGCTCTTTCTTTTCCCTTTTGCTGTCAGAGTGCCAGGCAGCATTCAACACCTGGATCAGCAGGTCTCCCCCCTCATGCACATCTACTCTTACACACACCACTGATCTCCATCTCCCAGCAGAGCGAGAGGCTATGCAGCTGCTAACTTTCCCAAGACTTTGCACACAGTTTTATATAGTGTGGAGCTACTGTAACCAAGACCTAGCAATGTTTCACCACGTCCAACAATCCTGGTTCTAAGTCTTGAGTTGCGTTACATCCGCTTTGTATTGTTTTTCTTTACTTTTCATGTTGTGTAATGTGCAGTGACAGCAAGACTTTCTTCTCAAGGATTCGATTTCTACACATAGGTTGTTGACAGATGCTTGATGTCCTGCTGTTTCTCAGCTCGTAACCTAACCCCTGAGGTCCAGACTTTGTTAATTGTGCCAGTAATCTGTTTAAAGTAAACTGCATGGAAGATGGGGAATTATCATTGAGTTATTTGTAGTTCTCTCTTCAAGCCTTTGTTCAGTAATGCTTTACTGATGTTGGCATTACAATAAACTCTTCCACACTGCAGTCTTGATTCCAAGTGTGGTCATCACATCCGGGTAGGTGTGTTCTTTCAGTTTAGCCCTAGGGTTATTCAGAGGGCCAGGAATAAATAAAAACATCGCACTATTTTTACATGTTTCATTGCAAGTGTGGTTTAGCTGAATTGAGCCCAAAGTCATGATGGAGAATCTCCAGGACCTCAACAATCCCCTACAAAAACTTCCCAGGTGGCCTGCTAAAAATTTGTATTCAAACATGCAGCTCCACTGGAAGACAATCAAAGACTCCTCCACATACATCCCTCAGCACACACACCCTGGGTTAATTCCCAGTGGTCTCCTACTGCATGCAGACAGTTGCATGCAAAGGCACACTTACAAAACAATCTCTCCCTTGGTGGAAACTAACAGTTTTAAAATGATAGCCATTGTCCGGATGTTAGATCACTCCTTCTGCTTCCTGAGTTTTTGGTGGTGAGTTCATCCTGAATGCCAGGTGTCATGGCACCAAGGAGAGCTGAGATATCAAATATTTCCTGAGGAAGTCCCATAAGAAGACTGAATGGCGGATGACTGGAATGCCACCTTTATTTTTTGTTCAATCCTGCACTTGGCTTATGTAAAAAGAAAAAAAACATTTAGGAGCAAGAAAATAAGGACTTGTAATGAATGTGGACACCATGCTGCAACTGAGCCTCCCTTAGAAACCTTGGGGGCTCTGATCTGGTTCCATGCCAATTGAGACAGACAAAAAGTCTTTCTGAAATTTGCATTGCTAATAGCGAATAGAGGCTGTCTTGGAAACAACTTCATTAAAAGCATTACACCAGAACTGAAATGATGGGATACTCTGATTAACCTGAAACAACATAAGTTGTTTACTCTTAATCTGCCCTTACTTTATTCTCTCTCAAATAAATGCAGGCCTAGCCTTTTAAGTGAACTATTTTGTGTTGATCCACATACAGGATGTAAAATTGTACAAAAAATAGAGAACTAAAAAGTTCAAAGAAAATCATTGGATAGAAAATCTTCTGGAAGTATCTTCAGTTGAGCCTTTAAGGTCTCTTTAAGTAGGCGACAACTCTACTCAAGCTGAAACTTCTTGAATTACAGACTGGCTCCATGAACAAATTCTCACCAGGTAACAACTTTCTGCTTTAAGCCTTAGCTCAGACTAAAACGCGTGTTCATTAGAGAGCATAAGGTCGACACTAGCATATGAAGCAAGCCCCCTAAAAATAGCTTCGTTGCCATCTTCCAGCCCTTTGAGGATCAGAGCAAAGTAAAGCAGCTGAGCTTTGGTGGAGTAAAGCCTTGGCCTGCGGACAGATGTTTCTGAGAACAGGTGGCTGGGGTTGTCCCCTAGATTTGCATGGCTATGACAGACAGAGCAGACCTCACCAACTTCAAAGGGCAGGAGCATGACTGCTAATGATCTGTGGAGAGAGGAGAGAGGAGTGGCTAGCTGGCGAGGTTGTTTCAGAGGTGCCATGCAGACAAGGACTTCCAGTAATACGTCCATGGAAAAGTTTTTTTGCTGCTGCTGTTGATTGTTGCCAATAGGAGGTCATGGATTCTGCTACTGTTGAATGTTTCTGCTGGCACTTTCAGTTTCTTTCAAATAAAAGGAAGGTTATTTAATGGTTCTGTGCAATACTGGAAGTTCTAAAATAGGTTTATTACACATAATGTCCTTTTCATGAACTGATATAAAGTGACACTGATATTTAAAAGGAAATTGTCGGCTGTGGATTCTGATCAGGCCATAACCTAAAATGTGAAAGTGCCTGTGCTTAACGGGATAAAGGTTGACTGTTATTAAAAGGTAATTCATTGCTTGTTTTTGCTGTGGTTATCAAACAAGGTTATGATCTGCACTCTGCCATAACAGCCCTCTTATGCATTTCCTGCAAAAATGATCCTTGAAGACATAGGAGGCACTCAATCTCCTCAAATGGAAAGAAAATTCCCAATTTAATCTTTTAAGTTAGTCATGATAGTATTATAATCATTTCTGTCATAACTGCCAGTTTAACTTGAATGCAAGGCAATAAAAGTAACGCATTATCTTTGGTGTTAGAAAAATGTCAGCTCAAAAAGATGGTCCATGTAAATAACAAATAACAGAATTTAACAATTGCAACACTTAAGCCAAAATGTCCAGGAAAGACAGTTTTCTACTAAGATCATTAAAATGCTCTACCAGAGCTTGAAACCAAGCATGAACTTTTCGAAATTTGACTTGATGAGATTTTCTCTTGCAAGGCAGCAATTAAGTCAGACAAGTCAAATCTCAGCATCTATCCCCTCCCCTTCATCTGTCATATTTCCAGCTTTGATCTCCTGCAGCCCCATTCATTAAGCAAATATAACACGCTGCCACTTAAACTTCGCAATGGAGCCCTTAACATCTAATAAATAATGCAGCCATCCTAGGATCAAAACATGAGGAGTACCACGCGAAAGAGGTGAACATATGGTAAGTTCAGACATAGTTAAATGTATGCTGAATGAACTGGAAACATAGTAGTACACAAATGAAGCATACACACTTGGCAGTCTAGTCTTGGATTAATTGGTGTGCTTAAGGATACAGTTGTTTCCACCTATCAGTCTGGAGCATAGGGTTGTGAAAATAAAACGTGATATCAGATAGAAATGCAAGCAAAGACTTTTAAGTACCAAACTGCCCTGAGTGATGAAAAATGTAAGGAGGATACGGTTCTTGGAACTGCAGACCTTACATCATCATCAGAAAATACTGCTTTAATTAAGAATGGGGTTTCAAATTCATCAATTTAGCATAAATCCACGACAGTATAACCAAACCTCTATGTTGAATTCTTGATTTTGATTGGTCAAAAGATCTAAGTAATCCATTGGAATACTTTTCCCTTTACTTGCTGCCCCACCCCCTTAACAAAGCATTTTCGAACACTGGGTTTTGGTATTTTAATAGCTAATGAGGTGGCTAGCCAGGCGATCATGTAATAATGATCACTGATTTGCAATGTGACATTCAAAAGTTAACAGGTTTACAGGTTTATCTGACAGACTTCTCAGTCTGCCTCTAGCAATCTGGTCAAACTTCCCCATCTCCTGATTGAGGTGTCATAACCTGAAATAACTTTTCATTTTTGAGCTAAACTGAAAGCCCACTATTTTTATGGATACAGCTGTAATAAAAGGTTTCAGCAGACTGGCTGTGATAATATCAATTTGCCAAAAGAAGCCTCGTGAATTTTGACAAGGGTAAGGTCAGAAGAAGAAAGCCACAAAAACTGGAAGTTACCAAGAGTTACAAAATTAAAAGGTAGAGTTTGCAGGATTTTCCAGTGTGCAAGTGTCTTTGTGTGTTGATAAAAGTGAGTAGGAGAAGCTATACCGAGCGGCTACAATAGCAGCCAAAACATTAAGATAAATGATGCAATATTTGCAGGATAACTCATTTACATGCAGGATGTCAGGTGTAAGGCTCTTGATTTTCTCCAGTGCAAGTTTTTTTTACAGTCTATGGTGTGTTCATGAAGCTAGAATATTAGCCATGCTATTTGCCATGATTGGAGGCAGTAAGCATGTGCTGCCGCTGGCACTGGGTCACGGAGGAAGAGCTCAGTTTGGATGTTGTATGTAAAGAGTGAAACAAAACTTTAAAAAATTTCCTGCATACAATGCCTTTAAAGACACTGAGTAAACATCTAAAAAAACATGCTGCATGATTCATCTGTGTCTAAGGACTGACCAAAGCCAAACCACACACACAAACATATGCATAAAGGAGGCAACCCTGGGTCAATGTGTCAGGAGGGTTGAGGCCTGTGTGTACCTTACATTTAGTGTATATTCATGATCTCCAGTAATGCTTGAAGCGATGCTTGGAGTGGCTCCATGAAATGGCCATACTCTCTGGGATCTTGTATGACCTCAGCAGGAATCTAGTATGACCTCAGCAGGGTTTCCATCTCAGGGTGACACCATGCTGTGTCAAAAACACCAGCATAAAGTGAGCCTTGCAAATGTTAAACTATCTGTACTACCCTACTACTCATGCATGACCTATGAGAAATTACATTAAGTCTAAAGGTGGCCTCAATAATGTGGGCCTTTGTAAATGCTCATTTGTGCCCCGGCCCTCCTTTCCCCCTGTGTGTTTTCTGTAATTGGTATATTGTCCCTGGGCTTTCAGTTAAAAAGCCCTCTGAGATAATCTCCACCATCTTGGCAAAATCTAAACAAAGCCATGTCTCTCAGTAGAAGAAAGTCACCAACTTGGAGTAGTTTTCTCCCCCTTTAATAACGTCTTTTATTAAAGCAGGGTGAAAACAATTAGGGTGTGTGAGTTCTGAGTCTTTAATGCAGGCTTTATTGAATAAGCGTCACCACCATCCGCTGAGGGAGGGTCTCTGAAAGGGACACTGGTGGAATTGCCTAATGTTTAAACGTGAGGACGCCTAAAGGGATTGAAGGAATAATTCAATTACAAGTAATATGCACCAAACCTTCCCCATAATTGCCATCCATTTCCTTTTTACTGATAGGAAGAAAAGTAAATGCAGTTCAACCCCAGATCCCAACAACAGTCAAAAGACAACAAAACTTTTCTTTCTTTTGTATGTATTATCATTAAGCCAAATTGCAGCATAACTAAAAAATATGTGTAGTTCCTAGAATAGAGAGGCGATTGGTAAAATCTTGTGAGATGATTCTAAAGTCTAGGTATTGAACTGGAATGGAAAATAAATGTAAAGAAGTCACTCAAGTTACAGCTTAAGGAACTGAATCACTTATTGTTCATCCCGATTCAAGCTCCTCCATTTTAAAAACATCTGAACCCTGATTATTGTTTTCCTTCCACTTCCGTCCTACGAGCTGCTCGGTGAAGCTGCCTGAGTGTATCTTAACTCGAAGCTGACTCCCTGTAGCTTCACCACCTCACCACAGGGTGCAGCTGCTCTGAGACATCAAAAAGCAACTAGATCTGCTTATGAAAATCCCAAGACCACTGACTCACAGCCGAGGAGAAGTTCATCCACTTTTAGTCAAAGCAGCAACTTCATCCTGAGTGTGTGTGTGTGTGTGTGTGTGTGTGTGTGTGTGTGTGTGTGTATGTAAGGCTGCTGCAGCCACTCCATTCGCTTTCACAGGTAACTTTGTAAGATTTTATCATTTATTATGGTTGTCTCATAGGGGAATTAAACAGGAGTTTGAGCTATTTCACATAATGCACATTAAGTTGAAGTACACACATTTTTGATCCCTTTTTAGAAAAAAAGTTGTAGCAGCAATGCAGATAAAATCACAATTTGTTGCAGCAAACAATTTATTCACCATTCAGTTTCCTCCATAGTCCATCAAAATGGAGGAGAAAACAAACACAATTTTGGCTTGGGCAAAGATTTTTCTATAAGCCATCACATTTGCATTCTGCAAGCTCATACATTTCACAAACTCAATTCCATCTTCACTTTACACCAGACTAGGAATGTTTTTCCTGGCTCTGAGCAATTTAAATAACTATTGACAAGCTAAAAATATCTACTTTTTGCACTGATGCCAAATGTGGGGTTTTCAAATGCATGAAGAATTAGTGGGAACAATACAGGGGAGAGGGAGAGAGGTATTTGCATGCTAAAAATCTCTCCATGGACGGTATCATTCCAGGCTTATAAAGCTGCGGCTGCTGCTGGAGGTACTCTGACTTTTCAAACAGATAGACATAGAAAAAGAAAACACAATAAAATTGTCCACATTGAGGGTTAACACTGAAAAATGATGATTTTACATATCAATAGCAAAATGTCCTACTAAAGTTATCACAATTTATTATAAGCTCAAAAATATGTATCTGTTTGGTGCTAAATTAAGGTTAACACCACATTTTTCAGACAATGCAGCTCTTTAATTCAGGACAGAGTTAGATGAGACAATAGAGGACAAAATAACACACATCCACTGGAAATGAAAGGGATACTTTCAGAAGTTCAGGGCCTATCACAACATATCCCAGAGCAGAAACATTATCATATTTGTCAAACTTTGAAATGATTAGAGCTCGTCTGATTCAAACGGACGGACAGATGGTCGGGTGAAGCCGCCTGTGAAATCCAAGCCCTGTTTAAAGCAGGCTGGTTCTGAGCAGTGGGAATAAATATGTAAACCTGACCTGCTCTGTGAAGCAAGCGTGCCTCTTCTTATTCCCAGTGCTGCATTGCCCACGTCATGCATTCAGGGTCTATTAGTTATAATGAAGTGTAAAATAGCCTTTCATACATCTTTTCGAATGCTAGTAAGGTACCAAACTGAAAGAAAGGGCAGAAATTTCTGCTTTCTCATATCATCTGAAGATGGAGGTTTGAGGAAAAAGAGAACACAGGAGAAATAGAAGCGCTTTGTCTCTGGTTTGAATCAAAGGCTTACGGAAATATGTCTCGATGGAAGTTAACTGTTCTCAATGGGAAACATGTGACCCCAAAGTGGTAAGAAGCTTTGGGGGGAGTTGAGAGCCACCCTCTTTACCCACAAGAGGTGTGTTGTGAATCTATGGGGTTCCTCCTTTGTTTATATAATTAATGGCCCCACGTGGGGTGAAAGGTCAAAGTGATAATCACAAATGTAAACATCTCTCTCCTCCTGAGCGGTTCTTTGGAGAGCCTCCGGCTTGACCCCCCTGTTTCTGTCAGGTAAATGTTTGCAACATATGAACATACAAGAATCGATGCATGAGGAGAGCTCTTCAGACCTCTGCAATGTTTATTGGGTCCATTCTCAAACAAAAAGGGGAAATAATGGTATAAGATACATTCTCATAGACCCATGGGCACACAGAGACTTAAACACACACACACAGGCACGCACATACTCCCTAATTAATAGCTCCTCTGCCTCCTGAGTCTGTGAGGCAAGTCCACCCTAATCCCCTGGCACTTGGTTCAGAGTAATCAGCGCACAGCAGCAAAAGCCGCCTTTGGAACACTAATTAGCATCATTGATTTCTCTCCTCAGTCTCTGACATGCAAATAGCCCGAAAACAAGACTTTTTTAAGACGCCTACCAGTCAAAAAGGGACCATATTTCATTGTTTTAACTGCACAATCTCCTTAAGAGACAGGCTTGAAATCTGGGTTAAAAACAGCAATGGAGGATGTTTCAGTGAGTGTGACAGGACGTAATTAGAGTGCGTGTTCACTGAGAAATTAGCATATGGTGTTGATTGATAATCTGAAAACAGAAAAAAAAAGAAAAAGAAAAAAACATAATTTGCAGCATTTGGGATGTAGGGGATATTGACTGATGAGGCGAAATAATCTCAAAGCATAACTGGCTTAAAGTATGTTTACACTGATGCGCTAATTAAGGTATCTCTCTAGTGATTACTTAGCAAGTCAGTTTAACATCTCCTCTTTTTGGTAAATCTCTAAAGCCTGCAGCCTGAGACGAAAGAGTGAGCGTGTGAGCTAACTTCAGTAAGAATTGCCAGTGTCCACATGCCGTAGGGAGAAGTAAATTGCAAGTAATGGACTCTGAGAATGAGGAGATGTTTATCAGACTAAACGAACAGAATCACACTGGAGGGATGTAGGGCACTGCATGCGTGACAACATGCCAAAGATGGTACCCATTAGGATTGATGGCGGCTATGAATTTATGTAGTTAATGGTAAAACTGCTGCACATCATTTAGGCCAATCTTTTTCCTTGTACACCAAATGTATGTCAACTGCTTCCCTTATTCTTCCCTCACAGTCAAAAAAGATTCTTATAAACACATAGTTCATATGGCATTTTATTGCCATGTTATTGTTTTCTATAAGTCCAACAACTATGGGATTGTGCTATTTTTGTTCTAATTGGCTACTGGCTGAGTCCATGAATTGGAATCAAAGTTACCGCAATCATCCCGAGCCTTCTTAACAAGAGAGGGTGAGGAAACCATCACAGCTTGACTTAACCAAAACCCTCTACTGGCAAATCCATAAAGGAAAGGAAGAACAAGGAATTAGAGAGATTTTCTGTCCTCCAAATACACAAGCCAGACGCCAATATATTTTTTTTTCTCTTGCACTCTCTCTCAGTTTTCCTCTCTTATAATTTCTCTTTCTTGCTCTCCCTCTCCCCTTCTCTGTGTGATTGCATCCATATGCTCTCTAGGGATAGATAGGGTCAACACCCTACTTACTCACGCCACAGTGAGGCACTGACACTGGTGAGAAAGCCCTTGCACAGTCTCTCGCACATGTACACATACACACAAAAACGCACATGCACTACTTGTTTGATTGTCTCCATGCAGCAGGCACAGAAGACTGTGTAGCCTCAGTGCTTATAGCTGAGAGGATGGGCTTTGGGATTTTCATGCCAACACTTAATTCCGCATCATGAACGTATGGAATCTGTTACTTTACTGATCCACCTCCTCCTCCTGGTGCATTTAGGATAGGCCCCTGAGAAGATCTGGCATCAATTAAGTGGCGCTCAGAGGTACTAGGTTTGATGGGGCCCAGTGGATCCCTGCTGCATTCAATCCTCTCTTTTGTTCGGTAAAGCCAGGAGAGGTCGTAAATTTGAACATGAAGACAGCGCGCAAGTTGCAGTCACACTTGCGAATGCAGTGAGCCAAGGCCACGAGAGGGAGAGAGTGAGAGGGAGGGAATTATTTGCCCTGCACCAGTGGTCCAAATCCTTTCCTCTTTCCATCTTAGGAAAAACAGGGACACACTCATATCTGCAACCAACACATGTTGGAAACCATGCAATTGTGGCTGTCTGCTGGGTGAACTGTGCAAAAAGGCAGATGAACACACCTCCAAGCAAACACGCAAAGGCACAAGCATATTCAGAGACACCTTGGAAACATCATAACAGAGGCTGTAAACACAAGCAGGTTGGATGTTAACTATTTTCATATTGTGCTCTTCGTCCCAACTTCTGTGTCCCACCTTTATTGCTCTACACACACACACACACACACACACATATACAACCACATTCAAACAGGATTGAAGGACATCCATAAAATGTACTCTGATGAACCCTCCTCTGGACCTTGCCAGTGACCTCTGAGATCTGATTTACTCTGCCACATCTCCGATCATATCTCTGCTGTCAGTCATAAATTATGGCAATATGACAACAGATAATGCGTCCACCTGAACCTCCTCTGACACTGTGTACATAAAGCCACCCAATCAACACTAGCACAAGTATAATGGTTTGAGAAAAGCTAAAAAATTCAAAGGCAGGGAACATTTTTAACTATTTGCCCTCAACTTTTCAGAAACGAGTCATTCTTTCCCCCCACCAATTTTTTGTACTCAAGATGGCTCTATTCCACTATCAGCGGACGTGTGCTTGCCCACTGGCATTGCTCACTGGCACACCTAAATGGAGCAGAGCCATCGCTCAAGAGATGTACAGGTGGCTTACAGGTTGAATTAGTGTGTTGAGATTTCTATTCTTGCTGCTTTTTGCAGGTGGAATATCTCCAAAGGATCACCACACAAATGACTCCTGCTGATAAACTGAGGTATTTTCAGATTTGGGATTAGGGGGGAAACACCCTCCCTGTGTAGCGGCGTGCTGGCAGAGGAAAGAAAGCAGCCAGCAGCACCATGTGTTGAGGAGGTAGCATACGTCTGTCTACACCCACTGCAGGCCAACTGTGGAGCTAGCAGTGACATGAACCACAGGAGTCGTGTCGAATTAGGAAAATATGGGCAAAAACAAATGTAGAAAAAGAGGGATCATGTCGCTGAGTTATTGCTTTCACCTGTGATTTTTTTTTTCGCTCTGTGTAAAATTTCTTTGGCTTGAAAGGCTTGATTCACAGATAGACATCCAAACAGCATTCAGGGGTCAATCAAGAAAAAAATCTTTTCACTTTTCATGCACTTGTGTAAACCTAGACAGGCTGAGAGAATAAAACAGCCAATATCTTGCAAACAATTGAAAGCAATTACCAGTAGTCACAAAGTAAACTTTCACATGTATAAAGTAGGAAAATCAAGGTTAAGCAATTCAGCCTTGTAGTAAATAAAAGCAGGATATTAATACAATGAAATACACAACAGACCTGGAGCTGGAAATAACTTATTAATGAGAAGCTTTTCCTTTTTGATAAGTGTCAGGTTTAGAAGATGAAAGTGGTTTTTTCAAGCCTCATATTGCATGCTGCTGGATAAAAAAAAGTGTAGTTTTCAAAACAGACCATTACTACTCAACCATGACAACAACCTACCATAACCCAAAATTATACTGATTCACAGAAAAGTTACATCCATGTCCACTAGAAAAAAATAGTTTCCTAATATGGAACAGGAATGAGCACATTGAATAAATGTTTTCATTTAAAGTCAGGACAGCTATCTCCATAACACTTGGTTTTCTCTTGCCTTATGTCATTAACAGTTATGCTCATGCCATTCGAACCAATTTGTTTCAACTTGTGTGTACGTTATCGGGTCAAAAACATCAGGGTATGTAAACTTTTGATCAGGTTCATTTTGGAAGTCTCTGTTGTCATTACGATTTAAAAAGAGTTGTTGATTTAAAACAGTTGTTTGTTAATGAATAACTTTACCCAACCACTAACCATGAGTGATAGAAAAGTTTTCATGTCATCATTCAAATTCTCTAAAAAAAAGGCCAAGAGATGATAAATCCTGCTAAGGTATATAAACTTTTGAGCACAACTGTAAGTAAGGCTGAATTCAAAACATAAATAATATATAAATAATAATATTGATTACAAGTGATCCAAGACATTATCAAACGATACTGTCATAATCTAATCACATGATTGTGTCAAAACTTTTGCATTTCAACCAAACTGAAGATATTTGGTGGTCATTTCTTGATGTTTTCTTGAAGCTTCTGTTGCTCTCAAAACCTCAGAGAAACTCTATTCAGTAGTGGAACTAGTGGTTTGCGCTAAAGGTTGAGGGGTTAAACTAATTTTAACCAGAAGCGAGTCAGTGGCCCACTAACTTGACCTTACAGCTGTGGTCACAAGATCACAGAGGGAGCTCTCAGATAAGCATGTCATCCGTTAGAAAAATAAGATCTGCTGTCTTAATCCTATGAGAGAAAAACCTCAATAGAGTCCTTGACCTTGTAAACCGCAGACTGAACAGAGAACTTTGATTTGTCAACGATGACCACAACAAAGCTGGCCACACGGGCTGCCAGGGCCATGCATGCTGCTGCTGTCCTACACATGTCATATGGGTCAATTAACACAGAGGTCAGTGGGTATTTGAGATGTTTTCATGTGCTACCTTTGTTTAAGTAATAACAGCAGCCCATTATGAGCTTAAACTTGTGTTTCAAAGTAACAGCTTTGAAAATTTCATCCTAGTTCCAGCATTTTGATGTGTTTGCCTTGATTTAATTGAACTGCTGCAGCAACACCTAAATTGTGGATTTGACTTGTAATAACTAAATTCATTCAAGTTAGGATGTAATTTATTCAGTTGCATTATGTACATTCAGAGCAGCAACAAAGATTCTGCTGAGAAAGCTCATTTATTTTTAATCAACACAATTCCCAAAAAACTACAAAAGAAAGAGGTCTGCTGTCCTCAGTGAGTGTATCCTGCTAATTTAAACCTCCAAACAACTCCAAAAAAGATTATGCACGTCAGCAATCATAAGCCATCACCAGCTCTGCAAAACCAAACTGTCAAAAGCAGGTATTGCTTTAATGCAAACCAGGCCTCCTCGACATCTTTAACCCTTAGACCATAGCGCCGGCACGATGCTTTGCATATTCATTTACGATTGGGGGTAGATCTGAAACAAGATAAGGTAGACTTTGCATATAAAATCTTGGTAGTGATGCATTCATATTGCGTTTTCAATTTTACCATTGCACTTTTTCCTTCCACAGATGTATTTGCAGAAATCCAGTTACAAACAACAAAAACATTACAATCTGGGTTGCATTGATTTGTAACAAAATTTGATGTGCAAAAAAATGACACTGCAGCATGTAAACTATGAAGATGCTCTGGCAGACTATGTTAGCTCATAAAGGGTTAAACTAACAAATATCTCAAAAGCTGGAGACTGACAACATATATAGAACTCAGCAAAGATATCAAGTTGAATTGTCAAATCAAGCCCACAAAATAGTTTAATAAAGCAGCAAAGAAAGCACATATATTTTTCATAACAGTGCAGATTCATTGATTCAATAGCATAGTAGTAAACAGCAGCCAGCACCAAAACATCTCCATTAAGAACATGAAAGCTAAAGCTTTAAGTGAATCTGCAACAGCACAGCATCTCAGCTAAGCTACAGAGACACTGCTGCCATTCGGCACCAGGCTCAAAATTTAACCACTGCGTCTAGTCACAAAATTGACGACAAAACAAGCAAAGCAACTTCAAAATGTCACAGGAATTTTTTTTCAAGATATCTACAAGAAAATTCAACTGTTTTATCATTTCATTTTAACACCTACATGAAATAATAGAGATTCAGCAGAATCACAGCAAAATGAGCAGCAAGCAGCTTCCACAGACACAGACAAAATAATTTAAGCCAAAAGGAAATATACAAACTAATGAAGCCCACTCTGAGGTGCCAACAGCACATCAGCAAAGCTCAACCAAGACATAGCGTAGTAATGTGAACCCAATAAAAAGGCAACCATCTGTCTGTTAACTAGGGTGACCATACCTCCCCCTTTGCATGGACATATCCTCCTTTTCATTGGCAGAATTATGTCCAAGGTGATTTTATAAAACTCCAAAAATGTCCTCTTTTTCTCAGCTTGTTCTACAGACTATAATAATTAATAATAAGGCTCTGTAATGGGCTACTGGCATTATTCTGATGCCCCAACCTGTCAAGATGTTGAGTATGCAACATGCTCTGGCTGCTTGTGCTACACTCAAAAAGATTAGAAATTGTAAGATAGTGAATTCAAAATTGTTAAATAATAAAGTCAAAACTATGAGGGGAAATTTAAAATTTGAGATTAAAAAAATGAAATTTTGAATTCAAAATTGTAAGGTATAAAAGTCAGAATTTTGGGATAAAGTCAATATTATGCCGAAAAACCTAAGACTGTGAGTTTCATAAAATCAACATTATGAGATGAAAAGTCAAAGTTTTGGATTAAAAATTGAAAATTGTAATATCAAGTCAAAATTTTGAAATAAAGTCGAAGCTATGACGGAAAAACCCAAATTTTTGGGATAGGCAAAATTTTGAGATCAATCGTTGAATTTTTGAGATTAAAAAGTCATAATTATGGTTTAAAAAAAAATGAAAATTTTGAAGAGGTGATGTTGTGAAAAAAAAAATGTATGGGTACTGAAGCTAATCCATCATCTTTGAGTATCTTTGGGTATTTTTTGCAGGATCTCCAAGAGGCCAGGTAGGGGGTTCTTTTTGGGGTTTTTTTAGAATATGGTCACCCTACAGTTAACTCAACAGTAAAGATTCAGTAGGCAGACAGAATAAAACATTCAGGGATGCAGCAGGTAGGTTGACCTACCTTAGTATGATGATGATGATGATGATGATGATGATGACGATGATGATGATGATGATACGAAATCCTATGAATAAATCCCAGTTTGAGTGGTTGTTTGGCAGTACATTTTGCAGTTCGTAGCATTAAAAGGGATGAGAGGCTAATCTGCCAGTAACAAGTACAGGAAGCATGTCACAACGCATTTTTCTCAGACTTCACAACTCCCTAAATTAGTATGAGGAACTGTAACAGGTAAACAAACCAACGAACGAAGTAGGAACTACCGCACCTTTTAGCTGCGTTAACGTGATTGGGTGGAATATCTTTCAGCTGGTGCTTGAGCAAATCATCCTGGACCAATCACAGCGTGTCACCTGCAGGAACGCTACTCCAATGCTGCGCTTTTGGATTTCAAAATAAAAGTTCTCTACAACAATTTATCATGATGCACAAAATTACTTCGTCAGAGGCTACTCATCACTTTGTTTGAATTTCTATGCTCTAATTATAATTCCCTTCATATTTAAAGAACAAAAATGAAAGTGTTAAAAACAATCTTCATTCATTCATTCTCTGCAGGCCGCCAAACATGTTTCATAGAGATATAAAAACAACACTACATCATAAAAGGATATTATCCCAACCTTAGTCACAGCCATAATTATGTTGCCATACAATTATGAGTTGTTTATTCCACTAAAAGCATGTTCAACACATTATTCTTTTTCCTATTATGTCTTCATGCTTGAATCTCTCTGACTTCAACAGATTTTTAAAGTAGTTTTTGGGATTCTTTGGAGCATAAACTCGGTGATAAGCTGAGTTTTGCAGGGCTATTAAGCTCCAGGAAGTCAACGCAATAACAGCAACAGCAGCACAAAAGTACTGTGAAGCTGAAAAAGCTTGATATAATTGGTATTTTAATACTGATTTTCTGCCCTCACTTTCTGCTCATGCCAGGCTCGTGGCTCATGTGATGTAAGTTGGCGTCTGCCTCAAGCTAAATGCTCTTTCAAGGTAGATGGTTCATCACTATGGTCAGTAGATAGAAGAGTGAAAACTTGGCCAGCTGGAGTAACAGTATGCTATGTCTCAGGGTTTCAAGGCAAAAAAGTACTGTCACATCAAACTTGGGTCATCAGGTGAGATTTTCCGTTTAAAAAACAAAAATTCTGCTCTCTCTCTCTCTTCATGAATTTACAGTGTATAACAGAGAGAGAAACTAGAAAAACCTTTATGGCCTCCCTACGCTTATAAAAATTTCAAATAAACAGAAGAAGAAGTAGTAATTCTCCCATATGAGTGAGGCCCAGTACAACACACCTTAATTCTGCAGAATGCTGACAGAAAGGGGTTAGGGGCAGTTTTGTTTGTTGTTTCATCACCCTCTCATATTTTTATTGGTGGTGACTTAAAAAGCTCCAACATCCACTGTACAACATAGATGGTGAGAGGTTGAGATCATAGGTGAACATTATTCCTTTTATAATGTACCAAGGACTGTGTGAGTTATTGTGCTGCAGACCTCACAGTATGCTACGCACGCATTTTATTTAACAAAATCCAGACACATTATAACTGTATATGTAATGTAAAATGATGTTGAGAGAGAATGTTAGAGGTCAGAAATAAGTGTAGCAGATTAAAAACAGAGTGAGGTCATCTACTGGTATCATGTTTAGCAGATATATACTGTAGCAGGGTTTAAATTATTTTGGAGACCTGCTACATTTATCATGCAAATCATCCGTCTCACACTATTACATTTGAACAACTGAGTCATCATGATGAAGGAATAACAGACAACCTTTACTCAGTGTGAACTTCCACTCTGACAAGGACACACAAACACACACACACACCTCCTCTCCAGCTATGCACAAGACTGATGGAAACCATAACATGGTGCTGAAGTCGTCTGGGGGATTGAGGAACGCCACACACTAACATGGCTCCAGTTACTCTGTAACCCAAGACACAAAACTGCAGAGACACAGAGACTCACACAGAGTGAGAGAAACAGAGGGAGTGTGTGGGTGTGTGTGTGTGTCACGAGGTAGCCTGAGTGACACCACACACCAGCATGTTGAGCTGGATCAGAGACTTTATTTGCAAATAACTGTCAACATTTACTTCAACAGCCTTGTGGCACCAGATGGACAGAGTTTAGACTATCATGACAATGTGATAGTCCCCGAGTATCATATGAAAACAGCGCGGCCTATTAAATGTTTGAGTAAAAGTCATTTTTCACCAGTATTGACATCCACAGCCATGTGTGGGAATCAAAGTATCATCCCTTTAGTTGCAGTAATCTGACTAGGAGAGTCAATGTGTGAAGATTGATTTAAATGAGTTGGCTTGTATAAATACTGAGAAACAGGGTGTTGCAATCTGATGTATGCGGAAGATGGACAGGGCAAGCAGAAAGCAGTATTTTGATGTGAGTTGACAAGAATCATATGTGGGGTTTTTTTGTACAGACATACAGTCAGCTGGCAGAAAATTTAATGTTTCAGATTCCGAGTAGAGATTCAAGCTGTGTACTTTGGAAGACATTTTGAGTTGTGGTTGCAAAAATCTAAGAGCCTGGTTAGTATCTTAATTGAATTAATATGTTGTTAAACATTGCAGTGACTTACAGTACTGGTGACTGAAAACAACATATATCACAGTCATTTAAGTTGTGAGGAAAAAGTAAAACAATGCAATAAACCCCTTTCCAAGCATTTGCAGTATAATTTGTATCTCTAGATGCTCACTTCTCAATTATTGACCATTTAAAGAATTCCCTGTATTCTATGCAAACAAAAGGTTCAACATAATAAGACACTGCAGTAAATTAACATGATAGATATGCATATTTGTACTTTTGTGTACCTCTTTGCATCAGTCAGGATTGAGAAATGCTCCAACCCAAATCTGTTGTTGGATTGTTTGCTTATGTTGCCAGGCAAATCCTACCAAATCACACCCACACAGCTCTAAATCAGATACGTTTTTGAGAATAATACTGTAAATAGACATTACCTAAATGTGCTTTTTCCTCCAAAACTGTGTGCATGATTGTTTGTCATGACTTGTTAATGTCAAACACAAGAAATGAAGATTTGTGACCAGACTTTTACAGTCACATCATCTGACTGAAAGTGTATTTGCTTGTTTGAAAAATGCATGTTATATTTCCAGACAATTATTTGTAAATGAATTGATCCAAGTTTCATGCCAGGAAAAGACAAATGTCAGTTTCGCTGCACAAACACAGTAGGATGTTAATTGGAAAAATGAGCATCTTGAAAATTGGGTTTATTTAAGAAACATGAATCACGAGGGGAGTTATTTGGAGGGAGAAGAAAAGACAGGGCTGCAAATACAGATTGGAGGCACATCTCCATTAGGTGAGCTAAGACCCTGGGAATGTGTTAGAGGAAGATGGAGAGGGAGCAAAGCCGTCAAGGAGGGAGAGAAGTTAATAACAGAGTAGATAAAATCTGCCTCACCCATTAATCAGCATGCAAGCCAAGAGCTGGAGTGAGCATCTTTCAGGATTCACTCCAAGTTCTGGCTAAATCCCCAACTTGTGTTACGTTACAGTATCTCCTGTTTGTTAATAGGTGGTCAAGAAGGAAGGAAGGAGACACACCGGAGGGAGCAGCAAAGGGCAAATGAGGCTGACAGGGTAATGGTGATTGACTAATCCAGTGAAGCACAAACAACAGCAAAACAGAGTGCTTTGACCCTGAATCCTGGCTTGTTTTATCTCTCTAATGAAGTGACCCCTTTTACCCTCCTCGTAACATTTGAAAAGGTTGGGTAAAAGTTAGCTAATGAGACGCATGTATTATGCACACCCAAGGACAGAAGATGTACACTCAGGAAATAGCTGCTGCAACAATGTTGTGTTGCATTTTCTGCAACATCTCCATAATTAACCACATTTTTTGTTCCAGTAGCCTTGAGCCAGAAACAAGGGTCCTATTTTATAGCTTATCATACACTAGCTTATCGCACTAAATGTAAAAGGCTGTGGTTTATGGGCTCCTTGCTTTATCATTGTTTGTAAAGCACTATCAACATATGAATACCTAAAACTGTACTGGACAACAGCTAATTCCAGTCTCCTGACCTCTGACCTCCCTTTTTACACAAGAGACCAATGCTGCCCTCTGAAGACGCCATGCTCCTGCTTCTGCTCAACATGAACTTGACTTCACTGACGTGACACACTCTTGACAGGGTCAACACCATCAAGGAAGCTGAGGAAGTGCAGAGGCAATGAGCCCCGACTCTCTTCAGGGAGCTGGCTTGGGGTCCAGGTTGGGACCATGTGAACATTGTGGGGTCAGATTTTGGAGCCCACCAAAATGTAAGTGTGGAAGGGCAAAGGGCTTGTGCTACGGAAACCCATAAATCTCAGAATTAAGTTTTTCTTGTCTTAGGCACAAATTTGAAAAATATATCCTTTTTTATTTTTTGAAGTGGGGTTTCATGAGTTACATGTCACCTAACAGCAACAAATGCCAGTCAGCTCGGCCCCTTCACTAAGACACTACACAGAAAAACAGCACTGAGCATGGCAGTGGTAGTTGAGTGGCAAAGACTGCAGCCTTATGTGAATATGGCACAATTTCATCTCCAAAAGTCTTGATGTACTATTGATACCAAGTCCCAATCATGATAACAAGCAATTATCTTGGTTCATAACTCAGGATCCCCTCTACTCCTCAGCCAGGACAGTTGTTTCTCCATTTTTCCTTTGGTGCATTGAGTTGCCTTTTTCCTCTGTAGACCAGGCTCATAGAGGTGTCCATGTGTCCATGTTGTATAAGTGCTGTTTGAACCACTCTTAATAGTTTTTAATAGGATCCAGAAAAACTGACCACTGCACTACATATCTGTATTGCCTCACAAATTGGTGCAAAAACAAATGGGCTCCTTGCCCTGGCATTGTTGAGCATGGAAAAAATTCTTATTGGAGTGTACAATTTAACCTAGCTGAGTGCTTGGGTCAGAGTCACTCAAAATTAGCTAAATTACATTGCAGACTAAGTCTTGTCTGCAGTAAACTGTAGGGCTTTTGCACTGTTTCTCTATTAGTTTCTCATCCAAGGGGATTAACTGACTGGCAACTATTGTTGCTCGCACAATTGTTGGTGACATGTACCTCATACAACCTCATTTTAAAAAAAGGAATAATAACATCCCTTTATTTTGAAGTCTGTGGTTTCAACCCTGTTTTAAAATCCCTCAAAATCTATAGATCTTTGTAAAATCAGTCAGGAATAAAAGGTTTGGGAGCACATATACACTCAAACATACTGCCATATTTGAAGCACATGTGCACCTTGTTTTGTTCAAGTTACATATTACAATCAACCCCATGATTATACTTTGAGCGCATGGTTTCACCTTTGCATATTACCTCTCCGAAAATGCCAGAAGCAGACGAGCGCTGGCTCTGCAGTGGTTTTCAGTACTGACAATTCAAGAACTTCGCTTTTTGAACAGAAGACTCAGTTTGAACCATCTGCCTGGCGCCTTCAACCTTTTTTATCCCCTGATATGTGCCGTCAGAAAGAAACAGCACATTCCTTGCTAACATGCCTGTGAAAGCTGCTTTGATCGGGAGGGTTTTATTGATGGTATGAGTTGCTAAGAGATAGCTACTCTCTAATTTTTGGGGAGGAGGGTCACAAATGTAATGCTCCTAATTTGGGAGGAAGAGTGCATCCATGTAATTACAATAATCTTCAGCTTTCCAGAGTTGAATGGAGATGTTGCATCATGGACTTGTCATGCAGAAAAGCAGCAGGGAGGGGGACTACTCATAGTAGAGAAAGAGAGCCTGACATATTCAAAAATTACAACAGAAGAGTTGGTTGGCTGTTCACCACAGTAATTATGTTACACATGTGTACTGCTGTGGATCTAAGCTGTGGACTGTAATTGTTATCATCTGTGTATTATTGCATACGTGCACCAGTGTGTGTGCCATTTTACTTTCAGCACCAAGTATTTACAGGATGGCAAAAAAACGTTCACAAACACAACTGGAGGCCTCATCAGGCAGTTTGCCAACTTTTTCCACAGGCAGAAAAGAGATCTGCTCATCCTCCAGCCACGGTGAACTCAACTCAGTTTTCATCCCTTCAGACTAGAAGAGAAAAAAAATGAAACTCAATCCTGAGCCTTTGCAAAACTTGACTTTTGTGATGAGTATTGTTATTTACCTGAGCAATGGGGTGACAGTGCAACAACATGTAGTTTGGTCTTCTAGAATTTAAAAATACAGCAGCATATAGTTTAAAATCAGTGCCTTTCTTTTTTAATTAAGACTTTAATTCACAATGATGAATTACCTGTGGAAACCAATTTGATTCAATTTGTTGCAAATTGATAATTAAATCCCAAATGTTCTTCAGCTTGATGGTACTGAGATTATACTTTGAAAAACATATCCTGTTTTTTTTTTTTTTTTTACTTTTCCATGAGACTAACAGTTAGGCCTACAGTGCAAACAAATATTAAGATAAAGGCAAAGTCTTTATCAAACATCCAAGCCCATACATCTCACTATTACAGATAGCTCGGTGTAGAAAACTGAAACTCTGTTAAAGCTAACTCTTAAAGTTTAGCCCCCCTGGGCATCTACCTGCATGAAGTAGCCCTACTGCTTTACTGGCAGTAAAACGGAAGCATTTTTGTTTTCATGAGACGAATTTCAAGTATGATAAACAGCAAAAGTAGAAAGCAAGAAACTGTGCACGAGATCTTTTTTTTTTTTTTTTTTTTTTTTTTTTTTTTTTTTTTTGCAGGACCAATACTATATAGGTGAGAAAACATTTTAAGACGGATTTTCTATCTTTTATATCTGTGATCCTCACACTAAACATAAAATCTAGGCAACAGGTCTTAAGAGAGCGACAACATAAAGACAATATTTTAACCCACTATGAGTACAGCACCTTGCAGCATTTATCAAGAGTGAGGTTGGCTAGTCAGTTAGCTCCTAGCTGTCAGTGTTGTCTTACTGCAATTATTTCCAGTATGATGCCCTGATTGTTATTATTATTGCACAGCCATTACGTAAAGCACTATAAATAAGGAAGGAAGGAAGGAATATGGAATGCACTCTCTTTTCAGTAGGATGAACGATTAAGCAACAAAAAATGTAATGCTCCAGTCTTTCTGTCTTTCTTACAGCTGCTAAAATGCCATCCTTGAGGACTGATGTCACTGCAGGTTGCCAAAAGCACCCCAAGATCTGACCAGAGCTTTGCACCTATGAGTAATTACCCCCCTCTATCAAGGGAACCTCAGAGAAGACATGCATCACTCATTTACCAAAGAAGAAAAAAATCTCATTGGCACACAATGGCACCCTGGAGCAGTGTGCAATTAATTGATAAACGCCAGGACGTGATGTCCCGTCAGATAGTAAGAAAGTGCTGCAAAAGAGTGCAGTGGGGCGTGAATCAAAGAGTGAAAAATGCATTAAGGAAAAGTTAGTGAAATGCCATTAACCTACTAAAGCCCTCAACTGATAGTGGAGGGCAATAGCAGGGGTTTTAAATTGCACCAAGCCCTCGAGATTATGGCAAAGTCTGTAAGCCTTCCATGAAAGACTGCAAACCCATTTTGATTGCTTCTGACACAGGCGCATGAAGTTCCATGAGCAAGACTTTGAATCTGCAAACCATCATTAGGGATGTGGTAAACGTGTTTTGAGTGAGTGATCATTGTATATACACATGTGCAGATTTATAATCAGACTGAAATTTTCAGGGGGGAAAATATCATACTTTGCTTTGGTTGCTTGTATTGTAAATAAGGTTTGCATGCCAGCATGACTCCATGTTTCCCATAATAACATTAGTATTAGTCTCTTCCCAAAGGGCACAGTCAATAAAAGTGAGGGTTGGAATCTTTTTTTCTGGCCATTGGACGACAAATCAACAGACTTGGCAAAGACTAGAAGCCCTCCTTTTATAGAGGAATTTGGTAGTCATGCAAACACAAAAACACATGTATAAAACAGAGCTCATCCTCCCACAAATAAACACACGCAAAGACACACACACACACGCACACACACACACACTCACACACACACACACACATGCTCCCTCTGAGTGTTGCTGTTGAGATTCCCCTGGCTTTGATTAATCCCCACCGTCAGGGGGAAGTTCCTGTGTTTGGATCTCGACAGGCAGGTTGCCCACTCCGCATCTGGAAGCTCTAGCCCTGCCATCTCCAGACACACACACACACACACACGCACACGCACACACGCACACACACAAATGGACAGGCACACACTTTCATTAAAAGCCTGCTAGACCTAACACACCATCTCCTAAATCCCACCACCACACACCTTCTTTGTGTTTGCTACCTTTGTTTTGTCCTCTGTGACCAATTTCTTCAAGCTGTCTTTAAATGTTAATGAAAGTTTCTTTTTTTTGTTTAGCATCCAAAGAACAATCAGAGACCTGATAATAACACAGTGATGATATTGACATTTCCCTTGTTGATAAAAGGGTGAGTTTAAATGTGTTGTGTTAAACATAAGAAAAGACTTTATTGCAGGGGGGAAATTAATTTTGAAAATCTTTTTAAAAAGAAAAATTAATCCCTCCTGACAGTTTATTTTATGTACACTTAACAACTTTTGTTATGGTGCACTTTTCTATTGATTGTTTTTTTTGTTTTTTGTTTTTTTTGTTGATGTGTATCAAACATCAAAATGAGGTTTTTATAGCAGAACAATGTCATCTTTGAGAGGTCCAGCACAAAATGATGGGAAATATGTCCAAACTGCTCCTTTGAAGCTACCTCTCAAAGCAGACATGAAGGAAGAACTCAATGCAGGGTAGCAAAGAAACAAAGGTTTAGGGCATGGTCACACTGGCCCGCCATGAGCACTAAAGTCCAGTTCATTTGGCCAGTGTGACCACAAGTGTGCTGTGTACATGCTTTTGAGAGTTATGCTTTGGTTAGGGACACTTCATGCACAAGCACAAGTAACGTGTACACAATGATAACTTGACGTACAATCACTTCGACCATTCATCTTGACAATCATTTCATCAACAACGGCGGGGTGTTGGAGAGCTATGTCAGACCAAAACAACTTATGTTAGATTCTTCAGGAAGTTTGAGGAAGTTTTTTTACAACTATTGGCCAGTTAATTATGCCATTTTTGAAAACACTGTCCCGCATTCATGATTTTAAAGCACTGCATTTAAACTGATGACTAAAAGCGTGATGTGATCTTGGTGACAATACCGTATGTCCGCAGAGTTCAGAAGTACTGAACCATCAAACCTGACTTTGTATCTATATACAGATTTATTTGCTGTTCATTATCCCCAACAAATGACCAACGACACCTTAGATAGAAAAAGAATCTCATTTTAAAAATTTACATGATCTTTCATGTCTGAGTGAAAAAGACGATGACATCATTTGGTTCCTACCTCTAGCTTTCCAGTGCAGCACTCAAAGACCCAGCCAAGTCTTTCTTGCCTCTTGTTTCTTTATTTGTTTTAACAATATCAAGATGTGCAGTGAGTAAATATGCAAACTTGAGAATGTCAGGACTTTTCCTGTACAGTTTTAAAATTCAACAATTTCATTTTGCAGGCGCTTTTGTCCAAAGCAGCACTGGTAGAAAAGCTGTTTAGGTCCGGTAACTAATTTTACTGGCATGCAATGTGCAAGGTGTGTGTTTTGTTATATCTCAGTAAATTGGGGTTAGGGTTGACTTGATTGACAGGACAGGACCCATACCAACTCCACCCCCGCTGCAATAGTTATTTTGACAGTAGGCAAGTTTAACCACTGTTTCCAGTCTGGTTACTGCAAACGATGAGTGTAAAAACTCTGCTTGAGAAATTAATGGGTGACATCATGGGATTGATCGACGTCTTATACTGTTAATAATCACTATGAGTAGTCTCTAAGATGTCATGATGGTTGTGTGTACTGACTTTAAACATATAAAATGCATGTATAGCATGTTTAACCCTGTGAGTTCACTTATCTATGGTTTGGGCCACAACTTCTCCTGACAAACTTTGTCCTCAACACAGTAAATCAGTATGTAAACAAAGTCTGTAGTCAAGTAGCACTGTTTCTACTCCACTTTGTATTTATAGTTTGGACTTTTGAGGAGTTAAGGGTTCTCTCTGAACTGAATCTAAACAGTATATGGTGTGTTTGTGTGCCAGAAACAGGCTGATCTCTCTATCTTTCAAATAAAGCAGAGTAAGCTCAGAAAGGAATGAATGTGTACTGAATGAAATCAGAGAAAGAAGTAACGCCACAGAGGATGTTCTCATGTTCAAGCACTTGCTCTTAAAAACACTTTCTAAATTCCTCTACCTCGGTTGCTTGCTTTCAGTCTGAGACGCTCTTTCCATCACTTTAAATTAAATCAGTTGTCAAAGCTTTTTGTACAAAGAAAACTGTATAAGATTCTCTGTGGGGGGTTGTTTCTACATTTGCTTGATTGCTCGAAAAGGTGGTGAACATTAAGTGAACACTTTAGCAATAAATCTCAGGTACTGTTCAGATACAGCTGCCCATGAGAGGTTAAAACTTCAGCAATCCATATTTGATTATACACTTTTAAAGTGTATTGATTTAGTCTTAAATGAAAATTTCAGTCATTCAATGTTTTATTGTTAAGACTGAATTGGCTGCAGTAATACAAGAGAAAACATTTTAAAGAAAACAAGATTGTTATGTTCCAAGGACAATAAAATATAGGTCACTCTTGTGCTTGAACTACTTTTAATCAATTGTGAGTCTTTAGTTAAGTCTGCCCCCTGAGCTGACACTCTTGAAATGTACGTATGACATCCCAGTCTAAGAGAGTGAATGTGTGACACATTGGTCCGGAGACTTGCCTGTTCTGGCTGCTCCACTTTGACCTTCTTTGTGAGCAAGTGAGACAGGCCACCTTTC
Source organism: Thalassoma bifasciatum (assembly GCA_008086565.1). Lineage (NCBI taxonomy): Eukaryota > Metazoa > Chordata > Actinopteri > Labriformes > Labridae > Thalassoma > Thalassoma bifasciatum. The sequence goes on from RPOG01000019.1 coordinate 1,049,647, forward strand.
ATTCCCAGACACTTCGTTAAGTCAACTTCCTCTCTCCCCTCAGCCCACAGTGTTATTGTAAAGTGTCACTTGGTGCTGTCAGAGACAGAAGAGATTGTTCTGTTTCTGTGAGTGTGCGTGTGTGAGTGTGTGAGTGTGTGTGTGTGTGTGAGAGAGAGAGAGAGAGAAAGAGAGAGAGAGAAAGAGAGAGAAAGAAAAGGAGCGATCTTTGTGTGTGTGTGTGTGTGTGTGTGTGTGTGTGTTTCATATTCTATCCATATATCTTTCCAACTGGTTTGAAAGAAGTTATGTGTGGAGGTGCGTATAAGTGTGTTTGCGAGGCCACGGTTGGTGCCTGTCTGAGTGTGAGCTGTGACATGACACTGCCACTCAGTGGACTGCTGCCAGATTGCAACATGAATAGATGTCTGTGTAAAGAGCGAGAACTGTGTTTTCCACTGACACTTGATAACATATTGAGAAGCAGCTGTTACATCTACTGAGTGTTTTTCAATTTACAATGCAATACGTATTCTGTATCACAAGAAGCTGCAAGGATACTGATATAAAGCCAGAGACATACACTACTATTGAAATGAAACACATTTTCCTTCAAAATAAAAGTCGTTTTAGCTGACTTGACTGAAAAGGGTGAGATAACTTTCTTCAAAGATTGGGTTTGTACACAATAACTCACCTCAGCCAATCATACATATAAAGCTATAACTGTATGCGTATCAGCTTAGTTTGGCTTAGCTGGGCCCAAAGATTGGAAACAAAGATACAGAGTTTGTGGTGCTCAGTCAGAAAACTTAAAAGCCATGCCGTCCTTAAATGTTAACCCCTGGTGCTTTGAAAAACGCAAGCAGTTACCAAAAACTGCAGAACTTAAATTTATAGCAGAGTGAAAATGTGTTTGCAGCCAGATTCATGGATGTCGCATGACATCAAAAAGTCTCTGTCAATAGGGAAATTTGGAGAACTTATTAGAAATATTCTGTTTGTATGGTTTTATATGAAGTTAAACCCCTACATGGTCCCCTATCTTGCTTATATTTTTCACAGTAATGGTTGAAATATGCCATGGTTAATATATTCTTTGATTTTGGAAGGCATTTTGTGATCTCCAGGCCTCCTGTTTTTGTGATTTGCAACTTCAAATGAGCTATGTCACTGTAATTAGGTCCAGTAAATATTGAGAAAGATAATATAACACTTAATAAAATAACACTTGTTACCTTTTTTTGTTGTACACAACATGAGAGACATTTCGTTATGTCTTTTGGTACCTTGAAAGCTCAGTCTACATGCTAGCAAAAAGTTAGCGGCTGCCGGTGCCTACTCTCACTGCTGCTGGCTTGTTGGATTTTTTTGCTGTTTCACAGTTACATGTCCAAAAATAAATTAAAAAAAATCCAACATCTTTAAGTGTACAATCATCACTGGGAGAAACCAGCTGCTGCTAGACAATCAGTGTTCTGCCCAGTAAGACAAACGCTCGTTGTTTTAGTTTGTTTTGGTTTTGATGCTGAGCTAAACAGTGATGTATTGACTAAAATATCAAACTGAATATCCATTTAAAAGGTAAAAGTAAATGTAAGGACATAAGTGGCTGTCATACTCATGCAGTCAAGTGTCTACCACTAAAACAGCCTTTTTTTCCTGCTTACATTAACAGGGTACTCTTTAAGATACAGGATATCTGGTTTCGTTACCACAGTGGAATTTTGATAACACCCCCAATTATCTCAAAGTGCTGCAGCAATTATCAGAGCGTGACACCACAGAGGAAAATTTTAGCAGATAATAGTTGTCTTAATTTAAATTGCCACTGCCAAGAAAACTTCCCTTTGAACTTTCAACATGCTTTTCACCATGAAGTCACCCTAGATTGGTCCCATGGGCAGTTTGGGTGGAGAAGGTTATGAGAGTGGACAGATTCGTGGACAAATGAAGGTGATGACACAGACGGACTGAGCCAGGGCAAGAGACAGTGAGGGGAAGAGGGGAAACAATGTAGAAAAAGAGATGACAGTGTCGATAAAGTGAAATTGGAGATCAAGCCAACAGATGGAAGAGCACAAGAATGTGACCTGCCAAGCTGCTTGTGGCACTCTGAGCATGGAGAGACGGATACGTACAGTGGGGAGATAAAAAGGGAAGGGAGAGTGGGAATGACAGATGCACGGCGGGGAAGAGCCAGGGAGTGGGGAGGAAGAGACAGCGAGATGAGAAGGAGGAAGTGAGACTCGCACAAAAGGGAAATGAGCAGGAGATGAGTGGGTAAGAAAAAAGGGGGAGATCAGTGAAATCAAAATATTAAAGTGCACGCAGAAAGAAAAAGATAGGGAGAATGAGCGAGGCGCTAAGAGCGAGAGTTCAAGAGTAGCAGGGGGTAAAGCGAAAGAGGTAAGCGGCAGAGCAGGGGAGAGGCCACAGCTTGCCTTCCTCCGATTCACATGTGGAACAATAGCTGCCTATCAGTCTGTCAGCACCTAAAGGCGCAGAGGGAGTGAGAAGGCAGGAGTGACACAGCGCAAGCATCAATGAGCTATTGTCTGTGCGGGAGTCTCCGCCGAGCCAAATCTCACTCGGTTTCCTATTAAAAAGTTCTAACACTATGAGTAATGGCTGCAAGTCAGGGACACCGTTCCCTCTGTGAGCCTGTAAACAGAAAGATTGTGCAGATTCTTGAGACTCAACGTGACCAAGGCCCATACGTGCACACTAGTCCAATCCTTGTATAAGAGTTATTGCAGGAGAACACACAGACACAATTATAGATTTGGGCACACACAAAAAGAGGCACACACACGCATAAATATTGAACAATGATGTCCTCTAATGATTTCCATTACCTTCCTGCAAGCACAGGCTCTGTTTCCATTTAAACTTTTATTGTTTCTTGACAACATGCATTAAAACAACCAAGTGAAGAAGGATTGGAATAAACATCCAGAGACTCAAAATAAACAGTGTGTGTGTGTGTCTGTGGTGTGTGGGTGTGTGTACTTGCTTTCTCCCTGAGAGGACAACAATCATCAAACTACCAATGTACTGTTAATACACACACACGCACACACATACACACAGTCGGACACTATGCCCTCTCAAAAACCAATCTGGGCACGGCAGATATGACATTAAGTGTGATTTTTATTTTTTTTTTAATTCAGCTAATAGGCTTATTTGCTCTGCATTTATCCAGAAATCAGCACATTTAAGTAGTGAAAAAATTCTGCTCTCTGCACATCAACTACTGTTGTTTCAACTCTTGACCTCTGTGACAAGGAAACCAGTGACTAAACCTAAGACTTCAAAACACCGACTAAATCCCAGGAGCAACTTCTTTCCAGCAGTCATGATCTGCTCATAAAACAAGGCAAAAGTTTGGACAGCCATTTGGGAGAGCTGGCACTGAGCATGTGCACAAGATCCCTTCCAATACAGCTCTGTGAACTGGGTTTAGAATGTCCTGGTTAAAAAGCCATGACCTTACAAAAACCCTTAATTTTCAGCCTATCTCTACCTGATCATTTAGTCTACTTGTGCACTATATTCTACACTGCATGGCCAAAAAAGTTGCCATTAAAAAAAGTCTCACAATCTATTATTTTGTCCAACCACTTTAAACTTTGATTACAGCACACAATCGCCGTGGCATTGTTTCAATAAGCTTCTTCATTGTCACATGAATTATTTCCATCTAGTGTTGCACTAATTTTTCACCAAGATCTTATAGTGATGATGGGAGAGTCTGACTGCTGCCCAAAGCCTTCTCCAGCACATCCCAAAGATTCTCAATGGGGTTAAGGTCTGAGCTCTGTGATGGCCAATCCATGTGTGAAAAAGATGTCTCATGCTCCCTGAACCACCCATGCACAATTTGAGCCCAATCTGTCATTGTCATGGATCACAGCACTGCCCCCACAGGCTCGTACAGTAGACACTAGGCTGATGCACCCATCACTCTGGGACAGGGTAAATCTGGACTCATCAGACCACATGCCCTTCTTCCATGTCTCCTGAGTCGAATCTTTATGTTTCCTAGAAAATTGAAGCTTTTTTTCAGGTTGGCCTTACTGATTAGTGGTTTTCTTAAGGCTACACATCTGTTCAATACCAATCCCTTGAGTTCCCTTCACATTGTGCATGTAGAAATGCTCTTACTTTCACTATTAAACATACTTCTGAGTTCTACTGTGGTTTTTCTCCTTTTGACCTGATTTGACTTGGCCAAACTTTGAAGTGATCGCCAATCACTGTCATACAGTATATTTTTCAGGCCACATTTCTGATCCAGGAAGACGATGGTTCTTCACCATCCTTCCAGTTTTTAAAAATGTATTGTACAGTTCTTGACCCAGTTTGAGTAGTTTCTGCAACTCCTTTGATGTTTTCTCTGCTTGATGCATGCCAATGTATTTGACCCTTTTTAAACAGACTAACAACTTTTCCACAACCACAGGATGTGGTTTTTGCCATGGTTATTTAAGAATTAATAAGTTACTCATTGCATCAGCTGGGGTTAAATAACTCGTTGCCAGTCAATAGGAGGCTTGTACCTATTTGCTTTGTTAAATCCAGGTTATGACATTTTCTTTTCTTTTTTTCGGCCAGGCAGTGTACAAACGATATCAGCCACGAGCCTGCTGTCTTCACCTCTTAATCTACCAGATCATCTCTCTGCCAGCCTTTTTCTACCAGCCCTCCTCTCTGAAAAACGTATAATCTTTTTAACTGAAACAGTTGTTTCCTTCACACTTCGGGTCACAAGAAAACTGCCATTATCCAAACAGAGAGATTCAGAGATGAATTCACATTTCATTAGAAGCGAGAGATAGAAAAATAAGCACCTCTTATGTATGCAGCTCGACTCTATTAGCCTGTTTTAACCTGCATATCATGCTGCGGCTATTTAATAAGCTGTCATTTCACAATATCGCTTTTCATGTCTTGTGTCAAATATCTTGTAACGACAGTCTCACAGTTTAACAGTTAAAATTCCAAGTGGTGATGAAGGTAGATCAGTAACCTGGAGCTGAAGTTTTTTGTTTTTTTTTCTCCATTTGGATGTCGTCTTTAAGCTACAGACTTGAAAAAATTTAATTGCATAAAGAATTCAGAAATCAGGCTCTGGCTAAGCTTTGTGGTTCAGAGTCTTCAGTCCAGTGGTTTCTGGTTATACTCAGACTCTCGTCTTTCTTTATGACATTCTTTTTAAAATGTTTTTATTATTCTATTGTAAAACAGCATAAAACCGTTTCTTTCTGCACTTTGCTCCCTGTTTCCAGTTCTCTCATTGATACAGGAGATTGCAGAATCCTTGCAGTAGGGAAAGCAGATATTTGCATTAAAAACATTCTGGTCCATCAAGTTAACCAGAAACATTCAGGTAATTTAAGAGAACTTACAGCGTGCTGAAAATTTAAGGCGGAAACCTCAACGCAGCTGCTCCTCTAGCTTCATCAGCAGCTGAATGAACACACTTCCCAAGTAATTTTGACAAGGTAATCATTCAGAACACCAGGAAAAGCTTATGGCAAACCATCAGTTTATTTGACTTCAGCCCAGTACATGTAAAAACACGTCTTTTCTTTGACCTGTTAATATGGTACAGTTATTAGTCTGGCTTTGGCCCAGCTCTGAGTGCACCCGCTCTGTTCTCTGTGTGCTGCGTTCAAAGGCGGGGTCAATGTGGTTCTGGTTAGAACGGGGAGAGGGGACAGAAAGAATCAGGAGAAAAGAGAGCGGCCTATGTAAATGTGCCCTTAAATCAACATTTTGGTGCCCAGTCTCCGATTATTTTTGACACACAGAACCAAAGCAGAGTAAAGTAAATATCTTCGGGTGATAAAGTCGGGGTTCAGGTGATTTTGAAGAGCTAATGAGGTAGCTGCTGTGTATGTTTATTTGACTGTTGTATGAAAACATATCTGAAAAACACAATTTTTTCAGTGATAGTCAAAACAGTAGATGAATGTTTGGGATGGGATAATGTGGGTATGGTTTCTTGGGCTTGTTTTAAGCAACTCTGTGGGTGCTTGATAGGCTGGTGAGTGTGTTCAGCTACGGTAACAATCGGAGGCAGTGGGCATGCGCTGCTTCTGGCACTAAGCCACAGAGGAGGAGCTCAGTTTGAATCTTTTGTTTATAAACATTCACGAAAATTCCTGCAGACCCTACCTTTAACAAAATTAATATATCCTTTATGAAATAATCTACACAACTGTTAAAGAAAGCAGGAAATATGACTGTATCAATTGAGGATAAACACTTGTGTACATATTTCCCTTTGTATGAATTCATATATTTGTGTACAGCAGCTTGAATACACAAGTCAATCAACTGTCCTGCACTGCCTTGTAGACTTTGCATCCAGACATTAGCCACCATCTGAATGACATATTCTGGATAAAGAATGGGTGCGATGCATGTTCAAGACCAACAATGGTTTTCATGGTCACAGAGCACTGAACAGGACCCTATAAATGTCATTCCCCCCGGCAGAGCAGGAGGGGACCAAGACAGGGCTAAAATCAGGATCACCCGCAATAATGGGTTTCACAGACGCTGCTCTGTAACCACCTGCAGGTTTAAATCAAACCCCAGCCTCCCTCAGCTCGGCAGCAGTGTCAGAGATAGACACTGAACTGGGGAAGTCTGGCACTCAAACCCAGTATGCCCTCTAACTCTCAGTACATTTCTGTAATTTGTAGATGTACGGAAATGGGAAGAGGAAGGGCTGATGATGGGGTTACATCCCAGACAAGGCTTCTCATGAGGTGGGATAGAGTTCCCAACCAAGCTGGAGCTGCAGAACCATTTTAAGGCTCACGAGATTCTGGTTAGCATTGGTTCTAATTGTAGCAAGCAGCAGGAAGCTCAATATCACTTGTATCAGTGAAATTGAGGTTTTCTTTTTGGATCATATTTCTACTCATGGAAATATTGGCCTCAAGGAAATCAAGCCTCTTTAATGGAGATTTATGATTACCTTGCACCAGATTGTCATGGTCAAGCAATCTGAGATTGGTGTGCATCACAAGGTGAGAAGTAAATGAGAATATCCAGAGTGTTTTTAGAGCTTATAAAAGGAGGTATGATTAAAAAAGATCAATCAGAAACTCATTTTGAATTGTCCAGTGGTTTCATCATGGTGGTTGACATTGTGCAGAGACAGAGTGACTTAAATTAGTTGGTAATGTTTGCACAAAAAATAAGCTGGGCAAGCAGCCTAGTTTTCCAGGAATGCTTCACTCATCTGTGCACACATATGTTGTATAAATATGCATCTGCGGTTATCAGCAAGTGTGTGATTGTATTTATTTATCTACCTCTCAGCCTGCCGCTGAGCGTTAAACCGCAGCGATTACAATCAGAGGTGCTAATGGTTACCGATAGCACACAGTTCTTTTAACACTCTGATCCTACGCACACAAAAACAAACACTCACAAACCACACATGCACAAACCAAATCTGGTAAAGGAACAGCAGGGCTTCACTCACACAATGCTGCTGGTTTCGGTGGCCTGAAGCCCCAGGGGCAGCAGCAGACCACTGTGCCTGCAGGGCCTGAGCAGACCTCGGAGCCCCAGAGGGCAGAGGCTCCTCTCTACCACATCCAGCCATCGGCTTCTCTCTGCTGCATTATTGATGAGCTTCTCTGCCCTGAGGAACTCTCCAACAGCATCTGCACATCAGATTGATTCTGCTGTGCCCAAGTGTGCAGAAAGGAAGAGTTGGACTGGAGTTTTGGTAGTACGGCAATGGATATGTGTGTATTGTACACGTTGAGCATATAGTGGGGTCAATTCTAACAACACTGGTGCCCTCTGAGGATAAGAACGTGATGCTCTACTTAATATTGACTTATAGTGCAGCTGTTAGGATGTGAGTTTTTCAAGTTTTCTTTTTTAATCAAGTGCCACCATGCACCAGAATTTTAAGCACATACCTGATGAACTGATTTAATATTAGGATGCCACCTTTATCAGCTGTGCTTTAGGCTAACCTAGCTGACAGAGCTTGTGTATGTTAGTATGCAGAGAAAAAAGGTGAACCTGAATAAAAATGCATGACTCCTTTTTTGGCTCCTGCACTCAGCCCAGCAGGCATGTCTAGTGAAACAGTGCGTGGTGTGAAATCACACTGTGGGTCACGGATGGAAAATGCTGATATGCAACCTGCTTCAGTTTTGAACACTACTCATGAGGACTCAAGAGGACCTGAAGAAAAACCTCAGTCATTAATCTCCGTCATGGTCAGGGAGGAAAAGGGAAGGCTTCTGAAGGGGATTCAAAGCAAATAGAACTTTGTACTGGAGTATGCATCCTGTCTTGGATGGCCGTGAAAAATCATGTACTCCGCAGTTTACAGGTACTTACAGTGCGTCTGAGAAAGCAAACTTGTGACTGGGCTGTGCTGTGTGGAAAGATGACGAGTAATGGTCATGTCTCAGAGAAAGTTAGCTTCCAGCCAGGAGAACTGCAACCTTGGGAGCCTTTAACTGGCAGGGATACTGTAAACCCTCCTCATTCGAAGCCATAAATCAGCACAAGTACACTGCGCTTTTCAAATAAATACCAGACACAGGAGGAGGGGGAGCTGAGTGAGAGGGATAAAAGGTTGGGTTTTAGGCAGTCAGATTCTTGGGGAAGAATTTGGCTTTAATGACAACATGGTTTGGAGTTTAAATATCACCCATCCTGTGATAATCGTAGGTTAGCTTTGTCATTTGACCCTCTGATGTTCTGCTAATGCTCAGCTAATGTTTGATAGATGATATAGCTGCAGGTCATGACTTATTTCAGTGTTAAGACTCAGAATGTACACATTTACAGTTGCACTCATATGCGTTTAAGGGATATTTGTACTTCTTGGTAAAAAGGTTTCAAAGTGGCCAGTGTAAAACATAAAAACAATAATATATGCAGTTTGTTGGTTGCACCTGTTCAGCAGCTCATTAACAGAAATATCCTGATCTAGAGTAGGATTCAAAAGCTGCTTATGGTATGGCATTGATTCAAAGTGACACCTGCCTATCACCCAATCATGACTGCGTCACTTGGCATTGGTAAGTGTCACTGCGTGATTGGCAGGAGTCACTTGGCAATTGGTATGTACCACTGGGGAATTGGCAGGTGTCAGTGAACCATTGGAAGGTGTCACTGAGTTATTGCTAAGTGCCTCAGAGGGATTGGTATGTACCACTGAGTTATGTCAGATGTCACTGAGCAGTTGGTAGGTGTCACTAAGCATTGGCAGGTGCCACTTTGCAATTGTTAGGTGCCATTGAATGATTGATAGGTGTCATTGAGCATATAGGGAAACCATAAGCTGCTTTTTGACTCAGGCCCTACAGCTTATCAGCCAATCACATGGCAATAGCTTAATGGCTACCTGAGCTGCCAAAGTTCAAAGAGCATCAGAATTGAGAGGAAAAGTGATTTAAGTGACTTTGATCATGCCACATGGTACCTGTCAGCTAATAACAGCGAATTCAGGCTAAAATTCAGATCCACTCAATAGTTAATGCATATGAGATATAGCATATCTAAATGAAGGAAAGCAGATTTATGGACCTTTTATAGACGAAAACTATACATATAAGTAGTGTGTTGACTGTTCAGATATCATTGAGGTTGCTGCCTGAAGTTTTACATGCCACCATATAACAATGTTTGAAGAGTTTTTGGCCCAAGCACAAAAGCTTTTTAGCAAAAGACAACAGAAAGAAAGCCTGAGACAATCACAAGTCCTTGGGTTTTAGGCAGTCAGATTCTTGGGGAAGAATTTGGCTTTAATGACAACAAGTCCCAGCACGAGATTAAAAAGAAGAAGAAGAAAGAAAAAAAAATTACCAGAGTCAAGGACCCAATTACAGACATGTGATTTAAATAAAAACAAAGAGAATGAAAGTCAAACAGAAAATCTTACCTAACAAAGTCCAAAGTGTCATTAAACTGAAAAGCCAATCTAAACCTCCAAATCCCAGGGGAAGTCCACATGATCAGAGGGGACAAAGGCACAGGTATGACTCAGGGAAGACACAACAAACTGTCAACGAGTGAGGAGAAACAGAGGGACCACACAGAGACCACTCAGAGTAATCAGACACAGGTGTGACACAGGACACAGGTGAAACTAATGAGTGTGATCAAACAAGAGGGTGGGCAGGAAGTACAGCTAAACCACACATGGGGAGCAAGAAACTACAAAATAAAACAGGAAATGCAAGAGACTAAGAAACATGAGTCAGAATATAAATGGAAAAGGAGTGTTTCAAAAAAATGCATGTACAACAACTACTTTGTCGTCATTGAGTATGTTTGGCTTATTTCGCAGGGTCTCCATGAGGCCAGGGGGTCCTCTTATTGAACTTTTAGAATATAGCTACTTTATTTATATAGCTAGATTTATGTTGGCAGTGTTCACATACCCACTGCTTTTCATAGAAACAAATGATGGAATTGAAAAGAAAATAAAGATAAAATAAGCAAAGGTCAAAAAAGTTAGAAAAAAAAAGTAACACAAAACAATCAAAGCCAGGCTGTAATGATAGGTCTTTTTATTTCTGATGAAAAGGGGAAGAGTTGGGAGGATGATATGTCCAATAAGAGAAAAAGCCAAAGCGATATAGGCCTCTGGATTTATTTTCCTTATTGTCCAGATTCTAATACTCTCTAAAGGTTCCTTCAGCAGTGCCGCACATGAATATCTCCTAACTGATTTTCAGGAAAATGGGAGACGATTGCTTCTGGGCAACAAGCGCAGGCTAGCATGCTGCAGTTACTTGAAGCCAAACTCTGCTAACACTACCTTCCTGTCTGGTTCCTGGTGGTGCTGTTTGTGGGCAGAGAGCCCCAAGACTGGAGCTGTCAGAGCCCGAGACACCAGCCCCCCTTCTCTTCTCCCTACGTCTCTCACCCGCTCACAGATTTGTGTCCACCTCCACTACCTCTGCCACTGTCTACACCTCCCCACCCAGCAGGCTCCACCAACCACTGTTTTGACAAGTGCTTTAGACATAAAGTCACAGGGCGCCCCCCGGCCTGCCAAAAAATGCTAACTAACCATAACACTAATTAGTCAGCGGGAAAATGGGGCTTGGAAATGGTAGCATAAATGGTGAGAAGCACTCGCGGCGGCCATTGTGGGGAGACTTGGATCCCATCCTGATTGACTGAGGGAAAAGAGACCAAGAAAAGAGAAAAGAGGGGGTTGATGGAGGGTGGAATTTCAGGGTGAACAGCAGGGCTTTCAGGGGGTTGGGTTTAGTTTCACTTAGTTCTTCCCCTGTGGTGTTCCTCGCCTACTTATAACAGATAATATCAGAGTCACAGGGGTTACATCTCTCATGAGCTTTTGAGGGTTTCATCACCCATGTCCCTAAGACATTTAATAACATAAATAAAGTCTTGTTACTCAGAAGTTTATCTTTTTCCTCTCCTCACTGGGACCTTTTATAGACAAAATAATGGGGCGGCCAAATAAGATAGATACAGTATTGAATTTGACGACTCATCATCAGCAATTTGTTGATAAATTGAAATTACTATTTTCTCACACCACTTGGACCATTTTATGCCAGGCAGATGATGAAAATATGAATGTGGAATTGGTAATGTAAGAAATGAGGGAAAAAAGCTGAGAAGGTAGCAAAAAAAGTAAGCCTCAGAGCTGTTATCAAACACACACTGTCAGCAGAGTAATGACAGTCTGATTGGCCCCTTTCGCCCTTATGAGGAGGACAGTGAAGTGACTGACCTGGTTCCCGAGCGGCTAAATGGTGTCTCATAGCTTTCACAAAAATGTCAAGGGTTTCACTGAGAGAGAATTTTCCCTCCGAAGTCATCTTCATGGACACACAGAACTATTTGCTTTGATTGGCTCAGTGCAGAGTGCAAGAAAACACAGAGAGGAGATAATAATGCTTGTTTTAAAATGGGCTGTAAAAAATCAGAATATGAAGATAAGTTTTACATATTTCTTGAAACTTGAAATAAAAACAGATTAATGAATACCAAAACAATGATAAAGCCTCTAACAGCTCACAGAACTGAGAAAAAGCCCTGCAAACAAATACAAAGGGACAGCTATTTGCAGCCCTGTTTTCACTGGAAGTCTACTTTAAAGAGAATTGTGGTTTAGTCAGGGGTTTGATGTGTTTAAAGTTTCGAGTAATAGGATGTTCCTTCCTGTGGTCTGCTTGAGTATCGTGCAACCACTACAAAAGTTTGTTGTTAATGGCCACAATGCCATCCATTCATTCATCCAATGGGCTCATCACTGGTCCTGACGGTAAATTTGAAGATCAGAACCTTAATATAAACATTTCTGAATCAAGAATGTTAAAAAGGGGTTACTAAGAAATTGTGAATGGAAGAGGAACAGTTTATTTTGGTTGGAAGGCAAGATAATGGGAGCTTCGAGTAGTGTTGAACTTTTGAACAATCAAATTAAATTTCTTTCATTCATACATTTGCGGAAAAGAAAGTATCACATATCTCATACTTAATCACTGTCTATGTGCACAGTCACTATGCATGAAATGACCTGTGCTTGCTTGTCCCTCTAATCAACTTCAATTAAAGGGAGTGTGAGGACTTTATAGGTGATCTTGAAACAGTCTCAACTCTAGATATTTGCCTGATTGTAACCCACAACTAAAAATGGGATTATATGCACCAAAAAGTTAATTTCTTCTATTCTATTTCTCAGCTTCCTAAGCCAGTTGGACAGGACTGGATTGATTTAAGGCACATTGAAGAACTGTTTTTTCGGTTCATGAAGTTTGTACTAATGGTGGGCAGCTGGATTGTCAATAAGAATAAAGAGAAATGTATAAAAAAGCTAAACAAGAGGGTGACAGAGCATGTGCTAAAGGGCTGCCTTTGCTGCCCCAACCTCAAAATTAAAATTTTCTGATAACCAGAGTCTTGAGGTAGTGTCAAATTTATGAAATAAGAAGTTCAAATATTGAGATAAAAAGTCATGAATCTGGGAAAAAGTCCAATTTCTTAAATTTAGTTTAAAGTCAAAGTTCTGATATTGTCAAAATATGAAATAATAAGTCAGTATTTTGAGATTATAAAATGAAAATTATGAGGAAAAAGATCAAAATTCTTGTATAAAAAGTAGAAATTTTGTCTTTTTATTTCATCAATTTGACCTTTTCTCTCAAAATTCTGATTTAACATGAGCAAAAATATATCTACAAAGACAGTTTTTCATTTTTATATTTCTAACCGGTAGAAACGGCCACTTTACATCATTTACGTCTACATTATAGAAATTTTTCGCTTCAAACAAAAAAGGGATGTTTCAAATAAATGTATGGGTTATGAATCTATTTTGCCATCTTTGAGTGCCTTTGTGTTCTTTTTCAGGATCTCCAAGAGGCAAACAGGAGTTCCTCTTTTGGAGTTTTCAGAATATGGTCATGATAAGAGTCATTCTAGACTACATGCAGCAGTCTTACTTCAAACTTGAGAGTCTGTTAATAAAATGAGAAGCCAGGTTATGTTTGCTCTGCTTTGCAAGGCTAGTCCCTCTTAAAGAGTTTATGATGAAATGAAAAAGTGGACATTGTTGCATCAGTGGCTCCTGGCTTCTCTGTTCTCTATAAAACAAGCTTACAGTTTGCACTTGGAGGTTCTGCTTGCAAGAACAATACTGACATGCAGAAATTATGTGAGGGATTACTTTGAAAGAAATGCAGGCAAGATGAAGAAAGTAAGTAAAGCTAGTGACAGAAAAACTAAAAAAAGAGACCTCCACAGTAGCAGGGAGGTTTTAGGCATGTCTTGATTCTCTGTACTGGGTTGTTGTTGTCTATATCTGCTGGAAAACAAGCTGGAACATGAAGGCATCACAGTGATTTATAAGTATGGGGCAAAAAAGGCCAAAAATGATGTGGATTTATAAAACTTTAATTTGTACTGTGTCTGAAGCTGTTTCCAGCAGAACCAGACTGTTGCAACTGTTGCTAATAAAAAACTTAGATTTTTTTTATCTTTATTGGCAGAAAATTAAAGCTGTATAATCTTATTTTTGACAGATAGCGAAAGAATGACTCAAATTTTAAATCATGTCTCTTTAGAAATTGCATTGCTACACAAAACTGAAGAACAGCAAATACTTTTTGATGGGAACAAACATAATTCAGCCACTTTTATCACTCCATGCGGCAAGTGATAAAAAAGTATTCATCTCAGCATAAAAGAGGAAAACAATTTAGTTTATGAACGTAATTTGTTGCAGACAGCTTTGCAAACTGCGGGCCAAAATGTGAATCATTCTGCAATCTCTTCCATGACAAAAACTTTCTCAGGATGTTCTGCAGAGGTCATCATTAAGAAGAACAGGCTGTCAGGTCAAAAGACTTCTTAAGACTCTCTGTCATGCCTCTTTCTTAATTCAAGTTACCACAGGTCAGCTTTGCACTTGTAGTGAGGTCATGTCTTCAGCTTTTGGGCTCCTCAGGGACACGACTTAGACCAGAGGAGCTTTCCTTTCTCTAAACTCGGAAACACGCACTCTTTTGTTTTCTCTGTAATTTGAACTACATGAGAATGAAGCTGGAGAATCAAACCTGTGGCTATGGGTCTTCCCCACAGTGCCTTATTAGTAGAGAGAGGTCATTAGCACACAAAGCAAATCTTTATTGTCAGCAAATCGGTCCACTGACAGCAAGCCCAGAGCCGCATCGGTTCACAAGCTGAAAGCGTCAGACTGGATCCTTTCAAAGCACGGTACCTCTGAGTAAATGGATGTGGATGAATTTGAACCTCTTTTGTAAACCAAAAATTGATGGACCATTCACATCTGAGCAATTCATTTAATAAAATACTAAAAAATGTACTCACTAGTGTTTTTATATGTAAACACCTGGGTATGAAGTCACTATTTCTGGAGAAATGCCATTTCTTTCATGAGAGGGAGACATTTTTCATTCTAGTTATTTCAAATGTGTATCTGTATAAATGATCGAAATGATGAAAATGTGATGTGGAATAACTGTTTCAACCCATGTATCATTACATTTCAACACTGTGAACTAATTTTACTTTCCTTCTCTTCAGTTACCATGAATTTACATTCTATAAATAAGATCCATAATTTTGCTGACGAGTACCTGAAAACATTTGTAATCACAGAGATGAGAGAAACTAGCGAGAGAACAACCTTCCTTCTAGGATTTCTTTTTTGTGGCCAAAGTGGGTGGTTACAACTGTTTGGCTAAACAGTGGTTTCAGTTGGTGCGTATGTCATGACAGAGCTATGAATATTCAAAAAGTATGTGAATTAATTTTGCAAAATAAATTCAATAAAACAACACTTTGAAATGAAAAATGCATCAAAAAGATGTTTTTGTTTTGTGAACTTATGAACTCCACGTACCCACAGAATACCATTCCTTTTGTGTAACATCTTTATGTTTCTTTATAGACATTTTTCTCTTGTATTTATTTGGTCTTTGGGGGTCCTTGGTTTTAAACTCCGACAAAGCTCTGGAAAATGCTGTCTTGGCATTGCTATATAAACAGCAGACTTGTATATAAATATACAAGCAAGTACATATACATGTTTTCATGCATATTCACAAAGGGTTTGGCCACATTTAAATATTGCCGGCCTCAAATTTAATGATCCCTGAGGAATAATTAAGTACACAAATGTACACATTCGAGCCTGTTTAAACATGAAAGCAAACGGCCAAACACACACACAGAGTAAACAGAGTGCTTCGCTCTGTCTGCCTGCTTCAGATCCAGCAGGCGGACAGACGCCGCTCCTCTCACTAAAGCCAGTTTGTACAGTCAGTGATTTATGAGGCTGCTGCATGCAGCCAAAACAACGCCTCTGACCTCTTTTCCCACAGTCCTTTTCCCTGTCTGTCAACAGACGCTCAGGAGGAATCTGTTTAATAGTTGGTTTCAACAGACCTCTGTGTGGTGAGATCCTCCTCCGTGTTTTTGCAACTACTTTCTGACAAAAAGTCGGATAGTTTAAATGAGTTCAAAACTATTTATAACAGTAATAATTTAATTTAACAGTAATCATTTTACTGATAAGTCTGCTGACACAATCTCAACAGCCTTTTTTAAGAAAATCATATCAAACCAGTGAGATAAACAGCTATTTTGCGAACAATGTTATTAACTATGAGACAAATTAGGGGTGAATCATAGAAAAGGCAAGATAACAGGAAATGAGTCTGACAGGGAGACTGGAGTTTCTGAGAGGAGGGTGAGTACAGACAAGATAAAAGAAGACAAGAAAACAAACATCGTCGCCAAGACTGAGGGTCGTAACATTAAGACCCAGAGTTTGAGTTTCCCCTGCTCTATCTCATACAGAAACATTGAGTTACACTGCGTGAAGTAGTCTCATCCCTGGTTGTCAATTCAAGTATCTCACAACCCTCTGGTTTATCACAGAGATGGAGGGAGTGGCTTTAGAAAAAGGAAACAACGTAATGTAATGGAAACATTGGTGTATGTTACAATGATAACAAGGTATTTGATTTTTCTTTTCAGAATGGAGTCAAACCAGAATTCCTTAAAGGAGGGTATCGTTATGTGTCCTCAAATGCAATCCCAAGAAGACTTTTCCAGTCTTTACAGCTTTGTTGTCTTGTATGATGAAGGCTGAAAGCTGAGTGAGAGTTGTTTTTAATCATGAACTGAATCTTAACCTTCTTTGGACATAAACTTTTGCGATACAGCAATTCAACACTTATATCCTAAAGTTCAATATAATGTATAGATTTATGTCCAGACTAACTAAAAACTTCTAAAAAGTGCAATAAACCAGAAAAAAATCCACATATATTTTTCTGAATACAAAAATGTCATGGCTGTATCCCTCAAAAAGGTTAATTTAAAAAATTGTGATGACCTGTATTGAACATAGGAAGCAATGTAAACAGCTGCAGTGTGGATGATAATATTTTTGCTGTTTGACCTTTATACTGGATTTCTTCAAACACATGAGTTTATATGCAAAAAGATGCTACACTGGGCTCTGAATGGTTAAAATAGACAACATATCAGTTCTTTGGCTTTCAAGCTAAATTGAGCTATCCTACCCTCCCCTACTCCATATGATCCAATTCTGTTCTACTCAGCCCCAGTCCTTACCTATCCTTGGCTACCAAAACCTAACCATCTAAAGGCTGGATTTTGCCTTCTTCACAAATGTGATGCAAGGAAATCAGACGCTCAGGATCAGCATTAGAGAACGCTATAAGTTTTATAGTTTTCATCACTCCACACTGTGTCTGTTGGCGTCCATTCCCAAACTGCTGGGGGTAATGTATCATAAACACATTTACCAGAGTCGTTAACTAGAGAGGTATGCATGTGTTTACACTATTTACAACATTTTTTCGCCCATTCCCCTTCTCTGTCAAGTGTGGCCACAAGGAATTGTTCATCGTCACACGGCTATCCCTGTGTGAAAGATCATATGAATGCCTGTGTTTTTGCACTTTAGGCACTGGGAGCTCCTGTTCTTCAGCCATATTGTCCCCATGTCTCGGAACAGCAGTTACAAAAGTTTGGAGGTGCACGACATGGAAATCTTCCATGTGAAAGGGACTATACGAGGGGTGAGGCTGCTAAAGTGATGTCATTCATCCCCACAGAGCTGTGTGGACCTCGCAGATGGATCTGACAGATGCAGACCTCGTAGATGCGTTGACTCTACCCTGCCCTACTCTAACCCTACACTACCCCACCTCACCTCCTCTACAGTACTCGACTCCATCCTATACCACAAAACTCTACCACATTCTACCCTTTTCTATAATACTCTATCTTACCTGACCCTATGCTGCCTTTCTCTATTTTACCCTGCTCTGACCAATTCTATTCTATCCTAGCTTATTGTGGCACATCGTTGTCCAGTATCCAAGACTGAATTGCATTGTATCAGTTTAGTGTTCCTAAAATGCCCTTGGTACAATCTTATCACTGATAAGTATTAGTATCAATATGACTGAATTCAAATGGTCTTAAATTAGTTTTGATCGTCAAAGGAGATCAAAAGGTTATTGTAACAATTACAAATGTATGGAGAATCTTTAAATAAATGATACAATCTTTTACTTATTATACTTGCCATATGTTTTGTTCTACTTTTGTCCAGTTTTAATGAAATCTTGATCCAGCTCTTGACGTCACTGGTCTACCTCCATGTGTTCCAACTTATTGTAATAGAAAAATCTCTAAACATCACTTCAATATGCTATGATGAACATTGTTTGTAGTTCAGAAGGTGCTGTGGAGACAAGGATTGGTCTTGTCTACAGTTTGTAGGAGAGCCTCCTGGGTAAGCCACATTTTCTGATGTTGGCTGGAGAGAAACGTGATGGAGGCCAATAAGAGACCCGAGGGGCTTTGCATCATATAAATTAAATGGGTGTGAAGGTCAGCAAGGGTCAAGCTCCCCCTCACTCATCCACAGTGATTCACAGTTTAGATGTCAACACCTCCCACTTACACTCTCGTATTTCTCCTGATCTCTTGCCATCTTTCCCCCCACTGATGGCGTTTTCTTTCCATCTCTGTCTCTTGTGTCACTCACTCATACTATCTATCTGTAAACACATGCACACATATTGTATCAGTCCACAATTACACACAGCTAAACTTCACAGAATCGAATCAAGACTCTTATCTGAAACACATGTCCTGGGAGGAACTATCTTATATCCCCACATTAATACCCAGAATCAAAATATTATGTTCTATATTATGAGCACTGGGAAACTAATGAACAACAGAGAAAGAATGAAAAGAGTCTTAATTCTCTTTCCTCAATCTCGCCAACAGCCGGGAAACAAGAATCAACCCCAAGTCACCTCAATTTCTGCCCTCAAAGAGTGAGGAGATTTTGCAGAATTACTGGAAATTACATGTTGAATTAAAAGCACATTTTATCTAAAAACAGAGGGCTTGTGATGGAAACCGCGCAGGCGTATGCTCTCTGATGGCTTAACTACTCCTGCCACCCTGCAGTATTTTACATTACTTTATTGTTTCAGTCAAATAGCCTGTCTCCCCTTAGCCTCTTAGTTTCTCAACTTTCTTTTTCTTGAATGGATGTCATTTGTCAAGAAAGAGGAAGAGATAAACACACTTTCAGCTATAGGGTTTTTATAAGGGCAGACACTGACTTTCACTTTTCTGAGAGAACTTTTTGGATTAGTGTTGGAACTTTTCTGCTTTCATTTTATGTTTCTTAATTTCGCTCTCTTCGAACAAAAAATCCCACAATACATGACAGTCTGTTAATGTGGCAAACTCTATCTCCCACTCTCATGCAGCAGAGAAACACACAATTTATCATACAGTGCATACAAACCCACCCACAAAGCAAACAGCACACTTATGCAACACACTGATAAAGTAACACTTCATGATACAGTCAGCAATTAATGACAAAGCATGTCATATTTTTCCAGAGATATCTTTGTCCAGATTAAGGCTCTATGATTGAACTATGTCCTGCCCATGACTTTTGTCTTTAGACTGCAGTCACCATGCTGTGTTTAGACTCTGTGCACTCATCGATCACTTCATGACGTAAACCACATGTAAACGATGTGTTTAATAAAAAGGCGGAATGGCTCGAGGTGGAGGAAAATAAAACAAGCGTTTAACAGGGACAGAGAAACAGCTGTGACAACAAGTCAAAAGTTTGATCAGAGCCACAAAACTCCTACAAAGTCCTTTCATTTTCTCATTTGGTTTACTGTGTCATTAGCCCTGTAGGCTTACACACACTCTCCAGCTTACTCTGGGACTTCAAGTAGTTCTTGACCAAGGTACACCTGGGGAGTTGGGAATGGAGTAATGGAAAATCAATTTTACTTTTAGCTTACTATTTCTTTCTTTCCTCTTTTAGATAAAAACTTACTGATGAAAGTTAAGAAGGAGAGGCAAGGGTCCCTGAATCAAACCCTGGTGGTACTCAAAAGAACAATGGGCATATGTTCTACCAGCTGAACCAGAAAAGGAATCCACTAATGTTAACATTTAGTCTTGGTTAATCTGCTGATTATTTACACAATGACTAAACTCTGTTTCTCATCTCATTAGGTCAACAAATGTTTCTTTATCCAGCCAACAATCCAAAACCTACTCTATTATTAATGACAAAGAAAAGCAGCTGGAGCAAGCAAATGTCTGAAGTTTTTACTTGCAAAGAATTCAAACTGAGGCAAACTGCCATTCACAACTAAGTTTGGTTCTGCTCAGAGATTTTTCCTGTTAAAACAAAGTTTGTCCTTACAAAAAGCCAAAGTGATGATTGTGTTTTGGATCTCACCAGTGCTGCATTTGTTTTATGAAGCACAGGAACTAGAGCCCAATGTCAAAGGTACTTGGTACTCATTTTGTACATTATAATCTTAAGACCATGCGTCTACATATGTGGACATTACATCTAGAGTCTCGGACCCAACTTTGATCTGTTAGCCACATTTAGGGACATTGCCCAAGATATTGCAACATTACACCTAATTCAATAAAAAAACAGAGTATAACGAATGATAAATACCCTTTAAATATGTTAGTTTTATTTAAACATTGTCTACTAAAAGTTAATAATCCAAACAGCGTTGATATTTGATAACTTGCTTTTCTTTCTTTCTGCTTTTGACTTGTTGAACACATTTGGTGATATTTTTCTACTTTCTCCAAGTAACATTTCAGCACCAGGGTGTGTTCAATATCCAGTGGTTTTCTGTAGGCACATTAACATTATGGCAATCACAATTTACAACATTTCTACCCCTAGAAAACATGTGAAACATGATGTTAATGTGAAAGATAAAATCGACTTCAGACTACGTCTGTGCTACTCACAAAAAGTGCTGATAGCTTCCCTTCACCCACTATGCCACGGGGTACAGTGAAACGCAGAGAAGGGGCTTGTCTCCTCCCACATAGTCAGGTTAAAACTGTCTTGCACAAGCTGGTTAATGACCTGAACTTATGGAGGATACAGGATGACACATTAGTCTCTCATCTTTCTCTCCCACCATGTTCCTGCCCTCGTTTGTCACAGACATTTCTCCTCCGATCACTCATACGCGTCTTGTTTTGGAAGCGATAGGTTTTGGGTCACTGCCCGTGGCACTCTGTGTTCGACATCTCTCTGTTTGCACTGTGCATCATGCCTGCATCAGGCAGAGAAAGAAATTAACAGCGCTCAGAGGGGATTGTAAGCAAACTGTTTACTGGGAGTTATTGGCCTTCTGCTCTGTTTGGTTACACTTGTACCACTCAACTTGTACCAAGTCTCAAGAAGGAGTAACAAACAAAAGAAGAGATGATGAGTTTTTCCTTTTAATCAACAAATTAAAGATAGTTGTGAACAAACCTGGGCAAAGAATGCACTTTTTTGAATTATTCATATTTTGGATCAAATGTGGTTTGATGTACTCTGAAGGATGCTTAGTCATGCCTGTAACAGAACCAAACAGTGATGTCCGGAGATTGCTTGTGCATCACTGCATTATGGGAGGAAGTTGGGGCTGTTACAGACCAGCTGCGTGCTGGCTGCTGTATGATTTTGGCGCGTGATGGCTCTGACTGGCGCCATCACGGCACTCAACAGGCTGTGTTGGCTGTTTAAACTGCAGCCATCAGCTCTGATGGCTGCAGCCATACACTATCTATTACTGAAATTTTACAGCTTTATAAATGTTGTTTATAAATTTCATGTTTAATACTTTACAGGAAAGACTAAGTGGTATTTTATTATAATAACTGCAGCTGTGCAATACTCCACCGAAACACTTGTTGGTATCATAGTCTGATAATCTGATCTTTTGTTTTCAGTCCTTCAATGTTCTCTGCTTGCCTTTTAACTCCAAGTGAAATATACTTAATTGGAGCTGACATATTTTACTGCTAATGATATAGCATTTATTTTAAAGAAGAAGAGGGAGGAGGCGTTGGAAGAGATGGAAAGAACAACAATTCTAAAAGTGTTATAAAGTCAGGGTTTGTGGTCCGCAATGTTACAACGCAGTTGGTTGTGCACATCAGGCAACTTGAGTGGGCTTTGGTAAAGTTAGTGCAGACTTCCTCCTGGGGAATAGCATTGGTTCAACACAGAAGTATTAAACAGGAGTGTTTTTGTGCATAAACTCAGAAAGAAGTGATCATTTCATTTCAATTTCAATTGGGTCCTTAATTTAAATTCAGGCCTGAAAACAAGTGTTTGCAAAGAAAAGACAGAGCCAAAGGCAGAGAATAAGAGGGAAAATGCACAAATATATTGCCAGTAACCTGAGAATACTTGAAAGGTTGAATCTGGATAATAAAAGGCCAATATATTGTCTTACTTGGCCAGGGTAAAATAGGCAAGCCGTCTTTTCTCAAGACTTTTAGTGTGAGACGTGCATACACACACCAATAGCAGCTGGAAAAAAGGGTTAATCTTATTCAATCTCCTAAATATCTCTTAACCAACTGAGCTTTCATTTAATGTTGAAAAAGTTGATAACTTTTCAGAACAAAGTGAATCACCTCTCGAACTTATTTAGCAAAGCATGTGGTGGATGAACATTTGTATGCCATGTGCATATCAGCGCTAAAATTGTGTATAATTCAGGCCAAGTGTTTCCAAGCATGAAATGTCCGCTATGCACACTTCTGTATACTTTAGGGAGTTGATGTTTGCATTTCATCCACCTTATTCAAGGCCTACTCCTGCATTTGGCTCGTAATGAGTAACAGCTGAAAACGCCACATCGCCTGCTATATGTAGTACATGTAAAGACCCTAATTACAAACACTGTTCAGCATGAAAAGACAGAGTTTGCATCATCATTTTCATTGTGCTGACAGAAACCAACACCAAACACTTCTTCATCTTTCTCTCAGTCATTAGCATCTTCTCTGCAAGAGCTAAATGTAAACCTTTTTATGACAATAAGACTTACTCTCATCAGAGAGTTGATATCCAGCAAAAACTTTCAAATAACCAGGATTGTTTTGTTCTGTTCCGATCAGAAATAGGTTTAGATCAAACATATGTAAATGTTTCTGTTGCTGCAACGTGCTCAGAGCACCACATGTTCAGTGAGTCTACTATTGCAGCAGTTGGTGAGGACTTTTTCGGAATTGACAAGAGTTAACCTAAGTTACGTGTCCATTATGTGGCTTTGGGGCATGTGGGGGTGTTTGAAACTTTGTTAGAGTGTCAGACATGGTGTGGAGTTTTATACTGCATATATATTTCTGCGTGGGAGGATCCAGATCACAACAGCATTAAGTCAGACAATGTCAGCAATGTGAATCATAGGACAGAGAAAGTTGAGGGAAAGCACTTAATGCTCCATGTATTGTTTTTTGAACCTGTTGTTGCTAAAGGGATGGTTTTAAGCATTAATAAAAGAGTAGCTGAGAAGTTTTACCAATACTCTTATCAATAATACTTTGGATTCTTCAATGTTACACTTGCACAAAATGTGTCGGATAGGATGGTTTCAACCTTTTACAGAAAATAGATCTGCTTTCAACTTTTAACAGTCTGATTCCAATAATGCCATCAAACAATTTGCAAAAATCATTGCACAACTGAAATATTGTCGCAATGGAGATTAAAAGAGTTCAGCTGTTCGCAGTTTCCTCTGGGACTGTTATTCCAAGGGACCAGTCCATGCAAAGGGCAGAAAGCAATATTTATCAGAACTACAATTATTTTTGATAATGGTTATGAGGCAAAAAATATATATCTAAAGTATTAGATATTCCACTAATACAAATACAATCGTCTGACACCTATTGTCCACCATAGAATCCAGACTGCAACAATCTTACAGCACCAAATTCTTCTTGGCGTTAAGATTGAGCAAGATGGATAAACCTCCTTTTAAAAAATGTAAATCTTCACTGTTGTTGTCTTGTAAGGCAAGCATTGGTTTGTCTGGGGAACACGAGTTTTTAAAAGTTATAATGTGAACCAAACAAAAAACTGAATTGTCTCCAAAATCCTTTGTGTTACTGTCCACTTTTGTCTGGTTTTTGTGCATTTAATTCCATTCCTTCAATCGTGTTGTTTGGTCTAATAAATATTTAAAGAAACAGATACATTTCACAACTTTTTGATGGATCACCTCATTATTTTCTAGAATATTCTATACTTAACAAATGATTCTCTTCTCTCTGAATCTTATTTTGAAGAAAATATAAATTTAAAAAATTGTTCTACTTACTGGGGTATGTACTTTACTTTGAAACTATCTTGTCAGTGTGATTCAGGTAGTCAGGTCCTTAAAGGAATCTGACACCTGTCTCCTCCTCCTACACACTCAGAGAGACTTCCTATACTTTGACTTTGCAGTCACCCTGTGACTCAGTCCTCTCACTAAATCTAGTCCGTCTCATCGATTGGCTGCCCCTTTGAGCACCTCCCTGATGTCAGAGCTGTGAGAGGTCACTGTGCTTCCCACCTGCTCTGTGCAGATAGGCCGCCATGGCACTCGTTGCGTAAGTATTGAGACGTCCACTGACAAACCACGGTGTGATAGTGTGTGGAAGTTTTAATGAATTCATGCTGATGGCTTTCTTTTACTCTGCCTTTGGTGAGTTTGATGGGGAAGAGTTTGTGATAGAAGACTGAAGCCAGCATCTGTCTGCAGAGCCCAGATGCTCTGAAACAAACCGATAAGAAGGGGAGAGTTACTGACGGCTTACTAATTATGGCCTGTGTCTACTCCTCAGCTTTTCTCCCAACTGTGAGGAGCTTAGTTTTTGTTCTCACATGGACACTGCTGTGATTGTGATTCAGTGAGAAAGCTGTCAAACTTCAGAGGTGACTTTATTCTTCAGGTATTCTTTTCTGAAATACAGATGAAGGCCCTAAATGAAAGGCATTTCTCAATGCAGAAAAGATCAATAAAAGAACAGCATCTGAGTTGAGAAAGTGCTTCAATAAATAATAGTAATCGACTAGCTTTAAGTGCATTATCATTCAGTAATGGACACACATTCTTGCATAAAACCTGTTAGTTCGGGGCCTTGCCAAACTGTCAATTAACAATACAGATGAGAAACAAATTTGTTAACAGAAAGAAGCCTGTTAGACTTGTATAAAGCTCTGACATCCTGGCCACTTTGGATGGTCTCCGCATTAAGCTAATATGCATTAGTACACAAGAGTCTATTAGGGATCCATGAAGTAAATCAGTCCTAACAGGTCCACTTGGCAGCTGTAAAGGCCTGAGAGCTGCCTGTGTGTGTTTGTCTAATCCATTTTCTAGATAGAGACTAAGACTTGATTTAACAAAGTAAGGACACAAACAGATACATTCAGGGGTCATGGAAGTTGTTGATCTTTGACTTTGGGTTAAAAGTGGCTGCTAAATGGTTGTAATGAAAATTAGCAATTCTGTTTGGTGTAAGGGTATAAAAAAATTTCACTGTGTGCCAAAACTAATAAACTATAGCTCTGTTTCATTGAGGTTAACTGATTATTGGCTTTTTTTTTTAATCTTTCAGTGATCTCATTTATTGCGGAGTTCAAAGTTGTTTGTCTTTGGAGAAATATATTCATAACTGACCACAGTGGACCCCATAAAATAGTATTTAATTGTGACTTTCATCAGATACAATGTGTCAAGGTAACGTATTCATTAAAAGTTAGGTCGTGGTGTTCTCTGTTGGCTCCCATTTAGATTTCTTCTGCTTTTCTGTCCTTTTTCTGTCAGACAATCCATCTCTATTCTAATAATAGTCAGCACTATTATTACTAAATAAATCCAAGAAATTGTTTTTAGCAGAGAAAAAAACAGATCTCTTTTCTCACTGCTAAACTTTATCAGCTGGCGTCGCATTGTCAAAAAGACTGCGACTTGCCATGAATCAATCCAGTTACGTTTGACCCAATTAAGCATCTGCGTCCGAAAAAAAAGACTACAAAGACCAATCTTGTAGGTCACTCTGATGAATTGACACGGCAGTATAACCCAGACTTCAAGGAGAAGCAAATTCACTCTATGATGGGGAGGGGTTTTGGTTGTTTCCATGCAAATCACTCCTGTTGTTGCAACACTGCAGAAGCAGATGCAAACATCTTTGAGACGGTGGTGGACTGCAGAAACAATGCAGAGGTTTTCAGGCTCCACATTTTAGTCATCAGTAGGCTGAAGGATGGCTAAAATATATAGAGATGTAAAGGTGAGAAAATGTGCCTTCATTATGTGAGATCACTAAGGAAAGGTTGGTTATGTTTGTTTATGCACATGTATTTAATTGCTTTGGGCATTTTCAAACCCTGAAACATTGTATAACTCCATGAAATTAATATAGAATATAATAGCTGTATAAACTCTATCATTTTTTTTTTTAATTTTACTTGTGATGTAAAGATAAAATTGATGGATTCCTCCAAGAAAAACAAACCAAGTAAAGAAATCATTACCAAAAACAGTAAATGGTACATTTATCCTCAAGTTCATTGCCTTCAAGTTGTTTTCAGTTGTTGCCTGAGGTTGATCAGGCCTCTAATGATAATCTATATTTCACTGAGAGGTAATCCATACTCTCAGATTTGTTCACAATAAAAGTTAGGGAGTAGATGCTGTGAAATATTTGGACATTTACATGCTAGAGATATGGTGTTTGTTATTTCTAAGTGTTATTTTTTAATTAAAGTGGGTGATCTTGCCTTCAAGCTGCTTCCTTTGTTTTCTCACTTTCTTTTTTTTAATGTAATGCCTCTAGATGACTTTGGTTTGAATAAAAAGCTGTGAGAGTTTTGAATAATTATGAGTAAACAAATGAAAAAGGAAATATCAAAGAGGCCCGTCAATGGGATGAAGCCCTTTCTTCTCGCTTTGTTTCTAAGCTTGATAGGTGGTTTTGGAGTGTTAATAAAATTTCTCTGCTGTATTTCATTAAAAAAAAAATCCAGTGTGGACCTGGTGCTCTGTGAGAAAATGCCAAGAGGATTAATGGCACTGATAAGTGGGGTTGATGTATTGAGCAAGTCATTTGAGTGTTACTATTTCTATTATAATTTGTGGAACACGGATATTAAGTGTAACTAAGACAAAAAAAGGAGGAAGAGAAAGAGTGGCTGTGGGTCATAATGGATCAGAAACAACCTCTCTGAGCTTGCTGAGTTACATGTTGATGCACTGCAGTGAAACAGACGGAGAGAAAACGTGAATGCAGGCAGACATTCACAGACGCACACTGTGACTTTATCTGCATGACTGGAGATTCGTACTGAGAGCTGCGGCGGGGGCAGAGGGCAGATGGTGCCTTTGAGGTGGGAGGCTGAATGTCGAAAGGTAGAGGTGTGTGTATCTGTTAGTTTGTGTATTTGTATGTGAGGCATGGAGGTTACAAAGAAGACTCTTACTGAGGTGATCAGAGCACAGCAGTGTTAATGGGTGAACTGCAGAATAAAAATAATCATTATACTAAGGAAAATTTTATGGGCATGTGACCTATTATGACCTCATCTCCCCTGTTGCTTTTTTACACTGCTTCAAAATGTTAGAAATATATATTTAGGGCTCAGTGTGTATTATTGAGACTCTCTTTGGCCTTGTTCTATGTTCTGACTATGCTAGAATTAAAAGCTGACAGATGAGGTCTGTGCTTCAGGGAACAAAGCATTTGCTGATATCAGATGAGCTAAGACTCTGAACCTTTGATTCCCCACTAAACACATTTTGTCACAGTGACAAACTCTGTTCCCACTTTATCCAATTACCTGCCCTCTCAAACCCTAAACCTTGTAAAGCCAAAACCTAAGGGGTCGGCTGCATATGTGAATACAAACATCTAAAAATTTCTCTTGACTCTCTCTGGACTTACTGAACAGAACCCCTGTAAAATTTCCACAAGGAATCAGGGTGGGCCAGTGTGACAACAGCAGGATATTCCTCATATCATCTAATAAAGGCAAACCAAGGAAGGAAAGAACAACATCCAAGGCTGAAGATGCAAAATCATTTTCAAGACAAATATGACAAATTTATCTGCACACCAGTCCCCGCATTGATTTACATATGAAAAAAGACGTTATAGCATATGTTACTTAATCTCTTTTAATGTTGTAAACATTTTGCTGTTGCCTTTACAGTGTGCTTTTGATGTCATGCCCTATGTAACAAGGCTCACATACTGACCCCCACCCAACACCCCATACTCTTTACCCAAAGAACAAGCAAGCCTTGCTTTTTTATGTGGAGGAGACTTCATTGAATTGCAAAGATACATTTTCTGAATTTACTAGAGCTTATTCACTTTACATTTTAAAATACTACTTTGATTTGGAATGAGGTCCCAAAAGATCTCTGAAGATTGTCTTGGGCCAACTGAAGTTATCTTCAACAAGGACTCATGGTTTCTAAAGTTTCTATTAGTGGGACAATGTCTCCATCTGGTGTCCATTTTTCTGGTATTTTTTAGCTTCTACAGATTTCTTCAGTTGATAAAGAAACATTGCTTTAAATCAACTCAAAATCTCTTGTTATCAAAACGTTTACTTTGTTTCCATACATAAATATTTCTTTATGTGTCACTTGAGAGCACACAGGCATCCATGAACCATTTTCCCTCATCCTCTCACTTGTCCAGCTCCCAGGGTTTAGTCAGAAGCCTGGCCCTGCTTTCAGCAGTAGTCAGGAGATATTCTTTGTTGTCTGGGTATTTTCTGGCATTGTACCTCCCATAAACCAGAGACTGGCAGAAGCAGCCGAGCACCAGCAGGAAGAGGGAATCCTTTTCATCACAATTGAGCAGCATAATGCTCTCCTAGCCTGCCAACACTGTTTCACCTACATCCAAGGGACGGGAGTTCTCCAGCATCAAGTACATGATTGATACTGCCAACGCTAGTCAATGCGACTGAAGAACTAATCCAGAATTTAAAAAATCCCTGAGGTTAACTGTTAGTTGTGGCATAGCTGATTGCTAAGAGAAAAACAATTTAATAAAACAAACATGAACCTTGAAAAGGCATTACAATAAATCAGATGATATCAGCATGGAAAATAAGCTTTTTTGAAAGAGCTGCGATGTGACTGATACTGATCGTTGACTGTTTTGACAAAATCCTACAGGGGATCTCCACAGGAAACCCTCCAGGAGAGGAATATTTGATAAACTCATCTGTTCTTATCTTTTTTCAGACATAAAGGTTTGGAGACTCCAGCCACAAAACTTAAACATCTGTCCAATGTTTGGTCCATAGTTCTATAGAAATAGAGGCAGATGTGACTTGTCATGATACATTTATATATCTATTGTGTATCTGCAGCCAATCGAGGTAAATTGAGACATGACAACGAGTTCTACTTTTGACCTCACCTGCTGCACTGTTTTGTCAATGCTAGGAGTCTGTTTGCTAACATGATACAGGTCTTGTGTTGTAAATGAAGATGTTTTTTTCCAGAAAAAGATGCAGAGCTCATTCAGAATCAGAGTCAAATTTATTGCAGAGTAGTTTTACATCTTAAGGACTTTGTCTTGGTCTGCTGGTGCAAATAGTTATGAAAAAATCAAGAGTATTAATATAGTAGCATGTAGAATATTTTAAAAAGTGTTGCATAATAAAGGTAAAAAATAAAATGAAATAAGAATAAATACTTACAGAAACATACAAAATGGGAAGATGCGATGAGCATATGCACAGAATCCATGTTTGTTAAATCGGGAATCATGCATGAGTAGTGTTATCATTGAGCAGGAAGTATAAAAGTTTGTTCTAATATACATTGTATGTGTACATAGAGCTAGGTCCTTGCAGATGCTTGTTTTGCCCATAATGCAGATGCTTTTATTTGCAACTTTCAATAAAAAAAATAAAAATAAAAAAAAAAGTTTTAAAAAACCACAAGAGGGCAGTGTTACATCAAGTGTTACAGGAGAAAGCAGCTACAGACTGTAGGATTTAAGACCACGTTTCAAAAACAAACCAAAAACCTTTAAACAATTTAAAAGGTAAAAGTAATGAGCTTTCAAGATGCAACTGATGTTGTTGAGATACATCAGCACAGTTATCATAAAGTATGTATATCACACATTTTCCATCATGGGGTTTTTCTTTTCTTTATGAATCTCACTTAAATAGTTTTCAAAAACTGACACTGAATGGGAATGTAAAGGTACACCACTGTCACCTCTGCCCTCTAACACCTTCAAACCATATTTTCTCCACCTGCTCCTTACCAAGCTCCCATATCTTAGGGAGAACATAAAAACTCCTCTTAGTAAAGAGCATCAGATACTCAAGATTTTCTGGGTATAATAACATAGACTGACGAGGAAAAACCAATGCCTGGCAGAGGCGGCACAGCACCAGCAAATAGAGACAGTCTTTCTCAGCCTCATTCAGGGGAAGGACACTTTTCCAGCCTGCCAGCACAGGTCCCCCTACCTCAACAGGATTCGGGTGCTCCATCATCATGCTCATGATGGTGATATAAGATATCTCATCAATAGCCTTTGTATTATGCTTTTTGAGTTGCAAAGACACTGTGTTTTTCTCCTGCATCCTGGAAATAATATTTACCTTTTTCCTTTGTTCTTTGGCAGTATTTCTTACCTGAGATCAATTAATCATACCAGAGTAAAAATGATACCCCATGGTCATAATAAGACATGACACCTACACATTCCTGTAAGGTTGACCGCCTGGATTTGAGCAATATATTGTAGCGTCAGGGAAGGAGACAATGAAGAATTGTCATGCCAACAGTTCATTACAACTCAAACAGGTTACTGTGGGCCATAACTACGCCAAAATACAGACTGATAACCGCCTTTGGCAACTTAAAGGAATGCATCTTCTCTCTCGCATGGAATACAACAGATACACACACACACACGTAGGCTGCTGAACTGCCTCTTTTGGTGGCGCTTTCACTGAACCTCGTAAATCTGAACCACACAACAACTCATATATATAACTCATACAACTCATAAAACAATCACACATTATTCCAACATTAACAACCCGCCCAATCCGTTACGCTACCTCCTCATCCCCAAGGGCTCTCAAAAAATCCCACAGGTGTCTGGGGGGTCTGCAACGCCTGGCCTGCAGCAGGGGATGATGGGGTTGTGATGGACCCCTGGAGAGGAGCAGGAGCATAAAGAGGGGTATCAGTCCTATGGACACTCGTGAAAGTCCCTGAGGTAGTGGAGGTGGATTGAGGCGTTGCCAGGGCAGTTTCACCATCTCCCTGCCTTTCGCTTTCAGATCCCAGCGGTGTGGCTTTGTCCCTGTAAGGGGCAAGTCTGTCGCGGTGGGGGAAACTTTCCTTCCTCTTGTCCTCAGTTGGACCCTGTAGAGGATTTCTCCAAACTTCTCAAGAACCTTCCAGGATCCCATTCAGTTACTGTCCAGCTTTGGACATCTGCCCTTTTCCTCTGAGGGTTACATTACCCAGACCAGATTGCTGACTTCAAAATGCCACACCCTGGTGTGCACATCACCTTTTTTGTCTCACTCCTGCATTCTGTAGCTGGCTCCTGGCAGACTCCAGGACCACCTGGAGTCTGCCAGGAAAGTGGAGGGGTTCAGAGCTCTTCTGTCTAACTACGAGATCAAAGTCAGACTTGATAGAGCTCTGTGAATAGAATCACAATATCAGATTTTTTACTTTAGTCTCTGAATTTTTGGATAACACCAGACTTTTGATTACATTTTCTGGATTAAAAAATAAATAAATTCCAGGTTCAGACTTTAAAGTCAGAATTCTGATATTACCCCCTTAAATCTGGCAATTTCCCAAATATTATTACTTTTTCAGAATTCTGACATTTTCAGCCTGAACTATGTGATTGAAGCCTAGAGTGTCTTTCAGTTCTTTGTGAGATGTCTAGGACTAAAAGTTTTGAAGCCTGATGTAGTTTCTGTAAATGATTCCCAGGAGAGGAGAATGGGACAGTCTCCATCTAGTGCCCATTTTCTTTTTTTTTTTTCCTTTACATCTCCAGATTTCCACAGCCAATTAAATCTTCTTTATATCAATGCAAACACTCCTTGTAGTTAAATTTTTTATTACATTTCACTACATTTAAAAAAAAAAAGGTTTGCATGACAAAATAAATATTTACAGGGAATTGTGCATGAGCAGTGTTATCACTGAGCATGAAGTACAAAAATTAGTCCTAATATACATTGTATGTGTACATAGAGTTAGATCCCTGCAGACGCTTTTATTTGCAACTTTCAATAAAATAAAATATTAAAAAACCACAAGAGGGCAGTGTTACATCAAGTGTTGCAGGAGAAAGCAGCTACAGACTAGGATTAAAGATCACAGTTCAAAAACATTTAAACTATTTAAAAGGTCAAAGTAATTATTTTGATTGTTTGTTTGTCTTATCTGACATAATTCTGAGTGTCACGGTCTAGTTCAGCTATGAAGGTGCAACCGTTGCTGAGATACATCAGCTTAGTTGTCATTAAGGATATATATTGGATTTTTTTTCTCTTTTCAGGGGTGTTCTTATCTTTACGGATCTAACTTGGACAGTTTTCAAAAATTGACATCTAAAGAGAATATGAACTTACACCACGGCAGCCTCTGTTCAAATTTCATTTAACAAGACAGAAAGAAATTACGCACTTGATCTGTTTTCGGCACAACCTTCAGAGCAGCAAGGCAATATGACTTGTGTTGTCTCTGGTCACTTTTTGTTTAGCAATCTTCAGCTTAAAATGTGTTTACAATGTTACAAGATAGCATTTTTAACCCAATCTAGTCTTTGCAGTTTCAACTTTTATGTACAGTCATTATAAATAGCTTTTATCAAACACCACTGACTTTCTGTGACTGAACTGAGCAGCGCCTTGAAACCACACCTTCTCCACTTGCTCCTTCCCAAGCTTCCACATCTCAGGAAGAAGATAAAAACTCCTTCTCATACAGAGCATCAGATACTCTTCATTTTCTGGGTATAACAACATAAACTGTCGAGGCAAAACCAATGACTGGCAGAGGCGGCATAGCACCAGCAAATAGAGACAGTCTTTCTCAGCCTCATTCAGGGGAAGGACACTTTCCCAGCCTGCCAGCACAGGCCCACCTACCTCAACAGGATTTGGGTGCTCGGTCATCAGGCACATAATTGTGATGGCCAGCTCGTAAATATAGTAGCCACTGTTCATGTCTCCAAAGTCCAAGATGCCAGAAATCCTGTAGCTGTCATTCCCATCAGGCTGCACAAGTATATTGAGGTCATTGAAGTCACCATGGTTAATGCCTAAAAATTAATTCAAAAAATGTTAGTGGAATATTCGAAGACATATCGCATCAGTTGACAGTACTCATGGTGCTCGTGAAAATCCTGAGCCATAAGAAGGGGAAAAAGGTGAGAAAAGTTTTCAGAATGACCCACACCCTTGATAAATTGTTAAAATTAGAAAGGTATCATATCCAACAAGATATTGGCAACATGTATTTATGTTAAACCTCATGCAGTGGTGATCCTCAGCCGAGTGAGTCAGTAAATGAAAAAAATTCAACAGCTGGTAAAACATAGACAAAGTTTTTGGAAATCCATCTTTTAGGCTTTCATTGAAATGTCAAATATCCCCATCAGTTAACTGCTTAATGACAGTCTAAAGCTTTATAGGTTATTCTTTATATAAAGGATGCATTTAAGTAAAAATGATGACGAGTCACTCTTCAAACCAAAACACCAGTTAGTCTTTGTCATGTCTTTCAAAACCTGTTTCTTAACATTTAGTTAATGTCTTTTGACTGTTTGTTTACAAAACAAGTGAGCCAGATTTTTGAGAACCAAATGGCAAGACATGTCATCCATCAGCCACAGCCTGGAGCAGTAATCCAACATTGAATGGGATGTCAGACAATGTTTGATGTGACCTCAGGTTGTCAGAGGGTATTGATTGTATTCAATTTATCAGAAGTTGAATATTCACACAGCTGATATTACAAAGAAAGCGTTCATATGATACTGTATAAGAGCATCTAAAAAGTAAATTCAACTCACATTTGCGGAACTTGGATTGTTTGGGGACCACAGAGGTTTTGAACTCATCAATAACAGACTTGACTACTTCCTGTAGAGGGTCTCCATCCAACAGGTGAATGTATCTTTCCAGAAGGGGTGTATTTGAGAGACTCCAGGTAAAGTTCTCCCTCTGTATTGCATCTAAATGAGGATGCTCCATCTGGAAAATATATGTGAAATAATGATAAAGAGCAAGTGGAGAAGAAAAAAAAATCATATTTTAACATGGATGGCAAGTTAAGTGGCTAAAGTTTCAACCTCTTGTAGTATTTGGTCCATCCTAGCAGCAGTCTTGCCGGTTTCATACAGTAACTGTGGTGTTAAAGGAGACAGGGAAATTGTGGTTCCAGGCAGATAAGTCAACAGCCGCACCAGGTACTTCTGACTGCCATAACCACAATCTGTCAGTATAAACATGAAAGGCAAAAAAAATGGTAAAAATTTCGAAGTGGTATTTCAGCAAGGAACCTGCAGAAACTTGCCTCATACCACAAGTCACATTAAATGGGACAAAGTTGAGCAGTTTGTCATGATGCCCACCTGCACTTCACAGCTAATGCATACTGACATGCCTTTCAGGCTTTTTCTATGCTTAAAAACTGCTCCACTCACCAAGTTTTCTGTAAATACAACCAATCATAGTTTTCCAAATGTGAGATGGCCTCTCATTTGATGCTGTATTTCTGGTGTAATTATCAAAATTCAACAAAGTATTTGAACAAGAAGTATCTTATAACTTAAAGAATCATCACTGAGTGTTTTTGCAGTAAAACTGAAATAGAAAAAACTGTGTGAAATATGTCATACCTATCTCTTCCAGGCTCATCAGCTGTCCTGAGGTGGTGGGCAGAGCTGTCTGAGCAGGAAGCCCGTTCTGGTGCAGGAAGGTCATGGCATAAGTCTGCACCTCAATCATGTTGGTGTTCTTGCTGTCTTCTGAGTTTGTGATCTTTAGGACGTACTCACCTCCCTCAGTAGCTGCCACATAGAAGTTCTGGTCATCGTAGCTGGGCAGTGAGCGGATCTCTGATGGTGTCAGCTTGTAGAGACTTTTCACCAGCTCAGCCACCTGAGGCTGGTTGAAGTTGGGCTTGGCTTGATTAGGTGCCATTGCTGCTGTAAGACAAAAAAATATAATTATAAGGGGCTGGGCTAATGAAAAGATTGTGGAAAAAAGTAACTTTCTATTACAAACTGACGTCAAAGTCCTGAGAAACACAATCAAAAGATTTGTACATCTGCACCTTTCTCAACGCAGACTGCTCCAACTCTTCTCTGTCCCTCTGACCCCACCCCCTACCTATCCCCCTATCCCTGGACTCAGCCTGGCTCATGAACCTTTTCTGGACAGTTACGCAACAGGTGCCTGCCCACAGCCAAAAGCATTTTATTGTGTAAGTTTTAGCAAAAACGGGTTAAAGTTAAAAACAAAGTTAACAGGTGAAAGAATCACAAACAGAAATATGACAATCAACCATTTTTCCAAACTCCAAACAGCCAGAGTTACACATCAGGTTGGCTGCAGGCATATTCCTTTTCAGGATCATTTTATTTCATGCATTCAAGTGACCTCCTTCTATGCATCATGCGTAAAATGATCTGCCCTTCTATCCAAAACGACAGTTTTGGGCGAAAGAGGCAAACATTTTTTTATTGTTATTTACTTTTTTCGAGTTGACAGAAATGAAAGCATGAACGAAAAGAGAAAATTAAGATTTATAAGGGATTCAAAGCAAATTTAATCCAGCAACAAAGTCAGTCCCCCACCCAACTCCCAACGATGAGAGCATGACTTCAGAAGAATGTTTGGGCGTGTTTGGGAAACACGCAGGTCCAGTTCAGTGAAGCCAAAGGGAAATACTGAGTTGCTGTTAAAAAAAAAAAAAAAAGATAAGCTCTTGTACCACACTTGCATGAAAGCAGTTTCACCTCAGGTAATATAACCCAATGAATATCTGCCCTCCTGCGGTTTCGAGTTGTTTTATCATTTAAATGGGTATCGGTAATTTTTCCTTGTCTTTCATAAATAAATACAGGGAATATTTCAGTTACTACTTTGCTTTGTTCAAACATGTAATGTCAACCTAACTTAAAGTTTACATGAATATTCCTATAATAGAGTTAAACGAGTATAATACTTAAGTGCTATAACCCCCCTGCTACAAAAACCAGCATGACCAGCATAACCAGCATCATGCTGATCTGCATTTTGTTTTGGTGCTGGTCACACCAGCATGGACCAGCATGATTTATATGCTGGTCCATGCTGGTTTTTGTAGCAGGGGGCTCTTTCTGTCTGTTGGTGCTCCACGAATATTGATTCTTCTGATACATTTTTGATGTGTCTTTAAAAGTTAAAAAGAATATTACAAACGCAAATGAACAGAAAAATATATGTTTAAATATTTTGTTGTCATCATGTTCTTTGTTGTCCATAATACTATTGGCTTACTACATAACCTCAGTCATGACAAGAGCTGAACACAAAGAGTGGTTTTCTGGAATTGACTTTGCATTACACTCTTCCTGTGTACTGTGTCCATCACTTCTCCTCTGCCGAACCACATAATTCAACTATTACTATTTCAACTCAAGCCATCTGAGTCTCTGAGTTTTCTTCTTCAAGTGGTAAATCATTGGTAGAATTACCCAGCTTGACAATCACCTCCCAAGAATCATGTGAAGAAGAACTATTCCTCAGTTCAGCATTTATTCTAGTCACAGATAAACTTTACAGCGCTGGTCTATCCCCAAAGATTGAGCCCTGATATCCGGGTATATTGTACATTTATAACATTCACTTGCTATGCCTATACAGAGGTTGAGTTACCTAAACACCCGTACATTATTGGCCATCAACTATGACTGAAAAAGCTGTCTCAACTCACAGCTGTCATCAGACCTTAGACAAAATATACTCTCAAAGTGTGTGAGTGTTGTTAGAGCATGTAACTAGGTGAAGGCTCTGACAGGTCATTCAGGCCTCACAGATTCAGGCCGGAGCCAGAGCTATCTGTTAATAATTCATATCAAGTTTGAGGATAAACAAGATGTCTCACAAACAGTGTAAGACTAAATAAAATGCTGAACTGACCTTTAAAAGTTTACATAAGAGAACATAAAAGAAGAAATGATACAACAGTTTCATGAAATTCCCTCAACGCATAGGAAAGCTGAAATACACAAATACATTATGGTTAAAACTTTGATAACTACAAAGTGCATAGTCATAAATCTGAATAACGTATCTCATCAATTGCCTTTGTAATACACTTTTTAAATTGTAAAGACACTTTATGGACACTTTGTTTTTCTCCTACATCCTGAAAATAATAACATTTATCTTTTCCTTTGATTTTTAGCAGTGTTTTTTATCTGAGATCAATTAATCATACCAGAGTAGCCATGATACCCTCTATGATACCTACACTTGTCAGGTCTGTCCCTCTGGAGTCGTATAACACACAGGAGACTTTCCAAAAGCTCGGTCAAACTCTCTTCAGCTGCTAAATCTTTGCATAGATTTTATTCCATTCAAAAGGGCGGTACATGAGAGTACAAAAAAAAAACATTCACATAGTAGGAGTGAGCCTATTGCTATGAGATAGGAATTGGAGTGTAAGCAGGTGTGTGTGTGCATGAGTGAGTGTGTGTGTGTGTGTGTGTCAGTGTAAGAAACCAGCTGTGTGCATGTGAGTGGGAAAGCGCAAGCAAGAGAAGATGTTGTGTCTAGAAAGGTTATACAGTCAACAACATGGTTATATGAGCAAATAATAACTATGTACATGATTTCCCCAACAGTCATAAAATGGAAGCCAGAAAATGTAGGCTCTAACATTTTTATAGTAGTTCTATGTCTAAATTAAAACATGTAATACAAATAGGTTGCTTTTTATTTCATTTGTGTAAACTTTGTTTTAATTTACAATTCCTGTTTGCTTGTCTAACTCCTGAGTATTCTTGGATCCAAATGAACTAAAATTGTCTCAGAAGTCATAAATTAATTAAGAATAACATGCAACTTATTTTTTTTCCATTCAGGAATGAAAGTAAATATCTGTTATGTGGAAAAGGAATATTTAAAACTCATAGATAACAAACATCATTATATTTTAGGAATAAAGATCAATATTTGTGTAAGAGCTGGCTCATACTGGAGGATTATCTATTATAGAAACATGTAAAATACACATACTTTTTGGTGATCAGCAATATACTGTTAATGTTAAGGAAATTAGTGGCAAACACCTTACACTGTGTAGTTGTCTTACAGAATCTGTTAACCAGGGTTGAGCATCTTGTTATTGGCGTTCCTTATGAAATGCCTTTAAAAAATACTTTGATCTCGGAATGAAGGTCAGACTTCTAAAGGAAATCTAAATATTCTGTTTCTGTTGTTGTTTTTCAGAGATCTTATTTCACACTTATGAGCTCAAAGTCAGACTTTTGACAGACTTCAAGCAGAATCTCGGATTTCTTTCATTGTCTCTGAATTTGTTTTTTTTTCTTCTTCTTCTTCCAATTCTGGCTTGAAAGTCATAATTCTGAAGTTATCCCCATGATTCTGACAGTTTTCCAAATATTTTGTCTTTTGTCAGAATTCTGGCATACTCTGTCTGAATTGTGTGATTTAAGCTTTAAGTGTAATTCTTGAAATACACTTTGTAGAGTTGTCTCAAAAGGTTCTCTTAATTTACAAGAACTTATCTGCAACTCATAAGCTTTTCTGGAACTCACAGTACATGATCATGTGTGAGATTTTGTTAGATGTCAAGGACACAGTGTTTAAAAGCCTGATGTAGTTTTCATAAGTAACTCTGAATAGAGGAGGCTGAAGTACTTGGTGTTGAATTAATGGGGAAATGTCTCCTTCTAGGGTCCATTTAACATCTTCAGATTACAAAAGCAATATGAATCTTCTTTGTATAAATTCACTCATTCATTGGGGTTGAAATATTTGTTTCACTACACTTCTATCTTTTCGGAGAGCACACAGGCATCCATGAACCATTTCCCCTCTACTTCTCTCTTGCCAAGCTCCCAGAGTTTAGCAAGAAGCCTGGCCCCGCTTTCAGCAGTAGTCAGGAGATATTCTTTGTTGTCTGGGTATTTTCTGGCATTGTACCTCCCATAAACCAGAGACTGGCAGAAGCGGCTGAGCACCAGCAGGAAGAGGGAATCTTTTTCATCACTGTTGAGCTGCATAACGCTCTCCCAGCCAGCCAACACTGCTCCACCTACATCCAAGGGACGGGAGTTCTCCAGCATCAAGTACATGATTGATAGAGCAACTTCAAACACATAACATCCTTTCATGAGGAATGAAAAGTCCAGAACACCTGAAACCTCATGATGCCCGCTGTCATCAGGTACAACAAGGATATTTTGGTCACTCAAGTCTCCATGAATTATTCCTATGTGAAAAAAATAAAAAAATAACACACTGTACCCTTGTTACTGTTAACACATTAAAATGAGCTTCTTTTTGTGGTATATGATTTGACTAATCTGTTATTTGTCAGAGATTAAAAAGAGAAAAAAAGGCACCACTGATTTCTGACATAACTTTAATACCTAAAAACCCTGTGTCTCTAAATATGTGGCCTATGAGTTATAAAGTTCATAGACCTTCGATTACCTGTTTGGAAAGAGTTGATTTTGGGCTGCACGTGGGATTTATACTGATCTATGACTGCTTTGACAACATCCTGCAGGGGATCTCCGTCCATCACTGACAGGAAACCCTCCAGAAGAGGAACATTTGATAAGCTCCATAGTCCTCCATCTTTCTGCAATACATCCAAGTTTGGAGACTCCAGCTGAAAAAAACAAACTTCTATTAATTATGATTTTTTTCGACATGTTAGGTCATTTATTTTGGGTGAAGCATGACTATGAACTTTGACCTTACCTTCTGCAATGTCTTGTCAATGACGCCCACCAGCTTGCCAACATGATACAGATCATTCGGTGAAACAGGAGATTTTGCAATTGTTTTTCCAGGTAAATAGGCCAGCAACCTCACACAGAAGGTCATGGCACCCTGTCCACAGTCTGGCATGGTAAGGCAGGTAAAACAGTGCAAATTAATGGATTCCACTCAGCCTTATCACTCAGCTTTAAAGACAAAAGAATTGAGTAGAACTGGATTTCAAAGATTTGAAATCCTTTGTTTTGAAATTCAGTTGTTTCCCTAGCACTGTCTTGCAAAGAGGAATCATTGAGGGGAAACAAATTTGGGATCTGGTCTGTCTTGTTGAGCACAAACTCACATTTCCAGTCTGACTGAATTTTTCTACACTTACTACACTGAGTGCATCATCAATTACAACGCAGTAGTATGTTTGTGTGAAGGGATGGTGATCTATGTCCTCTTGGCTTAGCTTTTAAACTCCATCAGAACCTCATTTATACTCAATAGTATAGAATGGAAAATACTCTGATGTTTCACCATCATCTTCTATAAAATTGTGTTGAAACACAGTTTAATTTTTTCCAGATTTAACAGGAGCTAAGCCTGGGAAAATGAGCAAACCTGGAGGTGAATGATTTCATTGCCTCTCCAACACCTTCATTAACACAAGCACACCATACATAGCTCACAGGGGGCACAACTATCTTTTTCATAAGTGTAATTTTTCTGTTTTAAATATCTGCAGGTCTGCTTCAGCTGTTGTGTTTGGCAATAATCTGATGACAATATATTTAAAACACCAGCAAAAAACAACAACAAAAACAAAAACAAACATAAAACATGTAAAATACAGCTGGACTACAAAGATAACCTGTATTACCTGCCTCCACCAATGTCATGAGCTGCCCTGTTTTGGTTGGAAGAGCTGTTTGAGCAAGAACCCCATTCGAGTGCAGAAACGACATGGCAAGGGTCTGCAGGCCCAGCAGGGTGGTATCCTTACTGTCCTCTGCATTCATGATCTTCAGGACATATTTTTCACCCTCCTCACCCACGAGGAGAAAGTTCTGGTCCATGTAACTGGGCAGGGTGGAGATGTCTTTAACAGTTACTCCATAATGCTGCAGTGCCAGCTCAGTTGCTTGCTGCAGGCTGAAAACTGGTCTTGGATTAATGGCTGATTCACCTGCATACCAGAGTAATATGACACAAGTTGTTTAAAAAAAAACTAAATTCCTGCACAGCAAACCAAATATAAAGCCCAAAATATCACATAGTAAAATACACAAAAAATATCAGATTCTTGCCACAAGCCGATGTTGGCCGTTAACACCTCTTCCTCCATTTTTTTTTTTGTTATTTTTTCTAATCATTAAGTTTTCACAGAAGCTTTGAGAAAAAAATAATGAAAAGGAAAAAATGGCAGACTCTATTGAGGGACTTTAAACACAATGCATGTAGTGATAAAAATTTTAAAGGGATATTCTACAGAAATCAGCGCACTCACCCATCATCTCCGTCAAAACTGTAGAATAAGAGTTAAGAGGCTGTTAGTGCACTGTCTGACTGACTGTCTCACAGTTATGCCTAAGGTTTTTAACAGTCGGTGGGCAACTGGTTGAACCAGATCTCCACAGACCGCCTACACTCCATCAACACAACTTATGCAAAATGTAAATTAGAAGATTTTCTTGAACAAATGTACAGCATGTCCAATACTTAGTGTAAGCTGGAAGGATGTAAACATAAACTTAAAATATGTCAAAAACATTTCTCCCATGTGTGTGAGAAGTGACATCTAAAAGATCGAATGCTCCATTTATACCCAATCATGACACTCAACTCTTTCCAATTAACCTGTTCACCTGTGGATGATCCGTACAGGTTTTTTTGAGCATTCCAAAACTTTCCTAATCTTTTGTTGCTCCTGCCCTAACTTTTTTGGAAATTGTTGCAGGCATCACACTCAAAATGAGAGAATATTTGAAAAAAAGGTTAATGGTGTAAACATCAATATCTTGTGGTGTATTCAATTGCATATAGGTTAAACAGGATTTCCAAATTATTGTACACTTGTCTTTTTAATTTACGTTTGACACAATATTCCATCTACATTGGAATTCGGGTTGTACTAAGTTGTTTGATGACTTTTGGTAAATGTATACTGTTCTGTTTGTCTCGCTACCAAGAATACAGATGCTGTATAACAAATGAAACTTTTTATAAACTTACATTGTGGTGGAAGACCGGGTGCTTTTATTTCTCATAATATCTGAACCATGTGTACACTTAAGCTTGAGCGTATTATCATGTAACTAAATTTTCTGACAGCACAAAGAGTGAGAGGAAGCTCTGACAGTTGCAGCGACTGCAGAGTTCGGACTGCTATATCTGTAACATAGAAGAAGTTTTTCGCCAGACTTTCTTATTTGTTTGTGTTTGCGTGTTAGAGTATCATTGTTTGAGACCTTCACTCTGTTTGCTCTTACTTTCAAGAATACATTTGGGTTTATTGGATGTCGTCACTACTTTTCCTCCTCAGTAGACACTGGCTTCTCAATAGTTCAAACAGCATCCTTGGCAAAAGAGAGAGATCTTTTTGATCAGGGGAGCAGTTCTTGGCTTCTCAGACATATTCAAGAAAACAAACAGATGAAAAGGGTGGATGATGCATTTCCTTCGACTTGCAGATGTAGCAGTCCCTTGGTCTTATACCACAGGAGATATACCAAGGAATGCTTTTTTTACAGCATCAGTACATTTTCCAACAATGATCACAATGTACTCTATTTTTTGTAGCTTTATATACAAGTAAATACTTCAAATAGAAGTAGTTCTTTGTGGTGACCACAAGAGGGTGGTACTATAAGCACTTTTACAGGGCCAAAAGTGCAACCTGCAGGATGGAAGACCACATTACAACTATCCATTGTATTGCATCAAAGTTCACTGAATGCTGTGTGTGTGGTATTACAGGAGCTACCAAGATTTATGTTTTAATTTGTTAATTTGTTAGTGGTAAGCCAATTGGGACAGCTATAATAATGGTGACCAAGCCTTGGGCTATTCTTGTTTGCAGTTTTGTTGCACTGGTTAAAAGTTTTGTTGGATAAATTTATTTATTTTGGATCATAACAAGTTAAATCAGTTTGTGCAATGCGATACAAAATCACTGTCACATGAATTTTTTGGTTCTCTTAAAGTATGACAGTGTAGAGGGATGTTATATATACATTAAGTACTTTTACATTCATATGACACTGTGTATAACATGATTTGAATGGCTAAAACATGACATATTGCATGGAATTTATGCTGTAGATTAAGCGAGATTTTGCACAACACATTAACTTTTGGGTGTTTCTTTTACGTTAGTGTTTGTTTCAGAACAGATGCAAGCCAAATAGTGATTACAGAGAACAATCTCTCGTTCTTAAGAGTTGTGGTTCAGGTCAAAGGTCAAAGCTATTATAGTTACTAATTAATTTGAGTAGTGCAAAAGAAAATGATAGAAACAACCTCTAATATTATGCTTCAGAAAAATACTTATCTAAAAGGGATACATTCTCAAGTATAAACTTTGAAAGTTGATACAGCAGTGATTTGGAGCATTATTACTAACATGAGATTTTCAGACCCCTCATATTTCTTTTGATTTGTAAGACTTTAACATCAGACTATCATGGTAATAAGTAGGAATTTAAAACAGTATGCATTACATTGTTACATTTGCTGTGTATATATTCATCGTGTTGTTTTTCTCTCATATTAAAGCCTGATAAAAGATTGCACGGAAAAGTCTACTTGTAACAAAAGGTTCTCATTAAGGGCTTATAACAAGCTTAACAGACATTTTTTTTTAGAAATGTTCTCTTTTATTGGAATTGCAGCAGTATATTATCAGTATAAAAGTAGAACATTTTTCACTTTTGGATCCAGAAAAATCAAAAGGAATCATGGTGACAGTTGAGGATGATTTTGCATGAAAGTATGATAAAAACATATCAAGACTCCAACTATTAAATCAAATGTTTGTTGAGGCTTTAGAGAAATTCCCAAATACCAACAAACTGCAGAGCTGGAGCTGGATGGAGTTAACACCTATAAAAGACTAACCATTTCCAATGAAGACAATGTGGTCCACAATCTAAATATTGTTTCCAAAGTGTCCTTTGCTGAATTTAACTACCCCAACTACCAGGCAAGGTAAATAATAGTATTCCCATGAGAATTTCCTGAGTAGTACTTAATCACTTCCTTCATTTGTTTTTTGCAATTAAGTGTTTATTTACTTTTTTAAAGCTCCAAATATGAGAGCTTTCATTTTTGCATTCAGTCATTCATTCATTTGATTTTCAAGCTCAATCAGCGAGTGTCATATGCCTCTACAGGACTCATGTTCTTGGTCTGCTTTCAGCAAACTTTTCCTGCACTTCATCAAACATGTAATAAAATGAATCCAAAGTCCGACAAAGTGACAGTTGACTGTTCCAAGGAACTATGAGGTGAAGTGACTTGTTTTGTCCCTGACAACCTTTTGGCACTTGCTACATACAGTACAATGATCCCATATCTTCAAGTTAATAATAATAGTTAGTGCCCCCCCCCCCCGACAAATGAACACTGCAATTTTTTTTTGCACAGTTAATTATTTTAGTCTGTCTATTTGTTAAAAAAGCTAGTTGATTGTGTTCTACTTTTATTCTCTTTTTTATTGTATATTTGTATATATTTATATTTATTATTCTCATTATTCTCATTTCCATGATTGGGCTTGCTCCAGGACCAGAGTAACCTAATTTCGTCCCACCCATGTTTTACATGGGTTGTATGACAATAAAACTCCTTGAATCCTTGAATCCTTGAATCCTTAATGCCTGGTTAATGAAAGCTAACAGAAATTACTGAGTGCATTCAGTGCTTTGTCTTGTAAGTGATTCAATGCTCTACCAAT
Organism: Thalassoma bifasciatum; assembly: GCA_008086565.1. Classification (NCBI taxonomy): domain Eukaryota; kingdom Metazoa; phylum Chordata; class Actinopteri; order Labriformes; family Labridae; genus Thalassoma; species Thalassoma bifasciatum. The sequence goes on from RPOG01000019.1 coordinate 1,094,526, forward strand.
CTTTAAACAATCAAATCTTCAGATTTTTTTTCTGCTGAAAAATTAAATTAAATTTATAAAAAATATTTAGTGATAAATACTTCCTTAAGTGGTTTTGTGCAGCCATTTCTGAACAGCTTTCTTTAACACCTCTCACTTTCTGTGACTGTTCTGAGCAGCACTCTCAAACCAAACCTTCTCCACCTGCTCCTTCCCGAGCTTCCACAGCTGACTGAGAATAAAGATGCCTCTCTTGGATGAAATCATCAGATACTCTTCATTTTCCGGATGCAACATAACAGAGTAACGAGCCAAAACCAATGACTGGCAGAAGCGGCACAGCACCAGCAAATAGAGACAGTCTTTCTCAGCCTCGTTCAGGGGAAGGACACTTTCCCAGCCCGCAAGCACAGGTCCACCCACCTCAATGGGATTAGGGTGCTCCGTCATCATGTACATGATGGTGATGGCCAGCTCATGAATATAGTAGCCACTGTTCATGTCTCCAAAGTCGAGGATGCCAGAAATCCTGTAGCCATCATTCTCATCAGGTTGCACGAGTATATTGAGGTCATTGAAGTCACCATGGTTAATGCCTAAAAAAACAATTAAAAAAAGTGTTAATATTCCAGTTGATCCAAATTACTGAACACTCTGAGGACATAGCTGGTCTCTGCTGACAGTTTACAAAGTGTCATTAAGAGTCACAATCTGTGACAAAAGAGATGAGCAGAGGAGTTTTGTGATGACCAGCTGCCTCATTGACAAGTTAGAATATGTAAGGTATAAACAATGCATCTTTCCATACTCAAATGTAGCTCAACTATGAGACAAAAAGGGTTTTTTTGTTTGCAGGATTGCAGTTGGAAACAATGTGTACTTTTAGCATTGAGCAAATATATCACAATGACATTTATTTAAACAAACTAACAAGTTAGCCCCCATGAACCTTTCCCTGAAACCATGTCTAGATTTTTAACAATAAATGAGAGGACATGTTTACTGTCGACCAGAGCCTGAAGTGGTAAATACAATGTCAGACAATGATGCGCTCCACAGTAATGGTCAGGTCAGAGGGGAACTTTATGTTCGGCAGCTTGCTGAGTTACAGGCTGAAAAAAGACTGAAAAAAAAGTCTGCTATCATACATAACTTTGGTATGTCACACCATGTCCCTTCGGCAACATCTTTGTCCAAATAGATTTAAATAATATTGAAGTACTATTACATAACTGACCTTAACCCTTTAAGTGCTTACAAGTGCTTACAAGTGCTCTTTAAATTACTGTAACTCCTCAACCATTTGGGCTACTGAGAAAATCCAAACTGTTCCTCGAGGAAAACAAAACAAGCTTTACTGAGATATGCAGGGGAATACAAAGCTACGTAAGCTGAGCTAATACAAAGACTCCATAATCAGTCATCTCCCAACTACAGACAACTAATGTAAGCTGCTCTCATTACTGTATCTCTTCAACCATTTCTGTAGGCAAAAAAAAAATCAGCAATTCCTGAAAGAAGGGATCAGCTTTACTGGGCATGACCTGTCAGGTAAATCTTTTGAGTCCAAAATAACAAAAAAAAGGGTCCTGGTGGTCTATTTTGAACTTGGGTGTTAGGGCGTTGGGCATCAGGACTGACTTTTGTAAGAAATATGTTACTATATGATTTGATGTACCTTACATTTAACTGGAAAAGTACCTAAGGAGTGAATCAAACTCACACTTGCGGAAACTGGTCCATTTAGGAACCACACAGGTTTTGTAATGATGAAGAACAGAATTCACAACTTCCTGTAGAGGATCTCCATCCAATACATGGATGTATCTTTCCAGGAGGGTTAAACATGACAGACTCCATATAAAGTTCTTCCTCTGTAGTAAACCCATATGAGGATGCTCCATCTGAGGAAAAAAAGAAAGAAAATAATTATACAGAGTATCAAAAGCAGGAGAGAAATCACAAGACTGAGTGAAAGAAGGATAAGTAAATGTCTTCTTATGGCTGCACATGCTAGCTCAAGAGGTTATCTCTATGACCAAAAAGGAAATGAGGGGCTAGTCCAAAGGAGATAGTTGAATAATCCTTTTATTTAACAAATCAGATTGCAATCATTAAACTTATTCTTCTATAAGTTTTCACTCAAAATACAGCTGTGGTAACTAGCACATAAAGCTGTAATACCATCAGCCTATTTTATCACCAGACATTAGGATGGGAAGTTTAGACACTTAATACCTTTTGCAGTATTTGGTCCATCCTGGCAGCAGTCTTGCCTGTTTCATACAGTAATTGTGGCGATAGAGGAGACTTGGAAATTGTAGTTCCAGGCAGATAAGTCAACAGCCGCACCAAGTACTTCTGACTGCCATAACCACAATCTGTCAAACACAACACCACGATAAGTTGTTCAGCCTTTCACCTTGCTTAAGCACTCATTAAATATGACCCGACTGATGTGGCCTTGCTCAGTGGAGAGTGTGTATTAATATTACAGAGCACATACACATCTGTCATGGTCTGGTGTATTACAAAAGATCACAGATCCTGGCCTCAGGCTAATGTCTGTTCATGTCTGATCTGATGGGAGGCAATGTATTATATAATTTATTTCCCATTGCTGAAGTGTCAAACAAGCACCATAAATTAAAGCTTGAGTGGCAGATGACAGGAACTGGTTAAGCATAAAGTAATGTCTCATAGATCAGTAAAAATTGCCAAAGTGCATGTGTCAAGTATGAATCAAAAACATTCATGTGCAGAGAAAACATTCTGTTTCATTTTGTTTCGATCAATCACATATACAAAAACTCTTGCTGCCATATGTGGAGAAAACTTAAGGTAAAAAACATAATATGCAAGGATGTTGAAATGCAATCGAAGTCATTAAACCTGCAGTTACTTGCCTCAAGCATGTTCAGATAAGTCTCAAAAGTGCAAAATGTAAGAGAAGTCCCATGTAGTCTACCTGCACTACACAGCAATCATATCATGACATGCTTTCACAACTTCATGCATTATTTTAACCCAGTGCTGACAAATCTATACCCAGGTCTGAACTGTGTGAAATGTGTCATACCCATCTCTTCCAGGCTCATGAGCTGTCCTGAGGTGGTGGGCAGAGCTGTCTGAGCAGGAAGCCCATTCTGGTGCAGGAAGGTCATGGCATACGTCTGCACCTCGATCATGTTGGCGTTCTTACTGTCCTCAGAGTTCATTATCTTCAGGACGTACTCACCCCCCTCAGTAACTGCCACATAGAAATTCTGGTCGTCGTAGCTGGGCAGTGGCCGAATCTCTGATGGCGTCAGCTTGAAGAGACTTTTCACCAGCTCAGCCACCTGAGGCTGGTTGAAGTTGGGTTTGGCATGTTTCTCTGCCATTGTTGCTGTCGGAAAAAATAAATGGGACAATGTGTTTCAGCAAAGTAGCGAATAGCAGAGGTGAGCTGCAGTGCAGTTTTACTGTTGTTGTGGAACCAGTTGTGGTTGAGTTACTGGAACAAACATCAAGGGTTTTTTGTCAATAATTACTTTTGCTACTGTTTGCTAAACATGTCTAACAGCCAGTTTAAATAGTTAAAGGATATGGGACACAACAGTATGCTACTGGTAGGTCACAGCATCATTACCGCTCATGTAGGGCTGCAACAATTTTGGGATATGAATATTGCACATGGGTATATTGTGATGTCAAAACTAAAACAATATATTGTGCAGCCCTGCTCTTGTGTATCACTTACTATGACAACTGAATTATTTAAGTAGAGCCTCAAGCAACAACCTGCGTTCTACAGAAAAAAGACTTAAACTTTATATGGTAAAGTAATAAAGTGCCTCACTAAAGGCAAGGAGAAATAGCAGGGTCTTTGAACAATTTTTCTTTTTTACCTGATTAAACTTATGGGTCCAACTTCCTTGTGAGGTTGAGTCACATCCACTATCCGCTTTTTCTTAAGTCACTAAATGTTTCCTCAAGATGTTCCTCGCTTACTGAAAGTGGTCCTTCAGTGTTTTTAATCTATATTGAGCATTTGTATGACTTTTTAAACCCACATGCATGTTAGATTCAACAAATAATCTCAACAACAGACACATTCCCCGTCATACGAATGGTTGATGTCTGTGACTCTGAGCAGCGGAAAGTCTGTGTGAACTGCTCACAGATGGACACAGTTTAGAGAATAAAATAACGGTTCTGTTTGAAACAACGTGGCGTTAATACAACATTTAACACTGATAACGGTTTCGTGGACAATGCGACTTGTGCTACATGACACCTACCTTCGTGGACGTGGAGTGCCCGCCCACTACATCCAAACTGCACTGAGACGACCCTGCTGGACTCATTCCTCAGGGACAATAAAAACATCCACATCCGGTTTAAGATTTCAAAATAATACACCGACAGCTCTATTTCGGCAAAAGTTTTAACTGCATTGCATATATAATCAAAGTCTCGGTTATTCACTGTCAAATTTAGGGTTCAAAATATTAGTGTTATGCTCAAATGTCTGGCATGAGACTTTGGGTCACAGCAAACACTAACAAACACTCTAGTTAATGGACTCAAAAACAAATATCAGCAATCATTAGTTTGAAATATATAGGAAGTTTACAGCCCTTCTAAGTTTCCTGGGCTTTTATATTCCCAAGAATGGCTCTCTTTAAATAATTTGTGTTTTAATACTTTTGTTCTGTCTTGCTTTCTGCGACCAAGTCTGGGTGAATTACTTCCGGTTTCATAATCAACAAGCTTTGTCCACTGGTTTCGCATTTAGACCCTTTTTTTTTTTTTTTTTTTTTAATTAAATTAAATTAAATTAAACTTCAGGTATACAAGAACAGTCTACAAATACATAGAAAACAGATACAATAGCCAGAGGTTAAGTCCTCAAAAAATGAACAAAAATTAAACAAAAACATTCAAGGCAGAGCAAATGTTCAGTGTTTAAATTGCTTTTAGGTTGTTAGATTTATCAATTAGCTGTATGTATTGTTCCATATCTTTGAGAAAAAAATGAATTTGGTTGAAATTTGGTTAAAATAATCAATAAGTTTATAAGAAAAAATAAAAGTTTCTCCTCTGTTTTTTTGGGGTTTTGTTTTTGTTAAAACAGAATACAACATTTCTCATGACTAAACAAAGTCCTTGTGAAAATAGTCAATGATGAATCTGCATAAGTCCTTCCAAAGTTTTCAGGTACGTGAGCAATGCCAAAAAACATGTTGCACAGTTTCTGGGTGGTCCTCACAGAAAGCGCAGTGCATGTGTATGTCTCTTTTGAATTCACCCATAGACTGTATATTTCGCCTCATTAGGGCTCTTTTGAACACATTGGGCAGAAAAAAAAAGATTGTTGTACAGGTTGTTAAAACTTGGGCTGCTTTTCACAACATTAAGGGGACAATATTAGAAAACATTCTCTGGGAAATATCAACAAGTTAGCTGCCATTAAAAAAATTTGACCTTACCCAGTTCAGTAAACTTTTTCACTCTTTTCATTAGTTTTTGTTTGTTTATGGTTTTGTTTGTTGTTGTTGTAATGGAGAAAATTAGTTTAACTTTACATCTTTGAAAATTAGTCATAGTTCAAACAAGAGTCACTATGATAAAGTATTGGTCACTTCCACTTGTAAGCGCCCCAGAAAGGTTAAACAAGATACATCAAGGTTTGCTGGCCTGAAAGTCTTCCCTTTCAAGCTTGGACTTGGTGTTTAGAGGCTGCATTCAGTCAAAGACGGGAAAATACAAAAAGTATACAGAAAAGAATGGGAGGTTTATATGGGGCTTAAATCTTAGGTCACCCATTCCTCAGTATAACTACAAGGCCAAGTCCAAGTATTTTAACACAGGAATCTGATGATAGCATGATATTAGAAAAAACAGGGTGCTCAAAGTCTATTCATGAAGACTTTTCCATATGTCATGGCGCATTAAGAAAACAGTATGGTATCCACTTATCTGACTTCTAATCACAGTCTTCTGTCATTCTGTGATGGAAAGTTAATGTGGTTTTTTTTTCTATTTTTTTTTTAAATCAATAGGAAGCTTTCTGCCTTTTAGTTTGCTTGTCTGAGCATGTTTGCTCATAGTCAGTGAACTATCCTCCAAGGTACGTGATCCATATATTTGCTTCCCAGAACAAATCTCTCCAGCAGTTGTCTTTTGCTTAATGTTTTGCATACTTTATTTGTGAGAGCCAAGAAATCTGATCATCTGAATCTCTAATGCCACAATGACCAGTCACCATGGAGATCCTCAGGCCAATGACAACCACACAGACTGGTAGAGGTTCACCAGCAATACTACCGGCTTCATGCTTCCAGTTTTGCTCCCTCATCCAAGTCTAAGCTACAAGGCTACCTTGAATGGGATTACTCTATCAGTTTTAAAAATTTCAAAACAGGATTTAGGATCACTGGAACAGCAAACCTGCATCTGGCTGATGAACAAGATTAATTTATTGACTAATTATTTGGTCATTTTACAATGAATTATAGCCTTGTTCTTTGTGTGACACTTTTTGTTGCTTTGTTTCATCAGGACCCCATTGTGAGAGAGATTTTCTTCCTTAATGACAATATTCCCTTGAATATGAAGGTGAAATAAAATAAATAGATAAAAATAAAAATGTTGCCCACATGTAATCTTCCCTTTCATATCACCATCCCCACATGTTGCTGACTGCCCATGCAACTGGAGCAGGACACTCTGCAGTCTCAAAGGCACCAGCAGTCATATAAGACCACCTGTCACAAAGCATTCACACAAAACGGATGAAAGAGGTTAAGGAAAAATGGCAGCTGGTCAACCAATACAGGGGCTGTTTTTGTTACTGCCTGACAGTCAGTTTGATGAAGCCAGCCTATCATACTCCAACCCAAATAACCATTTTGTTCCCTACCTCTGTCTGAATGTCTTTTATTTTGTGCACTGCCCTGACATTTATATCTACCTTTAAAACTTTAAAAAGACTGTTGCCCTGTCTGCTCTCAGACATTATCTAGAGAGTGTATAAGCTGTCTTAGAATACAAAGCACAGCAATCACAGAATTTTGAAATGGGCACAGGGTTATTGATAAAAAAAAAACCTTAAGAAAAGTAAATTACAGCTCTCCCCTTGAAATGCTGCAGAAGCTTTTTGAAAATTTAGAAAGTACATTTACAAGAATCCATGACAAGGCCTGCAACTTAGAGGAAAAACTCTCAGAAATAGCTCCAATGAAACAGAAAACTTGTAGTCCTTCTACCACTCATCTTATCCATTTAAAGCCAGTCACAAGCTAAAATAACCACACACAAAAGATTGGCATGTCTGTGGGGGAAAAGTAACATTTATGAATTGAACTCTTTCCAATCAAATAAGAAAAAAACAATATTTGTAGCTCCGTATGATTGAAGCTCGATGAGGCATTATTTTCAGTTTCTTCTTTACTCGGTTATATCAAATAAAAAAATATTTCCACACAGGGTTTTTTATGTTATTTTTCACTGAGGTTTAATCTGTTTTGGAACCATGAGGCCTGGCTGCAGAGAGCAAACCATAAAAAACTATGATTAAATATCTGTAACCTCTGAGTGTGTAAATCACCTCAAGGGACTGATGCAGCAAATTATCCATTTGGAATTAGACAAAACCTATGTCTGGCACAAAACTTGAAATCTGTTCATTTCCAACACAAACATTTAAAAATACAATATGATATCAATCGGCTTTTTGACATCTTTTCAGTGGAGATGTAAGCCAGTAACTCCTTTTTTATCATATACGTAAACAAAGAGGCTACAAAGTGGGTGAATTCACGTTCTTTTATTTCCTTCACTGACTCTGAAACAGAACAGATATCTCGTCTTTGTATGCTGGTGACACTCTGCAGAGGAAACCACTGTTTGTTCTCAAAGGGTTGTTTGGTTTTAGCCTGAAGCAATAAGAAAAGAAGAGCATTGTGTCACCTCTGGGGTTATGGACCCGAGAATGGACTATAGGGGAAACAGTAAGGCTGCACACACACACTGACACATTGACTTTTACGTTGACCGCCTGTATGTTGGGGTTTAGGGGATTAATTATGGTGCCTCCGGTGTCATATATCACACTGTGTTTCGGTGTCATGCTTGTGTCTTGCTGCAGGCAAAGTAGCCTATCAAAGCCATTTAAGGTCTCCTATTTATACAGGAATCATGGAGTATGTGACCATGCATGCAGTAGTTCTATGAATGATTTATGTTTAACACTAAGACTATACTGTTTGACATAACAAAATACATGCATTATTTAAAAAAGCCAAGGTTGAAATGTAGGGGCACTCACTCTTCCTCTCTAAGACCCCAAAACATGATTTATGAGACAGGAGGAATCATCCCTTTTTTTGGTGGGGGTTAAATCATGTAACTCACATTCAAAGTCACTATGTTGGTATCTTATTATATTTAAAATGTATCCACAGATCACCAGAAACAAGGCAATGACAAGACATAATAAGGTGCGTAAAAATATCGGGAAAGGTTTCAGGTTTTAAAGTAGGGACAATCATAGCAGCATATGTTCTCTGAGATTAAAAAAAGAAGAAGAAACCTGGCCCACAGATCAGATCTCAAGACTGTGTCATGACAAAGGTCGAGCCTGATGGTCATGCAAGATATAGAAGTCATCAAGACCTTGGTGTAAATGATCTATGTTTAGAAATAATATGCTGCATTACATACTGATTCAAGCACTATTGTCAGAGAATGGTGCAAATTCTATTATCTGCTGTTTCTTGTTACTTCCTGTCATTTTCACCTTTAAAAATAAAAAAGCATTAATTAGAGTAAAAAGTCACATGACAAAATGATGCATGATCTCTTTCATCTGGAATAGACAGTCAAAGTGAAAATGAGTGACATTTGTTGGAGTCTCAGTTAAGCAACAGTGCTAACAAGGGTCATGTGCACATGTTTTATAGTGCACACAAAGATAATTATCTCCTGAGCACAGGTTAGCTGTACTTTGCACACAGATTATCTTGGTAGAAAAAAAGTTGTATTGTTCTCCAAGTATTACTATCACAAGTACAAATTTGGAAAATCAAGTTATCAGAAATAGCAAAAACCTCTGGTTTTAAAATATGAAGTCTTTGCAGAGGTGCTAAAACCCATCAGTCATCTACTTGAGCCCTGTAGCATAAACATGGCAATCACAGAAACAAAACCTAAAACACAGACACTGAACAGGGATCCGCGTTTTTATAACTCATTATTTTCGAAGTTATTAAAAATACGTGTTTTGCCCATGTAAGGACATGGCCAACATGACTGACATGCAGGCAGCCCCTTAGCTTAGGTCCAGGCTGCAGATGAAAATGAGTTTCTGTTTTTGTTTTGTCTCTTGGTTGAATTTAAAGCTCAGAATTAGACCAGGAGAATTTAATGTCTAGGTTGACTCAAGCCAAAAACAACTCTATCTGAACATGCTGGTTTGCTTTGACAAAAGATCAATGTTAGAATGAAGCTTGGCAGTGGAATGAAACATGTCTCTATTCTCAGTTATCCCTGCTATTCCTATACAACCTTTACTCTGCAGCGTCTGGGAGTCGCCTCCTCCACCACGGTCTCCCCTCATTAAGTCTGGCTGCAGGTATATACAGTAAGTATGTAGTTACCCTCTAGGGGATTTGTCAGGCAGTTTCTAGGAAGCTGAAGCAGGTTGCTTGACTAACTCAGGGAGAACTCAGAAAACAGAACTACAAGGCTAACTTTAACTTTATTTCCATTTGCCAATAAAAAGTTCAAAACTTTGACAAATCTGTTCCTGACTGAACTCAATTTTTTGATTTCTGTGCAAACACTTGAAGATCACACTCACTGAAAAAAGAGACTTGCAGTTATCTCTCCGGAAGAATTTGTTTTCAAATCCAACCATTAGCCATATTCTAAAGATATGTTAAGATGCTCATACACAAGCATTTGGATCTGATGGAAGATGTGAGGAAGCTAAAACCTCACACACACTTCAACAAAAACAAAAGTAGTGTCATCTTGCACTTTGTACAATCTATTTGCAATGCATGTTTTGAAAGCGTGTTGACAATGTAAAACAGACCAAGCCTGCCACAACATTAGCTGTTATGGACTGTATGCTGCAACATGAAACTTGCAACACGGCCAGGTATCTGTGAGGGAAAAAAAGACAAAAAAGGTTTACAACACATTTAAAATGCATTTGTTTTAATCCCCCATCTGTTGTCCTCCTCATATTTATAAACTACCCTTTCATCACCTCCATCTGAGGAAATAAGCGAGTTGTGTCCTACATAAGCTGTGAAACAGACACTGCTGATGGGCAGATTCAGCACTGCAAATGAATATTTCCCAGTAAACAGAAATAGTAACTAGTGAGGATCATGCTTCCCCTTTCAGTGCAATCACTTACACTTTCATCAATTTGGTATTTCTTTTAAATAGCTCACCTTACAGCTGACCCAAGTACATTGTTATAAAAGAGCTCAATCATCAATGCAGTTTTTTGTGTTTTGTTTTGTTTTAAGGCAGATTGGTCGGAGGAAAAATAGAACTTGTACAAAAGTAGGAGACTTAAAGTCCATTCACCACCCAACAACAAAAACCTGATACAGGCAAAGTTTTAGCATCCTCTAGCAACAATATGCTCACTTTTGAATCATAGCAGACAGGAAAAAAGCAATAAGATAGAAGCAATAAAGAGTTTGCTAACACACTTATGGTACAGTACACGTATCTTTCTCCTTGAAACTCTATGTGTTCTTGACAGGCGCATAGCTATTGAGACTTTGCCTTGAACCCTTGAACACCTGGGCCTTGCAGCAAGCCGACATGTGAAAAGATGTCAGAAATAATGGACTTCAGTGAAAGAACAAGCTATCAAGCTGTCACAGTCATAAGTGAGACCTACACTGAAACAAAGCCCAAAACTAAATATGTGACAGTGCAGCTCAGCATATCAGCTTCTCAGTGTTTCTCTCTGACAGGCTAAGACCATGGACGTTTAAATGTCCTCTATTACGGGACGAATAAGTTAAATGACACAACATGCACACTCCTGGCAGCTAGAACAAAGTTTTATGTAAATGTAGAGTTCTTTCTAAATGGAGCTGCAAGCACAAATGTAACCAGCATTAGCAGGAATTGATCTGGTTACACTCCTTTACAGTCTTGCCTAACTAGTGGCATCAAAGAAGCATTGTTTCCCTCGGTTTATGTAGTCCTCATAGATCACATCTTTAAACAAAGCATCAAAAATGGAAGTAATCAAATAGAAAATATTTATTCTTTTTTCAGATTTCACCTGGTTTTTTGTAAAGAAGTATAAAGGTCAGTGTGATCACTTAACATGCGCCAGTGAAGAGAGCTCAAATTTGACATCTGTTCTCCAGAGCTTCATCATTCATGCTGAATTGAGCTGTCATGGGATACTGGTTTTCTATTGAATTATTTACAACTATCTTCTGCATGTGAGTTACCTGAAATGATTTATTTAATGCTGGTTGGGGTGATGCCACATAGGATCAACTCCCTGAGCAGATAGATTCACCGTCAGATCAGCTGGAGATCATTTCCAACAGTCTGTCCTGAGATTTCTCATCTTACCCCTTTATCAAATCAGACAGGGGGTCGAATTCTCCCATAATGAGGCCCCTTGTGCAGTAGATGAACACTGGAATGGATTTGAAGAAGCTTCCGGACAGTCAGGGCAATGCTATTTCTCATCTCCTCTCATGTTTTTGCACTTTGCTGTCATGTGAAATGACACATAATCCACAAACACAGACTTTCCTTCAAATTTTGAATACGCTTCTTACTAGCTTGCTCCAGGAATTAAGGTGGTTATAAAGACGTGAAATCTGTGCTACATCTTCAGTGGATCGACTCCACAATAAAATGGTAAGGGCAGGATGAGAGCCACAGAGTGCAGCTCTGTGCTACACTGAACAGTGATATATTCCAAGTCAAAAACTGGGGAAAACTGCAATATCATTAGAAAAATTTTCTTCATGAGTCAGAGCTTGAGATTTTGCAGTAGATTATTGTTTTTCCCCTTTGCTTTATGAATAAAAGAAAAAAAAGAAATCCCATTAGAATTGATTGTTAATGAGTAAAACCAATAAAACCAGGTATGAACACTCCTGCCAAGCACAGCCTGGACAGCTCTACCCAATTATCAACTGCATGTTCGTATTGAGCTCTCTAGTCAAGGAGCAACAATTATCAGCTGCTGACTACTGAGCTGTTATATTGAAGCACACTTAAGCATTGAAGGTTGGGCACTTCACTCAGTATAACTTCATCACGGCTTCAGCCAGGCCTCAGGTCTGTCAAGAGTACTTTATATCAGGCTAACTCATGTTTCAATAAGTTCATCCCCTGAAGGCTTCTCATGTGATGCAAGATGGGGGGGGGGTAAGTAGAGAGAAGGCTCAGAGCAAATAAGAGCAGAAGAATATGTACCCCTTGATGTTTTTGAAATACAGTGCTGTGGAGAGCTGGCATAATATCTATAGAATAAATGGTGTGAATCCTCATCCTGTTGTCACTAACTCTCTGATGCTAACATTAGGGTTATCAAACTCCTCTTTTGCCCAGAAGTGTACTCCTTTTTGGTGGTAAAATTATGTCTGGGTGGATTTTGTAAAATTTCCCAAATTGTCTGGGTTTATCTCAGCTTGTTCTTAAGTCCATTGCTATTTATAGCATGCACTGGGCTACATACTTACTGAGATTTTGAGGCATTATTTATATTTTTACACAAGAAAAATGCATATATTTTTCTTTTTATTCAAGCATTTGGCAAGTCGTTATTACGAAGGCCCATTACTACAAGTTAAAAAAACAAAAAAGAAAACTTGGCTTTGTTGAGAATTTTTGGGGGGCTATAACAAAGTCAAAATTTAGAGATAAAAGTCACAAATTTGGGGATAAAGGTCAAAATTATGTGGAAAAAAGTTAAAACTGTGATTAAAAGTGAAAACTGAGAAAAAAAGCCAAAATTATGAAATAAAAGTCAAAAATTTGAAAAAAGAAAGTTAGAATACAAAGTTTGCGTTTCTGGTCGCCGAAAACACTATTTCCGTGTAAACAGAAGGCTGAAATGCAAAAAAAATCCTTTTGTGTTTCACCTGAAAACTGTTCTCATGTAAACAGGGCTATAATCTCATTGATGCTCGAAATAATCATGATTGTAAAAGGGTAAAGACACAACAGCTGTATTGTTATAACATTAAAGTTGGCCAGTGTTCAGACCTTACTGCTGGATGTAAGGTGGTTTCTGCAAACCATAGGTCTGCATCCTACCCAACAAGTTTTCTGCACTTAGCCTCCAGCCTTTTCTTCTGCCAGTCAAATTATCTCTTCAATGCATTGACTGTTTTAAATGTCGTCCTGATACCATGCACTATCGGGTCAATCAGGTAAGAGCTCCTCTGGCTTTCAAACAGGATAAAGAGCAGGTTGAAACGACTTCCAATGCCATGGGCAGTCCCAGCTGCCAAGCTCATAGTCAAGAGACTCATCTGACCAGATCTAAAGAGACTTGTGTCAAAAAGCTGCCTCAGGTCCTGTCTGTTTCCCAGATGGCAGCTCATTCGGCACCTGATCCTTTTCCCCAACCCCATTGGTGTCGTTGAAACCTTTAAAATCTTCAAAAGTCAGCTTCTCAAACAATTTTTGAAAAAAAAAAAAAAGAATCTCCTTCAGAGTTGAGATTCAAATCAAACTGCACCCGGCCTCTGTGGCATGTATGAGACTCTTTGTCGTACACTAACGTGAACGGAAGTGAACTGTGATAGTCACTTCCAGTAAGTGCAAAGCTGCAGTGTTTGATCCAGGACAACACTACTCCGTGGGATTTTATGCACTGTTCTTTTTATTGCATAGTGAATGCAGTGCACTACATGTGAGTGTACTTACAGAAGTATGCCGTTTGGTACACAGCCTGTCTTGATGTATATGTGCTGTGCAGTGTTGGGAGGCGCTTCTAGGTGGTGCCATCTTTCAGTTCTGCTAATGTTATATACATATTATACTCAGCAACTCAGTCAAGTCTTGATCTAGTTGATGCATGTGTTCTCAATCCAGAGGAGGACCTCCACCATCAGTAACAAACTGGTGTAGGTATTATTCGTACTTTTTGTAATAAAGCAGTTATATGGAAAGCTCCTCTTGGTCATCTAATAGTATGGTGGAAAATGTTAGACAAAGCTCAAAAAGAAAGATAAGTGTGGACAATTTTTCTCCAACCTTTGTTAAATCACTGACAGACATTAATAGGGCATTAAATAAGATTTTGGCCCCATCTATTAATAGTGGCTTTCAATCAGGCTCCTTATTTCAAGCAGCACTTTCTCTGAAGAGATATGGTTAATAGAGCTGTCAGTACGTCTCTTTTATGGTCTTTGAAGTACAAATATAAGCAGGTTCAGATGGCATGTGTGTTTTTCAACTGTTTACAGAGGTTTCTTTTTGTCGCGCTGGCAAAATACAAAATGCATTAAGGGTCAGTTCATAGAGGTGGAGACATGGGAGGATAGAGGCTGAAGGTTTGTAGACATTTAAGACATCACCCTTCACATTTTCCCTTGAAATAAGCTGTGTTACACCACACATATATCAGGATACACTTTGATAGAAAGGGTAACATCTGAAGAACTTACATTTACCATGATGAAAATAGTTCTTTCAACCAAAATTGAGTCCTGCCTGTGACAGAGATCTCAACAATACTGTGTAGGGTAAGAGTTCAATATAGGTCTTGACTGGTCTTTGTGGGCTTAAATGAGCCTCTCTGTCTGATAACAAGTGAACCTGAAATGCCATTTGTCTCTCAAGATGTGTCCCTCAGGGCTTAGTCCTCTATGTTGTGATTATGATTGTAGCTCACTGCCCCTAAGCAAGTTATTAAAAAGATAATGGATCTATGTAAAACAGTTAGTTACTGACCAATTAGTCCTCATAACCCAGCAGTAATGAGGTATTGCATTAGAAAAAAATTCCAGTTAAGTGTTTTTTTCCCTAAGATTTAAAAGTTGGCAAATCTCATGTTGTAGCTTTGCATAGTTTTTTTCCTATAGGGATTAATGGAGCCAGATAATTACAGCATATGGTAAAGTGTCTTTTTTTGAAAAGGACAGTATAGCATGTAATTAATCTATCTCTCTAAGGGTTATTAAACCTCTCCACCAGGCCATCTGTCTAGAAATGATAAGCCCTTATTTAATGTAGATGCCCATTAAGCAGGGCAGCTGATTGACATTAGAGGCTTGAATTGTCAAGATACATTTTGAGAATATGAGGTTATGTCAAATTAATTTCTCAAATTGAGTGTCATGATTCATTTTATGAATATATCCTAAGCCTTTGCAAAGCCAAGTATAGGTGGGGAAGCACTAGTATATTGTGCACCTGGGGATCATCATTAGAGTGCTGGAGCAGGTAATCTCCTATAAGGGGAATTTGGATGCTAAAGACGCTATCAACACTGCTGTCCCTTTCCAATGCCTCCCAGGGGGCTCCCAGGCAACAGCCAGCTGTGTCTCACCATTAGACATCAGGCATCTACAATTAGTGACCTGTTGAGTCTTTATTGCTGATTTCCTTTCAGGAGTCAATTCAAATAGCCCAAAACCAAGAAGTGAATGAATTGGGCAGCAGATGTGTTCTCAATTGGTCACATGCTTCATGTACTGTGTGGATATTTGGTTTGCGTAGGTGTTCGTTCAATCAAAACATCCAGAAATGTCTCATTCAATTGACTCCTTTTAGCAAGAATCAGTCAAAGGTGAAAATCAAACCCTGGGTCAGACAGCTGCATGTCCCTTGCAGCTTCAGGCACCGGTCTGTTTATTTTGTTTTTCTATTTCTGTCTGGTTTTGTGGAGGCACCCAGAACACAGCAAAATAGATGCATATGTCAGCACAGTTTTACAACAACTGACGTGAAGTAAAATTTCCTGAGGGTGCCTTGTAGTAGAGACAAATAGCACTTCCTCCTTCAGAAAGGAAACTGTCAAACCAGGTTTCAGCTCTTTGCAGCAACTGTTCAAGTCCAGAGAATTGTCTGAAAAATGATTCAGAGGAAACTTTAAAAGAAAAAGAGACTAGAACTAAGAACAGATATGCTTGAAATCTTGGTAATGAGAGTTCAGTTGCAGTGTGAAAGGTACAGAGTTTGTCATTTTCCAACAAGGATAACAAAACAATGAAGGTGTGCATAATTAATGTCATCATGACCATCTCCTTGCAAAAGGTGGTATCTGTATACATAGAGAGGAAGCGGTGGTGGTGAAAAGGGATGACAGGGCGAGAGAGTGTACATGCAACTATGTGTGTGTGCTGTATGATGTGTGTGAAAGCAAGCGATGCTTAAGGGAAGAGCGACAGACTGGGAGGAGAGTGGACTGAGGGAGCAGCACATTGTTCACACTCCACTCAAGACACAAACCTGTGTGTACATCAGTGGATAACAGCAAGGGGACACATCAGAGGTAAGAGGATTCATGCTCTTTGGAAAGCTCAAAGTGATGAGTTCAGGGATAAATCACTGTAATGTTTACCTGTAATGACTTAGATATGGTCATGTAAGTCATGTTAAATTCTACCATTCATCATTTGTAGTGTTCCATGCATTCTTTCAGCTCTTTTTTGTCAAGTCTATATAAAATTTACTTATTTTTTATTTTATTTTCCATAATAATGAAATGAGATATCCAGATTGTACACAAATATGTGTAATATTTGGGTAATATTAATTGTCCTTTTTTTACCCTTAGCTCATTTCAGTTACCATACACTATTTTGTAAATCCTCTTTTTTGGTGAAACCAACCAAAAAGAAAAGAGGAAAACCATGGCTAAGAAGAGGGCTTATAATCTTATTCGCTTCTGGTTCATCACCCCCATTAACCAAAGTGGCGTCTTTCTCTTAAAGCCTCTTCCAAATTGAGCCTAACAAGATTAGACAGGGGAACAGGAGGGGACTAAAACCTCTGGAATAAAATTAGGGCTCAAAATCTACGTTCAAATGAGTAGAAACATGCCTTGTCTCCAAATTTAAGTGAAAACGGTTCGATTTGACAAATGAAAAGGAAAATTCATTTTGGAGTACTCATCCTGAAGACAGAACACATTTATCAAATGTCAGGAAAGGTTACGCCTACCTTTACAGCGCATCAACAGAGATGGTATGTTTTAACAGTATATTAATGATGGATCAGAGTGTCTGCAATGTTATAAAAAATGGCTCTTTACATTAAAATGTCTGAGAAATGGTTTGACTTCTCCAGTTCTTACAAAGCACACTTTGCTTGATAAAGAACACAAGTGTATTAAAGTTTGCAGAAGAAGGTAGTGCATGCACTTCAAATATTTTGCCCTGTAGAGTAATAGCATTTTGAGATGTAGTGGAAATATAAAAGCTGTTACAAGTTATGTTGTGAGATGCACATGATTCAGTCCTGACACAATATGACATGACCCTGGACAGCGTGATATACAATACAAATGGTTTGGTACTGCTAGACACGGTAAGATAAGATACAGCTCTACAAAGATACGTTTGGATAAAAGTAGACACAGTGAGGTAAAGTCAGACACTGATATAATACAATGGGATACAATAAGACATGATACACTTTGATACAATACAAAAAGATATGTTTAGATGCAATAAATATGTTTCCGTATGTCCTAAGCGATACAATAAGGTACAGTTTGGTAGGAGGCGATGGAATGCGATGCAATAAAGTACAATACAATACAATACAATATGGTAAGAAATGACACATTTCAATGTGTGTTTCAATGTGGTAAGATACTGTATGGTAGGATAGGATATGGTGAGATTACCATGAGACATGATACAGTACAACATAATTTGATAAGGTTCAATTATGCCAATTTACACCAAGATACAATATGTTATGATCAGATACATTGCAGTACATTATGGTACAGTACCATAAGATAGTGTAAAATATGATTTGCTATATGGTAGTACAAATATCCCTGGGAGGGTTATTGGAAACAATTAATGCAAATAATGATATGAAACAATGTAGGAACTTTGACTTTCAGTGAAATGCTGCATTAATTCATCTGTTATCACAACCATTCCTCTAAATAATCAAATTAAAAAGCTTTGGGTGTATGATTTTTTAGAATGTCTTTGCCAACTGAAAAGCAAGCCTTTGTAAAAGCTGTGGGTGTATGATTTTTGGAATGTCTTTTCCAACTAAAAAGCAAACCTTTGTAAAAGCTGCATCATCTGCTCACCTTGTAAATATCAAGTTCTACTGAATGCAAAGCTTTTCTGATATCAGAGATGCAAAGATGTGATCTGTCATACACACAGGTATAAAATCCACTATAGATCCTGCATACCAGAGGACTAAATTATGCATTACACTATGGATTTAAAGCATGCTGTTATTCTTGGCAAATACACCAGACACAATACTTGTATGCTCCAGTGAGTCTTCCTTTGATTATTAAAATACCATAAGAATACAATTAAAGAATATTTAAATGTTATATTTCAGTGTCTCATTGGTATGATGGACAAGTCGTGAGTGTCCTGATGGATATGGGTGGCTAGAGAATGAGAATCCTGCTGACAAAAGAGGTAATTTACAGCCGAGTGGTGGCTACACTCAAAGGCCACAAGAGAATGGTTCATGGTATGCAATTCATTGAAATGCAGTTGATGTGCTGCCACAGTACACTAATAGTACATCCCATCACTCAGTGTGTTTCCTGCTCAGTTTCTGCATATTGAGGGCTTTAGTGAGCCCATGATAAATGCAACCTGACAGAAGATGTACAATAATGGCTACAGGCTTGATCTAAAAATTGACCTCTGATTGATGTACAGGAAAATCATTGTTGTGTTTTCTACATATCAGCAGTCACAGTTAATTGAAAGGGAAAAAAACATCATTCTCCACTACTGTCAAGCAGAGACTTCACAATATAATAGAAACATGAGACACTTGCCTCAGAGCCATTTGTCCAAATTTATAAGCCAGTGTAAATTTTCAATTTAAAATGTGGCTTACGGACAAAGGCAGATAAATGGGACCGTCATAACTTCAAAATGAATTCATATATATGAAGTACATATTTGAAAAAGTGTTTTAAGATTAATTTATTCATATTTTTTATGTTTACAAAGATCATATTAAGTGTTTATGCCTGGGATATTTTCATGATCAAGTTCAAAGTCATTTACAATCTAAGAACATAAACATTATAATGACTTTCGATGTTTGCCACTTTGAACAGCAGGTGCAGCACCTCAAACAGGAAAAACAGAAAGAATGTGTTGGTTCATTCCTTTAACAGTAAGATGCATTTAACTGAAAATCAGCAAAAGGTCACTGATTTCATCCCCACTCTTGCAGAATAAATCTGGTCAGTGTGGTGGCAGGGCAGTACAAACCTCTTGCATTATTACTGTCCAGAGGGTTTTCGTCAAAGACATAGTTTGACATTATCTGGAAAACTTTCTGTTTGCCTTCTTTTCAATAGTTTCATGAAAAAGTTGAGGCACTGATAATGTTGAGCAATGTCCAAGTTTGGGTTAACTTGAAAATAGTTTGTTGAGATTAAATGTGGCAATACTCATCCTGATTCAGTCTGAAAAGATAGCATTCAAATGTATCACACAATATCTTTGTTTATTAAAAAGATCAGAAAGATACATGAGGTAGTTTGCCTTTTTGTGCACATGCAGGGTCAGAAAGCTATGCACGGACAGGTAATTTCTAGGATAGCCACTTGTTGCCTGGCAACTGCATCCTGTCACTCTATAGTCTGCCAAATAACCCAAAACAAGTGTAGAAAATTGACCTTTCTAAAAAGAACAGCTGCCTCTGCGGGACTAGGCAGTGAACTGTGATTTTGTGATAAACGTAAATAAACATGCACAACAATCAGGTTCCAAACAAAGAAAAGGGTATTTACCTGCAGTGGGCATTCTCACTCAGGTATTTCAACTTCCAGATGGTCATCTGGGGCATTCTTGCAATCTGGCTGCAATTTAGTCAAATCCTAGCCAAGGTGTTTGTGGGAAGGTGATTGAGGCTATGAGGTTAGTCAACACAATAGCCGAGGAAGGAGAGAAGGGTCAGGGAAATGTGGCTGACAGAAATAACAATAAAAATCCTCTACTTCTTGGAATGATTTTACATCCCAGATAGACGTGATAGCAATAAATAATCTCACTGCACCACATAAACCGCCCTCATCTTGCAGGTATTAAAGCGTTCTTGAGCTGAATTTGCCACCGGCCAAGAATTGACTCCCAGATAAATGGAGATGTGAGCTCTTTAGTGGATGTGAAAAGGGACATAATAACATAAGTCCCCGCACTCTGGGTTGCTTTAATGTGACTCAACAAGTACAAACTGTACAGAATGACAAATAGATGGTAGTGTTCTTCTTGGAAAAAGGGCCAGAATGGCAACAATGTCATTCATTGAGGGCTTAGTCACAGATATTGATGCTCTTACCTTTGTTATTAGCAGTGCATGTCTTCAAAAACAGCCCTAAGTAACAAAATAAAAAGAAACATTTAAATCACCTGCAGCTATCAGACTGGATAACCCAGGTTTCAGCCTCAGCCATTGGGTTTTCAATAAATTACCTCTTATTTCAGGTAAATAGTCATATCTGTATTTTCCAGAGTAGCCACTGACATCAGCAAACAAATTCTTTTAGTTAGTGACTGTGTCCCAAAAATTCTGATTGCCTGCGTACTTTGGGACCAAGGCAAAGCTTGAAGAGGTTTTTAGGCTCTCGAATGAGGCCATAAGTGGACGGTGATTTAATCATTCAATCAATTAGTCCCCCGCTCCTACTCAGAGGCAAACCAAAATAAATCTTGTGAGAAACTTCAATTTCATCTGCTATGAGTTTTAGAAATTGGTTTGGAAAAAATTTTGGAGACAGATGACTCAAAATTGAAAAGCGTTCTCACCGGTGACATCAAAAGCTGATCTCTGTGTTATCTTTCTTTCTCTCACTTTGTCAGTCTGTCACATTCAGCAAGATGTCAGCCTCCAACAACTGCTCTTTCGATTTAATGGCCGAGACAGGCGAGTGGCTCTGTCCTCCAGGGGGAAACTGTCTAAATCGGACCTCTAGCATGAACAGCAGCCACATGGATCTGGTTGAAACGTGTTTGACAGAGCAGGAGTACTTGGAGAAGTATTTAGGGCCACGTCAGTCCTCTGTGTTCGTTCCTGTCTTCACCGTCTACCTTGTCATCTTCGCAGTGGGCGTGGTGGGCAATGTGCTGACATGCACTGTCATTGCACGCAACAAAGTGATGTGGACACCAACAAACTACTACTTGTTCAGCCTGGCAGTGTCTGACCTGCTGGTGCTGCTGCTGGGCATGCCACTGGAGCTGTATGAGCTGTGGCAGAACTACCCGTTCCTCTTGGGGAGAGGCGGCTGCTACTTCAAAACATTCCTATTTGAGACTGTTTGCTTGGCATCAATCTTAAATGTGACTGCCCTTAGTGTGGAAAGATACATTGCAGTCGTGCACCCACTCCGCGCAAAGTATGTTGTAACACGCACCCATGCCAAGAGAGTCATCCTTATAGTGTGGGGTGTTTCGGTGTTGTGTGCCCTACCTAATACCAGTCTGCATGGGATCAACGTCCTCCACAGTCATTCTGTTGGTCTTTCAGGGAGAACAGATTATGAGATCCCTGACTCAGCGATCTGTACGTTGGTGAAACCTCACTGGATGTACAACCTGACCACTCAAGTGACCACTTTGTTATTTTTCATCCTGCCCATGCTCACCATCAGCATACTCTACATGCTCATTGGCCTGCAGCTGAAGCAAGAGAAGATGCAACAAGTTTTGCAGGCTAAATCGGGCTTTGGACAGGAAAGTTTCTGCAATGTCCGTACACAGCAGCAAAAAGCACGGCGCCGGCAAGTCACCAAAATGTTGTGTGAGTATCAAACACACCTCAAGATACACTTTCATCACTTTTTCTACTAACTCACAAATATAGTTAAATTTCAACTTCTTCTGCTTTGTTTTATTCTAAGTATTTTGTATGAATGAGATATCAAAAAACACATGATGTCACACAGTCTGTGCTGGTTGTCTCTTATTCAGTAATAACTGTGAATGCCATTGTGTTTGTTTCCTGTCAAAGCATGGCTGGCTTCCCGGTTTAGGATGTTTACGGACACCCTCAGTTGCTCTGCCTCTCTCTCTTTTACCTCCCTCAGTGGCTTTCATGCTTCTGTCCAAATCTCAGTAGTGTCTGTACTGAGATTTAAAATCAGTTAACAAAGCCTCAAAGAGCAGTCAAACATACAAGCACAATACAAAATAAAAGCATTTGAAGACACAACATAACAGAGTAGAAATGGAAATTTTGCTAAAATCTGTCAAACTTCTTATTACATTAGCATCTAAATAATTTAAAATCACCCCATAAAACCAGTACATAAAGCCTTAGGACTTTTTGTAACTGAGCCCAGCGCACCAAAAATACATCACGTCCCATAATGCATTACATTTCCCCCAGCACATCATACTGTTAGGTCTGAACATGAATATATATTAATATGATAATGAAAGCTGACATCCACCATGTAGATAATACTAAACAGTATGATACCAAAATTTATTCTGATCTAAGATCAAATAGGCTTTGTCGAGACTGTCAAAGGAGTTGAAAAAGCCTGTATGTGCTTTGTTGGAAGCTCAGAAGGGAAGGCGTAAATCATGCTGCATATGCATGAGCCAAGTCTGGTTAAAACTCCACACCTTATCTCAATATTATGCCACAACACTGAGTTGTCCTGTTAGCTCATTCACTGTCAACACCCAGTGGAGACATGATTCAAATTAAACCCACATTTATATCAGCTCATCAACATGTTCAATGTGAAACACATGTTTTCTTTTTGACCAACATTTTCTCTAAAAATAATGCTACATGTGAAGAATCAGCTCTGGCATTTCCTTTCATTTAACTTTAACAGCACAAAGTTAAGGAAATTTCATTGTGTTTTAAGTTATTGGAGTTTCTGCTGGAGGGGGCACAGCTGACGTAGTCTAGAGTGATCATATTCTGAAAACCCAAAAAGAGGACAACCTCCCCCCAATCCTGCTGGAGATACTGCTAAAATACCCAAAGATACTCAAAGACGACAAAGTAGCCTAGCAACCCATACATTTATTTAAAGAAAATCACTCCTTTTCTGTTCAAAGTGAAATTTTTGAGATCAGAAAAGCATCCCCACCTATCATCACTCACTGTATCTCTGTCTCTCTCTCTCTTTCCCTTGTTTGTTCTAGTTGTTTTAGTGGTGGTTTTTGGGATCTGCTGGGCACCATTTCACACTGATCGCCTCATGTGGAGTTTCATCAGCGATTGGACTGACAACCACCTGGAAATTTTTGAGTATGTGCACATCATCTCAGGAGTGTTTTTCTATCTCAGCTCAGCAGTCAATCCAATCCTGTACAACCTCATGTCCACACGCTTTAGAGAAATGTTCAAAGAGGTCATGTGTCACCGCCAACATCACATCACTCCACGGAAACATTCACTGAGTGTCACCCGGGTGACTCTCCGCAGCACCTTGAGTGATGCTCCGCACTGCAATGGGGCAGCTGTTCTGGAAGCTGAGGGAGAAGATGGAGAAGTCAGGGTAAAGGATGAGACCTGCTTTTAAATGGAGAAAGGAAGGTGTGGTGGAGTGATGTAGCATTGTGAACACCTCAGAGCCATTTGAACAATCAGTTTTCTTCAGCAGGCACTTTTTTCCAGTTTGGTAACTTCTATAAACAACAAAAAATCTGTTCACACCTTCAGGCCCATTTCATTTTGAGTGTAAGGAGGATAAACCAATGTAAAATTTGATCTAACGAGATGATGTTGGGTAGATATATGATTGTAGAAAAGTGAATGTCTTTTATATTTACTGTGCTGTCTTGCGCTTGTCGTCAGTGGTGTAGGAAAAAAGCCACACTCTGTATACAGTAATCATTTGTATGTAACTTTGTATTTTAAATACTTCATATATATTTGAGTATTAAATACAACGCCTTGCCAGGATAAACACGATTTAAAAAGTTGCTACATGTCAAGTCCATGAGTAGCTTTTTAACAGCTCACGACAACGTTTGTGTTGTGTTCTTCTGAGAATCTGTAAATATTTTCTATTGTTCTTAGTGTACTGATCTTGTGCTACTATTACATCTGTTATTATAAAAAGCTGTTGTCAATAATAAAATAATTCCTTTTTTAAACTTTCAAACATTCCTCCAAGCTGGGAGCTGAAGTTTACATTTTGCAGGCGGTTGTACACACTACACCCACAAATGCCCCGTTTAAATGAGCTGTACAATAATGAAAAGAAACTTTTCAAATCTCTAGTTCAATCATAGAATCAGAGCTAACAACTTTTCCCGTCTTTAATCTTAAACATGGGTTGCAGTATGTCTGTTACATTGGAGTTTACTTTAGCTGAGTCAAATTATAAGGTAGCATTGTGCAAAAGTGTATGTTTCTGATGAGGCAGGCAGCTGGAAAAGTCAACCGCCCATGTTGCATGTCTAGAAAAACTTTTAGAGGGCTGTGAGCATTAACATTAAAGGGTTTTTGTTGTTTCTTGGCTGACAGGTGTGCACTGAGGCAGCAAAGTCTGTCATGACTCTGATAATCAGCTTCATGTAAGAAAATATTAAAACTTAAAATATTTTCCTTTACCATAAACACAGTGTGAGCCTGTAACTCACATTGCTTTTAATTTACTTTTCCATGAATATTTGATTAAAGCTAAACTCTTCAAGAAAAATGACGGTACATGAGAGACATATGAATAACAAGATATTCCCCTTGGCAGCTGAATAAGGGGGATACTTAACTTGAGGCTGCAGCTTGGTGTGATTGCTTTGTCAGGCTTTAAAATTGCACCTTTGCCTTTAGGCTGGATGAGGTTTTCACTCTGTCAGAATCACAATCTTAAGTCCAAGAGCTGTTGTGAGATGGATATGAATTAGCCAGCAATGATACACAACTTTGAGTGGTTTGGATATGTGGTATTAAAAAGAAGCTTCAACTACTTGACTAAAAGAATTGCATTCACTGATTCAGGATCTTCAGTTTCAGTTGCTTTCTTAGCTTTTCACAGACTCAACACTGCCCAACTTTGATTGGCAACAATGCCAATCTTCTACTCTTACTTTTCTTCTTTCAGAGAAAGAAAAGTATGGTAAGTGTAGGGTTTTATGAATAAGTATAAAAATAGATCTCAGTGGGCCATATAGCGCATCATTCATGTGTCCATCATCCTGTTCTGATAGAGTGTGAATGGGTCAAGCAGCATACAATGTAAAGCCTTGTGGGTGGATGGAGGATTAGAAAAAAGCTATATAGGTGACTTCCATTTTCCATTCCCATCAGTCATCTTGTCCTTCATATCCCCAATCAAGAAAGTCATTTGTTCTCCATTATCACAGTGTCTGAAGAACAAAAGTGACTTATATAGAAAGATCATGTTCTATTTGCTAATGTCATCACCAGCATGATCCCCCGGCAGGCTATGTTACTCATGTCTTCTCTCTGCGAGTCTCTGTAATATAGAGATTCTACACATTCAACACAGATTTGATCCTTAAAAAGAAACAAGCTCATTTGCACCAAATGCTTGAAACTCTAGGACCATCTGGCAAGACATTCTTATGACAGAAATATCTGGCACAGCTGAAAGTCATCTATCGCCAAAAGAGTTGGGGTGTGTGTGTGTGTGTTTGTGAGTGTGTGTTTGTGTGTGTGTGTGTGTGTGTGTGTGTGTGTGTGTGTGTGTGTGTGTGTGTGTGTGTGTGTGTGTGTGTGAAATAGGGCTTTATGAATGCACCAGCACAACTCCCTACTGAGTCCATCAGTGGATGGTGCATGCAGACACAGCCTTCACTTGAGCCCATCTGGAGGAACTCAAATAAACAATCAACACCGGAGTTAAGTGGAAAATGTGAAAAAATGTGTATAACCTGAAAGAAAAAACTGAGTACATACAATTCATATTGGACACGTTGAACCAACATAGCCACTCAGTAATGTTTTGCTGATATCTTATGAAGAGTTCTACACTGCTTTTCAGGGTGTCTTACTCACAAACAGAGCTTGTGTTTGTTGAAAGCAAATTTAGAAAAAGTGTTCAGAGGCTGGGGTTTCAGCTTTCTTTCTGTCTCCATCATAGCACACAAGTTAAAACTATAAGTCCCTCATCATGGTGTTTCTGTAGAAACAGAACTCAAAGGTGAAGGCAAACATGCACTGGTCCCTTGTGTCCCCTACATGTCCATCTATAACAACAATAAGTCAGACAATACCCCCACCACCACCACCACATTGCTTTCAGACGAAGAGGTGTACCTTTTTAATCTATGTGATGAGTTTTCGAGACTTTTCTTTATTCTGACAAAAGAACAGTTCAAGCTTGTTGTGGTCCTCTTTTGTTGGACAAAATTATTTGAAATGATTACAAAAAACAAGCACAGTCTCACTGCGATGAATAAAAAGTACACTCAGTACAAAATTACATTTAATGTGGACTTGCTGAGCACCAAATAATGTCTGATAATGTAACATCAATTTATTTGGGCACACACTGATAGACCTTAGAAACCTTTAAAAAGTGTCCTCAGGAAGTCATTATTCACTGAGGAAACTAGAGGAAAAAGTACAAGCCTCTTCACCAGTTGGCAGTTGATTTGATATGATATGATATGATATGATATGACGAGACATTTTGTGACATACTAAATGATATGATATAACGAAAAAAATCATTTGGTTTTATGTGACATATGACAGGACATAACAGTAGTGGTTAAATTCAAGTAAGGGTTGTCAGCCGAAAAAGGAACAGATTGTCAAAGCTGTCATCTGCTTGACACTTTCTGTGCCCTTAATGAGACCAAAGATGGAAATTAAAGTGGATGACGTTTTTTTTTTTTTGGTCTGCTGCTGTCTCTTTTAATGAACGACCTTTGTAGTCTGCACATTATTAAACACAGGGAATTGTAAAAGTCCCTTAAAATTCAGTCTAAACAATGACTAGCCCTCTGTGATGGTGATCTCAGTGGAAGTCAGTCAAAGAAGGAAGGTAGAGACACGGGTGAGGGTCATGCAAGACTTATGAGACAATTACACTGATGTGGAAACATAACAACAGAGTTTGAAAATCATGATATAAGTTCCTGATCTTTACTCGGCTTTAGAGTTTACCTGACTATCTTATTGTTAAGGGAGCTGCTCAGAGTGTTCCTCCGCTAACAGCTTTAAACCTATTTCACCTGTGGATTATCTCGTGAAAGGTGTATCAGTACATGAGTTTGGATTTATGTTAGAAGCTATTATGGACCAGATCTCAAGGGTTTTCATAAAAAGAAAAATCAATTGGGCTGACTCATCAGTACACACTTACAATGGGAATGACAAAGGACAGTCACACACTGAGTATTAAGGGTCTCAAGAGCAGTGTCATATAAGTCATGGGAAATACTGATTTGTCCATATTACGTCATATTAAGAAACTAAAATTATGATGCGGGATATTATCTATTATTGATTTATTTCTTATCAGTTATTCTTTTCTGGCCTCTGTCTCCTCTTAATTTCCCAACCACTATACTTTCAATGTGTATGAAAGGCTGTTATCTGTTTTACATGTTTTGGTATCTTGGACTCTCATTAAAGGGACAGTGAGAACTTTTTAATTGATCTTGAAAAAGTCCCATCTCTAGATATATGCCTGACCATAGTCCTTGATTCAACATCAGATTATCAGCACCAAAAAAAAAGGTTGTTTCTGAATGTTAAGTCATAGCTTCCCGGTCAGTTCAGGTTGGACTGGATTGATTTACAGCAAGTCAGTCTCTGTGACAACACCACGATGGAAACATTGTGAAAGCGATGGAACATGAGCTAAGGGCTAAAACATGGGCCAGTCTGTTTGTGGTCATGTTCATCCCAACCCACATGCAGCAGATATAGTGAAGTGATCTGTTCAAACCTGAGAGTCTATCAATAAGATGAATAGTGAGGTTACATTTGCTTTGCCCAGTAGATGAGCACTGGCAGGAAATAATGAGTAT
The DNA here is from genome assembly GCA_008086565.1 of Thalassoma bifasciatum. NCBI lineage: Eukaryota > Metazoa > Chordata > Actinopteri > Labriformes > Labridae > Thalassoma > Thalassoma bifasciatum. The sequence goes on from RPOG01000019.1 coordinate 1,122,656, forward strand.
CACTAATGTTACATGTTACTGATTCGTAATACAAAACGTAGCTTGGTACTAAACTGAAGAACAAACTTACAAAGTTTGCTTTGTTGTCACATTTCAAACAACGGTTCTACGTAACTGTTTAGGTTCTTTAGGTTTTGCGCTATCCCTCAGGTACTCGTGTAGTGGTCTTAGAGGATGTGCAGCTCAAAAATTCCTTTATCTTTAATCAGCCTGCTGTTTCAGGGAACCTTAAATCCAGCCTTTGTCTGAAACACTCTTTCGCTGCTTGGGCCTGCCCTTCCAACATGTCATGAACCATTCAGGAGATCCTGATGCCATGACCTCATAATTTTAAATCATGGTAAAGTGAGATTGTTTGGACTAAGTTGAACTCAAATTTAAATTAAACATTTCACTTTTTTTTTTTAACCATTGCTTATATTACTTGTATGTAATTTTAATCAAGGTACACCAAAGTTCACGTGTTTGTATTACTTCAGTGTGTATATTGCAAACAGAATGTAGCTGCACCATGCCAATGTTGGTTTGCAAGTTAGAGCTGACTGAGCAACAAAAAAATGTCGTGGAGAAATGTCAATTGAGTTATCCTCACTGATATTTAAAATCAAATTGGCCTTTGCCTGGTTGATTACTTTCTCAAAGACCTGAAGCAGACTGGTTCAATAAAGGAGAGCCCTGAATGACCTATTATGATTGTATAAACTTACTGACAAACTCAATAAGTTTATGCTATGTTGTTTTTCTTTTTTTCTTTTTGAAACAAAAATTGTTCTTATCTTCCATTGCATCTCTGTTTATCAAAGTATATCGGAGTAAGAAGAACACATAAACCTACATGAAAAAAATAAACAGCAGAGTAATGTAAGGTTGATCATAAACTACCCTCTTGCAGTGAAATGCACAGGGATGAAAAAAAAAGATGCAAGTCACTTAAAGCAAAAACTCAGTGGAAGAGCGGAGTGATAAAGCTTGAAAGAAATAAATTATGGCATCCCCTATTTATTGTTTAGGCTTTAAAAGTTTGTGCTTAGGCTTTCAAAAGTGTGAAATATTTACACCCATATTCCTCTGAATAAATGTGCAGTCCCCTTCACAGCAGCTCTTCTGCTTTTATAGAAATAATGCTTTGTCATTTTTCCATGTGCACATTATTTATTGCTGACTGATGTGTTTGACTCTCAGGGTGCAGTGATGTTATTATGACCTCTGCATGCTCTTTTTTGATGCTCTGCTCTCATTTAATTTATGGAGATATGCTGTTTGGGACCAATCAGGAGAGTATTGTTGCTGACTTTATTTGCATAAGTGGCTTTCATGGATTCAATTCATTTAAGTCAGTTTGAGGACTTGTTGTTTTTGCCTATTGTGGTATCGCATGTGTACCTGATGCCCCCGACAGAAATTACTTGAAACTGGGGTTCACTCAAGTCCTTACCTTTCTCCTTCTATTCTATTATAAGATCACCATCATCTGCTACATTAAGATAAGCATCAGAAACTAGAACGCTAGTGACCCTAATCCCTTGGCAGAAAGATGCTCAGCAGCATGCAAATGACAAATGTTGACTTTGACAGCTACAGTGGAAACAAGTGTCACAACTGCTGTTTTTAAATTATTGTTTCTCTGTGTAAAGATTTTAATAAGATTTTAAAGATGTTTAAGATTTTGGGTGATACACAGCTCTAATTACACGATATTCTGACTTAAGGCATTCATTCATTCCCAACAGCTCTGTCACCGAGAAATGACAATTCTCTGTGTGGACCAATAACGACAACAAAATGAGGAGAAGGATTGAAATGAAGCTTCTGAGTATCATAAAAGGGGGGGGGGCAATGTTTGACATGAGTTAGTGCATTCAAAAGTGAATATTTTTCCACAAAAGGCACATTCCTGCTGATTTATGCAGAAAATGTTCAAACAAGAAAAGTGTAACTTGATGTGATTATATAAGTGCAACACCAATAGGCGAGGTTATTTATAGGGGATAGACATAGGTTTACTTATAGGAGGAAGGGGGAACTGGCAAGTGCAAATGAAACAGTTGGCTATTTTAAAAGACTCATTTCTTAAAAAACAAACCAACTGAATCCCTTCTCCAACCCTGCCATCCCAGAAAAGGAGGTAAAAATAACATTTAGAGTGAATCGCACCCCGCGGCTCAAGCGGCTGCTGTCAGACCTACACAAACAGTGGCCATACAAACTGACAGCAGACCAGTAAAAGGTAAAACTCAAGCACAAATGACAGAAGAGTTTAATGGTGCTCAGCAAAGTGAACATTAATCCAGAATTCAGCCTCTTTTTTTACTCTGCTTTCAGCCCTCAGAAGCCAGTTAATCATAACAAACATCAAGAAGAATAGAGAAATTGAAGGAAATGTTACTCTCTACGATTTAGTACTCTTGCTTCATTTAAAGGTCAAGCACTTTTCTTCTGGGCAAAGATTTTTTATGGCAGACACCAGCTGTGCTTGAAAGTGCCTCGTGTTCACAAGCTCTATTTCAGGTACATGCAAGCCAAAGTTTAACCATTGCATCTGAATTTAAGGCAAACACTGACCACCCTTCAGATAGTTGTAAGAAAAAAAAAAGTTTAGGATCAGTGTGAATATATATTGTTTGCATGAGTTTGCGTCATCTGAATAGTTCGGGTGTTCATATGAAGTGGTAGCTGGCCATCAAAGGGGAGGAGAAGGATGTTGCCCATGTCACTCCAATCGTATCCGGGGTCCAAGCACTTTCTGCCTTGTTTTCTCGGTTTCTTGTGTTCCTCATTGAAGTTTTGTACCTATATGCATACACAGAGAGAGTGAGAAAGAGAGCATACAAATCAAAGGAAGTGATTTTAATGCAGAAAGACCTTGACAGTGAAGAAGTAATCTGAAAATAGCATACAATTTTGACATACAATATGAATACATCTTCTGATCATCCAAGCTTAGACGGTATGTTTCATAACACCCCCCACCCCATCCTCACCCTCCACCCCAGGTTGAAGCTGCAGAGTATGCATGAGATTCCTCTTCTTGCCAAAAGTACAAGATATGTATCTCCTTTTGCATGATTGGTTTCATTCCACCAGACATCCCCTTTCATCCATAAAGTAACTCCCTTGGCACTATCTGTAGGCACTTTCTCTGATCCATTCAACCATGGCCAAATCCTCCAATGTTTGTTCTTGTTTTGTTCATCTGGAGCAAGGAGGTTATTGACAAGTAGCTGGAATAAAGCAGGAGCTGTGAATTATATACCAAACATTTTGTAAGGATCCCGGTGAATCTGGGTGTTCTATTTACTCTTCCTTATGGATGTAGATGACACAAGGGTTGTGCAACACTAAAGTGAAGTTGAGTTGTAAAACCGAACCTGACTTTTGCAAACTGTAATTGAATTTTTTTATCTTGAATTTTAGAAAAAAAAAGAGCTAAATTTTGAATGAGGTAAAATACAGTTTGAAAGCAAATAAATCCAGCTTCAAAACATTAGATGTGATTTCAGATCATGCTTTTCAAATTCAATATATTGATTCAAATTCAACTTCAATGGCACAAATCTCAGACCATACGTAAACATTTCATAACTGCTTGATGATACTTAAAAAGTTAAGTCCCAAATACCAAGGTCTGTGCTCAGCCTTCAGAGAGTAGGCCAATAGGTGGAGGGTTTGTGGCACCGGGAGCCTTAAAGAGACAGCAGCTAAAAAGAAGCAACCTCAAACAGTGGCTTAGGATTTCTTGAGCAGTAAACCATGTAAAAATACTACTAGGCTAACAGAGGGACAGAAACAAGTATGAAAAAGAAAACTTCCAAGATTATTTTTTTCTGAAGGACAATTCCTACATATGGGAGCATTAGCAACATAGGAAACCATCAACAATGTAACATGTAAACTGAGTCAGCCTTTCACAAGACAGTCCATGGATGAGGGCTTCTGGGGGCTGGTGACACATTACCAGCTTAATATCCTGACCTTTTACAGACTTGAAGTCCTCCAAGATATAACACCCAGCTGGAGATTAAGCATGGCAAATTGCCAGTATTTTTTTGAGGCAAGAGCTGCATTTGAAGAGAGCGTGCAGGAGAAGAAGACCCACCTGTAATGACAACTGTTCAAGGGTCGACATGACTCTTACATGTTCAGGGACTTGTCAAACATGAAAACACAATATAAGAGAGTACTATTACATTGGTTATGCAAGCAATAAAGAGTGCATGGCAACTCTGTGTGGCAACAACACAATAGACACAATAATGTTTTCTGTAAAGAGTTCAAAGCACTGGTTGCATCCAAAAGTTCGAGCACAAAGCTCAAAATGAACAGTTAAATTAAAAATGTAGTCACATTGCTTAAAATATTTAGGTTTATGTTGATAAACATGCTGCAGGAGATCTACCATCTTTGTAAGTAACAATAATGCATGTGATGATGATTTTAGTTTTATTACAAAAGAGTACAACAGAGCATGTGAATTACTGGAATAATGATACATTCTTCGATCTTAAATATTGTTACAGGTTTCAAAATCTCAGATGAAATCAATTCTGGACTCTAACATAACAAACATCTTTTTGGATCAACCTCAAATAAAACTGGTTCTGTTCTAGTAAAACTTAAAGGCATGCATGTAAGGTAAAATGTTTATGACTAATTTGGACAGATTTTTACCAATGCAAGAAACATAGTGATGTTGTTTCTGTTAAATCAATGTATCACTGATGGTTTATTCATGTCTTGGCATTGACAGAAAAGCAAACACTGACCTCTACTGTCATGCTCTGCTCATTTTAACACAAAGATTTGTTAAAAAAAAAAGAAAGAAAGAAAGAAAAGAAAAGCATCACTTCATCACATCCAGTTGTGTGTTTGTCCATTTGTTTCTTTCTCATCTTTTGCTACTCAAAACATTCCAAAGAGCAGGATATGAATTTCTCCTGCTTATACTGCTTTTTGATGCAAGCAGTTAGTCCAACAACCCAGCTTTGTACACAACAGATGGCAGAAGTACATAACAAATAGCATGAGGATGAGAGCATGAGAGCTGTGAATTCTCAAACTTTTTGGGACATCAAGCTTCCCTCATCTGGGAAAAAATCATATCATTTTGTCAGCCTCAAAGAGGCATCAGCCTTTCAAAATCAGGAAATCCTGATAAAGTCCTTCAACTTAAAACCTTTAAGAGCAGCTCTCATATCATCACCATTATTCTTGAAGTCAGAGAGTTGCGGCCATAACTCAGTCTGCAGATCAATGCACCTTGGATCTAAAATGCCGTCTTTCTTAGATGATCACCTCACGTCTTCAGCAGTAAAAGATTCCCAGTCAGCTTCTTCCTTTCCTCAGTAGAAATAGCTTCCAAAAACTGCCACTGCACAGAACAAGCTGTCCTTCAGGGAGCAAACAGTTTGGGTAAGCATAACATCTTTCTGGAAATCTGCTTGTCACTATATACTATCTGTATATATATACTAGCTAGAACAGGCACCTACATTTATAAATACGTCTTCTGCATAGTTGTCTGTGTCAGCATCCCATAAACACTTTGATGACATCCTGGTAAAACAGAAAAGAAGACAGAGCAGGTGAATAATTAAGGATTCATTTATATGTTTTGTCAATTGTATGCTTATCTAAAAATTACACAGCCAGTTGTGAGTGTTGACCGAATAATATCTGACAGAATATCCTTCATGTAATGTCTTTGCAATTTATACATGTCAATCATATCCAACTGTCTCCAACAGTGCATTAAAAATGACAAAGTACATCTCTTAGATAGTGTATTTTAGTTAATTGTGTTTTAATTACTTAATAAATATTAATATCTATATACAATGGTCACTTACTTGACTCCTTGCCCTCTTTGTTCTCCAATGACCACCTGCACGACAAGCTTATATCTATCAAACCCTGAACCTGTGAGAGGAGAAACCAGAGTTGTTAGAGTAAACAAAAGCAACTGGATGAACACTGTGTAGGGACATTAAACATTGTAGAGTGCGTAAATACTGTGTTCAAATTGTTTTGGGAAAAACATTTCAGAAGTTAAGACTTGTATAATTTTAGAAAATTTAGTTCACATCATTTGTGTGGCACCTTATTTTGTTTACATAGAATATGTGTTTACCTGTCAGAGTCAGATTTTGCTCAGGCTGAGAAAAAACAGCTATCAAAAATTACAACAATTGTCAGATGGTATCTTTCCCCAAGGTAGGGTGACATTATTCTAAACATAAAAAAAAATTTAATTAAAATTTTTAAAAAAAGCCACTACTAAGCCTCTTGGAGATCCTGCAGAAATACCCAAGGATACTCATCAAGATGATAGAGTAGCTTCGTAACCCATACATTTATTTTACACACTCTTTTTATGTTTGAAGCAAGCATTTTCTACAATGCAAACATAAATAATGTATAATGTGCCCTTTTCTACCAGTTGAAAAAATGAAAAACTGGCTTTGTTTAAATTTATTTTTCTTTTCTGCCCATATTGAGTTTAACCTTTGAGATTAAAAAACAAAATTTGAACTTTTTGTCCCAAAGTTCGGACTTATTTTGTAATAGTTTTGACTCTATCTTCCCAAAACTTTGAGTTAATAATCTCAATTTTTTTAAATTTTACCACGAAATCTAGACTTTTATATTTTTGCTTTTTACCTTTTTTTTTTTTTCAAAATTGTGAACATTATTTCAAATTTAGGCTTTTTTTATGAGTTTTAATCTTTTATCTCGAAATTTTGACTTTTTATACCAAAATGTTGACTGTTTTCCCATAATTTTAACTTTGATATAGCCTAAAAACACATGCTCATCAAAGCGAAGTCCTCCTTTTTTTTAACCAGTGGGAATGAGCTTCCATAATATTGCCTCTGCACATGCTTCAATAAAAATAAAATACATACACCCTTTTCTTGTGCAAAAACATAAATAATGCCGCAAAATCTTAGCTAGGTTGTAGCACAGTGTCTCATTATAAATATCAATGGTCTGTAAAACAAGCTGAGAAAATCGTTTTGCGGAATTTTACAATATACGCCTGGGGATAAGTTTACCAATAAAAAGGTGGACATGTCCAGAAAATACGACGTTTGGTTACACAAACTTGAAGGTGGATGAAGTGTCACTCACTCTTTACTTTGTCCTTGATGCTGTCTGCCAGTGAACGGGACAACTCTGGAGCCTCCTCCGCGTCGTAACGCATCCCAGACAATTTTTCTCTCACAACTTCACGAATACATTCTTTAACAATGGCTGGTTTAAACCTGAAAGATTCAAAAGACGGTTCACTGCATTTTTATTTCCTTTTTATCATGTAGTTTTCATGGTTGCTGGCTAGCAAAGCTTTAAAACATACGTTTGTTCAACCTTATACCTTCAAACTTCCATTTAAAAACCCAAACTTCAATAATATAAACACGAATGATTGGAAAGGCCAGTCACGTTATCTGAAAAGTCTAAAGGTGAATAAAATATGAAGTTAATGTGGTTTACGGTCAAGAGTGTCTTAGACAGCTAACAACATCAGCCTTATTCCGCTTACTTGTGCTGGTGATTCGGTCGTATGAGGTAAGTATCCGATCCCTCCATGTGAAGTCAGAAATAAAACTTTATCTCCAACAACAGATGTAGAAAAGGTTAACGGTTGCCAGAAAGCTAATCAACAAGCACAGGCTTCAACCGTTACCATGACGACATGTTCCCTTCTTCTTCTGTTGTAATTTTTAGCGGTTGGAAACCAACTTAATGCGCATTGCCGCCACCTACTGGTCTGCAGTGTGGGACAGAAAAAAAAACAAGCAAAGCAATAATTTCAAGCTTAAATTGAGTATATTTAACTTTGCTCTCTGGGACCAAGGTGACATTGCTCGTATCCTGTATCAAATAAAAAACAAACACAAATACCAATGTGTATGTTGGAATACCTTTGATTTTCTCAGATCACACTTTTACCTTGTCTTTCCATCCATGGACAGCTCACAGATGTACAGTATAATAGGTTATAACAGTAGAAAGTGAAATATCTTTGCTTGAAGGTGCAGCCAAGGGGTTAAAACAGATTGAGAGCGTTTCTTGTGATCTAAGAGAGTTTGTATCTGTATGTCTTGGTCCAGGGCAGCCTGGGAACAAATTCTTCTAAAGGAGGATGGTCAGAGCTGGACAAGATAGACTTTGTTTTCCTGACAACTTGTCTATTCCAGATTTCCAACAAGAGAAGTTGCTGTACACAGATAATTTCACCGACTGTGCTAAGGATCTTGAAATTATCCCTTCCATGGACATAAAAAACTGAACTGAACTGAACTGAACTGAACTGAACTTCCAGGTATCATTTTCAGCATGGCAGAGGAAAATCACAGCAATAGATCCACTTCACAGCCATTTTCAGAGTCATGTACTTTGATTTTAAGGCATTTTGGCTGAGCTCATGCCAATCTCAATCATTCCCACATACCTGTAATGGAAGCATGAATGTGTCATTGTTTTAAGAATACATCAACTCTGGCTCTAAATGTACCTTTAGACTGTGGCAGCCAAATAAATCCAACATTTCAACTAAAAATTGCTCAAAAGGTAAAATAAAATCATTAACTGAATCATTATCTGGAATATCAGAGAGAACCAAACTCCTTATCATCCAGGAATACATGTGGGGGGGGGGGATTTAAACAGATGAAGGTCATGTCATAACCATCAATGCTTGAACATGGTAAAATAATTACAAACACATCAATTTGCTACAGGCCCTTGATGAGATACAACTGGAATAAGTTATGGTATTATTCCTATAAACCTACAGAAAATAAGACAAGTTCTTCTTAAATTCATTCCTGAGAGCATGTTTCTACATACAAAAAATGCTGAATACACCAATTCATGGGTCTCCTGTTCAAGAAAATATCCTGCAGCATGACACCAGCGAGTGGCAGTGTTACTTAAGAAGAGTTGGGAGAAAAACATGTAATGGTTACATTTTTGTGACACATAGGCCTTTTACTGTGCAGCATGTGCATAGGCCTCAAGCTTCTTTTAAATTCAAGCCAACCAGATATACAAATTGATTTTTTTTAAATGCTTGAAATTATCTTAAATATATTTAATTGTAGAATTAAATTTTGGTTCAACTAAGACTGAATGAAAAATGATTTCCGGCTTACGTTTCAATTCTCAAAGTGATGAGTCACTCTAACAGGTTGTTTGTAAACAGCCCATGTCAGCTGTTAAGAGTTGATACCATCCGTCTCATGAACTAATATCACTGTCACTGAGGTGATGACTGACTGGGAGTGGACAAGAATCTTTGCAAGAAGAGCAAGAAGTCTTGGAAATGAAGATTCCTGGTATCTGAATTTCTTCAATTTCAGTTACCCAAGACCAAGGTGGTGGTGGTTCACCAGGAATACAAGTGCAAGGTAAGGGTGCTTGTGGACTGTTTATCACTTGGTTTGCTGTGAGAAGTATGTTAGTATTACGTTGTATCAATTACAGTAGAGTTAATGATTTGTAAAGCTGAGCTATTTATTTTAAGACATTCTCATACTGTCACCTGTCACCTGTTTTGTAAACCAAATATATAACCCATTTACATACATTTTAAATCTCACAGTACTTATGTTTATGATATTGGTGATTGTCAAGGTAAGATGAGTTATTTAAGAGTCTGGGGTTATGTAGAGAAATAATACAAACAAAAAAATATTTATTCAAATGGCTGCATTTGTTACTGAAAAATAGATGTTAATTTAAGATAATTAGGATGCTCTGACTTTAAATTCAGACTTATTTGCGTACAGGGACAAATCAATCAAAATAATCTGGGCTAACCAGAAGAAGGAACATTGTCCAGCAAAACTTCAACAGGGAAAACTTGAAGTTACAGATATACTGAAAAGAAAAGTGTTGTTGTGCTCCTACACATTTTCCAAGCATCTTTGAGAAGTGAGGAAAGAAGTTAGACTCTACTGAGTCTAACTGAGAAGTTCTCTACCCCTCCCTGGACTTTCAGCACTGGTTTTACACCAACACCATTAAAAATAGGGTATTCCATTTTTTTTCTCCCCTGTAATGATCAACTTGGCTCTTTGATATTTTCAAGGTTCAGGTGCAGCATTTGTGGGAGAACCTGGCCTTCTAACCATGTGGTAGTACTCTTCTACATGCAGCTGAGAAATGCACGTGGAGATGTCATAGTGAGGCGTTTCCGTCAGAACTGCAAGATATGCAATGAAGCCCAGATGGAAAGGCCCAGTATCAGTATAAGGAACATCAACATCCTCATGAGGAGTCTGGTGGAGAAAATCAGGATACGATTCTACCATCGGAGACCACACAGAAGTGTCCCACCGTGCGATAGGCTTATTGTCAGAAGTCCCCATGAGCCTAATCATTGTGAGGGCTGTCAGCATGGAATCTGCTCATCAAACACCCTACCTTGGTTAAGGTCAAGCCGAGACTTTTCTCTTGAAATATGAAACACTTGCAGAAACGTTAAAAACTGCAACTCCTTAAGTATCCACCTGAGGCAAGCTTCAGAAGCCTGGGAAACCATTTGATGCATTAAAATGTGACTCTTTATAAGACAAAAAAACATGCTCTTTGCCAAACTAAATAAAAATGATTTTTCTCTCCAAACACACTGTTCAACGGTTGCATTTTTTATATACTCATGACATTCTGAAGATGTATAAGCACATAGTCAGATCTAAGTAGACTTTGTTCTTGTTGGATCCTGAAACACGTCCCAAAAAATGTTTGCACCTCTTGTTTGTTTTTAGCATTGTAGGCCAAATATAGGCTAACAATGCTTGAACTTAGAGTATTCTTAAGAAATCACCCTTAACACAGCCAAGAGAGTGAGGAGATAATTTTGTTAGAAACCACAACTTTCACAAGACACAAGCAGAAAGTTCCCTACAAGAGATATGTTCTTGCAATCTTAGCCGAGAGTGCAATCACTTTAGGCAACAGATGATATTGGCACCATTAAAAAAAACTGCTGAATAATGTTTTATCAGTTGCAATAAAGGATAACTATCCCAAATAGGAGTACCAGTCCAAGTGAAACTTAACAGACTGCAAGAAATGTGCCTTGGCTGTTTATCTTCTATTTTCTCCTGTTTACCCTAAGAGAAAATGATGATCAAAGATGATAAATCACCAATCAGTAAATCTACAACTTATTTGGAAACGAAAAACAGTATTTAGAAAATGAACAGTGGCGTGTAATGCAGCATGAATCCATGAGGTGACAGTGTTGCACAATGATCGACTTGGATTCTCCTGCAGTCCACCAACAAATTCTGGTAACTTTCGCATAATACAGGAGTCAATCTTTTTCCAGTGGGTCTTAAATATCATATATTTATGAAACGTATGTATTTATTAGACTTTAAGTTTAGTTTATTTCATGAACTTGCAGATTTGCGACTTTTTGAACACCCAAGTTTCAGACTTTTTTTTTTTTTTTTTGCAGATTGATTTTTTTTAGATATATACAACAGTGATATTGTAAAGTAGCTCATTTTAAACATGCATGCGGTGAAGGGTCAAAGTTTTTGCAGTACAACGTCACAGGAAATAAGAAAAAGCTTTTAGGTTTCGTTTCTGGTGAAACACTCAGGTTGTTTTCTTCCTCTCAGGCACCAGCAGTGACCAAAAACACTGACAGGATGGCTAAATCAGACTGGACGAGCATCTTTGAGAGCAAAACAAGTGATCTTGAAGAAGGGCATACTTGGCGTCTTGAGTTTGACAAAAGCCTTGAGCCAGACAACCCAAAAAGAGGATGGCAGGAGTACATTAAGAAAACAAGTGCATGGTTTGTAAGTCTTACTAAAGTTATCACTTGATTTAACATGAAAAATTTCGTTGCAATGGTCATTTAGTTGGAAGTCAGTTGAATAATATTTTTTCATAAAGGCTGAGTACTATTCCTACTTCTCCATCATCATCTCACTCTTGTTGTTATTCCTAATCTTCTTTGGGTTACATCCCTATCTGATTTGAGCAAAACTTGTTTTTGAAAATCTGAAACGAAACTTGAGTGTGTTTTTGATTTTAGGGTAATGAAAATGTAATTTATGACTTTGCCCTGTCCAACAAAGACCCTTATTATTCAGGATTAGCTTCCATTGTGTGCTTTTCCTTAAATCAGCAGATCTAACAATTGATGATACCAAATGCAACTTCAATTGCAGACAAACAGCCAAGATCACATGATGTAAGAGACTTATGTAGATAATTGTATCAGTTACTACTCAACTGGAACCAGATCTTTTGTTTCAATGCTTATTTCAGGGGATATAAGCACAGTTATTGCTGTGCCTAAAGAAAACTACAACAAATGCATAGTCAATCTTTAGAGGTCTTTTTACCTGTCTCAATATCACTATGTCCCAAACATGCAGGGTTATGGAGCTGTCTCAACATGCTCTGTATGTTTTATTTGTTGTTTTAATGCATACATTGAACTGTGCAAATCTTGAAAGAGATAAGGTAAAAGATGTTATTTTTGTGTTTTTTTCAGCATTTATTTTTATCAATTTCACCAACATAAACAGCAATTTTGTGCCTGTTGTAACCCTGATGTGTTGTCTTTAACTTGTTTCTTTGCCATGTTTCAAGGTTCAAGTGTAGCAGTTGTAGAAGAAACTGGCCTTCCAACAAGGTGATGGTTCTCTTCAACATGCGGCTTAGAAAGGGACGGGGGATTGTCAAAATTAGGTGTTTCCGTCAGAACTGCAAGAGGTGCGCAGAAGCCCCGATGGAGGAGCCTAGAATCAGCTCCGAAAACATCAAAATTCTCATGGAAAGTCTGGTTGAGAAAATCAGGAAAAAATGCTACCACGAAGACGTCGATGAGTTATGTCTTGAGTTTGAACACTTGCGTGTCAAAAGTCCTCATGAGCCTGATCACTGTGAAGGTTGTCTTGAAGGCATCTGCACGCAGAAGTAGAAGGAAAAACTTTTCATGGAAGTGAAGATAATCTAAACAAAAAAAATGTAAGAAAACTTGTTCAGCTACGTAAACAAAAACAAATAGAAATACTTCAGTTAACTGTCTATTTTGTAAATTTGTTTAAGGACTGTGCAGTATTGCTCTTGGCTTTTTCTTCTGTTATTCAGAGTTCAAATGACATTTTCTGCCTTTATGTCATGATGGTAAAGCATTCAATTCAAGTACTCTCCCCTCGTTTCCTCCAGTTTTGCACTTGTCACGTTCATATTTTAATCAAATGCATGCAGCATTACTTGTTCAAGTTGTTGAAGTTCTTTCTTTGTGAGCTATGGCTTACAAATGTTAAGCAAACCTCTGAAATTAAAGTCATTAGAAAAACTTAAAAAGGGATCAAGTGTTTTTTTTTCCTCTTGAAACATCTATGTACTGTAGATCTTACACAGTAATGCCAGTTGGTTGGAAAAAAAGGTGTAGAGTACATAAAGCAAGTGTAAAAGAGTCACTTACTAACTTTTGACAGGATTTTTTAACGTAAAATGAACATTTTGATAAAAAGAAAGCTTGTAGAGTGAGATAAAACCTCTCCTTTTGTCTCACCCTGTTGTGGTTTTATATGGCATAATAACTATAAACGAAACCTTGCAGGCAAGCCAACTTGCACCTTTCATAACACATGTTTACAAAGTGTTTTGAAAGTTAAAAACATGGCAGACAATCAAGGAAATGGCAAGTATTTTTTTAACCGAGGAAGGCCAGCGATGAACAAGTGTGAGTACAGACAGCACAAGAAGATAAAATTATGAAATAGAATAAATTGACACATAAAAGGACAAAATTTATAGTCTTAAGTAAAAACTTATCATATATTTTAAGGTTTTTACATATAGTAATTGGGCAAAAAATGCTCACAGTGCCCCATTCTTATCTTTATTCTATCGCCTTTCTTTTATCATTGTTACAGGTAATGAGCATACCTTCGCAGATTAAACCTTGTGTAAAGAACCAAACTTTGTAGCGATTTACTTTGAATTGATTAACAAACCTTAGCCATTTCCTTATTTTTTTCAAATCACATGGACATTATAAAACACACACACAGACATACACACACACACACACACACACTCAAACACACACACACAAAAGCGTTTTGGGACATTGCACTGCAGGAACATCTGATATCTGGCAGCAGCTTGGATCCTGAAACAGTTAAATACACAACTGCTGAGTATGAAAAGCAAACAGTTGCTTGATATTTCAACTATGACTATTCACACATTTCATTTACAGTATGACACCAGAAAACGAAACTCAAGGAAAACTGTGAGCTTTAAGTTACGTTTTCCCGAGTATTCGATGAGAAACTGTGCCATTAAAATCTCTGTGTGAGTGAGTCACTCATAAGCTGTTTGTGTTTTGAGCAGATCAGCTGTGAGAGATTTTTCCCCTCTGCTTCTATCACCACTGCGTTATCCTGTCAGGATGAATCAGTCAGAGTGGACGCGGATCTTCGGAAACAAAACAAAGGATCTTAAAGATCCCTGGCGCCTGGAGTTTGATGAGAATCTTGTGGCTAAATACCCGAATAAGGGCTGGAAGATGAGCGTCAGGAGCACCTGTGCAAGGTCAGTGCATAGGATACTGCTGTTTAATGAAGTAAAGGGGTGAGAAACAAGTGGGGAAGTTTTGCACCGGAGTCTCAGTTGTTTGAACACATTTGTTTGCTGCTTCCTGAATTACAGTGTGCTTAATCTATTCACAAAGTCACAACAGAGCTATTGCAACAAATTTAGTGTCAAAAAGGGACAAAACAAAGCAGGTAAATACATTTAAAGACAGAGAGAGTTGGGTTTTTTTCTGTCTTTTTGAGGGGAATAGAGGGGCAGGAACTTAACCCTGTGGTGCATATTGGTCACAACATTGGACACCTAATTAAAACTTATTTACTCCTAAATTCAGTGATTCATGTGGGGAAAATTCATATTAGCCTGTGTCAGGATGTTTTTATTCTTCTTGGGGCCTGAAAAAATGTTTTCAATTCTTTTTCCAAATATATATTTTAAAAAAAAAGTTATAGACAAACATTTTAGGGTAAAACAGCGTTACAACTATAAATTATTCAGTGTTAAAATGGATGAGAGAGAGTTAAAGTGTTTCGCACAGCATTATCAAAGGATTATTTATGAAATTACCTAGAAAAAAAAAAAGAAGTCAAACAAATAATAAGTCATATTTACATTAAGTTTACACTGTTTTAAGTTGAATGCTCAGTTATAAAAAATATGGAAAACTTTTTCTCATGCTTTAAGACAAATAAAAACACTCAAGGAAATAATCCTGACACTGACTTTCATAATTCATGCATCAGAGGGTTAAAGTACCAGGTTACAGTAGAAAACACTGTAACTCTATGTAGGTAAGAAAGAAAACAAAGTGTTCTTTTTTTTTTGTCCTTGATGATACAGTGGAATGGAAATCAATGAAAATGCATTTTAAACATCAGAGAAAAAAATCTGGCTATAGTGCGTCAACAGGAAGGAGATGATTTTATTGGCTCTTTTCCTCCCAGATAGATTTTGCGCTGCTATCTGTCTCCATCTACCAAACCATCTTTTTTCTACCATTATGTCTAATTATGCAATCAATAGCAAACACTGTCATCCTGAGAGTTTCAATCAATATATTCTTGCTTAATGGGCTTCCTTCAATGGGTGACTGTGACTGAAAACTAATTGAAGTAACTCAGTAACATTCTTTAGTCTGTTTTGTGTTTCCTCTTAAGGACTTATCCAGACTTCATTTCCTAACTTTGGTTTTTTATTTTCAAGGTTTAAGTGTGGTCATTGTGGAAGAGTCTGGGCTTCCAACAAAGCAATGGTGGTCTTTCACATGCGCCTGTCATATGGGCAGGGCATCGCCAAGGCCAAGCCCCTCCATCAGAAGTGTAAGATGTGCGACGATGGTCCGATGGAGACGCCCACCATCAACTCCGGGAACATCAGTGTCCTCCTGGAGAATCTGGTGGAGCAGATCAGAATCAAGTGTTACAACGAGTATGTGAGGAAACCAACCAGGCGCTTCAGGAGCTTTGACGCCCAGAGTCCCCATGAGCCTGCCCACTGTGAGGGCTGCATTCAAGGCATCTGTCCAAGGAGCTGAGCATCTGTGACTTTTTTAATGCTAAATGAAGCTGTGCTGTGTCTCTCTGGCAGATTAATTTTACCAGTTGTGAATGTTTTAGGCTAACATTCATTTTGACAACTTATTAAGTGCACGCATTTCTCCTCATGCCAGTCTGTTACGCTGGTTTTTGCTCTCTGTCGTATAAACAATCATCTGTATGTGAATCCATATTATTACTGTACACATTCAGTTTGCTGAAGAATATTTTTATTTCCTCTGACGCATAACAAAAAAACTTGTGATAAGGTGAAATAAAAAGGTTTTATCACCATTAAACTTGTCATTATTTGTCTGATTCAGTTTTATTTGAAGGTATAAATATTTCCTCATAAATAAAAAGCTATAAACATTGTTAATGCATGTTATGAAAGCCCAGTCAAGCCTGTGATTATAATTTTAACTTATTGCTAACCAGACAGTATGAATAAGAAAACAAAGAGACAAAGCACTGCAACAGCTTTGAGTTGAGTTGCTTCAAGTGTTGAGTAATTTCATTGCAAACAATTTGTATCCATCAGCTCGTTGATGGACTGAGTTTCTTTTATTTACAGGAAAAGGAAGAGAGTGGATTGTGTCAGTGGGTACTGTTGCAGAATGCTACTTCTTTCACTGAAGATGCAAACAGTGATTATGTTATTAGTGTAGATTAAAAAAAGGTTGACACAGGAAGATTTTTATAGTAGCGATAGAAAAGAAATATCCAGAAATATGATTGTTTTTTTCTTCTTAATTTTACCGTTGATAATCCTTTTTGTTATGAAGAAAATTAAAGACTGAGAGAATAGTCTTTTACACAAAAATACTTGTTTTGTGTCACATTAATACAGTTTCAGGCTTCAGGAATGTTTAAACCTGGAATGAAACATGCACATTAATGAGCACAGGGTTGAGAGGAGTTGCAGTATTTCTCTTTATCCTAACACTTGAAATCCGATGAACAGCGATCCTGAGATTTTATAACTAGATTATACTTCTAAGATCATTATCAGATATGCACTTTGTAAGTTTTTGTACCTTTGTAACAAAATAAATCATGGATGCACATAGCACGGTTGTACATGATCATAACGGCAGTGACATACATTTGAATTTTTTTGTCAAAACTTATCATTTTTCATCAGTCGTTCCTCTCATGGCCCCTTTCTTCCTTGGCCCTGCTAATGTTTTTCACTGACAGAGAAAAATAGTCATAGTTACTAATGGTGACAAATAGTACCTCTTCCAGCTCAGGCATCATTTAGAGAAAGGGCATCAACTGTAGTATTTCCTGTGTGCATGTGACAGGGTCTAAAACACAAAGAATCCCGACCAGCCATTGCGTAACTAAAGCATGGATTTGTTTGTAAGTTTTTTGAGGATTACAACATTTTTATGAGACAAGTCGTGCAACTTGTTTCATTTTAATGCACAACAATGATTTGAGAGGTAAAAATGTTGGTTTTGAGTGCCACCACAAGACATGTTTGCTCCAAAGCTGTCCTCTTTCTATTTGCATCACACCCCATGTGTGTGACAGCATTGCTACCGTGGTCAGTTTTCACCATCTGCAAGTCACACTCTGCGGATAAATACATTAACTGTGGTTTTGTCTTTGTTTTGTAGAAAACCACTCCCAGATAGAGAAACTGCCTCCTAGTGTTTTCCATTTCCCACATCATTTGCCGGAAGGGTTGCCCACGTCACAATTGGTTTACAGTGGCACCATGTATATCTTGGCCGCTGGAGCTGAATTTCGTAAGTGCAAGAGTCAGCTTGACAGGTGAGTCATTCAAATTTCCATACTGTCCTTATGCAGCACTGTGATTGTAATTGTGTGAAACTGTTTTCTTAGAAAGAGTTGAAGAGCTATCTTTTGACATCATGGCACCCAGGGGCACTACAGTGAAGGTAAGGTGTTTTTAAAGGCATAATTGTTAGATATTATTTCCAATTTCAGATTGATTATAAATTATTATTATTATTATTAATTCATTTTAAAATTGATGATAATTACTGAGTTACAAATAAATAGGTAAACTGGATTTAGTGTTTGAAAAGCTAACATTAAAACAAATTTTTCATTTTAGTGTCGCCCTCCACCAGCCTGTCTCTCCTTGGTTTGGTTTCTCATTCTAATACCAGGTAGGATTTGAGTATGACTCATGTTGAGAACCTCATATGTGTGATGCTTATTGGAAAAAAAAACGCATATAAACAAATATATGTCCCAAAAAAAAGGCATAAAGTGATTCCAGAAATAAGGAAATGTCAAAGAAAAGCACAAAAAGCACAAAAAATGATTGGTTAAAACAGCAAGTAATTGAAAGCACTGATAACTTTAAACAACTCATTGTGAGAAAGGAAATATGTATTTGGGAGATTTTTAAGTTGGGAAAAAATAAGTTCCAACAACAGATTTTTAGTGGACATCAATACAGAGATTGGAGCTTTTTGAAAATAGGGGGACAGCTGTGTCATTTGAATATCCAATATCATATTCCTGAATCATTTTGTTGAGGGGCGCACAAATATTTCAGATATCAGAAAGTTGTAATTTGTATTTCTATTCTCATGATGAAAAGCCAAGACTGAGACATCACATCAAGCTTGAAACCAAACTCTACAGGTGTTGAAAATGAGCTTAAGTTTGTTTATAATTTCATGTGAATCTTCCTGTCAGCTCTAAGCAGTGCGATTGATGTGAACTGCTCCGAGCCAAATCAACCAGCCCTGCTGAAGGCTTTGAATCCACTGTTCAACCTGAGCAGCATACGACCCGTGATGAACCTCACGACACCCACTGAGGTCATAACCTCTTTCACCATGTACGGGATACTTGGAGTGGTACGTAAAGAAAAATAGTAATCGGTAAAAATTTAACATGACATCTGGACCAAAAAAATTGTCAAGAGAAAAGCGACATATTTTGTTATCCTGTCTACAAACTGTTAGCGAAACAAAGCACATTTCCATTCACCCCACTTAGACCTCAAACTTTCACAATCACACACATGATTTTTGAACCTCATCTCTCTTTCTAGGATGAAAAGGCCCAACTCCTGGAGACTTATATTTGGCTTCATTATGTACGTATGACTCTTCTGAACTGTCTGTAAATTAGCTTGTGATGATTATGCTAAAAACAAGATGTCTTGAGAAAACAACTGAGAGTAACTCTTTAACTTGAGAAAACAGAGCAAATATATTGTAGAAAAACTTTAATCCTTTGTGGACTTTCATACTATTCTTTAGATGACAGTGTATTTATTTCATACTTGCTCTGTATGCTGATACCAGCTTTGTTGTTCTTAGTGGTGGAACAACGAGTTTGTCACTTGGGACCCAGTTCAGTGCGGCAGCGACAAGATCTCTCTTCCCAGGACAAAGTTTTGGGTGCCGGATATTGTCATCAATGAGTTGTGAGTTCCACTGATGTCCACATTTACAGCATTTCCTTTGAAAAATGAAAAGAAAATAAATATTGTCAAATCTGAGGACAGCAGTTTGAAATTAGCGTTTTTGAAACAGGACTTCATAGTTGTTTTTCTGAGAATACACAACATACCAATAGTTGATCACCAAGGGGAGAAATTGCACCCAGAACAACACAGTGGCTCATTTATTTGTGCTTTTATGCTGTTGCAGGTGCTGATTTTACCCCTTTTATGTGAAAGAGTAGAGCTGTATGGAAAAAGTAAACAATATAACCATGACTTGTCTCCACAGGAAGATTTGCGAGTGTGAATGTCAAAACTTATTTGTCAAGAGGAAGAGGGGCCTACTCTGGGCTGAAGTATTCCACAAAAACTAATACTCTTCTGATTTAGAAATAAGGATGAAGACGTTCCTGCTGTGAATATGCTGATAACTTAAAGCTTTCAACACTCTGCTTGTCTGTGCCTTTGCAGCATGGATGAAAACACTGCCCCCGCCGTCCCGTATTTGTACCTTCACAGTGATGGTAAGGTGCATGATGCTCTGCCAGTCAAAATTGTCAGCTCCTGTAACCTGGATATCTACACTTTCCCTTTCGACATCCAGAACTGCACCCTGACTTTTAACTCCTACCTTCACTATGGTAAGACAAAGAGACAAAAGACACGTTCAGTCCCACTCAGTGACATTGAACTGTTCTGTAATGTCAACATGCACTCCTACTGGCCTTGTTTTTTCACTTTCATTTTTTTTTCTTTTTATCTTAGCCATGGACATTCAGATTACCCTGGGAAAGTCTGCAGAAAACATAACAAAGAGCTCCAAGAGGGTGATGACGACCATGGGAGAGTGGGAGCTGCTGGAGATCTCCGCCTCTGCAAAAACCGTTGGAAAAGACAAAGCTGTTTACATTGATGAGCTTATATTCCATGTAGGTTGATTTTAGTAAGATTAAATGACATTTTGGATGTAGTTATAACAGCCCAATTTGAGTTCTCACTGTATGGTTACAGTGCATCTATATAAAACTGGTTATAACCAGATCTCACACCTGCGTTTAGAATACTAAGCTTTTTTTTTTTTTTTTTTTTTACAAGACTGAGGGATTCATGTCTCTTAACTACAACCAATGATTAAAAAAAAACCTCTGAAATAGCATGGGATGTCTATTACAACTTAATCTAAAAAATAAAAGTGCAGGGCACTGG
This sequence comes from Thalassoma bifasciatum, assembly GCA_008086565.1. Classification (NCBI taxonomy): domain Eukaryota; kingdom Metazoa; phylum Chordata; class Actinopteri; order Labriformes; family Labridae; genus Thalassoma; species Thalassoma bifasciatum. The sequence continues at coordinate 1,143,416 of RPOG01000019.1, forward strand.
TATAGTCCAGTGATCCAGGTTGCACCAGGCAAACCCAAGTTTGAATCCAGTATGTGTAGGGTGGTCAAACACCCTCTTTTACCCAGACAGGTCCTCCTTTTTGTGGTGAAATCATGTCCAGTAGGATTTTATAAAATTTCCCAAAATTCCTGGGTTTTTCTCAGCTTGTTCTAAAAACCATGGATATTTATAATAAGCTGCCGCTCTGGGTTAATGGCCTTATTCTGATTCACCAACCCGTCAAAGTCAAAAATTATGAAATAAAAAGTCCAACATTTTGGATAAAAGGTCAACATTTGAGACGAAAAGTCAATAAATAAGATGAGAAGTTAAAATTTTTAAATTAAAAGACATAAATTTGAGGCAACTGTCAAAATTTTGAGATAGTCAAGATTATAAGGAAGAAAAGGTCAACATTGTTAGTTAAAAGGTCAAAATTCTAAGATGGAAAGTTGAAATTTTGAAATAATAAATCAATATTTTGAGATTACAAAGTGAAAATTATGAGACAAATGTCAAAATTGTTAGATAAAAAGTAGAAATGTTGACCTTTTATCTACTCTATTTTGACTTTGTCATCTTTGAGTATCTTTCGGTGTTTTTTCAGTATCTTCAAGAGGCTGGGTAGGGGGTCCTCCTTTTGCTTTTTCAGAATAAGGTGACCTTAAATATGTGGCACCTTTCATAGCATAAAAAGCCTGAAAAAGCAATAATTAAAAAAGTGCATTAGCAAATACTGTCTCAGAACAAGAAGTGGGTATTTACTCAATGTAGAGAATGTACAAACTGATCCTCTCCACCAACACAAACTCCAAATGGATAACTCACCTGATACTTTTTTTTTTCGTCCCCAGGTTTCAGTGAGGCGCAGAGCCACCCTCTATGTGGTGAACCTGTTGATCCCCAGCTGCTTCCTCATCACAGTCGACCTCTTCAGCTTCCTGCTGCCTCCTCAGGCTGTAGACAGATCCGCCTTTAAGATGACCCTCATCCTGGGCTACACCGTCTTCCTGCTCATCATGAACGACCTGCTGCCCATCACTGGAAACACCATCCCTCTCATAAGTCAGTGTTATTGTGTGACTTATAGGCTCTGCGCACTCATCACAAAAGCACAATTTTAACTAACCTAACCCCACTGTGGTGTCTTTTCTTCCATAGATGTCTTCTTTTCTCTGTGTCTGGCTCTCATGGTGGCCAGTCTGCTCGAGACCATCCTTATCACCAATCTGCTGAACGGCTCTTCTGATTTCAAACCCATGCCACACTGGCTCCGAGTGGTTGTTCTGCAGTTTCTGGGATGTGTTGTCTGCCTTCCTCTGAAGCCTAAAAAATCAAAGGACATCGGTAAATAGTTCATAAACATAAGCTTTAGTGAGAAATTTGGACAGCTGATATCTGTATGCAACATTTATAGGTAAACACTTATCAACTCTTGTCCTCTTTATACTAGATCTGAAGTCTGTTTTGCCACAAAAGGCAACTTATGATGGTGCTTCAGGAGGAACTGGATCAGCTGTGGAAGGCAAAACTCTGCAGGAGCTGAGGAGCCTGGGAAAAGACCTACAAGCCATCCGCAAGCAGGTAGAAGATCACCTGGTCCCAAGTCGGAGCTCAGAGGAGTGGATCCAGGTGGGTTTCATCATTGACCGCCTGCTGTTCGGCCTCTACATCCTCTTCATATCAGTCAGCTTTGTTACCATCATCATTATCTGGGTCAACTCTTACAGTCGGTAGATTTTTATAAGGGGTTCCATTTATAGATCATGTGGCTTAAATGTCTGTTGATTATTTAACATTACACTTTATATTCCAATTGTTTTGGAGCCCCGATACTTATCGCTTGAAAGTTATAACCTCTTTGTCAGTTGTAGTGAATGCTTATATAAAAACATTAAACCAACTCTACTTTATGATCTAGATATAACTTTAGACTTTGTGTAATACTGTGCCTTTAAAAATGGAGATAACCTCTGTATGCCAAATAAAATCACTTGAAAAATTTCATTCAGCTTTGATTGACATTTATTTCAAACCCTATTCCCCTGTTCTAATTTTTTCCTAATTATATTATATCAAAGACCAATTTATTAGTTTCAAATTTGCCTGTATGCAGAAGTAATAGAGATTCTAAAAGCATAAATAGCTTACACTGTCAAGGGTTGAGCTTAACCTGGCAAATGTAAAATGTTTCTATGTGCGATCAGAGGCCCAATATGAAATAAAACAATGAAATGAATAATGTCTCAGATTTACAAGTAGTCACATAATCAATATAATCATAATAAGACAGAATAAACGGTAAAAGAAAAGCTCAATAGATGGATCAGCTTCAACATTCCCTGCATGCTTAGTGGTACTTCTGGCCTGATAATGATAAATTGAGGAATGTGGAATAGTACTAAAACAAACCACCTTTGATTATCAGCAACAACAACAACAAACAAAAAAAAGTCCAAAACTTAACACACAACTGAGAAATGTGGTACACTACATCATGGGCTCCCCAAAAAGAAGGTGAAACAAATTTCTTTTCGTTTTCTTTATTCATTCTTGCATCTGTTTATACTGGAGTTATCTTGGTTAATTATCCAGATCCTCACCCACATACAGCTTTAGTGTGTCCAGATTTATAGTCGACAGTGTGTAAAGACAACTTTAAGGACAGCCCTGAGCAGCAACACACCACAAAACTAACAACCGCTCTTGACTCAATGTTGATGTTTTTAGTGTTGCCAGCCCAAAGTCAGGCCTTCTAAGGCTCTATTCATCTTCATCTCTCTGCTCATGCATGGTAAGTACAGCTCATAAGACAGTTTTATTAATTTCACTGTTGAAATTCAAGTTACATAATCAATATAGGAGTATTTGGTGTATTTATACTGGCATTTGAATTGAGAAGCGAGGGTAAGATTTTAGATATTCATGGAGCTCTTTGACTCATTGCATGAGTAAATGTAATGTAACTGGCCCTTTACGAAGATCTAGTCGACTTTGTGCTTTTTAGACCTGAATACCTCACAACAGAGAGAGATTATGTATCCATTGTGTGAGATTTATTTGTTGGCTTAGACTTTCTGTTTACCAGTGTAATTAATGAAAGTCATCCAATAATAATCATGACCATTGTTCCTCCGTCCTCTGCAGCTCCCTGCAGCCCCGTGATGCTAAACTGCACTCGACCAGACCCGCCCTCCCTGCTGGAGGCTCTCAAACCCATCTTCAAGCTAAACTCCATTAGACCTGTGATGAATATGTCAACCCAAACCAACGTCACCATTCACTTTGCACTGGTTGGCATTTTGGGCGTGGTAAGCAACATCAAATCACTCTAAAAACAAACCATGCTAAAATGAACAATAACCAACAAAATATAATTACCTTTTAGGATGAGAAGGCCCAACTCCTGACTACATATATTTGGCAAACCTTAGTAAGTACTTCATTTGCATTGAACCTCACAGTCACGAGAAACGCAACACAAATTTTTAGAATAAAAATGTAAAAATTTGAAAAATCAGAAAATTAAACTAATGAATTCCTGACACTGTCTGTAAACCTCACAAAATGGGTAATCTTCTTTAGATCTTCCAGGGACTTGTGTAAATAATGATTGTTCATGACAGGAGGAGCAGGCTTTAAGGCATGGTCATACTTATCACTCGTGGCGTGCTTTAGTATGATTCAGTCTTTAAGTCATTAAAAAAAAAGGTAAAAGTAAAGTCAGTTGTCCAGCATGCCTACAAGTGAACCATGCTCAGGTGACAGGCCTTCATTGATCTGGCCAATCAGAGGGAGGGGTGTTTGTTGTGTGGTAGCTATGAAGAGATAGAAGCTAGAATGAAGTGTTAAAGAGGCTGAAATGAAGGGTTGCTAAAACGCCTGTTCAAGAGAAATGTTTTTATTTTATCTGTAAATCAAGTGAGGCTGCTACAGGGTTACAAACCTTTTAAAGAAAAAATATAGAGTAAAAAAGCAGCTTAATTCTGCTGTCTTACTCAGTACACTTTCCAGTGATGTAGTATCTTTCTAATTCATGTTGCAGACATGGAAAAATGAGTTTGTGAGCTGGGACCCAGAACAGTGTGGTTCTTATTGGATCACAATTCCAAGGGAGCTGCTCTGGGTGCCTGACATTGTCATCAATGAATTGTAAGTGCCTTTGACTTACTAAAGTGGTGTTAGCTGTGAGTATTTTATTCTCTTTTATGACATACTCAGCTGAGCTTTATTATTCATATAACTTCACCAACAGTTTTATGAATTAGTATAAATACTCTACATACATCTCATATTTGCTCTACGATGCTAATTATATGTCTTCTCTTTTTTCAGTATGGGGAAAAACACAGCTCCGTTTGTCCCGTACAGCTACCTGTTCTCTGATGGTCGCGTAACAGATCAAAAGCCAGTCAGGGTGGTCAGCTCCTGCAGGCTCGACATTTATACTTTTCCATTTGACATCCAGAACTGTACCTTCAGTTTCAACTCCTACCTACACACTCGTAAGAGGGGAAAAAATAAAACACAGAATGGGTATTTTTGAATATATGTCAGCAGAAGTTGATCAATGTTATGTCTCTCTGTCTCTCTGCCAGTTTCAGCCATTCGCATTGACCACACATCAATAGAAGAAATATCAGAGAGGTCTTTCAAGGCAATGTCGACCATGGGAGAATGGGAACTGGTTGAAATCAAAGTGAAGATATTCCAGTATCCATCAAGCACAGCAGGCGAATACCAAGAGATTCGCTTCTTTGTAAGACAATATTTTGATATTGTTATTATGTTATGGCTTTATTCATTAAACAGCAGGAAAAAAAGGGTTGTCAAAAAAAGCACAAAGAGCTCATCATGTAGCAAAATATGACTCATAAAGTCTCTAGCAGTCACCAACATAAGGTTGTATGAATCATTTTTAAATGCAGCAAAATAAAGATAAGATTCATGTTTCAGTGGCTCCGTTCCAGGTCTCAGTGAAGCGCCGGGCCACTCTCTATGTGGTGAACCTGTTGATCCCCAGCTGCTTCCTCATCACAGTCGACCTCTTCAGCTTCCTGCTGCCTCCTAAGAGTGTCGATCGGTCCTTGTTCAAGATGACCCTTATCCTGGGCTACTCAGTTTTCCTCTTTAGCATGAACGACCTGCTGCCCATCACTGGAGACACCATCCCTCTCATAAGTCAGTTTACAATCCGTTCAACTTGTGTTAAAGTCTTAAGAAATACTGCAAAAACAGATTTTAACCTTTTTTATTTGCCAGTGTCTCTCTGTCATTTTTAAGTTGTAATTCATAATTTATTGAAGCTTCTCTAATTTAACAAAGTGCTTTAGCATGTTCCACTTTTTACATTTGCAGTCAGATAGTTTAAATGAATTGAATTTGCCAAGCAACAGCAATAATTAAATAGTTTACTGAATACCAGTTCAAATATTAGAATATTGTTTGTGAGTGTTGTTGTTACCTATCTTTATTTTGCAACATAGTGAGCTAAATAGGTTGAAGACTTTAAATTTAGGTTACTCTGTTTGCTAATGGATGTTTTAGAATTATTTTCTCATTATTATTCTAGATGTGTTTCTGTCCATGTGCCTGACTATGATGGTGGCTAGTTTACTGGAGACCATTGTCATCACCAACCTACTCTGTGGTTCCTCTCACTACCCCCCAGTCCCTCACTTCATCCGAGTGCTTGTTATTCATATCCTTGGCCGCCTTGTACTGCTTCCTCCAAAACCCAGAGATTTGGAAGATACAGTCATTCAGAATCCTGATCCACAAGGTGGGTTGTTGGACCTGCAATGTGGTTTTACTCAGGTTATCAGCATTTCCATCATATCCCCTTTACTTTCTTCTCTGCAGAAATAAGTGAGTCCTCACTGGAGTCAGAGTGCCAAAAGACTCCAGAGCAGAAAGGACCTCTGGATGAAGACAAGACTCTGCAGGAGCTGCAGAGTGTGAGCAGGGAGCTCCAGGACCTTCGCCTTGAGCTAAAGCTGCATCAGGATGGAAAACAAAGCTCAGAGGAGTGGATCCAGGTGGGTTTCATCATAGACCGCCTGCTGTTTTGCTTCTACATTCTCTTCATATCAGTCAGCTTCATAACTATGACTGTTATCTGGTTCAGATGAAATTAAACATCCTAATCTAAATCCTAAATTTGTCATATTGCTATGTTGTTGTTAATGATGTAGTCACATTTTGTCTTGCTCTTTTTTTTTATGTTATATTTTTAACTTCCCATGTCTTCTTTCCATGCGTGTCTGTTATATGCTTTCATAAGATTTGTCTCATTTCTTTTGTATTGTGTTCAATGCAGATTAAGAGTCTTTAATCATCTCTCTGTTATTAAAATCTGAGATGTGACATTAATGATTAAAAAGCATGTTGAAACAGCAGTTATTAGATGTTGAAGAACTTATTTACACTGATGTTCTGCACGTTTTATTTTATTTGTGAACACATCAGATAGTTTGGCTGACAGTGTATGGTTCTGAAGGTACCAGAAGTCACATTCACACCAAGCAAAAAAAAATCAATTTTTACGGCAGATATACACATGTTTATGATGTCACACACTGTATGGGGGTGAATTTTTTTCTAACTCTGCAGTTTGGGAGATATTAAGAACAGGATTTTGCAATCCAATATGTCTTTTGAGTCAAAGTATGCATAAAGCTGAATGGACTTCTGCTGAATCTAGACTTATTATGGTCAGATTTATAAGCTTCTTTTTTTTCTTCGCTATTTCTTCTCCGAGAAAATGATCGAGGGTGTCTTTTGTGTTTATTAGATCTTGTAAATCCTACCTCTTTTTTCTCTGTGTTTTCAACATAGCAGTAAATAAATCTTTCAACAAAGTGTTTCGCCCCCAGTAAGCTGTTCACACCCTGAAGGTGGGGAACTAGAACTTTCCAGTTAAAGTCTCTTTAAAGGTCCTCTGTTTGCTTTTTTTCTCTCCAGGTCTTAAAAGTCATGAAGTGCAACATTGTGTCCCTATGTTACGACATGTCAAAGAAAGTCTTTGCTCATATTGTAAATTTTCTAATTGAATTCAAATTAGATACAAAAATTCTTACATTTTTTTCTTGAACAGTAGTAAAAAGGGTGCATAGTGGTGAAATGTTTCACACTGAATGAATCCAAAACATTTAATCAGACCACATCACAGAGAAATCAGGGCAGTTTTCAGCAGTGTGTTTTTCAGCTTTCTAACAGAGTTTCAGTGAATTTAATCTATAATCAGTTTCTTTGAGCAAAGCACCAGTCAAATGTTTTAAAACACCCAAATTTTTACATTTTGTAATTGAAATTCAAGCAGCTCAAGTCCAATGAATAGCTTGAAATTATATGTAGTAAGGCTAAAATAAGGGTAAGGTTACCTGAAACTGAAAAATAAGACAAAGAACAAGATTGTTGACTCAAAAATATGGCATCATGGTCTCCAGACTTAAACCTCAATGAGCTGGTTTGGGTTGAAGGCTAAGAAGACTGAAAGCAAAATAACTTATAATTGTAACACATTAAGGGGAACTTCTGCCAAACTTTCTGAAGAATTCTTAAAGTCCATCAAAAGACTGCCACGTGTGTTATGTTTGCCACGGGAGGCTACTTTGATGAGTCAATAGTTTAGAATACATTTTGTATTATAGGTTGATTCCATGATTGCTTCTAGGATTTTAATCATTTATTTGTTTTCTGCTCAAATTCAAGAGAACAAGTGACACCAAACTGCATAATTTCAATTTAAAAAAAAGAAAGAAAAACTGGAATGTTGTTAAACTTTTGAGTTGTAGTTGTAGAGTGTAGAAGCACAAAATCAAACTATTTTAAGATTGGGTGCATAATGTTAATATCCATAAACTGCACAAATAGCTTGACAAGTCAAAATTGCATTTAAAAAATGTTTCAACAGCAGACATTCTCGCTTGACTAGTTTTTCTGACAATGTGCAACACTGGTCACACAAAAAACACTTGTGTCAATAAGTGTGTAAATAAAAGGTGTGAAGTGAGCTGAGCCAGTCAGTCAAAAAATACACATTTGTTTAAAGTGCAAAAGTTTTATGTCTTTTGTTGTGGAGCTGATACTAAGAGGATGGCAGAACTGAAGAAGGCTGGGATAATCTTCATCTGTTTGTCATTGTTTCAAGGTAAGAAAGAAAGAAATTTGACAGTCTACTGGGTCATCAAAATTGAAGATGAAGATGATCTGTGCAAAACTAAAAGCTAAAAAGACGGTTTTAAAGTGTTAACATGCTAATTTTTGCCTAGATTTGAAATTATCTGTAAAAACAATACCTAAAAGTTATTGGGAGCTACTTTGTAGAAAGATTGTTTGGCTGATACTCATAGATAATGTGCAGAAAAGGATTCCTAAATTGTGGAAAAAGATATATAAAAGTACAATTATGATATTAACATGGGCTGCCTGAACTTCTAAACCAAATCAATCATATGACCAGAGGCAAGGTTTGCAATGAGGTTGTGACATACTCATTAACACCATTTTTGAGATGTGAATGAATGTGCCATTTGTGACAAACTGAAAAGGTGTGAGGTAGTTTCTAAGAGTGAAAGTAAATCAACAGGCGTGTGAGCAGCTCTGTGCTGTTCGTTGTGATGCTTTGGGCTAAATGCTAATGGCAGTTGTCATGTCCTTTAAAATATCTTGTGTGATTAGTTCTGAAACATTTAGTTTCAAACTTAGTTTCAATCGATTGGTCAAAACAGAGCATTTGAAAGCAGAGTAATAGAATAATAATCAACTTGCCTATCCTTGTAGGTTCTTTGAAACAAGTCAGAATTTTTTTTCATTTCAATATCAAGTTGAGTGTCAGGGGACATTTGTGATAGCGGTTATTTGAACTTTTCAACTTTTAGAGTTTTAATTGAAATTTGGACCCTGATATGAAAAAAAAAAGTTTTATTAGATTAGAACAATCATGCAAAAAGAAATTTGATAACACACCCTTACAGGAGAAATGATGTTCACAAATCAAAGAGAGGGTTTGAGCAACATAATTCATCCACACATGTATATAAGAAGTGTGCAGCATCTTCCAATAATGTCTCTTGAAAACCACTTAAAGTTGAACGTGGTTGAGTGTGAGTATGGAACAGGTCATAAACATCTCGAGAAGAGCAACTTCTTAAAAAGTCCAACACGTGTTCTCTTATTCAGAATCACGTTTTTGAAACAAGACCAGCCGAACCACTGAGCAAATATCTAGAAAATCTTCAAACACTTTGTCTTGGCTCTTTACAAATAATGACTTTCCTTTTTCCTCCTTAACTCAGGTTTTACCGTGTCACTGAACTGCAGCAGCCCAACACCTGAATCCTTGTTTGCTGCACTCGAGAGGGATCTTTTTTCTAAAAAACTCCTGCGACCTGTAAAAAGTTTTTCAACTACTCTAAATATTTCCATTGACATGATTTTGTCAGCAATTCTGGGAGTGGTGAGTTCACGAGCAATGGAAAATTCTTGCCTCTTTAAGTGCATAGCTTTGCCATCTCTATGACTTTTATACCGTGTCAGTGATCTTGAACTTCATATTCCCAGAACGAGAAAGCCCAGTCCCTCACCACAATCATATGGCAATCTCAGGTAAGTTACAGAAGGGAAATCTAAATATGTCATTGGAGACTTAATAAAACAGACGTGACATGCATCCATACTTAAAAAGACTCAGAAATCAGCTTCAGACAAAATGCAGCAAGCAGCATCCTCTAATAAAGCAACATTTTACCACAAAAACAAACATGTTTAGAGCCAGGTTAAAAGGTGGTTTGAATCTTAGCATCGTATTTCTGTATCTTAACTCAAATCTAAACAGCAGCCAAGTGGAAAATCGTTAAACTGTGCACCAAGCAGGTGGATTCAGAAACTCTAAACTGATTAAGCATTTGCAAGTTACTAGGTGATGAGAATGGATAGGTTGTGATAAAATTTAAGTAACACTAGATATATCTAAGAGTACTAGGTATCTGAAATCTGACAGACATTTTTTATTTCTCGCCATCTCACACATGTTCTCTGTTAACTGTAGCACTGGAAAATAGAGGGACTGAGCTGGGATGAGGAGCAATGTGGAACCAACAGAGTCTCTATTCCCCGAGAAAATCTTTGGATTCCTGACATCCTCATCACAGAGTTGTAAGTCAAAAGGGATTTTCAGCTGTCTGCATGTTGGGTTTGTATTTGTTTGGCAAGTTTTAATTTTTGTAATCTTCTTTCCCAGCATGGATGAAGACGTGTCTCCCCAAACTCCATACGTCTACTTATACAACACTGGACATGTGCATGATGATAAGCCGGTGAGAGTGGTCAGCTCTTGCCGCTTAAAAATCTACACTTTCCCCTTTGATATCCAAAACTGCACCCTGACCTTTCAACCTTATATACACTTTGGTAAGACTTGGGCTGTAAATGAATGATAGGCGGAGTTAAATTATGGTTTTTAACAAGAAAAGACTTTATGCACATTGAGTAATTGGTTTAACAAATTATCCTTGGCTTGGTTGCAGCCGATGACATACAGCTGATTCAGAGGAGAACAGCTGAGGAAATTTTTGAGGAGTCCACAGAAGTGATGAGGACAAAGGGAGAGTGGGAGCTCATAGATATCAAGGCAAACCAAAATTCTCTGGGGTTAACTCTGGGAGGCTTCTCTGAGGTCAAATTCTATGTACGTACTTTTATATTTATTGTTTTTTTCAATGTGTTCTCACATTTTCATTTTATTAATGGACAAAAAAGAGGACCAAACATAGATCCTTGTAGAACACAAAAGGTCTACATGGCCTCTGAAAATATGCAAGGAACAATATGTTTTACAGAAAATTTTGAAGCTTCAATAAAACTACAAGTCTCCTCATTTTTATCTTACCCCAAGATCATTTTGAGACGCAGACCCCTCCTCTATGTGGTGAACCTCCTGATCCCCAGCTGCTTCCTCATCACAGTGGATGTCTTCAGTTTTTTCCTGCCATGTGGCAGCGTGGACCGTGGCGCTTTCAAGATGACTCTCATCCTTGGCTACACAGTGTTCCTGCTTATCATGAACGACCTGCTGCCCGTCACTGGAGATACAACACCTCTCATGAGTAAGTGATACCTGAGCTTTAACTTCCTTAGACCCTGCATCAACATATTTGCCCCTCAGACCCATGATACTTCATAAGTCTTTAAAACTTTGACCCATGAGCCACATTAAGGGACACTGTCCACTGTCAACATTACACCCATTTCAGTAAAAAATAATATAACAAATAGCAAATACATAACACAAAGACCAAGTTTAGGTTTATGAATGTTAGGTCTTTCTTATCCTAAACAGCAAGGAGAAATAAAAAATTCCCTCCAAAAAAATTCTCTGATCTCAAGAGGTTAAGGAGTAAAGCTTGGATCAAAATCTCTTTTTTTGTTCTGTGTTCTGCTGCAGATGTTTTATTCTCCCTCAGCCTCGCACTAATGGTGGCCAGCCTGCTGGAGACGGTCCTAATTACTAATCTGCAGTTCAGCTCCAGTCAGTATAGCGCAGTGCCAAAATGGCTCAGCGTCCTTGTACTGCAATATCTAGCGAGAGTGGTTTGCCTCCCCCCGAAAAAAAAGAGCAACCGTGTCACAGTGTGTCTTCACCCACCCAACAAAGGTATGAAAACATCATTGTTGCTTCCTCTACTTCAGATTCTGTAACCACATCTGATTTGAAAAAGAGCATTTTGTATGCAACTCATTAGAAGAAATGTGCAATGAAAAGTAAAATGAGAAATTAAGATTATTTTGAATAAGGTCTAGACACAAGTAGCTGAAGTGAGTTTGAATTCGATATCAGGAGGGAGCTTGGAGATGAGGTACACAAAACGAAAAAGGTGGGTTAACTCAAAATTTCAAGGCAATATCTGTACTGGATGTTTGAGATTTGAGGCCAACTAAAATCTTCCTGCATTTGAACCATTTAGAGAGCTGAGTTCTACATACTAAGAATTCTGAAAATGGGGGAAACAGGGGCAATATTCAATCTTCTGACCGTCCATCATTTTGGGGAGAAGAACTTTAACACTGTGCCACATCCTCCACAGCAGCTCATAACCACAACACTCTCTTCTATGGTGATAAAATCTGCACAAAATAGACGAGATGGTCTCACAGGCTGGAAATTGAAAATCTAGATGAAGACCCCTGTAGACATGAGTTGGAGAAATGTTTCAGAAGTTTACTTTGCCATCAAAAACATTGCCATTCCTAGTTCTTACTGTAACTTTAATTATTAATGCTTTACAGCAAAAGAGTCAAGCATCCTCTCTGCCAGCGATCTTCAGAGCATGTACACTGAAAAACCCCCACCAGACCCCACGCTGGAGGAGCTGAAGAAGCTGAGCAGAGACCTCGCAGCCATCAGACTCCAGATTGACAAACATTTTGAAGGAAACAGCTCTTCACATGAATGGCTGATGATTGGGATCGTTGTGGACCGTTTGCTGTTTGCCATTTACATCGTCTTCATCTCAGCCAGCTTTGCTAGCATCATATCCATCTGGATCTGGAATAACTCTGTACACACTTAATTTACCAAGAGGGAAGTTTCACATCATCAAACCGCTGTATTTTATCATCAACTTAAGTCTGAGCTCTTTACAGTTCACAGACAGAAATTAACAATGAGAAAACTGTTATACTTTTGCAAGAAGTTCAGGTTTTAGGATTAAAAAAAATCTGATTCATTTGATAAAAAGAGATTTTTTTTTTTATTTATTTTGTTTTTGACAAGAGCTGTCAAATTTGCTGTGCCTATTTTACATCTTTTTATGTCACTTTTGTTGCCAGGATTTAAAACAAACAACAGTAACTGAAGTGTACTTACAAGTTGTATAAAAAGCACAGTGGAATAGAGAGGTTCTCCCAAAGGTGAAGGTGTAGAACAATAAAATGGAAGAGTGATTATTGAAGGTGTTAAACAACAAGTCCTGTTTTGCCTTTGAGTGTTTATGATCAGTCTGCTCGTACCTCAGTTTTGTATGTTTTGCATTATACCAATTTACAAATATGTCTGCATGAGGACAATGTATCCTTAAAATGACAGATTAAACTTGCTTTTGAACCAGTTTGATCAATTTTATTTAAAAAATCCTTCCTGTAACTGTTTTATAACAAACAAAATTAAGATGCACTTATGGAATATATCTTCTGATGTTTTCATTTATCAAACTCCTGTGTCTGTACTTTTTGTGTTTGTGTGTGAAATGCAGAATATGTGAGGAGATGCATTTGTAGGCTGATCTAAAAAGTTTCATGATTGTAAGTTAAGATTTGTGTTGACTGAGTATTATGTAGAGAATTAGCATGTAGGTGTTACAGCTGAGGTTTCTCTAGAGAAATGACTTAATGCTGTTCGGTGTCACAAACAGGTATACATTTTGTGTGTGTGTGTGTGTGTGTGTGTGTGTGTGTGTGTGTGTGTGTGTGTGTGTGTGTGCGTGTGTGTGTGTGTGTTCTCTTAAGCCTGTAGAATCTGTCTTTGCTTTAGACTCTGTTTGTTAATGGATTGTACGGGATGTTTGTTTCATCAGAGACATCCAGGATGACTCCAAGTCAACAGAGAATCAGCACATTCTCAGGTTTACTCCTTATCACAGGTAACAATACCTCTCTTTAAAAATCCTTTTAAGATTGCGCAGTTTTGTCTGCATATTGTAATCCAGGCTGAACAGAAGTGTACCTTTCTTTCTCCAGGTTATAAAGTCAAAATGAGCAAAAAGTGGTTGCAGAAGTTTTTGATGTCTGTGTCAGGTTTAGATAATACAAGTGCATCAGGAATCAAATTACAACAGCTTTATGTAACAGTAAGAGAATTAAATTGTAAAGCTCAAACTTTGACCTTATTGGAAACATTTTGAAATTATGCTCAAATGTTAATTCAAGTATTTTTAATTATTACATTCATGTTTAACATCAGTAACATCTTGGTTTTTAATCACAAAATAATGTTTTTGAGATGTCAGTTAAATATTACAAGATTAACTTTAAGCTAATTTTCTGTCTCATCTCTTTGATTTTCGTATGTTTATGATGATTTACACTTTAGTGAATTTGATGAGATAATTGATGAATGTGGGGTTTTTTAACTCAAGCTTGGTACAATTTGTTCAACATTAAGTTGAGCTTTCTAATCAGTGAGCTGCTTAAAAAAGGTAGTTTCAGAAACAGGCTTTGAATGAGTTGAGGTAAATGTAAGTGTTTCTTTAACCTTTCTCTCTCATTAGTGTCTTTGTGTCAATGTAAACTGTCCTGTGAGGAAGGGCACAGCGGTCCAACTTATGAGTCCATGCAGGATGTATTTGATCTGAAACCCTTCAGACCCGCCGTGAATCTCAGTAATCCCACCATAGCTAACATTTCCTTCACCCTGTATGCTGTCCTTGGAGTGGTGAGTTTTTTCAAAAATGATACTTGAAGCAACTTGATCCAGATTTAAAGACAGAGCAGCCATGCAGTTTGAAAGCTCTAACTTGTTGTCTACACTATTTTAGAATGAAAAGACACAAATTCTCTCAACCTTCCTGTGGCTGAGACTGGTAAGTAAAGAGGTTAAAAGACACCCCTCAAACTCTTGATAAAACAAACCATACCTCGCATTTACAAAATGTCAAATAAGCTGAGTGATTTTTATGGTGAATTTTTTTATTTTGTGAATATACTGCAGTATTGGCACCATGAGTTCCTGGTCTGGGAACCTGATGAGTGTGATGGGGTCACCAGGATCTCGCTCCCTGTGAAGAAGCTCTGGTCCCCGGACATCATTGTGTATGAGTTGTAAGTGCTCCGGGTTGTGAACAGAAACACATTAGTGCCTTGTAAATTGCCTTGTTAATGCCTCCCCCTTACTCACATAAGCAGGGGGCTTGTGTAATCTGAAAAGAGGCCATACTGCATGTGTTATTATATTTCTCCTACTTCATGCTGGACTTTCTCCTTACCAACCTTACAGTGTGGATGATGATGTTTCCCAAGCGTGTCCGTATGTGTACGTGAACCACACCGGTCACATCCGCTGGGACAGAATGCTTCGGCTCGTCTCCGCCTGCAACCTGGAGATCTTCAGTTTTCCTTTTGATGTGCAGAATTGTACATTTACATTTGGCTCCTACATGCACACCAGTGAGAAAAAAAACAGTCCCAAAACACATAAGTTGACAAATGAATCCTTTAAACTGAGCTGATTCATGCATTTGTTTCCCTTTCTGGTTGTGTTTTTGTCCTTCACAGTACGAGACGTGAGAGTCAGTCCGGCTCTGACATTCACAGAGATGTCTCGAAATTCGAAACGTTACCTGGAGGCCAGTGGAGAGTGGGAGCTGGTAGACATACTGGGGGAGACCTCAATCCTTCAGTTTGGGATTGATGAGTGGGACATCATCACCTTCTGGGTGAGGGTTCAAGTTTTCTGTCCCGTGATCTACAAAGAAAAAAGTAAAGAAAAAAAAACTTTAAACCAGTTTTTTACATGATATCTGTTTAACCTAGCTTGATGAGTACAATGAAAAAGCATCTGCTAAATGAGATTGCACAATTGTGGATTGAGAAGAAATTGGAGAATCTGGCTCAAGCACATTGCTCAGTTTTTTATGTCTAAACTTAATTTCTTTCTCTCATTTTGTCCCCCCAGAAGACAAACACTTTTAGAGCTAGTTAAAGCCCATGGTACACCACTTCTGTGTTTTTGAATAAGGGCTGAGTGTAAAAACAATCAATTAACTACGAGGTGTCAGTATCACCATTCTAAACTCAAATAACAGAAAGACCCAAACAATAATGACTCTTGATAAAATAAATAAATGTTCATTGCTACTTTTTAACATTGCAGCACTTCTGAATGTTTAACCAGGTGGTCATAAAGCGACGGCCAGTCCTATACGTGGTCAACCTGTTGATCCCCAGCTCCTTCCTCATGCTCATCGACATCCTCTCCTTCTACCTGCCGCCTCACAGCGTTGACCGCGCCTCCTTCAAGATGACCCTCATCCTGGGCTACACCGTCTTTCTGCTCATCATGAACGACCTACTGCCCAGCACAGCCAACGGCACACCCATCATAGGTCAGAGAGGGTGACATGTATGAGTTATATTAGCTGAGTGTTTATAAGGAGAACTGCTTTTGGGCCACCTCTGTTTTCTTATTTCATATCTCACATGTACTCAAGGAAAAAAGAGGTATTTGTGTGCATCTGCTTTTGTTTGTGTATCTAAATGTCCTCAATCCTTTGATCTAGGAATCTATTTCTCTGTGTGTCTGGCCCTCATGGTCATCAGTCTACTGGAAACTGTCATCATCACAAATGTCCTCCATCACAACTCCATGAAATATCGCGAGGTTCCAAACTGGGTCAGGGTGGTTGTCCTCAAACACATCGCCACCCTCATTTGCTACAGATGGCCAGAAGACATGCAGCCTCCTTCTACATGGCATAAGGACAGACCTGACAGCTCAGAGAGCAGCCATCCAGGACCCTGGATCATCCAGCCAGCCAACCAGGCCCCTGCAGAGAACCCAACAAATGGAGGTAATCAAACTGGTTCAGTCAGGAAAAATACTCACCTCTCTGTAAAGAAAGTGTTTGTGATCACCATCTCCCTTTCACCTCTGACTCTGATTTCTCCCATCAGGCATAGCATCACTGCCTGAACTCCAACAGATCTGTCAGTACCTGGGCGACCTCCGCGCCCACCTCACCTCGCTCCAGAAAGAGAGCGAGCTACAGGACCAGTGGTGTCACGTGGGATACGTCCTTGACTTCCTACTCTTTCGCATCTATCTGCTCCTCATCTCCTGCTACGCCCTAGTGATCATTTCTATGTGGTGTATCTGGATCAGCCAGTAGTTTTGTAACGTGGGCAGACGTAAACAAGGGCTGGGCAGATAGTTTATACAGAACTAGAATCATAAGACAGAATTAAATAAATAGTTATTTGTTTAGCTAGAAGTTCCCGCAAGACTTCTGTCAACCTTGGTCTTTGTTTCGTATCATTTTACAAGGAAACAAAATGTACGTCCTGGTTTTGTATTACTCACTGTTTGCAGTGAAAACTGTGTAATAATAATAATAATCACTGTCGTAAATGTATTAATTATTTCCATTCTCATATATTGAACAAAGAGTAGCCTAACTCCTGGCACATTTGGGTCATAATCTTTGAAAATATATTTATGTAGTACAGCTTTTTAGACATGAAATTATCATTTTTCAAACCATAAGACAAGACAACTTTTCCAGTTCAATAAACCCTTCATTTTAGTTCCCAAAATCAATTCACATTGGTGCTTTTGACTAAATTTCTATTCATTAAACATTGTTTAATAAAAACTGGTGACCTGGTAAGAATTGGGTGAACCTGAAAATGGAAACTATCTAATGAGGTTTAAGTCACAAGAGTTACGTCCTCAACCCTTATGTCTTTGTTGGGAAATTGAAAATTTTTTGTTCCATTCTTCTGACCTTGAACCCAAAACCTGTTGTCCAATCCAAACACTTATTACACCAACAAATACAAACACGTAATATACCCAAAAGGCGTCGGTCACACCTCAGCACGCATAAACCCAGAGTCAATATTAGCTGTGGGAGGAGTTTACATATGTCATGTTCCTCATGACATGTCATTTCTGAGAAGAGTGTCTCAGTCTAATGGACAGGCAAAGGAAATTACAGGGGAAAGATGTGACTGAGACTGAAAATGGAGGGAAAAGGAGCATGGCTAATTCTGATCAGTTTCATGATGCTTCATGGTAAGGCTGAAGAAATTTTATTAATTTATTATTGAGCAAAGAACCTCCTCAAAAATAAGTTTCATCTAGAATTTACAAACACTAGAAAAAGACTAACCTAACCTGTCTGGTCCCACTTGAACTTGAAATTTTACTTTATTCAGACAGTGAGTGAATCAGCTGACATCTTAAACAGTAAGTGGGTCCATAATTGATCTTACTCCTTCTTCAGGCGGTGTTAATTTGCTCTCAGTAGTTACATCGTCGAGATTATCAAGAACAAGTCTGATCTGAAACATAACGTATGCATCTTCAAATAAGGCACACTTAAAGTGAGACTTGAGAGGTTTTAACTAGTTTTATTTTATTCTTATTTTTCTGAGAACAGTTCAGTGGGTAGCTGAACACTGAATGAGTGTGAAAGCCTGATATGTAACAACAACCCAAGATGTAATAAAAAAATCAAACCTATTGAAACCCAAAATTAAATAACCAGTCGATAATGTAACAAAAATGCCCCATCCCAAAAAAAACCTTGTCACATTTTAGGACAAATATTACATTCTGGGTTTAACTTCAATTTTTCAATTATATTTTGGACTCAGAACTTTTTTTAGATTATCGACCAGTTTTTGCATTTCAGGTCTTATTATATTTTCTTGATTACATTTCAGGTCATTGTTACATATGAGGCTGTAACAAAGGGAGTTACTTTTATTGACACAGGGGATGGTTGCGTGAAGGTTCCTCTCTTGAACAAGGCCTGTCAGAGCCCAATATTTAACTATGACCTGAAATGTAACAATGTCCCAAAATGTAATAAAACCCAAAATGCAATAATTGTATGATAATGTATCAGAAGTGCTGTGCCCAAAATGCAATACAAAAAAATTTAGTAAAACACAAAATGTAACAAGTTTTTACATTTTGGGCAAGAAGCTGTAACATTTTGAGCTAAGCATCTGTAACATTATTTACTAGTTATAACATTTAAGGTTGTTATTACATTCTTTTAAATTACATTTTGGGTTGTTGTTTCATTTTGGGTCATTGTTACAAATCAGGCTCTAACTAGGCCTTGAAAACAAACAGCAAATGAGTACACTAGTTGTTTCAGAAACTTGATACAATTTTTTTTTTGTTCAATTAGACAAAAATACATTAAAAATCAGAGAAATCAAACTAAGTACAACAGTGGAGCTTATGGGTTTTAACCCCACTTCTAACACTTGCCCATCTTCATCAGCCAAAACTGAAACTATGAGATATTTACCTGTGGATTTACATTGCCTACAGTTATGCTTGAGTATAATCCTAACCTAAATATGTTGGTACAGCCAGAGGCATTTCTGTCTTCAGAAACGTGTCTATGATCACAAAGTTTTTTTGACAGTTTTTCAACACTGTTTTAGATCAAGATGCTGCTAAAAGATATCCAGTGATTTGTGGCATTGTTCATCATTATCTCTACAAATCAAACACTCAAAGTGCTTTTTATCAGGGATTGATAGAAGTTATGTATTGCTGGGAAATGAAACATTTTTTATATCAGTCCCTTTGTGTGCTTAAAAATAAGATAAGATTTATTCTATCATCAGAGAAACAGAAACCCTGTAATATTGCTAATGCTAAACATGTTAAGCACCGTAGTTTTACACACTGCCTCCTCACTTAAACCGACATCCTGAAAGGATGTAATCCAGGAAATGCAGCTTCAGCTTAAACTACAAACTTAAATAAAAGGTGTAGCAAAAAACCTTGAAGAAATCTTATTATAATTGGTCGCCAGCTGTTTGGTTGTACCTTTTCAGACTATACTTTCAAGGAGGTTTATTTTTAATTATATGCTAATAAACAAGGTGTTTTCAGGTATTACCGCAGCGTTGAACTGCACCAGCCCAACCCGTAAATCCTTGTATCAACAACTGGAGAAGGAATTATTCTCTCAAAACCTGGTTCCTCCGAACAACAACTTTTCAGAGCCACTCGAAGTGACCATCAGTATCACTGTGGTGGGACTGATAGGAGTGGTGAGTCCTCATACACATTTATTTGAGTTCACATTTACATCATCAAAGTCACAGATAATGTGCATCACTGCCTCTGATTCACAGGATGAAAAAGCCCAAACCGTAACAACAGTCATATGGCAAATAATGGTGAGTTAACTACTAGACTTTTTCTTAATTTTCCCAATAAAACAACCATTGTCTAAACATTCTTCATGCTGTAGATGTTTGAAGTAAGAAAAAAAACACTAAGATGTGTTATCTCAGATAGCCACTGAGATTTCGATAACTGACTAATTATCATGTAAATTGTTTCAATGAATTCATAGCAGAAAAAGACTGAAAAAAAAACAGCATCAGGGCTCAAACTTCGGTTATATTGTAGTTACATTTCTTCTTTTGTGTTTGATGTAGGAGTGGCAAATAGACGGACTGAGCTGGGATGAGGAGAACTGTGGAACTGAAAGAGCCTCAGTCCCTCGTGAAATGCTTTGGGTTCCAGACGTTCAAATTGGAGAGTTGTGAGTCCAACAACAAGTGACAATGAGTTGTCACTGTCCTTTTTAATCATAGTGTAAAAATAAAATAAAAATATTGAAGTAAAAACACTGAAAATTAGCCCCTTTAACATTCCAAACAACAAAACCCATCTACCACTTCACACTGACCGGACAAAAGCTATTCCTGAAATACTGTACTGTTTGATGTCTGTTTCTTTATTTGATCTTTCTCTTTTTTAGAATACATACATGAATTAAAATAGAGAGCATGTTTAACTTGTGAATAACTTAATGCTTGCTGTATTCTTGTCTTTTCCAGTATGGATGAGGATACTTCTCCAAAAACTCCTTATGTCTACTTATACAACACAGGACACGTTTATGATGATAAGCCGCTGAGAGTAGTCAGCTCCTGCCTATTAGAAATCTACACTTTCCCCTTTGATATCCAGAATTGCACCCTGACCTTTGGAGCGTATGTTCACTTTGGTAAGACGAAGTATATAATAATACAGCCTATAAAATCAAATTCAAATTTCCCTTCAGGCTTTTGCGAACTTGTAACAGAACTGTGAGATGATTTTATTTCAGCTGATGACGTAAAAATGGTCCAAGGCGCCACAGCTGAAGAGATCCTGGCCGAGTCCAGAGAAGTGATACAGAGTAACGGCGAATGGGACCTCGTAGCCATCCATGTCGTACCTTATGACCTGGAATTGGAGGATGGAAGCTACTCACAGATTGCATACTATGTGAGCACTTATATAACACCTTTTTGTGTTCTTTGAACTAAGTGAAAAAAATGGGGAAAACTGCAGAAAAAGCTACATTTGTTTGTCCTGTTGTCAGGCACTGCGTATGCAGCTTTGGACTGGGTATGTAGAGGGCTACCTTAGCAAGATAACACACTGCCATTAGTTCAAAAAACCCTCAACTAAATAGTTTAAAATAGGTCAACATGAAAGGATGAAGTCTGGCTAAAGCACCTGTATCTTCTCCATAGCTCACCATGAAACGCAGGCCAATCCTGTACGTAGTAAACCTGCTGGTACCCAGCTGCTTCCTCATCGCGGTGGACCTCTTCAGCTTCCTGCTGCCTCCTCAAAGTGTGGACCGATGTTCCTTCAAGATGACTCTGATCCTGGGCTACACAGTCTTCCTGCTCATCATGAATGATCTGCTACCTGCAACTGGGGAAACGACACCTCTGATCAGTGAGTGTCACCTGGAAAACAATTTTTATTAAAGATAAGATACACTTTATTCATCCCTCAAGGAGAAATTCACATTTATTTTCTTTATCAAAATTAAAAAGCTAGGCATCCTCAGTAATACTGAGAGAACTAAAATGAGTCAAACTTATACTATTAGACAAGAAACTATGAGAGAAACAATGCTTCAAACACTCAGTCAAACTTCATGGATACGAACCGTATAAAGTAGGTTAAATAAAACCACCTGATCTGGCACTTAAGCAGAAAATCATCAGTCATCTTAATGAAATGAGTTTTTGTAGAGCTACATCATACCAAAAATGACCAAGTCCACTGTTGTAACAGATTCTCAACTAATTATTGTTCTATAATTCGATAATTAAAACCCCACCCTTTTTATTGTTCTTCAGATGTGTTCTTCTCCCTGAGCCTGGCCCTGATGGTGACCAGCCTGTTGGAGACGGTGTTCATCACTAAGGTCCAGTTCAGCTCCAGTCAGCACAGCAAAGTCCCAAAGTGGCTCAGTGTCCTCGTGCTGCGGTATCTTGCTGTTGTTGTCTGCCTCCCGCCAAAGAAGAAGTGCAACCGGGTCACTGTTAATCTTAACCAATCAAAAGGTAGTTATTTGATGTTTTGTTTTTTCAGTCTGCCCTGACAGCTCCTGTTTAAAGAAGCCCACTTCTATCATATTTAAAAAAGTAAAAGTGAAAAATTAGCTTTGGCTGGAATTTTTTTTGCAGGGATTTTCCCCAAATTTAAGATAAAAGTCAAATTTCTGAAATAAAAAGTAAAAATGTTGACTCTTTTTCTCAAAATTTCATCTTTGTCCCCCCTCACAATATTATCTCAGACCCTCTGTCACAAAATTTTGACTTTCTATCTCAGTGTTTTGATTTAACTAAAAATCTCATCTTCTTATCTCATAAATTTGACTTTTCTCCCATAATTTTGGCTTTATTATCCCAGATCTGTAATTTAAAATCTTCAACTTTTTATCATAATATCGATTTTTTTTTCTATCTCAAAACACAGGCTTTTGACCTCAAAATATTTACTGAAAATAGACCAAAAAAAAAAAGTTCACCGAGCCAAGTTTTCATTTTATTTTCTCAACTGGCAGAAATGGACTTCCATACATATTCTTGTCCATCAGTTTGCAAGAAGTTCATTGGGAAATTACTGGAAGGACAAAAATTTTCTATTTCTTATTTTAAAATAGGAGAGAAAAAAACACTCTTTAAAGACAAAGGAAGAAAAGTTTACTTGGGGGGGGGGGGTCCCTAAGTGGACTACACCTTTGATAGAATAACAAGGTTTTTAATTGCTAAAATTACTCAAACAACACCGTTTTGAGGTATCATTCAATTACATACTGTATTTGTCAGATACAAAGGTTACATGAGCTGGAGGTCTGACCACTTTATAAAATTTTACAACTGGTTAAGATGCTTTTTATATTTGACACAAGTATGGGTAACAAGCTCCCTACATTTATTGAAAATAAGTGGGTTTTTTTGTTTTGTTTTAATCAGAACCATCAATGAGCCCCAGCATCAACAGCATCTCTTCCAGTCATCTCCCCGGCATTTCTGAGGATGATACTCTAGGAAAACCACCTATGGGCCCACTACCCCCTCCAGCCAAGCTGGATCCAGTTGTGGACGAGCTGAAAAGGCTGAGCAGAGATCTCGCAGCTATCCGCATGCAGATAGACAATCACTTCAAGGGGAACGACACCTCACAGGAGTGGCAAATGCTTGGTATGGTCATTGACCGCCTGCTGTTTGGTTTATACATCATCTTCATCGTGGTCAGCTTCATCACTATCATCAGTATCTGGATCTGGAACAATAACCAGCCGATATAATTTAGCAAAGGGTCAGAAGATGGATTAGAATCATAAAGACATCAGGAACAATCAAGAAAATAACTTCACCTTTTCACCTTTGTAAACACACACAGCACTGGGGAACAGGTTTATTCACTCTATCATAGTGCACAACATGACTTCAAAGTTTCTGGGCAAGTTTGCTTGAGCATGTAGTGAAGTTTAAAAGAAAACCATTATTTTTCTGTCATTCTCATGCTGCAGCGTAGTGCTTGCATTTTGAGTATCCAAAAGGCAGCTAACAGAGCCAGACAGCTGTAGCAAACATTGCGCATTGTTCTTGTTTCCATTTGTTTGCTGCTGAATGTCAAACAAGACTTTGTGCCACAAATCTCACATAAAACCGTTAGACTTGAGACATTCCAAGTCAAACTGTCCTGTGATTATACTTTGGATGATTTACCCTCAAAAATTATACACAGATTTAGCGCTTACACAAAGAAAATTGAAAAAGACATTTTACAAAAGGTTATGTTCTTGTCGAAGTTTTCAATGAGTGCAGTGTATTTGGCGTTTTAATGCTGGTTGAGGCTTCTTAAACATGTCGTGTTCGACTCTGAAACACAGGGACGGGTTGCTGTAGCTCAGGTCCCAGGTGGAGGGGTCAAAAAATGAAACATGACAGTTTTCAGAGTTATGTTTGTTTTTGAGATTTGTTGGGCATAGTATCAGTTTTCAGGCCTTTTATCTTTACTTACAGTTACAGAATTTGTTTGAATCAAATATACTGAATTTGATATTTAAATTATTAGAAATTAAGGGGTGGCAATAGGAGAATACAAATGCCAACATGTTTAGTAAAACTCCAAGATGAAAACTCATTTTTAACAACACACAGTGTTGCCTCATAATAGCTTTAATTTTTGTAAATACATTTGAGTTTTTTTCAAACTGATAGCATGAGAAGCATGATACAGTAATGAGGTTTACTGATTTCACTTGAGAAACGGACACTTACCTGCTCCTTCTGCAGGTAATACTATATCTGCCAGTCAGTCTGCTGAATTAGGTGACAGCTCTATCAAAATGCTTACAATGTCAAAACTTGTCCTCTGGGTGGTGCTCTTGCAATAGTTTTAACAGAATGATATCTATCAACTAAAGCACTTCAGTATTTTTGCATCTGCTTCACTCCTCCATAAGTTTCTTATCCAAATTTTTTAGATTGACAAATAGCACTTTACACACCAAAAATCATAGATATATGCCGTATGCATTACTCTGAACTGCTTTAACTTACTTAATTTAGATTCATATTATCAGGAACTTTTATTTTCATATCTTTCTTTCTGTTGGGAAAATGCAGAATGTTAGGTTTTGTATTGCTACTTTAACATAAGTAAACATGTATGCACTTCTGACTTAAATGTGTTTTTTTTTTTAAATGAAGCTATGTTTGCACTTTAAAAATGGGTCAATAATCATTGGTTAAGTTTGGGTTGAATTCGAAAGCTTTGGTTTATCCACAGAAAATAGTGTACTTCTCTAAAAATCTACTGGCAAGTTATTCATCAGGCTTTCAGGAAGTTGGTCAGCAAATGTGATAATAGGAAGTATCTCGAACAGGCAACAACTAGAGCAAAAGTGATTACAGTCGACTTAGTGAGTCATTTGAGCAGTTAGAGCCAGTTCTCAATTGTTTCAATATGAATTCGATATAAATAAGGGTAAACTGGTGAGAACCTCAAACAAAATTTAACACAAACATTAACACTTGTCAACAGTCTAGCCAGTCTTTTATTGTCAATATAATTACAGAACAAAGGCAAATTATCACAAATAATTAAAATAACAAAATCAAGGTTTTTAATAACAGACACTTCAATCTGTAGTGCACTTTAAACCCCCACATGACTCCATGTTAAAGGCAGACAAAACATAAAATAAAAGAATCAATCTGATGAGCGGACAAGGATTCAGACAAGAATCACTTTGTTCAGTGTTTTCTTTAAAGGAGCCTCACTACTGCAGGATGAATTTTTCAGGGAGATGTCTGTGACTTTTATTGCTTTTGTCCGTCTCATGAAGGTTTGATCTCAGAGATGATTGTGCACATAAAACAAAGCCCCTTTTATTCTGGAGCTTTAATCATTAAAAATGTAAGTGCTGACATTGAGAGCAAACCTCAGGTCTGTTTAGTTACCAAGCAAAATCAGAATGTAGAGATTTATTTTTAAGTTATCAATTGTAATTAGTAAAAAAGACTAAAATTTCAGCTAGCCCAGTGGCTCCAAGCCTTAGATGGATGTGTGGAGAACAAAGTATGAGAAAACTGGGAGGATTAGAAATTAATTTAAAGGAAAAGTTTGACTATTTGGAAGGTTTAATGACACCACTCTCTCGTGTATTGACATAAAGTTATGAGTCTGTTAGTTTGACATGGTCTGAAATAAATCCAACAAATAAGATATAATTGACTTGTTTCTAGAGTGAGATGGGTAGAGAAATTTTATATAAAAACCAGTCTAGATTTTAACATATTTCCAATCTTTATGCCACGCTAACTAAGGTTGGAAACCACTGGGCTCAACTTTTAATAAGTCTGTTTGAGAAGAGATCCTACTTGCATAAGAAGAATGACAGTCCAAGGGTATTACTTGCTTTTTTTAAGTCAGATTCCCCTACATAATAAGAATTAGCATTTTTCTCTGATTTTGACTGAACCTTCGCAAAACTTTAGTGCTACCTGTGTGCTTTATGAGAAATACGTTACAATTTCACCGTGGTTACAGGTTATGTTCTTGTAAATGAACACAAAAATAAAAAAATCTCCAAAGTGTGACGTCCCAAACTCTTCCCTCCAACAGACGGACAAACAGGATCAGTGCAATCATCTGGACTCTCTCTCACTCACTCTCACTCTCCTCTATTACACTACTTAAGAAATTAGGCAAGTGCTGATTAGGCTGGTGCAACCCATTTGTGCATGGCTGCTGGTACAGCAGGTAGACGTGCACACACACACACACACAAACACACTCATTAAGAAAGCTTTTTTTTCTACTAACAGCACACGTTTCACACATACACACTCACACACTCACACAAACAACCAATCACTCGAAGCAGCACAGAACAGGAGCGTTTGCAGTTTGTTAAAAAATTGCTTCGGTCCTCTTATAAATTAAACTTTTCAATGACACTCCACTACTCAAACTCCATTGGTCCCACAGGCACAGAAGCTAGGCTAAAACAGCATAAAATTACCCAAAGCAGACAGAGGAAAAAAAAATTAGTTAAATATATCCAATATTTTCAAATCATAATAAAACTATTTTGGATTGCTCAATACAGTAATTCCACTGAAAATCATTCAAATCATAAAATATCTCTATACTACTTCCTATTTATTTGATTTTCAAGAGATTCGGCCACAAATACAAATTTCAGCTAAGCCAGTAGCCATTAAAATCACCAGAGTTGAAGCAGTTGCCAGAAGCTGCAATTGAAGGAAGGAGGAATTTCAAACTTAGGTAAGAGATAAAGTGCCAAGAAGTGAAGTGAATCTCAGCCCCATTTCTGGGCTTCAAATACCCCTGTAAGGCAGAGAAGAGGGGTTTGTCTTTCACACTTAATATTTTTTCATGTAAAACAATCACAATGCCTGTTTTTCAGAAAACTTTGAAGGTTAAGTGTTGCTCAAAACAGATGAATTCAAGAAAAAGAGCAACATTTGTAACTGCCACCATAATTTTTTAAAACTGCTATCCAGGTAACATATCAAATTCCAAAGTACTTCATGTTATACACAAGGCAATTTAATTCAGCGATCACATTGAGGGATGAAATATAACGGATGAACCAGTGTCATGTTTAATATAAGTGTCAAATTGTTTAACTTGGTCGTTTAGGAATCCTGATTAGTTTATAACAAAGTCTCAGACATTTCTAAAGCAACCATGAAAGAATATCTGAGTAAATTGGGCTTTACTTCTAGTTAATGTCACTGAAAATCATCATTTCACACTAACACAAGTGATGGATTAGAACCTGCAAGATTTTTCTTTAGATGAACTTGTTAAGTTGTATCAAGTGTTATCTCCCAGGTGTGAGAGGACTGGAACGTAAAGAAAGAGGTGGTCCGTCACTACAATCATAGTCGCACTGTGCTCTTCTTCTTCTCTTGTCTCTGAGTTACTGCTAGCTCCCACCTCCCTCATCCTCTTGTTCCTCCATATTTTTGCGCGCCATCCTCTCCCTCCGCTCTGCCAGCCGCTGACACCGAGGACAGTCTTTCCCCGCCCGGAAGCAGCTGCGATGGTAGCATGCGTGGCATTCTAAAAAAAAAGAAAAGGGATGAAATCATGAAAACAGGTGACAGTAATGTGACACTTACAGGCATTCACAGCGCAAAGAGGTCATTTCAACAAAGGAACGGAAAGCAGCTCTTATCTTCTAAACCAAATAATACAGCAGCACTGACACACCCGTCAAACCAGTTTACTGACAATAACACATGAGAGGTCTCAACAGAACAGCCAATCACAGCTGAGCCCAAAGGGAGGCAGGAGGAGGAGGGAGGGTATAAAAGACAGAGGAGTTAAGGTGAGCATTGCAGAAGTCAGGGGGAGGCAGGAATGAGGGATCCTGGGAAGCACACACACCCTGAACCTGTTCAGACACATCCTAATCTACAAGAAGCGGTGGTTTAAAACCCTTCACTGATCAGCTTACACAGATAGTGGACTGTCTTTATAACTTCAAAAAACAATTCATGACAGGTAGATGAAATGACAGGCAACTCAAATTCAAAAATAGTGTTTATTTCATGTTAAATTATAGCAGTCAGACTTAGCAGCTAAAAGCATAAATTACACATTCACTCTAATGCACAACTAACCAGCACATCAAAATATGACAAAATCTTTCTTCAACAAAATCCAAACAAAACCAAAATGGCTTAAAAACAATCATGGATGGTTTGATAAAATGTGCAACAACAGACTTTATTTCTACCAAGCTGAAACAAAAGTCTACATTCAAAGCCGGCTCTCACTTCAGATAACTCCAAGCTGAAATATATGACCAACAGAAACCAAAGAAGACACTGTGTGATACACCTCTGAGGTATCATTTACCATACCCACAGTGGAAACAAAAGGAGACGCTCAGAGGCAAAGACAGAACACCACAAGTCCCATCACCGAGTAAGTCCACAACATCTACCTTCCACCAGCTGTGCAATGATGCAACCACCAGAAACAATGTCCTAAAATACCAACACCCCATGCAGATGAAAGAACTCGGTGAAAAATAAAAAGAGCAGAAGAAGAAACTCACGAGATTCAAACCACCAGAGAGAAAGTTAGAAGGAAGGTACAAGAGGAAAAAACAAAGAAAGGCGACAGAATCTAGACTAATTTACTTTCAATTGAATTCAACTGAAGAAATTAGAGATTGACTCTGCTATGAAGACACAGAGAAGAGGATATAATTTCATCCAGCCAGGAAATAGTGCACCACAAAGCACCTTATAAACAAAATAAAGTTAAGATACTTTGGTTTTTCCTGTATACTTCTGTCTTGCAAGGAGGTATTAGATATCTACAGGCACAGCTGAAGTCTTTCATTGACTACACATTACATTAATATGGGTAGACAAGACCCTGAAGCCCTAGATTAAGAAAACATGTTACTCCAATGAACCGAAGATCTCATTTACAGGTAAATACTGCATCTATATCTCTTCTCCTTCGGGGTTCTTGCTACAATCATCATTTTCCGCACTCTCTCCTCCTCCACTCATGCTCTCTGTCTCTGTTCCCCCCTTTCTCCTCCTGCCTCTGGTATCTCTCCTGGCTTTGCGAGTTTTACGACTTCTCCAATTAGCCTGTTTCATGCTGCCTGACACCTGTTGACCTTCTTCCTCAGTATTCACCTCGCTCTTGTCATCACTCTCCTTGCTTTTATCCTCCTCCACTTTGCTCCTTCCTTTAGTGAAAATACCTGGTAGCTGATGTGGTTTCCATAATTTTTTAAGAGTAAACTTCTCCACATTTTCAGCCTCAGGTTTATTAGTTTCGCCTGATTCTGTTTGATTTTTGTCTGACTTTTCATCACTCTCCTCAGCCTCTTTCCTTGCTTTCCCTTCCTCCTCAGTAACCAATACTTTCTCTGAAGACTCTTCCTCTCTTTCTCTTTTTTGGGAGACCTTGGCAAAACTTACTAACCCTGATATCTTCCATTTTGCCTTCCTCTCTTGTCCACCTTCATCTAGACTTTCTTTGCTGCTGCATATTTCACTTTCAGATGTGCTCTTCTTCAGTTTTCGTTGAAGATCCTTAAAAAAGTTGACATTTTCTGTCCTTTCCATACTTGTTGTCCTTTCTTTGCTAAAAGCTTCTTCATGTTTCTCTATTTCTTCTGTCTCTTCTCCATCATACTGTATCATTTCGTAGTCTGATTCTGTCTCTCCTGTCACCTCCTGCTCCTCATCTCTGCCTTTCTTCCTGGTGAGAGCTTTCATTAGGGTGGCAGGGGTCAAACTATGAAATAACTTCCCTTTTACTTGCCCCTCATCTACACTTTCCCACCTTCCTTCTCCCTGACCCTTATCTCGCTCTATATCCCCCTCCCCTCCTTCTCCCTCTCTCCTGTCTTGAGAGAGGAGCCTTGCCAGCCTACGAGGTTTGGAAATCTTCCAGTCTCTCCAGGTTAGATGAATGGGGGGGCGGGGAGAGGGGGCATGTGGGGCGCCCACGCCTGCCACCAGCAGAGAGGGCTCACCTTCGCAGCGCTGGCACTTGTTCAGCTGGAAAGGGAAGATGATGTCTTTCTCGTTGCCGCAGAATTCGCACACAAAGCCCTTGGCCTGGCACAGCTGAGGGAAAACAAAGTGGATCAGTGAGAAACAGACCATCGATCTAACGGACTGTGAATCTCTCGTTGTGTTCTGACGTAATGGCTCTAAATTCCTTTTTGAAGAGGGTCACGAGGATCTTACCACACAGCCAGCTGCGTGTATGGTGCCGAGTTTAAGCAGCTCTTTCATTCTGGGAGCCAGGTCTCCATTGCGCACAGCGGTGAGGTCATTAAGGGAGAAGAGGTGGAGGTCCTCTGTTAAGTGACCTGGCAGGCTGTCAAACTGATCCAGCACTCTGAGGGTCAAAAAGGCACGTTAGTGGTGACTGCTTCTTGCAAACATACTTAATTATGATTGCTAAGCTAGAAACATACACTGAGACTCACTCTTTAGCAAAGCGACAGGTCTTGAAGAGGTTTTTCATGTGGAAGAGCTGCACCCTTAAAACCTGAACAACAGCACAGTACAGGAGAAATAACAAGTCTCACTTATGCATAAAGCAATGGAAAAACAAAGACAGAGAAAATGTCCTCAAAGCACTGGCCACAGCTTGAACTCTGACTTGCAACTAAAACAACTTTGGTACATTTTTTCCACAACTAAAACAGGCTTCAAGGGACAACTTTACTTAAACCCTGCTGTGAAAATACAGAAATAATATCCCTTGAATTCAACTATAATTCATTTAGTACAAAAACTGACTTTATTCTTTAAATAATAGGCAACATACTGGTTACTGATCCTCATACATGAGCAGAGCAAATGCCTTCCTAATGCCAAAGCTCTGACAGAACGTCTGTGTAAAAAACTAAAAGAATAAGAATCCAATTATGAATATCTAAGCCTCTTTATGCGTTGAGATCGTCATGTGTTACTGGTTGCTGAATATCAAGATGAACAAAGGGTCAAGTGCCTTTTATTTGGCATCACCCCACTGTTTACAGGGAAATGAATGGCTCCTTTTGTTTTGGGTTTCCATCTGGATAATTCCAGTAATTTTAGCAGCATAGTCAGTGTCACAATTTTACAATTAGGTTACTTAATGATCAAAAAGGGACTACAACATTTTTGCCCTGAATGGTTTGTAATTTGACCCTGTTTTTCGGCAAAACTGAAGGAAGTTTACATGGTTACATACAGGACACGTCATTAACTTTTTCACTGACGTTACTTTTTAAAGTTACATCTCTGTCACAGACATTGTTAATTTAATAAGAAGGTTTGGTATCACAACAAATGCAAAGCCAAAGCAAATCTGGTGCATGAATTTTGTAAATGATCTCCTGTTAACCAATACAGAGCTTTATTACTACTTCAATGTTGAAACAAGAGGTTTGCGGAGGACAATCAATAGGGGCACTAAATCATTTCCAAAGTCTTAAGGATTTTTTTATTTGGATCCACCTGCATTTGGAACTTAGCTCTTGTGAATTTATTTCCACATGCATACTTCTTTGTTCCTGGTAAAACCTGGTCTCACTGTCTGTTTTCTCATCCCCTGTTCACTCTGTACTCACCCTGACAGCCTCCAGATTTTTCACTTTCTTATACAGGCCACTGTTGATGTCATTGGGGTTGAATAGAGGGTCTCCGGCGATCTTGCTCAGCAGGTCCCGTGCAAAGTTGCTGACATAGTACTTGCTGAAGTCCCACTTCCTCAACACTCTGCCGGGAACCACTGCCTGAGCGTTCTCATGGCAGCACTGGCAGAAGTATCGCCCAATGTATTCACAGTAACGCAGTCGTTTGATATAATCTAAATTTAGTAAAGGGAGCAGAAACACAAAAAGGTTACAGGTAGGAAGTTTGAATGATAGTATGATGGGGAGAAAAGAAGAAGCCTCAAATATCAAATTTAAAAATCTACGTGCCTGCTGATTCGACAACCAACACATCTTCAAAAATGTACAAAAGCCCTGAAGCTATTTTAAAACGGTTCATAAATATTTCTGTGATTTGTTGATCATACCAGGGTCGATGCGGGTACCACAGCCAGCACAGCGGTAGTTCTGTTTTGAAACAACTATCTTCCTCCTGTTAGGGTGATAAAGGAAAACAAAGTGAGGAGAGTGTTCTTACGTTCATCACAGGAATACATGGTTCTAAATAGATATGGAATCAAAAAATCTGGAACTAATAAAATCAATCTAATAAATATATAACACTTCAGAGCCCAAAACATGTTAAGAGTCAGCCATGTGTGTTTAGAAAAACACTTTCACTCTTGACAATCAGAATGAATTAAAAAAAATCTATCCAGATCATCATCAAAGAGAGGTTCTTTATCTAAAAGCTAGATTTAAAAAAAAAAAAAAAAAGGAAAAGGAAAACACTTTTCTTAACCATCCTTAGTCATTTATTTTAGATTCAAAATGTAGTTTCAGTTTTTGGTTTCTTTTTTGTATGAAGCTTCATTTGTAGCACATATTTTAAGCAAAAATGTTTCTAGCATTCTTTTTTTACTTGTTCTATTAGTTTTCAATAATGACCTTGATGCACAACTCCAGTGGTTAAGCAGGACATTATTTACTCACAGGCTTTACAACCTACTGATGCCAAATGTGAACCAGGAGGAGGGACAGGAAATTTGCTTGGTAGACTAAATTTCTGTTTTCACATCATTAATGTGAAAGGTGTTACATAATGAGATTATTGTTTTGTATTCACCTCTAGACCGGAAAGGCTCTTTCTTGATTGTCTGTAATCCTGCACAATCAACTAACTAGTTATGCTGTTATTAGTCTATCATACAATTTCATGGATGGGGGGAACAGCAAACAAAATGAAGAGGGAGAATTAAAGAGGAGAGGTTAAACTGGATTGACTTACTTTGGAGCGGGGTGAATGTTAAAGATGATTTGCGGTCGGGGTGGTGCCCACTCAAGATTGCCTCTAACTCGAATCCTCAGCTTGTAGATGTCGGCGTGTTCTCCGTCATCAGGTGAGATTGGAAGAGAGTCTGGGATAGGCAACAGCTAAGAGAGGAAAAAGAGGTTCATCTTTGTTTTGGAAATGCACAGGACACATTCTGAATATCATTGTACAGTGGCTAGATTGTGTGGAAAAATACTTTCGTGTGAGAACTGCATTGAAGTCTGACCTTCTGTGGAGCATCATGTTCTGGAACCAGCCAGTCAAGCTCTGAGGCTGCAGGAAGTTGCATGCCCTCAAACTGCCTGAGTAAACCCATGGCTACTGACTCAGCTGAGTTTGACTGCAGGAAGGATGGAGAGCTGAAAAACAAAGAAAACAAAGCATATTTTAGAACTGCAGCTATCCACAGAGCTGGAAAAAACCCTAATGTGGCTATCACTATTGTAAAAAAATGTCTGTTTTCTAGTATCACCCTCAAAGAGTCGAAGGTATGTTTGCATACGTTTTTAAGAAATGATGCACCATCACAGAGAAGTCTGTTGATACTTACATGGAATCTGAGCTGAGGAAAGACCTGCCACTGGAGCTAACACTGCGCTTAATGTCTGCATCTGTAACACATATCACATCAAAATAATAAATTATGTTGTGAGGATCTTGTATGTAACCGCACAAGTCAAGCAGGGTGAAGAAAAACCTCTATCCATCAGCCACTCTGGATTCTTTATGCTTGTGTTATAAAACCAAAAATGTATAATTTTCAGAATAAAACATGAGATTATGTGAAATATGATTATAAAAGCAAAAATTGAGGAATTTGTCAGGAAAACATGACGAACGCAAAATGTAGCAGCAGCTGGCTGGTGGATGGATGGTGATCTCTCATGCAGGAGGACAGCGAAATAATTGCTAC
This sequence comes from Thalassoma bifasciatum, assembly GCA_008086565.1. Lineage (NCBI taxonomy): Eukaryota > Metazoa > Chordata > Actinopteri > Labriformes > Labridae > Thalassoma > Thalassoma bifasciatum. The sequence goes on from RPOG01000019.1 coordinate 1,177,383, forward strand.
AGCAAAGCAGGGTTTAAAATTTGAGGGATGACAAAGGGACACAAAATTAAGCAAAGAGGAGATAAGTTTCACTCTAAAGACAGCAGATCGACATATTTTCTTGTTATGCTTTGTAAACTACATATAAGCAAATGATTAAGCAGCATAAGTTTTTAGAAGAGGAGCTAGCATTTATGAAATAATGTGTGAATGAAATGTTTCATTGCTCAGACTTAAAGTTTCTAAACTCAAATAGAAAACTGGGCTTATTTGAGGCTGATTCATTTTCTGGGTTACAGTCGTGCAAAATTTGAGAAAGCACTGCAGAGGATAAGACAGGTGATTACAGGTTTAGCAGATCAATTGTTTTTCCAAAATATTTTGAAATGGAGAGATCATTTTAAAAAAACATTGCATCAAAATCACATTATTACTTGAGTGGGTACTTCTTCTGCTGTGATTGTGTGTGATGATCATCTAAAATATCTGGGTCCACTTGGATTTTCACTTCAGTAAGTTGCACAGAGAAAAACAGCATACAATTTTTGTTGGACTGCAATCATTTGTGCAAGAAAAGCAATTACATATATGATTCTGGTTTAGTTAATTCATACTGTATTGTAATTTTGTTTTAGTGTTTCGGTTAAGTAATGCAATTAGCGTAAAATCATCCCCAATTATTAGACAGATTGAGGGCTTTCAATGTGCAAAAATGAATCTGATAATTTAACTTCAAATGACAAATAAACCCTTGATATAAGTCAGAATAACTAAACACATTTTATCACTACTGCATTACTACCATAGACTACACTTAGTAGCTCCTGGTAAAAACCCTCTTGTATGAAACTGCAATCATGTATTGTTATAAAGAGCCTCTAAACAACTAATAAAATCCTAACAGTTGGCAATGCTTCATATGACATTTTAAACATAAAGATGTCAATGGTACATAACTCACACATCAGTCTCACTTGAATTGCAAAAAGAGAAAAAGTAGGATGGATGGAAGATGAGTTAACAAGTGAAGGATCCCTGCATCTACTCCCATTGGTTACACTAAACTCTGACCATAGAGACAGCTCCAAAACTGCAGGGCATTCAGTAACAAGCACCGACAAATAGCCAAACGAGCATATCAGCTAGAGTGAGGAGGTAGCTAACTTGACTCCAAACTGCAAACCATACCAGAGTTCATTATCACCTGAATAACAACCAGAGATGCAACACAATTGTTTGGACCCCTTCTATTCAAGACAGTTATTAGTTTCAAGAGGAGTAAAAGCCAATCACATGCCTGACTCTGAGTACGAATAATATACAAATAAAAAATAATGAATACAGCAAGAAGGTTTCAGACTTGAATACGTTACATTTCTTTGCTTTTTTTTCTATCACACTGACAACCTCTGCCCAAAACTTTGCATAATTTGTTAAGCTCTATTTGGACCAAACAAATTTGAGTTAAAGGATAATTTATATCATAATTCAAAACAATCTCAAAACCCTTGATCTGATAAGATCAAAATAATTCAGACATACCAATCAAAATGGGAAGTCAGTCCATGATTTTGTTAAAGAGCGGGGTGTTGTGTTTTCCTATACTTTAATCCTTTGCTATAAAGTAACAATGTTGAATTTCCATACTAAATATGAGCACATTTGGAAAACATAAATATCCATATGTTGCAGATATCCCTGAATACACCTCTAAGCTGCTCAAAACCTTCAAAAGATTTCCACAAGCCTTATCGAAATTATGAGATGCTGAGATCATCCCATACAGATCCTAACTGGTTCGTGACATGTCAAGCGGTGGGCCTCAATCACCAAGGTCTGCCCATAGCACTGTCCCCATGCAGGGGAACAAAAAAGTGTTTTTTTTTGTTTTTTTTTTTTAAGTGAGGGGCCAAAAGAGACAGCACTGAAAATATACAGGTTCTCTGAAAAACCAGTGCTATAATTGGGTTTTTTAATTTTCTTTTGAGCTGTAAATTATGTTAAGCTACTGCTGGGTTATCAGTGGGAAGTCTAAAGCACAATACTTCCTCTTTTATAAAAGGATATTCTGTAAATTAACAAATGATTACAGCAATATTTTCAGGAAAAAGTGTCAGGGTGTTGTAATTGATTTGTGGGACTAACTTTTACACTGAAAGAAAAGTTGATTGTTCATTAACTAAAGTAACAAAGCAAGCCATACAGTTTGATAGCTGTAGTTGTGCTTTCAGTGCCAACTGTTGAACAGGTGGGTTAAATGGCAGAAGTTATCAGTTTGGAGTCAAGTCATTAGATTCCTCTAAGACGAGCAAGGTCCTCGTCTAGTCTACAGATACCTGAGAAGAGGGAAGCGAGTGACAGGGAGAGGCCGCTCCGAGACACCGCCAGCAGGGACTGACCCTCACAGCCATCTGAGAGACAGAAACTAACACTCAGCACAGCCATCACCAGAAGCACAAACATTTTCTGTGATAACTCCTCACAGCTATGTGTCAGTGTCACAGGCAAACCCAAATTGCGCTTCACCAATACCTGTGGAGGTCATGCAGTTATACGGTCTCAAGATAGAACAAACTGTGTCTCACACTGCAGTTCTGAAAAGTGCAGCTATGCATTAACACAGTGAAACAAAATAACCACAGTTCACACTTCAAACACATGCACAGCTGAAACCCCACAAACCATGTTAACAGTATCAAAGCAAACGTGTTAAGATTTTTCTACGGGTTAGTGATTGGGTTAGTATACGTCACACAAATAGAAGTTGATTCAGTTGATTAAAAGAAAATATTTTAGAGACAGCCTGAAGCCTTTCCAATCTAATCAAAGCCTTTAAAATTAATCAAATAAACCTTAGATATGTCCATTCATACAAGGGTAAAGTTTACGAAGATTGTTACACTTATAAAATACTTCATGATCATCAAGTCTACGCTCTACCAACATGTGACTCTTGCTCTTTCATGTTAATGGTCCATGGTAAACGTGACATGCTTGATGAGCAACATGAAGTGAGTCAGTTTATGAGGTCATGACTATTGAGTGGAAAGAAAAGCAAACTCATTCACACAAAAGATGAATTCTACAGAAACTTTAAACATCCATTGGTTTTAGAATTGACTTATGTTTCTGGTTTTTCTACCTCAGACTTTTACTAGGTTTACATTTCTGAATGTTGATAACAAAGATCAAGGATCAAATGATAAGATAACAGTATCATATCACATGGTGCTGTCTACCATCTTTTGAAGCAATGCTGGCTGAACTTGCACATGCACGAACTTTCTTCCAATGTGATTATCTATCCTGGTTTTCCCCTCATTCCCTGTCTCTACCTCGTAGCTCGCACTCCTCCACCTCCTCAGCAGAGCCGGAGTCAGACAGGCCTTGGCAGGAGTCCTGAGAGCTCCTCCTGGAGCCTCCACTGTCTGTGGAATGAAAATCTTCAGGGGAAGGCAGAGAAAAAATTCATTTAATACGAAAAATGACCAGTAACTCAACTTGGTGCAATATGTGTGGACCTGGCGTCACCATTAAAGCAGTTACAAGTAGTTAGCTTAAAGAGAGACAGATTGCAGAATGACCCAAGTAACAGGAATGATTTTTGGAAATAGTTCACCAAAACAAAAATAAGCTTTCATATGTAATCAACCAATACTTTTTTGAGCCATTTTACAATTATACAGAGAAAAATTGCAATATAAGATACTTTTACAGATGACTGTCATCCTTAAATGAGGCTCAAACACCATTGATTTGTGCTTACTGTGCTGTGGAGCAACACAAGGAGGTAGGCGACTGCGTCGTATCTGTTGCCTCCGTAGACGAATCTTCTGTTTAAGCTGCTGAATCTCAGAGTCACTGTCTCCTTCCTCCTCACCCTCTTCCTCCTGACGCCGCAGGTTATATTTCATCAGCTCGATGGCAGCAATAAGAGACTCTGAGATGCTGAAATGAGCATTTTCCTATTGGACAAGGAAAAAAAAATGTGAATACAACCCATCCTCTCAAATTCGGTGTCAGTGAGTTTTCTTTCAGTTACTTGTGGTGTAAAATAATTCTCTCTGATGTGTCCTGACCTTCTCAAGATCAGCACAGCTGCCAAAGTCCTGCTCTGAGAGGTAGCTGATGAGACTCTGACCCTCTGAGGGCTTCCTGAACATCCCATCTGGAACGCTGTTGTACTGGGAGCCATCTGAAAATCCCAAAACATAATCATAAGCATATATAGCAGAGATAAAAAATGTAAACAGCACATTCTCCATTTCTGCACTGCATGCATGCACTGAACCATAAAATCTCAAATGGCTGCAGGTCACATTTATAGGTCAGTTTTGTGCCAAACTAAACTCAAATAGAGGCACTAAAACCATAACTTTCTTGAAAATATGTCATGTCATGCCAGCTCTCTTGCTTAACTTCCTCCCATATTAAAATGCTCCACAGCTTCTCTGTCTCAGTTTCACCAAAAAGCCCAGCAATCCCTTGCACAAGCAGTTTTTTCTACTCATATTCTGGCACCAGAGTAACAAAGAATGTATTATAGAAGCTTTTTTTTTTTAATGTAGTATAAGCAGACTCACGAGATTCCATGTAGAGGGAGCTGGGGGTGCTGGCATCACTGCTCTGAGGTGTGAAGGGGCTGTACTCCTTCATACAGTCAACACCTGCTGATTCTAAGAAACAAACAGACATGTTTAAGCCTTTTCAAATGAAAGTCAGTTGCCAAAAAGAAAAAAAAATTTAAATGGATGAGCACATGCAATGTCATTTCTGGACAAAGTGGGTGAAAGGCTGACAAATGAAACCACTTTTTACAGTGCTGCATACGTCTTGCACCAATAAAGGAAAGTTTGGTTTTGTTCCATTTTCATTTAGAATTTAAAATTGCAATCTCAGTATTCATAACAGGACACAAATAACGCAAATGAAATGAACTTGTTTACTCTGTAACTTTTATGAGACTTTCAATAAAACACAAGTAGGTCATGAAAAATGTGTGCTCAAACAAAAACCAATGCAACGATGAAAAGAATCACTGACGGTCTGATGACATCAATTTGACCAAAGACACAGACTGGAGCGAATTATAAAAGAAAATCACAAACCAATACCACATTTTATGAACTGAATGACTTGAAATGAGGTGGTGCATCAGCATGCAGAGAAATAACAAACAGTAAGGGGGGGGGGATTAATGGAGCACAGTGGAACTGCACTGCCAACCTGCTACCGGATCTTCTATTATAATGGTGATTTTTCGGTGGCCACCTCCTTTGCACAAACAGTGAAAAAGAGAGATAGAGCAGAGAGAGAGAAAGCTGAGTGAGCAATTGGGACTGAGATGTTAATTTGGGAAATGCTTCAACAGTCAGAAAAGAAGTGTGCCCCCTGCAAAAGAACACGGTGAGACTTTTGTACATTCTGATTAGACCTGAGAAGCAAAATCTTTCAAACGAGATAAGAGGTAACCCATCTATGATCTTCATCTCCTTACCATTCCTGAGTTTCTGATTGACTCCTGTGTCAGAAAGCGAGCGTGTGTGCCCCCGCACCCCCCGGCTTGGCCCCCTCTGCCCCTCTGAGAAAGAGGAGCGTCTGAGTTGGGGCGGGAGTAGAGACCCTCTTTGCTGGGACTGGTCCAGGGTCTCTCCCTGCTCACTGTTGGGGGTGGAGCACCGAGAGTCCCGGCGACTGCGTTGCCCCAAGTTACCAATGGCCAGGTACTCTGGACCATCGTCATACTCGCCATCACACGAGTCCACCGCCTCGGACTGAAGCGAGGTGGACGAGGGGGGCTCTGTGAGGGAGATGCAAGGTACAGAGGGACCAGAGGGGGTTTTCACACCCCGCTCGCTTTCCTCGAGCCCAGACACACACACCCATGGAGCCCCTAGGCTGCTGGCTGGAGGAGAGGTAGTGTCTACAACAGAAAAGGTAGATAATATGAGATTTAGAGGGATTGAATTTTAAAAGTTAATTAAATTTTGTTCAAACATGGTAAGGGAAAACACTCCGCCAAGTTTTCTCCAGTCAGTTCAGGACACTGAGTTTTCAAGGCTGCATCAACACATTCTTCAAGAACTAACTCTGTCTACAAACAATCAGGCCTCTGTATAGTTAAGTCAGTCAGTCTATTCACATACAAACTGTAGAGCATTCATAGCCCCACTCCCCTACCCACCCGCTTTAGCCTTGCATGGACTGGTTACAGATTAGGGAGCATTTCCCCTTGATTTGATTTACTCAATGTCCAACTGAAAAACTCACTTAATGGTCAAGAAAAGCACAACTTTGAACCATAGCTTAAATCGTGATATGTAGCTAGCTTGATGAATATCTGAAACTGAAATTGAATACAGATATGAACCATGTTTGCCCCACAAAACATAAAAGATTATTTCTGTCTAACCTTATCAATCAAAATAGTGAGCAAACAGATTTCCTGCTATTTGCAGATGCAAGAACTGCAAAATTGGTAATATGGTAATCCCTGATCCCAACAAAACATGGTGCATGTTGGCCCCAATTCCCTCTCCTTGTTTCCTGTCTCACTCTCAGCCTTATCTGTTTCATAATCTATAAATCCTCTTACAACAAAAGGAGAAGATGACACTGTGCTCACTTGTGCTGTTGCAGTTTTGGGATCCCACTTCTGTGGTGTTCCCCATGTTGTGGTTGCTGGTAAGTACTGCTTCTCGAAGGGAGCAGTTGGAGGTGGTGAGTCTGCGATTTAAAGAGTCTCCTCTAAGAGCAGAGTCAGCAGTCCTCCAGGCCCCACCAGACCCTGGCAACACACACAGGCTCTGGCTCTTCAATAGGCCCAGACATGGTGGGCCCTTCAGAGGGGACAGCTGGTGGATGGAGAGGAATTGATGAATACAAATGTAAAAAAATTAAAATGAATAAAATAAGAGATCATTCTTAAACTATCAGACAGGAGAGAGACTGTAAAGATATCTATTGTAACACATTTTAAAGGATATGGAGCACCAATGAAAACATCTAAAAACAACTACAAATATATTTCTCTGAAGAGAAAGCACAAAAAAGAGACAACTCATTGAGTCATTAACTATAAAAAGCCCAAAAGGTCATAAGTTTAGCTGAATTACACATGGGACATCAAAGCAGACACACTTCATTAGGGCTTAGCTCTGGCATTCCACTTATTTCTTGACACATACCCCAACAGTGTCTACTTGGGCCAGCAGCTTAGGGTTATTCTGCTCCACAGCTTCCAGACACTGGAACATGGCAGTCACATGTGGCTCACTCAGCAGAAAGGCATCATCTGACAGGGAGAGAAACACAAAAAACAACATGAGAGAGTGAAACTCAGGAAAACAGGGAGAGGAAAGAGATACGAAGATTAGAGATAGTAAAGGTGTTCAGGAAAAAAGAGACACATTAAAGATAAGAAGGAGGGGTATTCTAGCAGTTATTTTATTTTGACGCTCACCGTTGTAGAATTTACGTGTGTGTCCCAGATGTCGGAGCAGTGGTCGCAGCTGAGCCGAAAGCATGTGAACCTGTAAGCTGTGAAGCAGCCAGCGCTCAGCTTTGTGGCTTTCACCTGCGCTCTTTATCCCGCTGCTGACAACTGGCTCCAGGTGACTGAACTAAGGACAGAGAGAGAGAGAAGAGTGGGGGGTTTAAAATGTATTAGCAAACACTCACCACTGAAAATGTTAACATTAAATCTATTCATTTGGTATGGTTTTGTTTGACACTTAAATTATAGCAGCGAGTTTCATGGGAACTTGAACATCTGATCTCATCTTAAGTGTTTCTTGCTGCTATTGTATCTATCCAAAATGAGGTTCCATTAAATTTAAGTGTAAGTGTAGGTGTAGGTGGAGTGGTTTAGGGGTATGAGACAAAAAAAGTTAGAAGACATAAGGCAAGATGTCAACAACCAATCGTCGCATGATGCTTACATCACACTATTAGCCCTGCTAGTTAGAAACAGAGAGCATAGAGACCCTATTTAGATTCCAAATACTCCTAATCTCTTTTTTTGGTGTTGCACAATCCTGTGACCCACAATCCTTGAAAGAGGGGGGAGGATCAAAGGGCAGCTGAAAGCATGAAATGGATCAGATTTTGACTGACTTCCACGAAACGCATCTCAAATTCCCCAAAAGTAAAAATGCTGTTTTTGTGAGGCAGACTCTGATTCGACAGTGTCACAAGCTGAGTTGAATACGTCAGCAGCTAAATCAACATTTTATCACCCGTGGGAAACCCACAAGAGTTGACATTATTTGGTGATAAATGGTGCTACCTGATAAATAATATTTCAAAAACGGAGGTATGGTCCAATTCCACATGAAGCTACATCTGAGGAAGGGTCCTTCTTCACAGAAAAGTAATTGGATTTCATTCTACGGGAGTTATCCTCTCAACCCTAGTTCACCTCGCAAATATCCATGATTTTGAAGCAAGATTAACTCTCAACATACGGGTTTCTCCTTACTCCACAACAAATTTTAGATATTTGTGAGCTGTATCTATATAAAAATGCTAACAGGAATAAACATACCTGTTCAACATGTGATGCCAAGTGGGGACTGATGTAGCGGACACACCACACAAAAGGCCAGTAGTCTCTCTGCTTGTAGTAAACCTGAAACCCAAGATTTTCTGTTAGTGTGACTCAGTTATAAGAATATTAGTGTCAAATCAACTTTTTAGATGTATCCTTGGGAACCAGTCTTTCAAGAAGTTAGCTAGATACAAAACACAGATATTGGCAAAAGACAATCTGTTAACAGTCATCTGCTCATTGACAGGACAAAAAGTTTGTGAAGAAGAGCAGTATCAATGGATTCTGACCTGTTCGTTCTTCAGTCCATGGCTCAGAATGTTGTTCATGTCTTTGTGGAGCCGCTGCAGGCCGCCATAACGTGACCACACATTGGGGTTGTTGGTGGACACCAGACCTTCTACAGTTGTCTTCAGACTGGACAGCAGCTTCCAGTGCTCTTTCCTGTGAGTGAGGCAGAGGGAGGAAGAGATACAGAATTGCTGGTGTTAGCAGTGTTGTGACTCACAACATTACTCAATACTTTTAGATGAAGACTTCAGCACTTGAGTCACTTTCCATAGAATTTTCACCACTTCCGATACGGGGATAGAAAAAAAATACTCCTCACATCTGATGTGTATGCATGCATCTCAAGCTTCAAAGTAAAAGAAAGTTCCAACAGCAGTTCAGACTATGCAATTAAAAAAAATAATTGTTGGCTGTGGACCCAAATTACTCAGTTCTGATGACAAAAAGTTCTGGGTTCTGGGAATGAAAGATTATTTCAGTGTACAGTTGTAGAAGGCTGCAGCTCCAGAGCACAAAATCAGCTTTCAGACCAACATTCAAGTTCAGGCTCACATCCTGAACTTCCTCATTTTACCCCAGAGTCAGCATTAAATGACTTATTAGGATCAAGCACTTGTCACATTACTGCAGCAGCAAGAAAAAACAACTGAAGGCGGTGTGTGTTGACACTTGTATGTGTTTTTTGACTGGTTACTATTACTTGTGCTACAGCATGCAGTGTGTGCTGGACTGTATCCCTACTGATGCTATAGGTTTAAAAAAGGATCACAATCAAAATTTTTGTCCTGTCAAAATTTAAACTGATCTCTTATCAGCAAAGAGTTAATTTAAAAAAGGCTGATGCCGGTATACCAATAACTCACAAGTACAAACAAATATATTTAAATCAAGGCAAAAAAAAAACCCAACATTACCCAGGACAATAGGTCTTTTTTTTAACATAATAAGGAGAGGCATAACGAGTCCAGCTGTCTCACTAACTAATCTAATTACATCATGTAACATGGCAGCAATGTGGCTAAGTGCTAGGGAACAAATTCCACAGGCAGCTGAGAATTTTGCTTTTATATGACATGCTCTAACTGTGTAAATTTAGCCTCAGTAGGTATGAAAGTATGCAAGATGGACATCAAGTAGAGAAAGTATGCAAGTGATCAGTTTTAGGGTTTATTGTCAGAATCAGAATCAACTTTAATGGCCAGCTATGAACATACAAGGAATGAACATACAAGGAATTTGCTTTGGTATACTGTGATCTCTTGTACAGGTAATAATAAGGCACAAAAAAGGGAAATAATAATAATAACTATTATTATAATAATAAAAACAGAATAGCGAATAGAGAAGACTGATACTTACAGGCTAAAAAATATATGATAATACTGCAGTGGTGAGTAGTGCATAATAATACTGATGTGAGGAGTGTATTGTGTGCTTGTGCGTGTGTAGAATGAAAGAACCCTTACACCAAATTTACTCATTCAATTTTGACCTTTAAATCTCAAACAAACAGAAAGATCCTTCAGCTTTTATGACAAACGCTGCTCGCTCTGAAGTAATGCTTTGAGGAAATTGTGCACTATTTCCCCATCCTCTCTCTACATTTACAATAAACAGTAATACATGTTTCCGCTAACTAATCGTAATTTACAACCAAATAATGTGTCTTCACTTTGGTTAATAGTGCGTGGAAGTAAAGTGACTCCTAAAACCTTGCACAATAGTTTGACAGCTTTAGCCGTTAGCATGCCGTAGCTCAAACGACGCTAACCACTTGAATAAAGCTATTAAGTGACTTCAGGGGTTGAAAGAGGACTAAAGACTCTAATTACACGCGTAAATTTGATGACAAGACAACTACTTTCTGTAAAACAATATGACAACCTTTGCAAAGAGTAATTTTTCGTTCGAATTGTCAAACTTTTGTACGTCAAGTTAGCCTAGCTCGGTTTAGCCGCTTTAATCCTCCACAGCTTCAGCTCGACAGTCAGCACAATGCCGACAATTACTTGAAGAGAGGATTCTTTATTTAAGAAACCAGTGTGCTTTTTGAACTAGAATCAGTTCTTCTACATAAATGACCACGGTCATTTGATCAGCCGGGTCTCTCACCTGCGCTCTTCCGCCTCCCCATCGGCCGAGATCTCCATGTCATCCGGGCGGAATCGAGTCCCGCACAAAGTTGCCAGTTTTCCAGCTGCTTCTGCCTTTTCTGAAAGAAAAATAAGTAGAACTCCAGCTGTGAGGCGGCTTGCAAAGGTTACGCGAACCCACGGTCTTCCGTCATCTTCGCCCAAGCCGTCGGAGCTGTGGATCAAAACAGAAGAGGCCGCATGACCCACGGTTAGTGGGCGGTGGTGTTTTCCTCTATGGAACCCCGGATGGGCCAAAAATCCAAGCTTGTTCAAACCATGGGCTGTGTAATCGACTTAAACAGCCACAGTAGTGTCATCATTTTGTCATTAGACGTCACCAAACTGACATTAAAACCCTTTGTATGTTTACTTTTAAAGTAAGTGCTGAAAAACAAATGCCTACCTGCCATTATCACAGTCTAAACAGTTTAACTGCCCTTGGATCCTGCAAAAATACCAGAATATACTCAGACATCAAAGCAGCTTCACAATTCATACATTTACTTAAAACACTCCTTTTCTGTTTGAGGAGAACATTCTCTGTAGTGGAAACAGGCAGCCCATTTCTGCCAGTTAAAAATGTATAAAAAGGAAATCTATATTTGTTTTTTTTGCCATTGGTTAAAAAAAATTCAAGATTTTGAGTCGAGTCAAAATGAAGACGTTTTATATAGATTATATTATAAAGAAAAAAATATTATAAAAAAAAAAATTCAAGATTTTGAGTCGAGTCAAAATGAAGACGTTTTATATAGATTATATTATAAAGAAAATTTGACTTTTGAATTGGAAATTCAGTTTAACGCTCATGACTTTGACTTTTTGTCTCAGATTATTTCAAACCAAGACTTTTTTTTTTATCTCATACCTTTGCCTTGATCTCAAAATTTTGACTTTTCATCCAAAACTTCAGTTTTTTATCTCATAACTTTGCCCTTTTCTCAAAAATGTTACTTCTTATCTTAAATTACGACTTTATATCTCATAACTTTGACTCTATCCCAAAAGATTGAGCTTTTATCTCAGAATTTTTACTTTTTATGTCCCTTTCTGGCTTTTGATCCCAACAATTTTAACATAGGCCAAACAAAAAAATTCTCAAGAGTGGTCTCGACCATGAGGAAAAGAGGGGTGCCACCATATGTTTGCGTTTTATCCGTGAAAGTGAGCATGTTTTCCTGCATGCTCAACATCTTGAGAGGTTGGTGCATCAGAACAATGCGAGTAGCTCAGTGCAGAGCTTTATTAGAAAAATCAATGGTCTGTGGAACAAGCTAAGAAAAACCTGAGACATTTTGAGGAATTTTATAAAATCCATAATACATAATTTTACTACCATCAGGGACCTTCAACATATTTATCCAATTTTTAAAAAAAAAAACATTACCAAGTACACTCATCCTCATCAGCAAGTCGCTATTAGATTTACAGAAATTCGACATGATCCTTTTAAATAATAATGTCAATGAAAGCATTTCTTCAAATGGCCATTTTGTATTTCTTTTAATACAGAAGAGAATAATTAAACTGTAAAAAGAAGTCCTCTGCTGCCACCCTCTGTTTGTTACACTAACAACAGTCAGACTGGTCTAGTTAGAAGAGCCTTCTCTGTTGCCCCAGTACTCTGGGTTAGGAGCCCTTGGTGCCTTGTGATAACTGTATGGCATTATCCATCAAACAAGTAGATGCACAGAGAATTATTTTACTATGCCATTTTTTGGATGCAGTGTTGGTTTGATCTAGTCCCTTTCCTGCATCACTTTGACTTTTTGCAATACACTAAATTAGTATTTGTTTTACCATGGTCCATTTGTTCCATAAGATGAGATTTAGATGAGTTTACAACCATAATTTTCTGGTCACGTTTCAGGAAGGTTAACTGTGATCACTTTCAAGACTTTGTTCTCAGTATCTACAGTGGTTGATTTTTTTGAGCAGGTCCACAGTGGTCATTTATTAATTTCATATTTGAGACAGGAGTGCTTTGGTCGCTTATCTGGCACATTTTTGGGTCAGGTCACAATGGCCTCCTCTTTCATTCAATTTCCAAAGACCAGCCTGTCTGCAAAAGTCCACCTTACTTGTTTATTGCTTTTATTCATCCAAGTCAAACGCTTTCATATAATCAGACTGCCTCTACAGTGCAAGAACTTTTGTGGTACTCTCCAAAAAAACAGTCTATCCTGTATTGCTACCTACTCTTCATGCTTGCTGAACCCCAACGTTGTGTTCTCTTCTGGATTGAACCCAGAACCATTTCACTGAACAGCAGCAGTGCTATCTACAAAACCATAGGGCATCTTGATATTGCATTCTTCTTTCAATCTTTTTATTTGCCTTTCACTGAAACAGTTTAGAGCCCCAAGCCATATTCCTATCTTACAAATCTGTTGTGCAGTTTAAACACTGGATGGCAGCAGGGATCGTACTGAGGACATGGAAGTGCAGTTGCACATGAACTCTGGTTACGAAACTTGCATCCAGAAGATTCTTAAACTAATTCTAGGGAGCGTAATCTCGGGCTGTTCAACTTTTTACATGTTAAAAGTTCTTTTTAGTATTTATGCTGAACACTTCATCGCTTCTTAACCCCAATCTGAAAGTCACCACTCTAGTCCCAGATGGTTTGAAGTTTTATTGTTCTGTGTCAGTGTACCCATTTTGAAAAATATTTGCTCTGCCTGGCTCCGTTGCCATCCTTTACCCTTTTTATTGGGAACACATGGTCATGATATGACAAACACTTTTTAAAATCAAAACTGGTAGTCCCATGAGCTGTTGCTATAATTTGTTTGTCCAGAATCCAAACAACTGCCACATCTGTTAAACTAAAAAACTAATTTGATACATGGGATCAGTCATTTTATCTTGACTCTATAAGAAAATGTGACAGAAGTACTTTGATTATTTATATATATTTGCATAGAAATTGATAGTTCCATTACATGCAAATATTCAAGTAACATGAATCATCTAATTTTTGTTCCCTTACGATGATGAAATAATTGTACTAACCCAATTTCATCTGTTTTCATATCATACACTGTAATCGGACGACTTAGTTGCATAACACTGATTTAATAAATGTTGAGATTTGGGGCATGTTAGGACACATCGATAATTGATTTCCATCAGCAGGAAGCATTCATTCCAGCTCACACACTCAAATCATGGTTTCAAATTAATTAGAGAATGTCTTGGCTCACAGTGACATGAAAACATGCCCCAGTCTGTGGGAGAGTTGCTGTGAGTCAGAGCTCAGACCTGCTGCAGCCTGACCGCATAGTGACGGGAAAGTAGGTACAGAGTTTTCACCATGATGCATAGCCTGGTTCATCTAGTTTTTGTCTTTTAAAGTGTACCACTTACATTGAGCCTCTGGGATTTTTCTTTCATCTTATTCCTCCATGAAGAAACAGAAAATTGATGGTGTGGTTTCATTCCGTGATGCAAGAAGGTTAAACTGTGCTCAGGAGATAAGCTTTGGCTCAAAGCATATCAAACTCAGAAATAAAAGTGTGGTTTGGAAAACCTTGCAAAAAGAAGTAACTTGAGTCATATCATGCTGAATCTTTCCTTTGGTTTCCTGATTACCTATAATTTTTTTTGATCATGTTACACAACAAAATGTTCCATTATCCTTTTACTGAGGCTGTTATTCATATTAGAATAAGTAAAACAAAATTAAATCAAACAGGATTAAAAGAAAACTCATCAAAGACCAAAACAAATGTCTAAATTGACTTGGAGGGGTCTTTCACATTTTTTTCAATTAAAATAAGCCTGACTCAATTACACCTAACCTTGTTAGACCTTCAAAGGAAAACTGGATTCCCATGGTTGCACCTTTAAAGGGAAACTGGTATAAACTCTAGTAATAAAAGCTGTAATCTAATAGAGGACGGCAAGAATTCACAGGTTTAAGACCCATTTTACATTTTTAAGCCATTTGTCGCAGCAAAATTTGAGGTACAAACATTCAAAATATTGTTTTGCAGATAGAAAGCGTGAAAATTTGAGAAGTACAGCAAATTGTAGGTTATCTAATCTGACTTGGCTTCCAAAAAAGATAATAGGATTATGACTCAGTTATTTGGGAGCTCGCTGTGAAAAACAATATTTTGGCATTGCCAAAATGAAATCTGTGGAGGAGCATGACACAAAATTGAATGAACCCTCAAGATTGACCCACCTCCAAAACTCAAGAGATCAATCCAGGCTGGTTTTAAAGCTACGTGACACCTGTGATCAAACTGAAGACCAGGCCACGCTTCTGTCACCACTTACTCAAACTCTTTGTCGAAAAAAGTGTCAAAATCATTGATTTGAGACGTGCCAAACGTGACAACGTCTACCAAACAAAACACTGAGTCAGAACCTGGAAAGAGGCTACATTAGAAGTGTTACACAATGAATGAATAAGAGGGTGTGCTCTAATTAGGCACCAAACATCTCAGAGGTGATAAACTGATAAACCTGTTGACTCATGGATGTTTCAATTGATTTTTCATGCATAGCCAAAAACTGAGATCTGTTTGTTACATAACTAACATCATATGACAGTAAACACCAGCCTGGGGTGACGGGAGACAAACTAAGTGCTTGAACTGCTTGAAATGACCAGCTTTCTGAGCAGGACTGAAGAGTGAATTTATGGCTGAGATGACAGGTGTGTGTTGAGTAACTGAGGATGATGTCATCCAAGACTTCTTACATGCCTTTGAACACGTTTCAACCCTTCAACCCAGTTAAGATAAAACTGTTTGGTTTGATGTGTCCTTCAGTAAACACACAGAAAACATTTACTTCTTCCTACTCCTTCCAAAGTGAACTCAAACCCATAGTTTTTCTAATGAATATGCTAGATGACACAGAGAAGCTGTAAATTCTAATTTATTTTATGAAAAGGTACAGTTTTTCAATGTTTGAATGGGATCAATCTTAAGACTAAGTGTTTGGATGGTCTATCTTTCTGTTTTTTCTTGACATTCTTTGTTCATTACTGCTATTCTCTTGTCAGTTTCATTTTTTATTCATAGGGTTCAATATTGATCTGATTGGAAATCTCGTATTACAAATTGAAGATGAGAAGTCTGTTTGTTTGTTTCCTTGCATTCAGGTTGTTTGATTCATATTCTCATCAAATCTTTATTTGCTATTGGGTTGCCAAACCTTTATTTACAAAATTGTTTTTTTCCTGCTGTGGCATGTGCCTTTTTCACCAGTCCCTACAAATTTATTATTATCATTATTATTTTAACTATTGACAGTGTTAAAATATGAGACCATGAGAAGATTATTCACTAATAGTTCATATTAAAAGCTTCTGTGTGGGGCTCGAGTTGCTTTTAAAACAGACTGAAGTTTTTACCACTGTCTCTCGATGACTTACTAAGGAAACTATGACACTCTTTTGTTACGTTGCTCCAACTTTCTGCCTCAGGGCCAGTGTCAGCAGCTGAAACAAAAGATGTCATGTTGCTGAAACAGCTGGTGAGTAATGGTTAGAAGAAAGCGGGATGACATTTCTGAATGAAAAAGTGCCATTTACACAAACATGATCAGGACAATCTCAGTTTGCAGGTCATAAGAACACCTGTGTAAAAGTTCTCAACAAGAGTAAAAGATGTCATCATGACTTTTGTGTCATGATGACCTTTCATGGTTGTGATGTCGTGAGTGTGCGATGAAAAACATGACAACATTTTCTTAATAAAACAGTAATTTATTTTGACTGAAACTAAAATTGTCTGAACAGCACATTACAAGGGCATTGTTAAGATATTCTCTCCAAGGCTCAGTGATCACTTTCATACAGTACACTTGGCATGTATGGGGCATCTCCTTCAAACTAAAGAAAAACAGAACAAAGGAAGAATTAAGCCTGTTGCAAAGAAAACAAAACAAAAAATGGAAATGAAGAAGTCCATCATACAGAAAGATTACTGATTGTACAATTACCAAGCATTTTGGTTTGGTTCTAAGCCACAGAGAAAGAAACCGAATCGCCTGACGACAGCAGACGACTACGGCACAGGAGGCACAAAAGACGTGACACAGACAGGACATCCCATAATGTGCTCACACAATCCACTGGGTTCCAGCTCTAAAGCGTGAAATGTTGCAGAGTTTCTGTATTTCTTTTACTTGCAGAAGTTGTTGATTTTATTTATTTTTGCTTGTATGCAAAGTGTTGGTACACTACAATCAAAATCTAAATGCTGCATTCATTGTGTACATTAAAATCTGTGATGCAACAAAGCTTTTACTCTGCATATGAGCTTCCAGCACAGAATTTGTTAAAAAACTAAAAAAAAGGTGGCTCCTTTTCTGACTACTTTGTGCACAAGGCCCTTCCCTCCCTCCATCCGACACAATCATTTCTCCAATCGTACTTTTTCCTCTTCTCTCCTCGCTCCACCCATTGTTCCCTTTCTCTTTCATAAACTCTTTCACAAACTTTCACAGACTGACAGGAAAATAAAGAGTGCTGGATAAAAACATGAGGTCAGAAAGTGGTTTGATAATAGATCATGCAGAACATGCAAAACAGGGACAAAAATAATATAAAGGGAGGGAAAGAGTAGAAAAATGAGTGTGCATTTTTTTTTTTAAAAAAAAGGAAAATTACACAGCTTTGCGTCTTTGGTTATAAAGTAGGTTAAACAATTTTCACAGCTTTTCATCCCCCTGGAAACCAAAACCCAAAAATTAAATTCTGTTTTGACAAAGAGAGGCTTTAAAAAGGAAAAAATTATGCTTTTCTTTATCCAAAAGTCCCATCACATCTTAACAACAGGTATTCTCCTGTACAAACCCTCCTTGCTCTTAATACTTTACACTTTACAAAATATACATTCAAACCTGGATTTCACCAAATGTAAGGGCTGATTTAGTGTTAGCACTAGTTCATGAGAAGAAAAGTTTCTATTATGGATCTTATTGCCTACTTATTGAGATCTACTTGTTGCAGACTACCAAATCTTATACCTGACAGCTTCTAAAATGCCAAAAGACCAAAGAGAAAGGTTTGTTTTTTTGTGTTTTTAATAAGTATTCTCCATAACATTGTTCATTTACATTGTGAAAATAGCAGCCCTGAAATAAATAAATGCAAATACTAAAACTGAACTAATGAAAAAAGTATAATGATTCAGGTCAAAGTATGGTGGCTCTGTGAAAAAGACAACACAAGCTTTTGTTGCAGCATATCACAAGCCGAGGCTTTCGCCTCGCTCTGAGGCACCCGCAGACGTCCTCCTCTGCTCAGTGAGGACAAATCCTCTGTCCCCCTTCTCCTTTTCTCCCCCTTCTTCTGTACCAGAGAGTTCTGCAGGATTGGGGAACATTAGTAGAGTCCTTGCTGGATTTTACAGGACCCTTGTCACCCCCTGGGGTTGCACCTCCCTCTTCTGCCACTTGTTGCCCCAACAAATTGAGCTATCTGTGCCCATTTGACCCCCAGTCTCACTCACAAGAACAGCATGCAGTTTTTCTGGTGTGCACTGGCCCTTCTTCACCGGCTCTCTCCAGCCAACCACAGGGACAGAATAAGACTTTTCAGGGGTGTTTATTGTCTTAAGGATGAGTCGGCCTGGTGATGGCGGCATGCACACACTGAAGCATGGCTCTCTGCAGCAAACCAAGATGTTAACTTTTTCCTAAATGGAGCACACAGAACGCAGAGCTGAGCCTTTTCGCTTTGTGAAGCAAAGGGGATAGTAGCAGATGTTATCTTTACTAACAGGATCTTCCACTCCTGTCTGCGAATGGGGTATGTTTTAGCGTGTGTTCTGGGTTAGAGTGGGGGGAGAATCACGCCGAGGTGATGTTAGGCTGAGGGGGGACACTCTGACTCCCCTCTTGGTGAACCGAGGGAGCAATGTTGTTGTTGTTGTTTGTAAGAAGCGGCTGCTGCTGCTGTTGTTGTTGCTGTTGAAGCGGAGGCGACGTACTGCTGCTGCTGCTGCTGCCCTGGATGAGCTGATTGGACAGCTGGCCGAGCTGATCCGAATTTGCAAGCGACTTCAGCACAGCATTCTCGCGCTCCAGCACAGAGTTCCTCTCGTACAGCTCTTTGATGTGCTCCTTCAACACCTCCACCTCCTCACGAACAGCGTACATCAGATGGCTCTTTACCAAGTCCTGAAGGAGAGAAAGAGGCAACAAGAGGAAAGAAGATCAGCAAACAAAACAAGATTTAAGAAAAAAAGAGACTATAAATAACTGCAAAATTCCATGCCAGAACAAAAGGGGCCAAGTGAACCAGCTGAGATCTTCAAGTGGAATTGCCTGGTCTTGTTTTCTGACTACTAATTTAGTGGGGTTTTGAGGTCAACTGTCAATCAAAGTGCACAGACCAGATTTTCAGGTGTGGGTTAAAAAAAGACACCTGAAATCTGAGTGCTCAGAACAGGAAGAGCAGCTTTCATATGTGATTTTAAAATAGATTTTTATAATTCAAATTTTATCTTTGTTTTCCTGTTATCCATCTTTGAGTCTGCCATAACACCTAGCTAAGGATGTTACAGTCACAGTACATGGAGGAGATACTAGAAATTCAAACTCACCATTGCCTGCTCAATCTTGTTATCGATGGCGACGACACTGGCACCGGATGCACTGTGGAGAGAACAAAAGAAGAGTCAAATTGAGATTGAAATCTTGAATGTTTACCACGTGTGCTTTTTATTGGTATCAGCCCTTTGGCATCGGATGAAAAATTAGGCCTTTGGGATGAGACCTTCACGTCTATATGAACTTAGAGAACGATAGGAGATGGATTTTCCCTGTGCAGAAAAAAGGAAATGTAAGGGGAATAAAATACAAAACCGTATTTTAAATGCACTTGATTAAAACAGTACATTCCTTGGCCACAGTTAAAGAATATTCTAACATGCATGTTTAACAACCTATTTTCAATGAAACAGGTCTTTAAAATGATCCACAACAAAATCCTCCAAAGATGAATAGTGGTACACCTGTAGCTTTGGCCCTCATTCATCCAATACATAAGCATGAATAAGAATCATTGCAAGGAGTAGCAGCCCACGAAAGCTCCAACTGGTGTAATTTTCCACTCAAACAGCAGGCACAGAACAGAGGCACGTGTAATGATGCTTCCTCTCTATAAAACCAGATGTCAGAGCTGTGATTAAAACACAAAAGGTACACAGACGAGTTTAAAGAGGCGTCACAGCGTGATGACACACTTATGAACACATCGAATAGCTAATGAAGTCATGCCGCACCTGTCTGTCACATCACGTCAACAAAGAAAACCAGACAAGCATCATGGTTTATCCATCACGATTCACTGAAACTCCTGATAGAAACGCTTCAGAGAAGTGATAAAAAAATAACGTTTCATCCTTATCTATGCATGACTCCTCTGTGATCTGAACACAGGCATTGTGGCTGCTCGGGTGGGGCTGGAGTCGCCGCCAGCGATCTGTTTACATTATCAACGATGTCTCATTGTTCCGCTCTGTTCTCCATTCTCCCTTAAAAAATCTCACTTCAGCATCTTCTTGTGAAATGTGAAGCATCTTCAGGGTCTTTACGCGCGCCCCACTTTTAACACCACAGTGGCGCAACATTGTGTTACCGCCGCCCTGCCCTCCCTCCCTCCCTCTTGGTGAAGAAAGAAAGAAAAATCACACACCATTTCTCACCTCACACGTACGAATTAACTTACTAAGCTCACTTAATGGCCCGCGTGCAACAATAGCATGCCATGATTGAGGGTTTATTTCACGGAAGGATAAAAAAGCGGGGGGAAAAAATCCTTATCCGTCTCAGGAAGGTGTTGCACAATCACAGTCCTGTTCGGATGTGGATGCTAAAGCTGAAAAAAAAGAGAGGAGGCACGGCACGTTTTTCACGCCACTAGACGGAGCTCTGGCATTGGAGAACATAATGTGCGGAGGGGGTCCAGTAAAAATAAATAGATCCCAGTAACCACACATTAACCACGGACAAAACTTACAACGTGAAAGATTCAGAAGTAAGATATTCAGGTTAATGTGAGTCAACGTGCTCCCCTGCGTTTTGATTAAAACAGAATGTAACCTTATCTGTGAGAATTTGTTAAACTGTAAAGGTTCGTCATTGAAAACATAGAACATAAACAGAGTGAGCTTTTCGCATTCCAGCGCTGTCGTTACGCTCTTCCATATGGAGCTCCGTGCGTCCTCCGTGTGTGCGGGAGCGCACGTCCAGCCTGTTGTGATTTGCCCCCCCGGGGAGCACGCACTGCTAAACAAACCACAAACAGATGCCACACTTACAGGAAAAGCATGTTTGAGTGCCACAACCACGACCACAAATGAAGAAGACCAGCAGTGACCTGAATACCAGACAGCTGAGGGGGAAAACACAGCAACATGCGGGACACATGACATCGGAGCCAAATGGGCAAATCACAACATCAGAGCAACAGTGCTTCAGTTTAAGCAGGTTTGAACTCTTGAACACGTTTTAGAAGGTAAAAAGTTGCATTCAGAGGAATACATTGACCATAAACTTAACTCAGACAAAAAAGTAAAATAAGAACACTTTACGCACACAAGCGTAACCTTAAAGCACATGGCACAACAAAAAGTCTATTACCTGGCACATCTGGCTCTGTAAGACATCAAGCGTCCTGAATAGGTTGGTGAGCTCCCAGGAGAGCAGGGAAGGCTATAGCTCATTTTGCAGCGCATGTTGCCTCTTTTTCTTCTTCCTTCTTATCAAGATTTACAAAAGTTTTCTTCGGGCGCACAACTCCTGTGTGAGTTCAAACACGTACTGCTCTTATTGGAGAGGGAGACTTAAAGGCAGCAGCTTGGTCACATGGTGAGAAAACAAAAAGGGGAGGAGCTCTGCCTCCCTCCTCCTCTTCTTTCTCCCTTCTTCATTTAAACTGAGACTCTTGGAAGCACTACATGGTTGTAAATCATACACTTAAAGTCTAATTAAAAAGGAGACAGTGTTTTGCATGTAGTGACAAAGATGTCTGGCTGACCTTGTTTATATTTTATGGAGGAAACTTACAACGATTTGAGCAGAATATAGTCAGTCTGAGTTTTCTCAAGGGGCTTGAGTTATTTTCAATCAGAGCTACCTCAAGAGCGTCAGGGTTTTATTTGGAAACTGCGAAACCGTTGTTTTGAGCCTGGAGTTATGTCACTTTACTTGCACTTACAGGTTATTCCACTCAGAATATGCTGATTGTTATACAAACTTGTTGAAAAACTGTGCTACAAACAGCAAATAAGAAAAACCTGAAACATAAATTTATGGTGTTGCATACCTAAGAATTTTTTTGCCTTCTTGTGCTCCCTTTGAGCTAATGTCAGAATCAAATATCTAAAGAATTTAACATTTCTACAGTTTATCAACCCTTCTTCAAAGATGAGGACATGACTTCTCTATAATTATCGACCTCCCTGGTACAGTTTCTTTGCGTTGATGAATAGCACAACAGATCCACACTGATTTGATGAATGTGGGGAACATTACTTGAATTCCACATTGTGTGACTCACATGAGCAATTGAAAGTCTGTTCAAAATATGTGAGGTCACTATCCCCCCTTTGAAGCAAGCTTAAACACATCTGCCACATCGAGTGGGAAGAATGTCAACGGGCTTTGGCTGGAATGTGTTTCTATTAACAACAAAAAACAAGAGACATGCAGGTTGGGTCAGAGTCAAGGGCTCTTGCCTGAAGAAGCTTCAGGAAAGAGAAAAGGCCAAAACCAATCTGTTTTAACTCAGCGTCCAAGGAAAACAAATCAGACTGGACATTTTATTCAAAGAGGAAGACATGTGGCGGTTTATATAAGGGCCACTCACGGTGTCAACCTCGAAACGAGCCCTCTCTTGCAGTCTGCAGCAGCACACATGCACTCGTCCCCCCCAAACAAAGTCTACAGGACCACAAGGAGGCACATTCCAACAGTGGACACCTCCGGCCTCAGGGCCAGAGCCTCTAAACCCAGACATCTGTGTCACAGCCACCTTCATGCTGTGACAACACAACGAGGACAAGTTATCAAAACAGTCCTGTAAACACAAGCAATTTGACTGATAGCAGCTCAGCCATAATTAGCAAGTTTCAGCAAGAGTCTACCTGTTCAGACAGAAAGCAGGTTCTGACAAAGTGGTGAGAACTAAGAGTTTTTAATGTAAATATGACAGTGGGACACGTGCAGGAGCAAAAGGAGGTCCCCACCACCGATCAAAGTTTATCACATGATGTCTTGAGGCATCAGAAATCCAATGTCTTCTGCATGAAGGCAGGGTTGAAGCGGCACACGTCCCTCGTCACAGAGCACACAAACACTCACTGTGGGGGGACACAGCTGCACAAATCAGACCTCAGGCTTTCAGTTAACCCCCCTCCCTTCCCCCATCTCCCTCTTTGGCAAGTGTATTTCAAAACAATAGGTGGAGGCTGTAACAATAAAGGAGAGCGCTCACCGACGACTCTGTTCTGTCTTTTTCAACTCTGATATTGTAATGTGAAGTTTTGAAAGATGCAATTCGGTCGCATCACCAGATGAGGTCAGCAGAGGCTCCAGTTAGCTTTGACAACATATGGTGAGAGTGATGATGATGATACAAAGAGAGGCCTTGGGCAAAGGAAAATTTGTCACAACTTAACTTAATAATAACAATGAATCCATTGTGATGTCAGGAATCTGTTAGAGGCTTGAGTTTATTGGGATATTTTATAAGAAGACAAAAAAATGAGTGAGTCATTTGAAAATCTGTTCTCTCCTCATATTATGGTAAGGTTTCATTTCCAACCAATACATTTTATTCCTTATATATGACTTTTATACTTACCAATACCAACATAAGGACTTAACCCCCTTCTAAACTTTACTCTCAAAATGCAAAACACAACAAAGGAACCTCAGGGTTGCTGTGTACAGACGAATCACTGACCCTCATCTCCGCTTCGAGTTGTAATCTACAGCAGAAAACTTTAATACTATCAGCTCATGCTGTTGAATCCAACCAATGCTTTAAATTAACAGAGATTTTCAAGAAATGATTTGAGGAAATGACAGTGGTTGAAAGTGACACCTTCTCTGTCGTATCGTATTCGTCTGAGACGCCACACAAGTGTCTGGTTTCAAGAAACAGGCAGCACACTGAAAATAGATGAGCTTCATGGTGGGCTTGTTTCCCTGAAAAGACTTTAAAATTTAAGATCAGCAGATAGAGATGACATAATTTATCACTGTGGATCTGTCAAAACCTCACAGGTATTGAAGACAGCTGGTACGAGAAAGTGCTACACAGCTGCATCAAAACTACGTTACTGAGCACAAAAAATCTTCACAATGTTGAATCTTTATTCCTGTGTGAGGCTGTTAAAAAGCAAACTACAATTTATACACTGCTAAGTAGGGGTGGGTACCGGATTTAGTACATCTATAGGTACCAACGAAATTCTGTCAGTACCGAGTACTATTGATTCATGTAAAATTAAAAGGTACCATGTTTCAGTACCTAAACGCATCCTTGTGACTGTGAGGGACTGGAAGAGTAGGCGAGTTTCCATGCTGGACATGAGTATGGAGTAGCTGGGTTTTACTTTGTGTATTACTGAGTAAAAACATTGAGTAGTTGCAAATTTAAGTCAGGGGTTTTCATGTTGAAGAAATATGTTTAACAACTGCAATGCTGTACAAACAGTTGAATGCTGTTTTCATATATTTGTTAACATTTGGATTTTGAGAAAGAAATATGTTACATTGAAGTATTTTGAGATTTTGCAAAAAAAAAAAAGAACATTTATTACCACATAAACACACACAAAAGTACTTAAAATTGGCACTGTTGGGTACTGATGCCAATTCCAAGGTACCAGGCATCGGTCTTGTATCAGTTCAAATGTGAAAGGTACCCGACTGCTGTGACTCAAAAGACAGATTCTTTGGTACAAAAATGCATCATTACACAAGCAATTTAGAAATTCTTGTGATTTTTGACTTGAGTTTCATAAGCTTAAGAATTAGAGCACAGAAAGCACAGAACAGGATTTTGGTGACAAGAAAAAAAACTGTGAAGGTGCAAAGTTGGAATTCCTCCGTACATTCACATAGCCATATGATGAAGTACCTTAACCAACCACTTTTGTCATTCCTACACAGTAAATCTTCAAACACTTCTGAGTGACAATTGCAGGATGCTGAAGCGTGTTAATAAGCGTCCCTGAATGTGGAGCATTTCTCAGATTTTGCATTGTGAGTCGTTTGGTCTTCAGACAGGGTGGTCCGTGCTGACACAATAGAGACTAAACAAAACAAGATAGACCTCAGGAAACCCTTGTCTGGTGATTGGAGTTTTATTTTTCCAACTCTAAATCAGAGTCGTGAGTAGGTGTGCCTGCTGCCACTGGGCTTCCTCGAAAACAGACCGTCGGAACTGTCCCACTCGCACCCTTGCCTGTTGCATAACCTCCAGACTTGTGCACAAACATCTCATTATGTATGTCGTCCCTATATGACGTACTCCAGCCCACCAGCTGAACCTCCCAAGGGCCTCCGTCAGACAACTTGCTGGATGAACCGGACGAAAGGAGCATGAGAAGGAATCAAGGACCCCAAGGGCTAAACAGAAGGGATGATAAGATCTGATGTTTTGAGACAGTTGAACATCTTTCTCAATTTAAACTTGTCTTGTTAGTTTAGCTGGTCAAGAGGCTGAAATAACTTGCAGCAAGGATATTTGTTGAAGGCTGCAGCGTCTAGTCCACTGCTTCTGAAGTGAAGATAAAGAGCCATGGTGTAATGTGACCATCAAATTCCATATGTAAACACAGCAGGGGTTACAGATCAGGGGTCCCTCTGCCTTCAAGTAATTACTCTAAAACAGGGTTCAACGAAAGCCAGATTTTCAGCATACACTATGGGCCTCTGGATCATATTTCACTGAGACTGAGCCGGGCCTCAGCCAGTAGTTTGGCTGCATGTTGACTAAGAGCCCACTGGAATGTGTTAAAAGTAATAGAACTACTCCAGAGGCTTTAATAGGAAAATCCTGGCACCTCAGCGTTAACGAGCCACTGTATTCAGCGGAGCATTTATCACGGGATCAAGGACTTAGCCTCATTTTAGGCTTAGACTCCAAAGTGCAGGGTTTGGGTCAGGGTAATGGCATTAGGCACGATGCTGCAAAACCACAGGACCTGATACAATGATCTAAACTGTAGCCTTTTACATTGGTTCCTGTGAGGCATTTGCAACACTATAACTTCGGGTAATTAGCAGGCACCATGGAGTGGGGCTAAAAAATTAGCAAAAATTAACCGATTGTGATTATTTTCTCTATAAAGTAATGACGATGTGTTGTGTGATTATTTCAGGTTCTTTATCCTATATGTTATAACACAAAACATTTCTAGAAATAAACACTGACATGAATTACAGCATGAAAACATCCCATGACATGTTATTAGTACTTGTGACTGCTTTTTGCACATTCATGTCACTTTTCACACCTTTTTTTGTCATTTTTGATCTATTTATTGCTACTTCCTGACTAGTTTCCAAGTTTTCTTCCAATTTTTGTCCTATTTGACCCACCTGAAACTTATTTTCATTGCTACTTTTTTGCCACTTTTCACCACTTGGATTTTTTCTCTTGCAAAGGTAGTTTTCAACAATGTGGCTCTGAGTACTGATGTACAGCATAAAACATCTACTGCAAAAACTGTATCTAATATTCAAAAACATTGAGGTAAATCAAATATTGCTCTGTCTGCCATAAAGATATTGAAGCAGGCCAAATTGTGATTTAGACTAATTTGGGATTAAGTGCCCAGCCCTACTATGGAGTTGAAGATACAGCTCAAAAGTTACTCTAAAAGGGATCTGTGTCTAGTTCTGGATCAGGTTGATGAAGTAGGAGTGAGTATGTGTGTTCAGAAAACATTTGGGGTATAAATAAAGGGGCAACATCACACATTTTTCCAGAGATGACTTTGAAAGGAGGAAATGTTACTCCAAAACAATGCTGTCTTTGAGACTTATGGTCTGTTACGTATTTGGTAAAAGTCTTTTATAGTTATTTTCTCCATCCTTCATCTCTCCCTCTCTCTGTCTATAAAAGCTTGTTAAGTTTAAGATCAGAGCTCTTGGTAACCTCAAGTCCCATCATGTCCATCAAAGCCCAGTGTTTACAGTTTAGCTGTTGGATCACTGAACAACTGGTTCACAATTATGTACTTAGTGCTCCTCTGTAAAATACCTCAAAATTAAATTGAGCAAGGTCCTCTGAGGATATGCCCTGTGGCCTGTGAGCAATTATAAAGCAAGCTTTTGTGTTTGTTTTCCATTTGTATGCATAGAAGCTGATTTTGATTGAGTCCATGCCAAGGAAAACGGCCTATTTGGAGAAATCCCATTTACAGATGTTGAATAAACAACTGATCATTTCTAAAAATAAAGCAAAAGAATGTTTTGCTGAATGAAGTGATAGGGCTCTTTTCTTTTTAGCACATCCAGTGAGAAACTTCAGCTTTCCCACGTCTAACCTTCCTGCTCCTCTCAACCAAATAATGAAATGTTTGTTTCTATGTCATAAACAGTTTCACATACCTGGTCTGGATCAAATAACTCCCCCCTGGCTGAGCGTGGGGCCACTGATCAGGTGCATTTGGGTAGAATATAAATCTGTCTTTTCTTTGTTGTCTGTAATCATAAAGTTGATCATTGTGGACTGAGGGTAGTAAAAGAGCTGCTGCTGCCTCTTTTGGGACCAATCACAGACTCACAATGATTCCATTCAGCCGACCAACAGATCGCTTTAAAGGAATGTTTACTAATGCAGGGTGTAACTGGTGATGTAGTGAGGCTGAAATTTAAATAAGTGAAACCTGGGTCTAAAAGAAGCTGATAAAATGTAGGTCATTAAGCTTTTAGGATAAATGTTAGACTTTATGAAGTTATTTGCCTTTTTTCTGTCTTTTTATGTCGTACTGAAGAGGAATTGAAATATAATTCAAATCTAAAATCATTTTCCCTTTTATTTGTAGAACAGATACTAAAGTTTGCTGACGAATTACTGCAGATCTGTCATCAAAAGTGAAATTATTTGAGATGATAAAAGTACTGGTGAACATCTGTGAAGGAACTCAAAGAGCTGTGATGCATGAATTTTCAACATTAGATATGTCAGGTAAGTAACCATCGTGAATGGATGTTGGACAAAAATGGAAAGTTCGACACTGCTACTCCATATCCAAATCTGCATCAGCTTACTCTACTTTTGACTCAACTTCTGGCTGTGAATTTGGAATCAAATGCCATCCAAACATGTTCAATTTGTTGCTTTCCTCTGCATTCAGAGTGGGATTTCTCGTGTTGTGGCACAGTGTTGTCACAGGTTTGGAAAGGATGATATACAATCTGTGGCTTTACAAAGTAATGCTTACCATTATTTCACAATCCTTCTGACCCACTTAGAATCTGCCGTACTGCAGCAGATGTGGCATCGTCAAGACAAACATGCAAGAATGTTTCGATGCCCACAATGTGGCATCAAGAAACTTGTGCAAAACACCACAGATGGTTGAGCTAAAAGCTCCAGTGATGTTAGGGCACACTGCCCAGCTGAGGTTTCCCCCTTTTTTTGCAAAGCAATCATTTTCAGGGCTCAGGAATGCTCTTTTGTGCCCTCAATCTGTTTGTGCACAATCCCCCCTTCACTCCCAACAAGTCAGACCTTGCAGGAGATCAGGCTCAGGACAAAAGGAGCGAGGCGGCTCCCTCAGGTTTACCTGCGGTTAGCTGAAAACGTTTGGAATAAAGCAGCACTGTTAGTCACAGAGCCTTCAGGCAAACAAGAGCTGGAACAGGAACAAACAAAAGTGCTGGATCTTATGACGCCCCATACTTACTCAACTGCTACTGTTGCTTTACTCAAGCGTCCACTTCTCATCCGGACCAGCTTGCTTTTAAAAACAATATGATCATGTGGATGTTAGCACATCCTATGCTGGTCACAGCGCATTCACACACACACACACACACACACGTACACACCCACACTCTGGTCTGGCAGTTACATCTGTTTAGTTTGACTAATCTTTTTTGTTTACCAGCCAAAAGCTGTCAAAAATCATAGGATGGTACATAAACTATGACAAATGTCATTTATCGGCTAATTAAATAATGTCTGTCTTAATAACGACGGATTGCTTTGGTCAAAACCGTAAAAGCGGAAATAAAAATTAACTATAAGAAATATTACAATCACAAATGTTGCCCTGGAGCACTGTTGACGTTAACTGATTCAAAGACAGTTCGTTATAAAATGTAGTTCAAGATGTAGATAATGAACACGTTTTTTTTTTTCCCCAAAGAAAAGGGGGGCTGAGAACCATTGTATTTTTTCTGTCACAAATCATGGTGCCAGAACAAACCTCTTACACTTCTCATTGCTTTGTGCTCAGACTTGGTTAGGTAAGCAATTATGAATATCAAATTGTTCATATTGCTTCTAAAATCAATCCCTCTGCAGACCCAAGAGGAAATTGTTTTATGCACTCCTGCGATCAGACATCATCATATAATTTCATGACTTGACAAGCCCACCACACATTAAATTTAAGTGCAGACTTAAATCCAAAGATTGTTTGTCACAGTTTGTTGGCAGTAGTTAAATATCAATGGCAAAGAGCCAGAAGTCTCAGACAGCCTTCATGAGAGAGCACACGGGAACAAAAAGTGGTCATGAGTAATACAAACCACAAGGTAATTTTCTCAGAAGACAAAACAATTGTGTTCACTTTTTGAAAGAGCTGACGTTGATCCACCTGCACTCACCTGTCTTAAAGTCATTGAAATCATACTCATAGGGAAGCCCAACCTTTGTGAGATGAAACATTAGGATGGTAATTTTCCGTAAATTACATTGGGCTAAATGTGCTCTGTTGTAACAAATCTTTCTACATGCAAATGAACACGTCCAAATACCATGCATAGCAAATACCATGAACAGCAAATGAATGTGAAGAAATCACCCATCAAATGAAAATTATCCAAGACTTTAACAGTGGAAGTTGGAAGTATGTCCTGTCTTTGAACATGTGGCAAGTTATTGAACAACATGCAGTGTCATTGTACCCATTTTCACTTGCAGAACATTTTTTGGTTCATTTTTTTCTGAATTTAAACTTTTGATATCCTGGCTGTTACAAAAGTATTCCTTTCTTACTATCGTGTGACTATGAACATGAGTTTGTTTTTTCAAAAAGACCCCTCAAACACACCCGATTAAATTTGTTGTAACATGTAAAATAGTCACAACAAATTTCCTCTTAGGTTTGTTTCCTGTCGTGATAAATCATCAATCATCTTCAAACTTATTTTCCCACAATTTAGAAACAAACAAAGAGCAAAGCAGTCGATTGTCACATACTGGTCAGGCTAAATAAAAGGAATGCTTAAAAGCAACTCATTTCCCAGTCAATTAAATGGAAATTTAAATTCTGACTTGACCTCAATTGTTAGAGAATACTTAGGGAATAATCAATACAAGATCACAGAGTCTGCATGAAAGACGTGTCAAATAGTTGCCGCAAACAACAGCAGAGCCAGCACAAGTCCTTCCATCCTCCTTGCATTAATGTTCACATGCCCGTGCTGGTGGAGTGGTTATTCATCAATTTAACCAATGTACATTTTCTAAATGACTTTATAAATCTGCTATGCCGGGGAACAGATATGGCCAAAGAGTTTAGTTCACACTCTATGGGTTCATATAAATTCGGTGCTCTCTTTCCCTCATGTCATTACCCTCTCCTTGGTTCCTGCTCTATCCATATAACTGTCCTCTGATTAAAAGAATAAAATAAAAAGTCAACAAACAATGATAAATTAAAAAAAGGCTGTCAAAAGCTCTTATCTGTCAAATAGTAAAAGCAGGTCGCTAGCCTATACGTATGATACACATTTTGGCTCATCTAGAATAAAAATATTGGAATACAAATGCAGCTCTCTTTTAAATACAAGCGCAATTGTTTTTTCATTTCTTTCAATTCTGTTTCTACAGTTTGCAGGAAAGATCTTTCAGTCCAGTGAAAGCAGATAAAGAAACTTGTGTGATTATTGTGTAACACAATCCACTCTGTCGTGCTTTTCACTGTGATCAGCTGTAAGCAGAACTAAGACCCCTTGACACAGTGTTGCACTTGTCATTGGGGCAAGAGCAACTTGAGCTGGGGATCCTTGTGACTGGCACAACATTGACACTTGATGTTTTCAACATAGTGTCATAAGCGCTCCCTGATGCTTGTGCCATACTGTCTGCATGCATTATACGCCTACAGCTGCTGAGTTCTCATCGACAAGTCATTTAGTTTAACTTCTCAAAATGTCATCTTTGCTCTAATAGAGGAAGAAGTCTGTGGACAAACTCGACTCAGGCTTATTTTTACAGATCCACTCACGAACAGACAAAATCAGCTGACAACTGGTTATCCATATTTACCGATATCTTTTCTTATCATTTCTTCCTTTAGGGGTTTTCTAAGCTACGAAATGTGTGACACAGTAGAGATGAACAAGAACATTCTTTATCTATTGGAGGTCTAAGTTAATTTTATTTCAACTTGACCTAAGTGTAGAGGATTAGTGTGGTGTCTTTGTTAGACAGTCTAATATATCTGAAGTGAAAATAACCATAGTTTTTAAGAGTTAAACATTCATAATGTCCATCTACAGACTTAAATCAGCTGTTATTGGTGTTATGTTTGATACCTTGCAACAATCCATAAATGGGTATTAATAAGTTTGAGAAAGAATACGATGAACTGAAAACCTAAATGACTTGTCAAAATGGATGGTTTTTCATGGTGCAGGCACTGGTTTAGTGATACAGTCCAGGCCAAGCCACACACACACATGAACACACCCGAGCTCGTACCTATCGTTGACAAGCTTTGACCCCCGTAATCTGCTAGGCCGGAAAGCCTGGTAGAAAGCAGTGGATGGGTTCCTGCATTTTAATGGGGAGGAAACAGAGGCAGAGAAACATGAGTAAAGGAAGGTAAACATGGCGTGAGAGAGAGTGTGAATGAGAGAAGAGGAAGAGCCTGAACCA
Organism: Thalassoma bifasciatum; assembly: GCA_008086565.1. Taxonomy (NCBI): domain Eukaryota; kingdom Metazoa; phylum Chordata; class Actinopteri; order Labriformes; family Labridae; genus Thalassoma; species Thalassoma bifasciatum. The sequence continues at coordinate 1,209,442 of RPOG01000019.1, forward strand.
CACAGAGAGGTCAGAGGAAATGATGATTCAATCGGGATCAATCTAGGCCAAGTGTATCATGGGCAAATTCTTCATTCTATTACTCATTCCTATTTCAGAGGAAATTCCTGAAACATTTTTGTAAGATTACTTAGCAAAAACCGAAATCAAAGCAAACGATAGTGTTTTAAGACTTAATGTGAGCCACAAATATCAGACAAGTTCAGAAAATATCTTTATCTTATTTTAAGATACTAAGACAAAAATGGAGCCTGAATTGCTTATAAGAGTCAAAAAGTTGTGTGATTTGATGAGAACAAATCACTTATTTAGTGTCTTTTATTCAGAATTATTCTTACTTTAAAAACTTAAGAGTACTTTTTTCCTTTCCTTTATAAGCAATTCATTCATTTTTGTCTTTAAGGATGGAGTCATGCTGGTCAATCATACAGTTCTTTCCGTGTGACCGCAAGCTGTACTGGCCACTGGGAAAATGTGCTTGAGTGCAAATAGCCAGTGTGACCACACCCTTAGCGTCTCAAACATGACACTTCTTTGGACTTATTATGTGAGTGTGGTTCATATTAAGTGTAATGTCAAAAATAAGACACACTTGTTTCAGTTTCAGTTTGTGTTGTCAAGACACTTCACAGAATACGACACAGACCACTGTCAGTAAAACAATAGTGAACAGATTATTAAACGTCATTAACCCGACAACATCAAAGATCACCGATCACGTTTCATCTCAACAGGAAGTTCACTTTCTTTGATCTCTGCCATTGACATTTATGTATTTACAGCTGCTTGATAGTTTTGTTAAATAGAAAGCAAACTTCAAGCCAGGAGGCTTTCCTGATGGCAAAAGGAATATAAAAGTTCTTAGGGGGATCAAATATTTACCAGCATTTAGGTAATTGCTCTTAGGGTTGTCGATGATACACCAGGTTCTTGATGTCAAATCTCAGTCCATGTCTAAAGTTATACAATGCCCTAAGTAGCCCAACAATTATCTATTTTTCCTCCTGGTACTTTTCCTTCTTTTATTGAGAATTAATTCTACTATATCCTGAGAATATCAGGTTTAAACCTTTTTTATGTTGTACGTCACTTTGGACAAAAGTGTCTTCTAAAAGAAATTGTAGAATTGTAGAAAATAAACTCATTCTTTTTTAGTTAAAGTACATCTAAATTGCATGAGTGCAAACAATTTTAGGACGCAAAGTTGCAGAGAATTTTCATAGACCCAGAGAAGTGCATGCTTCTGTGAGGCTAAAGTTCATCTCACTTCTGTCTGTTCTCTCAATGTGGAGCCTTTCAGGGAGGAACCAATCCCACAATCACAGACAGGGTGGTCTATAATGTTGTTAACTTGACAGTTAACTGTTTGTGTGAGCCTGAGGTACTGTGTAACAAAGGCAGGCAGCAGAAAGCAAACCATTTTGAGTTACCAGAAAACCCAGTTGACCCATCCACTGCTACACTGATGAATGTCAAAGAGTGAATTATAGTTGCGCTTCCATATCGGGGCCCCTGACAGATTTATCTCTGCCACACCCCACAAACAGCAGCAAAGGACTTTCGAGTTTCTTTGTGCACTGGTGAGGAATTTAGACATGACAAGTTTAAAGAGCTCACAAGCAACATACTTAACAGAGCAGCTCAGCGCACTGACACGTCTCAAGACCTGGATTTTAAAGGAACCAGAAGAGATTTTATTCATATGGAGAATTCATTGGGCTGAGGGAAGAAAAGGAAGAAAAAGCTCTAATTTAAAACCAAGAAAATAGAAAGAGGAGTAGTGATCTCTCTTCATTATTCTCTATACTTTCCTTATGCTTGTAAGAGACAACTTTTCTTTAAGGTGAGATGTCAAGCCACCTATATGTGAAGCCTCCTGGTTTGTAATAAAAGTGTACAAAATAAACCAAGAACAGAGAAGTTGGAACAATAACAAGAGCGAGAGACATAGACTATAATTCAATATCCAATCCATTCTCTAAACCACGCTCTCCTTTCAGGGTCCCAGGGATAATACAATAAACACCACAAAACCACCTCAACATTTGCAGTCAGGATCCAGTTTGAGTTTTACAGGGAAATTATTCAACTTGTTGATCCCTTGAACAGAGAACACGGTTTGTCCTGTTGAAGATTTACATAATAGTAACCTCTAATTCCTCAAAGATGCTTCTTGCCCAAAAACTTCAAGTGTACAACAAGCTCATTTAAGAGCCTGATTATGTCAGCATTTGTAGATAAGACTAAGATTACCTAATTTATAAACTGACTGAATAATTACAGTGACAGCGAACCCTAGTGCAGCTATTAGGATTTGAAATGCATCTTTGGTTGAACTGTGCTTTTAAAGAATAAAGAGCTTCAGGCCCTGGCGATATTTCTTTAAAAGCACAATTCTCTATTTACTTCTGTTGATATTTCAAGCACACATAAATCACATTTGAAAATTATCATAAGTTGCAGAACTACTCGAGCTCAATTAAGATTCATCTCGATCACCCTAAAGACACCTACACGTGCTTCACATGTTCTGTCGCGTTGCAATCTTAATAAACTTGGCCTACTTGAGCTGTCTGAACTAGCATCGTTGCTGGGAGCAAATACTTCAGAGACTACAGTTGAATGAGTGTGAGAGGTGAAAACCTAGACTGTCATTAAGTAGGTTTTTAATCAATACATAGATTTAAACCTGTTTGACCTATAGCCCTGAGTGATGCATCACTGAAAACGTGATGGGAAGTCTCGTGTCCCCCCTCCAGGGGTTCACATGGGAGCCACTTGCCCTGAATTTTGACTGATGAAGTTCTGACAGCCCGTGAGCTCAGTGAGATAATGTGGACCAAGGAGCCTGAAAGCACTGCAAGCTCAGGTCAGCGCTTGTCAACCTCTCGTGAGACTCCTGACAGGGCTTCAAAATCCACAAGGCCCTTGTCTGGCTGAGGGTTAAAGGTTACCTCTGAGAACACTAATCAAAGCGCATCAATTGCCCTAAGCCTAATATCCTGTTGTGATATGATCACTTTTCAGGGCTGCTGTCTTTCAAAACAAGGTTAAAGGTTTTTGTTTTTCAGAATGTTTCACATGAATCTCTTTAAGCTGAAAGACAGACCAGAATCTCATTTAAAGCATTGTCAATCACTACAAGGATTTGGAAACTTTATGCCTGGCTTTGTTAAGCAAACAAGGATTAAACTCAGCTTATTACCCTAAATGAGGAATTTGATTTAAGCCTAAAACAGAGGGTGAGAAAGGTGTCAGTTTATGACTCCAGCCTCTCTTGTGTACAGGGTTGTGTGCCCACAAACTCTACAAGAAATCTGGGTGTGATGACTGATGACCAGCTGACTTTTAAGACTCGTGCAGCCTCGATTGCTCAGTCTTGCTTTTACATCCTCTATAAGATCAGGAGGATCAGACCCTATCTGTCACAAAAGGCCACACAGCTTCATCTACAGGTTCATGTGATTTTAAGCACCAACGACTGCAACTCTCTTAAACCTCTGCAGATGATCCAGGATACAGCAGCATTTCTTACACGAGAATGCTACACAGCTTTTTACGTGAAATGCAAAAAAAGCAGTGAAAAAAATCTGTTTACACAGTAACACTACAGGATTTAGAACACTGTAGTATGCATGCCAGACCTATAGTTGGCATTATAACTGTGAGAGCCGTATACACAATATCGGTTTCAAGGGTTAAGAAGAGGTGAGCTGATCATCTGGCATTTAAATAAAAAAAGTTCTTCTCTGATTGCCAAAATGGTGAAACCGATGCACATTTTGTTAGAGGGCAGTCCGTAGATTCAGCAGGTACTACACTATTGATGTTGTTTGGTTTGCACCTGGCACTGTAAAGTTTCAGTCTGCACGCTCAGAGCTGAGCGTGATGTGAGCATTTCTACTGAAAACTCTGGCTTGCCATTTACACAGCAACAGTGAAGTGGCGTTTCAAAAAAATTCCACTTCGGAGGCGGTTTACTAAAGTGTGCGTTTCAGGTGACTGAAATGCAGTTCCCATGTAAACAAGAGGCCCATACTGTTGTCATGTAAACAGCCCCTATGTTCAGTCATTAACATAGGACAGTTTCAAAACATAAAAAGGAACCACTATGTAAATGTTTGTAACTATTTTTAAACTGTGCTCCACTTATTTTCGAGTATTGCTATGCATTTTTGTTCCTTCCTTTCTTCTTGCTTGTTCATTGTCTCCACGTCTTGGCATGGTCTCAGTGAACAGACAGCCACTATAGGCCATACCAGCACCCTTTATTTTATTTTCATTAACTAATCAATCTATGTTTTGCCCTTTCAATCCCTCTGAATTGTGTTTTGCTTGTAATGAAGGCGCTCTATAAAGTCCGACCAAGAGGCCTGATTGATTGCTGAGTGTGAGAATGCTGATAAAAACCCTCTTAGACAAACTGCTGATGACGAAGACACTGAGTGAATACCCTTCAAAAATATGCCAAAACATGAGTCTTACATGTTGGAAGTTTTGCCTGAAGCGAAATCAAACTGTCAGATCTCATAATAATTCCCTTTTTTTTTTTTGCTCTGATATTGAGTGAGTGACACAAGGTTTAGCAGCCAAATCTTCTGTCAATAGAGAGACTGATTGTGTGACAACCGTTTCACAAACACAAAGATCCTATTTACTCTAACATGCCAAACTATGCGCAGCAGCATCCAAGGTGTAGGATATTACATAACTTGGTGGCTGATGACATTGTTTTCAGAACAAAAGAAGTTGTCTTTTGCAGAGTATATAACTGCAGAGCACGGTTTGATGAGGTTCCAAGTTCCTGAAGAGGTACGAGGAACTTATGAAAACAAGTGTGCAAATAAAAATCTCTGAGCTCTGACAGGTTGATAGTCATAACACAACATACAGGAGATTAACAAATAGACTCTGTGAAGCCCATTCAGTCCTTCAGCTTTTGTAGAAAAAGAGCTTCTGCATGGGAATGAACTCAAGCTCCCTAAGGTCAACTGAGGAAAGTGACTGCTGCCTTATATTGAAGGCACAGAAAACAGATGTCCTACTTTTAACATGACTTTAAAACTAACTGTGTGGCGTTTGGAGAGGGAATTCATAAAGATAGACAGTATGACACCAACACATTGCAAGCAGTTGAGTTTTTTGACTGTGGGTTGTTTTCCTGAGGTTGTTTTTCCTGTAACTCCCTCTTTGAAGTTGCTGACTGCACGCAGAGTTACTCAGACTTCATCCCCACACACACGCATTTGACCGTGCGTCTCTATATCTTCAATGTGCAGCAGACAAAACCCTGAAAACACAGCACACAATTAAAGCTGAGGTTTTGGCTGAAGCACGAAACAGGAGGAGGCTGAATAGACTGGGATGAGCCGTCACCGAGCAGTTTGGGGATTTCTTCTCATAACGCAGTGATTAGGTGGTGCCGTGGGAGACGGAGAGGGAAGGAGGGAGAGAGAGAGAAAGGCTCAACAGCAAAAAAAAAAAACCTTGACCCTCTGCATGGGGGCTCAGCCTGCGGCCAAACTCAAGTGAGGCAGAGTCCCAGCTGTGCAGCTAACCAGCACAAACCCAGCCCACTAACCAAAGGAAGCTACAGCTCATCAGCAACAGGAGAGGAGTTTGTTGGGATATTTATGACTCCAGTGAAAAAACCTCAGTCCGACTCATGCTTCAGTGATGTTAAAAGCAGGCTCCAACACCTCAGTAAACGAAAGCAAATATGTAAAGCCAGTTGAAGAGGAGTAAAAATATGTCACACAGATACAAGCATTCTCGTAAGCAGAGGGTGTGAATTCCTATTCTGGGGTTAGACATAATTGTCACCATAAGTCGGGATGAGTTATTCTAATTCAGGATCCAGGGTGGCTCATTCAGCTGGGTGGCAGCTGATAGCATCTGCCCAGAGCAACAGAGCTGCCCTATCAGCTCGATTTCACTCAGCAGAGCTCAAGTTCATTGACTCAGCCGGTTAAATAAAGTGTAGAATTGGTTCCTGAAGCGTGACGCTGGCCCACTGAACTCTGCCATTGAAGCCCTCAGGTCAGTTTCTGTCTCTGTGTGTCAGCTGCTGTGTGTAACAACACAGGCCAAGCACTCTACAGAGACTTTTCCTGAGTGTTGGGAGACTGTAACACTTGTTTGGTGAGCAGGGCAGGCAATGGAGCGCTGATGTGACAAGAAGTGCATGGGACATAGAGCAGGACACAAACACAATAAACAGACATAAATCAACTTGTTGTCATTTCTTAGACAGGTCAAATAAACAGGTCTGTCTATTTTCCAAATGTTTTTGAGCCTGAACAGAAATTGTTTTGAGGTGACACAACAAATTAAGGACAGACCAATATATCAGCCGGACAATATATTCGACCAATTTTTGCTTTCCATTTGTGTTGCCACTGGCTTATAAGCGGGTGAATTAGTCGATATATTTTTTTTAATTATGACCAATATTAGTGGTGGGTTATGATTTTGAACTACTTGAAAATGACTTAAAAAAATATTCAGCCACACACAAAAACAACTATCATAAAGACTTGCATGAGATGCTGTCTAGTATGATTTTGGCAAGTACTTTTGCTTGAAATGCCCATCCCTGACCAATTTTTTTAAAGGCTCAAAGACTCAAAAACTTACACCTATCCAGTTGGTAGTGGAATAATAAACCTCTCAGCACGACAGTCCGTCTTATTACATAATTTCCCAACATGAAATCTGACATTGCAGCTGTGTTCTGTTCTGTTAAACCTTATCACACACTCCTTTCATTTAGTATTCAACTGAGCTAAAGGTTGTTTATTTTGGTAGAAGTGGTGCGCCCAACCTTTTCATTCAAGTGCATGAAGCATATGATTTACATGCACCTGATAATACATAAAAGCATGAACTTTTTTGTCAGTTGTAATAAACAACAGTACTCTTTCAACACACTGGATTTTCCTTCAGTCTGTTGTTTTCTCTAGGATCATTAAAGAATTAGGTTTAGCCATGCAAATAATTGATCTAAAAATACTACCAGATACCAGAGCTCTGGGAAGTGATCAGCAATCATACCATAACAACACAAAGCGAAACTCTGGCTTTGGCTCAAAGTCTTCTCTGCTGTTGTGTTGATGGTAGCCATGGCAGTCAAATCTGTGTAAAAAAGAAACACACACACACACTGGCAGAATTCTGTGAAATCACAACACACTCCTTCGGGATGCCTACAGTGGGTGTGTTAACGGGCATGACAGCGGCTGCCCTCAGGGAAACTTTCCTCGATACAGCGTGTCCTCTAGTACAGGAAGCATACATGCCAGGCACTCCCTTACATGTTTTTTTGCAGGAAATAAAGAGAAATCTGTGCATCCTTATATCATTGTCATTTAAAGTAAGCCACTACTTACTGACACCTGATTGTAATAACTTGCTGTGTCCTTTTAGGTTGCAGAAATCCACCCAAACCAATAAAACATGTACTTTCTATGGTTTAAGTATTTTATTAAAAAGAGGAAACTTTAACCCTTTGCTGCTAATTATTTCTCGTGTCACAGCACAGGAGCTGGACTGCCACACATCTGGAGTTACATGGCCAAGGATGCCAAACAGTGATTTAACCTAAGGCATCTTGTGTCTTGTGGATCTAAATAGAAACCGAACCCAACAAAGCTGAGACATTTAAAGCCAACACATTGACTGACATAGACTCTGGTGCTGAGGTGGCGCGCAGACAGACTGGACACAAATCTAGTGGGATTTAGATGTAAAACACTGAACAGCCTAATCCACTGAGCAATATGTAATAATGTAATATATAAATAAAAAGAAGGGAAAAAGTCTTCATTTATTTGAATTATGAACAGCCTCATCCTGACAGACTAGTGATTATTATTTTGGATCAGATTTGACCTGTTGAGTTTTCTTTTTCATTGAGAGGGCACAGGTATGATCAGATACCACTTCACTTACATCTTTTTTTCTTATTTACTCGCTAATTATAAAAGTTAACTGTTTTTGTGAGGAAGTTAAAGAAAATTAATACTATTTTCTGCTATGTTTGCCAAAACAAATAAGTTCCTGAGCATCAGCTGTCTTCAGACGTACTTTTATGACCCTCTTCGGTTTTTATGTTCAGCCAGCAAAGGATTCTAAACTGAAAACTTAATTTCTTCAAAGCACTTATTGTCATTTTTTCCATTTCTAGTTGCTTCCAATGCTACCTTTGCCTCAGATTTCTGTAAGTGACAGTCATACATGTTTGTTCTGATCCTGGTTCTGTGATAAAATGCCTATGTGCTTCACTTCCTTCTGCAGCGGTACAGTCATTGACAACACAGGAAGTGGCAGCCGACTATCTGCCATTGTTTGGCAATCAGTTTTTTGAATGACCTCATTCTTGGCAGAAAACAGTGGTTGGCAAAGAGGCAAGGTGCCAGCAAAGTATGCAGGAACAGGGGGTTAGGAGGAAGGAAAGCTGAAAATCAAGAAAACTGTTGACCAATACTGGAAACAAAAGAGGTTAGAAACCATATAAGTCTTTTCGAAAGTATGTGAGTGCAATACCACAGTAAAAGAAAAAAATTAGTTGCTGGTGCTTCACTGTTGTGTGACTGGAAAGAATGCAGATGACATTTTTTGACAAGTCAATCTTAGAAGCTGACTCAAATGAAGCAAGTGTGTGAAAGTTCAGCATAGACCAGTCATCACACCTCACCAAAGTGCTAACCAGGAAGTCGACTAAGCCAATGATGAGTTCTTAAGGCCAAAAGAAGTGCGACATATTTGACAGAACCTTCTGAAAGATTGAAAGACATCTCTTTATCACAGAGGAAAAGTTGGTTGGTAGAAATTCTTACGGCAACAATTAAGGAGGAGTTAAAGTCTCATCAGTGTGACGCAACAACTTCTGAAAAGATTAATGAGCAAAAAAATGTGCTGCATCAGCAATAGTTGTCAAAATTGACATGTAAGCACAACCCCATAATGAGAGGAAGTTATTTGTTCAAAGCCAGAGAAGAAACTACATCATCAGGACGAGTTTACTTGTGTATGTGAGACAACAGAGTCAACCTGATTGAACGATAAAAGGAGGTAACATCTGTTTTCCCATCTCACAGCTTTGAATGAGTGAATTAACCGTTATCAGCCAACTAAACCACAATGACTCATGTCCGTTTCCTTTCACCGGTCTGATCATTGTAAGACTTTCAAGGTGGTTGGTGGTGGTGGGGGGGGCAGAGAGCAGCTTAATGCTGCAACACTCGAGACGAAGCTGACTCAAAAGGAAGAAAAGGAAGTACAACCTGGAGGAAGTGTTCGTCAAAATACGAAAGCGGACATCAAAGCAAAGCAGGAAATTTGGTTTTAGAAGACCTGAATTTCTCTCCGCAGAAGTCAGAAAAAAAATGCTGCAGTATAAGTGTTGCTTCCTGCATAGATGTGAGATTACAATAAGTAGAACAGATATGACCTGAGTTGAACTTCAGAGCAGGCTGTGCTGGTGCTTAAAAACTTAAACACCAACAAAACCTGACAAGATTGATTTCATGATGCTGGCTGTGATGACATGGATCAATGAGTTTCTGTGGTGTTTTTCAGGCAAAAATTACATTTAATAAAAAGTGTGTACTAGTAATGAAGATTTGTGTCCTTTTTCCTACAGTTAAGAGACTGAAGAGTCGGATTTTCTCCTTTTTGAATTCAGGAACTTGTGATTGTAACTCTGCTCATTGCTTTAGATATAAAAAAAAAATCTATAGTCCACTTTCATTCAAACTTGGAGCCTCTCTGATTCTGATTCAGCCTCTTCTACAGTGTCATCCCTCACCACACACACACACACTGAATCAAACAGACACGGACACACAGAGGAGAAGAACAGATGAACAGTCACAGGCACCAGAGAGCCGGATCAGTCGACGACGCCCATTGAAGGCAAGCAAGAGCGCAGAGGAGAGGATGGATGACTCAAATGCAGCTGCCTGCCATGCTTTCCACACATCCTCATTACTCACTATTCAGACATCTTGAGCTTGGGGGGGGCAGAACTGAAACACTGTTGTTCAGTCCTTACTTCCCCCTATGAGAGGCTTGATGACTGTAAAACACAGCTTCACATTTTTCATAAAAACTTGTCGGCTCGGTGAGTTGATGGAGATTATGGGTTTGATAGATCTTGATATTTTTTGCAAGAAAATAATTCTTGGTAATATTTTGAATCCCTTGTTTGTGAAAACAGGACAAATGTGTTTGTAAAAGCCTTTTACTGTAATGACAACTACTACTGGCTTAAAAATATAGGAGATGTTAATTCACAGTTAAAACAATATTAGTCAGAAAACAGGTCTTATTTATGTACTTAAAACTGGGATCAACAAGTGCAAATAGGAGTAAAACATTCCAACCTGGCCTTCAGGAATGGTTCAAAACACAGGGTTGCAAAACACTCATAGCTTCAAAAGTTCCAAACTATTTACAATACCATATTTTTTTAAATTGTGAAACAGAAAAAGGTTGTCTTTCATATGAATAAAGCAGAAAATATTTGATCCATTTTCTATGTCTCTATGTTTTCAGGCCTTTTTATTGAAATGTTGACGATTCTGGCTTACACATAATAAAAATCCCACATTCAGTGTCTCAGAAAGTTAGAATATTGCATAACATCAATAAAAATTGATATTTTATTTATTGATTTACTTAGATTGTTTCTCTTGCAAAATAAGTTTTCAGCAGTTTGGCTCTTTGGTTGAGCAGGGTTGAGAAGCACAGGTGTAGAGCATCAGGGGATCATGAGGCTGAAAAGTTCAGGGACACTCAGCCTACAGGATTGACTTTGATGATTTTTTTCTGGTACATAGGTGGATATTTGTGGTCAATGTGGACACTGGAAAAACAAAAATTCAGACATTAACTTACATGACCTATTGGAGACAAGTCTGACCCACAGATTCATGTCACATATCTAAGTGCTGAAAAAATAGTCCTGATCAGTGATCAGCTTCATTGGTGGATTTATTATAAATTCATGACAAAGAATCAGACAGATGGAAAAAAAAGTAACTGTGAGATGAGATGTAGCTGAGTTCTGCCTGGTGACAGGTGTGAAGTTGTATCTGACAGCAACATGCAGGTTTCTCTCTCCTTCTCACTTCTCTAATTTTGTTTAAAAATATCCCACTTTGCTATAAACCAACTGAGAGAACTAACAGAAATACACCATCTAACGTGAGGAAGCTCTGAAGTGTAGCTGTCAAGGATGGATCAACACACTTCAACATTTTACTCCTCAAAAAGTTCAAACAGAGTTTAGTCCTTCAGCACAGTGTTCATGTGCCTGGATAATTTAGTTTTGACACTTTAACCACTTTCTCTGTTTTTATGGTGAGCATGATGTGGTGGAAAGATGACTTCCATAACCAAATCTTTGAGTTTATCATCATGAAAAATAGAGAATCGCAAAAGAAGCTAACACTTCATTTGAAAAGTTAGAAAATTTGGGGTATTTTTGCACCAAAATTATTAGAAAATAAAAAAGATGACATTTATTACTTAATTTTGGGACAGGATTAAAACAATTCACTGATCAAAGCAGCAATACAGGGGCTTCTATTTGACCTTGTAGATGCCTTAAAACCAAGATCAGACTCCAGAATATCAGCTGAACACAGATATTGCCTGATATTAACCCTGTTGACAGATGGTGGCTTATTGGTTAAAAGGTGCTGTATTGGCACTGCATCAATTTAATGCAAGCAAGCTCGTACATCTGGATGCAGAGAGGATTTCTGTTTTGGGAAGGGAGATGTCACCTGAGAAAATGCCAGCACTGTAGATGTATTACATAATCTCTGAGAAGCAACTTCAACCTGCAGTTGAAAGACATGTTTCAGTGAAACCTTTACTTGTCATCACATAGCTAATTTGAAATGGACACAAAATACATCTCAAATTTCCATCTTGAAACTGTGCATGCAAATCTGTTGTGAATACAATAGAGCCAACCAGACTTTGTTTGAAATACAGAAACTAACTTCCTTTCTCTATTCCTTTTTGTTTGAGCAGGTGATTAAGTTTTCATCTTGTCAGGATCAGCGGCTAAAATACGACACGTTCATTGGCGCCTAAGTTCAACATGGCCTACTTAGGGCCGAACGGTAACAAGGACCTGTCAACAAGTCCTCTCTTTTGTAACAAGCCCTCTCTCTTATGTAAGAGGTCTTTCTTTTACAACCAGGCGCTTCATACTTTACATGCTGCAACCACTGGCATAGAGGGGGTCTAACCTGTTCTGTACTGAGACCATTTAGGAAAAAGACAACAAACACAAACAGTTTGCACACACTGTCCTCATTCCTGGAACAGTATACAGCATACTCCGCATCTGATTCAATGGCCCCGCTTCCAGCACAAACTGAGTTAGTTATGGTAGGCCGCCAGGAGCGCAGTTGTTTACTTGCTTTGGCAGGTCCACTCTAATTGGAAGTGATCCCCTGACCGCATCTCGCTGAGATAACAGGGTGGGTCCTGCTTTGTTAACTTATTCGACCACTTTGCCTCACACCACTGGCCTCTTCAGATCATCCAAAGTTTATATAACAGGAAACGCATAACAAGCGTAACATGTTTTAGAAATAAATACAATTCACAGTACATCAAAGAGGAGGTAGAAAAGTTTCACTGTTTGCCTCTTTGCAGGAGAGGAGCACAGTGCCATGAATTAGCATGAGGCAGTTCCAGGACACATCATAAAAGGACCACTCTGGTAAGTAATTATTGCTCAACCCCAAGACTTTCCCTCATATATAAACCCGAATAGAGTCAATTATGAGCTGAGCTTCTCTCCTTTGACTGAGAAGAGCTAAAAAAGAAAGTAATGACAGGAGGAAATGAAAACTGCCTCATTTAGAAGCAGAGAGTGTTAAGAGGTCAGTAATGGTCAAAAAGAGCCAGAAAGAAAGAGAGAGACAAGTACCAGAGACAGACAGGGGGCAGGGCTGGCCCCAAACACAGAGCTGGTGAGGACCCGTCTGCTCGGGCCACAGCCCGGGGCGTCCCACAATCACAGCCATTCAGGGCTCTTGGAATGTGTCCCCTGGAAGTTCAGGCAGGTCAGCTATCTGTGGAAAATAAGCTGCTCCCTTGTTTCCAGGCACTGCAGCAAGCAAACTACAAGCCCCACTGCACACAAACACACACACGCCATATCTCGAACCTGATTCTCCATCCCACCCCTCTTCTTTTGTGTTTAACCGTCAAAACCCCTGGAGGCAAAACATAAGGAGGGGTGCTACAATGCAAATGGTAAATGGTAAACGGACTTGTGCCAAAAATGTTAACATCCAGCCAACAGTCAACACAGTAAACATACAAAGTTGGTCTTAACACCAATCTTTTCACTGTTTCATGTCAAAGGGGCAACAAGTGGCCTTCAATAATCCTGGGTTTATTCTGTCACAGCTCCTCTTTCAGGTTGACTAAGAAAAAAAGGGCACTGCTTTTGATCTAAATGTAGAAAAAAAGTCTTCCTCATACCTGAGCATTTCACTACTCTTTGATAGATGTGTTAACTCTGTTTTCCTCACACAGAAGTCAGCTGAAAGCCATTAAGAGCTAAACATCCAGAGACAAACTAAGCTCTTGCTAAGCTTCAAGTCAATCCAGTGTAAATGTACATTAGCAGGCAGCTGCTTTAAAGAAAGCCAATAACCTTTTTCCCCCCTCAGGGTAACAACTGTACTCCATCATCCCACCAGTTGAACCATTGTTTTCCTTACTGCCGGGGCGTCCCCACACACACACACACACACACACACACACACACACCCCTGTTAGAGGTGGTCAACTCACATTTTCCACCAATCTGAACACACACGCTGTGCTATTGACCTTTCCTGGATTTCCAATCAGGTTCCACCTTTCTGTGACATTTAAAGTGTTTGAGGACAAATTAGACTTCTGGTTATTTCAGCTCATGGTGACATCATGTGTTGACTATCAGACAAGTTGAGGATGTCGACAACTTGGCTGCTTGATTGCTCTCTTTTTGTTGCACCTAGTTTGTGGTTATCAATCACCTCTTTTGGAGACTAAATGTAAAAAATTACAGAACCAACAAGGATCACCTCAACTCAAATGCATATTTATTTATCTTCTGTAACAAAAAAGTGTAAGGTGGAAGAGCAGGTTGCTCTTATGTGTAAAAGAGCATGTATGCACAAAGGTGAGTTAGGGTAGTTTTGAAAACAGCCTACAGGTGCAAAACTACTCAAGGTCATGGAGAGTATCTTTACATCACCTTTGTTGATTTATGTTTCCTTCGACTTTTATGGCAGAGCTAAAAGTATTAGGTAACTACTGATTTTAGCTCGGGGGAGAAAAGCCAAAAGGTCCTCTAGTAAGAAAGTACCTCAAGAGAGAGCAAGAACAGCAGAGAGACGGGTGTAAAGAGAGAAGGAGAGACACTGAGCAGAAAATAAACTGTAATGAAGATTCAAAATGGAGCATTTCAAACTTTTGTAATGACTATGTGCTTCTGTGGTTTTAATCCAAAAGCACCTACATGTCTGGGTCAAAAAACAAGCTTCCAAAGAAGTATAGTACAGTACTGCAACACTAGCATCTTATCAACCAGAGAAAAACCTTACACCTGATGTGCACAACATAAAGTGCATCTATAAGCAGTCTTTGGTTCTGAAAAGCTAAAATGGCAAGAGAAGTAACACGCAAACTTTTAAACTTATTTTCCTGATAATGATTTTATTTTGTGGGCGCTGTTTCACTTTGAGTTTCACTTCTTCATTTAAGTTTGGAGCTGTATTCATGGTACATCTCGACTAACAATCCACCATTGTCATATCCAAAATATACATATTAATTACAAGAGATGACTTTTCAAATCAAGCATAAAATGTCAATGAACTTTTTGGAGCATGTCTCAAACAAGATTGTTAAAGAATATAACCTGTTATTTATAGAGGGTGTCTAAAATACCCTTCCTACGACTGCAACTACCACCATACAGATGAAATCAAAGGGGAGCTGTATCTCCCTGACAAATAAATCAAGGGCATCTAATAAACCATCAAACCCTGTTGCACCACTTCACAAGTATCAGATTTATAAAAGTTCATGACTGAACTTCAAAGGCTTCATGATGCACATTGTGATCCCCAAAGATATCAAAAACCAGTATGACTCAACATTCAAAAAAGGATAAATTACATATCCTTCCTTTGACTCAGTCTATATCTTAAATCTTCTCAGACAAGACAAGGTTTCAGGCATGTATTAATCACTTGTGAAATATACTTTCTTCATTTGCTGACTGATCATTTTCATTACTGGGATCCACTCAGTAACGTCAGGCGTCAGTTGTATGCAGGACAAACCTTCAGGATGTATTTCTCTCAGGTGGCTGAGTTACAACTATTTTTCTTTTTCACAAATCAATTATGTATTCACAATCAACATCCCAAATTGGGTCAAAAGAAGGGGAAGGGATGGTGAACTGTCCTAGAAGAAGTAATTGAGTTAAAGACCAAGTGCTTCTATTGTAAGGAACCAATTAGTCCCGGGGGGGGGGCGGCTTCATCACTTCACTTGGCAGCAGCACAGCATGCTGAGAGTAGGGATGCTAACCATTTCAAGCTGGAGGGAAATCGTTCTAATCTCAGGACTCCACCCCCCACCCCCACCCCGATGCTTTGTCCCACATTTTGTGATGGACACTAATTCAAAACAGAACGAAACAATACAACTCGGAGCAGATTCCTGGATAGAGCTGAGCCTTTGCACACAATTCACATCTGACAGGAGGGAAATGTTTCAAAGTATGAGTCTTGAAAACTGGGGTGTGTTCCTTGAGATCAGTCTCTTTTTTTAACTCACTCATAAGAATGTTATGAGTTAACAAGGCATTTTAATTACAGCTGATGACAGTTAAAATTATGCTTGTGGATGCCAACTTGCCGTTGGGCCTCACAACTTTTCTTAAAAACTGTTCTCAAAAGTTTTGAGGTGAACCAAAATTCAACATCTGTGTGCATACATGTGAATATATGCAGCAGGCAGAAGCCATCGCGAAAAGAAACAAACAGTGGCACTACTCTCACTGTTGATGCCAGGTTTATATAGACCAAATAAAAAATATTATGACAGGCTATTGTCACGTTGAATTAAACTTCTGGTGGAGGCCCATTGAGGGTATCAAGAGACAATTACCTCTACTCATTTGTGATTTGTCAAGTTCAATTTTACATGTTTGTGTCAGATAAGATTAGCTCACAGAAAATGTCAAAAGCAAATTGATTAATGAGCAAAACCAAATGCCAATCCTTATTCTGTAAAACTTGGCAAACAATCAAAGGTTTTTCCAGGGACAATTGATTTCAATGAAACCACATAGTACGCTAATTGTGCAAGCAGTTGCAGAAGTACAACAAAAAATAAAAACATAAACAGGATGAAAAGAATAAAGATAGTGATCTGTGTGATTTCAGGAGCATCAAGTAGCCACAGATATTTAGAAATCTGTCAGTACAACTCAATACGTTTTGCCTCAGGCAGCTTTAAAGGATAACAAAGTAGCTCTGTACGTTATATAACAAAGAGTGGTCTGGACCTGCATAATCCATCAAGTGTCATAAACAACTTCAGTTGTGTGATGCTGAATGCAGATGAAAGCTGAGTGACTGTGGATATTTGATATTTTACCAGAGGCATATTAAGTTTTAAGTACTGATTGCAGCTAATTTTTTTTAATCTTCCATGAGCTGAAAATTGCAAAGTGAGACTAACAAAGTATGATTCATTTGCCGCAGGGGTGATGAATAAATAAATAAAGAATAAAATGAAAGGTTTATTGGCTGAAAATAGCAGTATACTAGTTGACAAGAAGCAAAATTTGGGACATGAAATCTTATGATAGGTGTGCAATTTCAGATCTGCACAGACAGACCTGACAAATTCCTGGAAAACTGACTGGAATGAAAATGAACAAATATACATTTAGGAGATTATAACCTAAAGGTAAACCACAATTCAACACTTTGTTTGAGCTGATGAGCAAACACAAACACGGACAGACCTAACAAGGACTGAGGCCTGGGAACCGGAGCTGAACTCAGACATCATTCTGCTGATTCAGTCCAGCTATGTCATCGCTGCAGCGGACACGTAAGCTGACGCGCCTGCTATCGTTCCCACAGGTGAGTGAGTGTTTGATGTTCGTCTGTGTCTGTGCGCCCATCTGCCTGTCATCTCCACCTCCCTTACACGTCTTGTCCTGCTGCCAGCATCACCATAGCTACACAGACAGCCACTGATGTCACTGCCTACTGCCCACTGCACATACAAACAAACGCGCACACACACACACACACACACACACACACACACACACACACACACACACACACACACACACACACACACACACACACACAATAGAACAGCAGGGGAAATGGGCACTGGCTGTTCCCTTGATGAAATCAGGGACAACACAAAATGTGTTTGGCATTGTGCACAAACTTGACACACATGTGATGCTGCTTGGATAAAGTTATTCAGAAAACAATGATTACCTTGAAGAGTATCTGAACAATGAGCGATTAAAATCAGACCTCAGCCTCCTTCAGCACATATGCACACACCAACTCTGGTTGTACCATTCATAATAACCACTGAAGGACAGAACAGGGAACACAGATAAACACTGAGGCCTACATAAATACAGGACACTGCACATGTGTGCTCTCTCATGTAGGTCATTCTTGCCTCAAATAATCACCTCTTCAGTTCCCCTCTTTTTGCCTGGAATGGCAAAGAGCAGCAACTCTTCAGCTGATTGAGGACCATCAGACTGACTCTAAAAATAGCTGCTGTGTGTACATTCGAATAATACTGTGCACAAGTAAAGAGTAAGTATCCGGGGGTTTAAAAGTGGGAGGTTGGGAACACTTTTTAGAGCCAATAGACAGAATAAAAACAGTCTGAGGAATGTTTTTTTCGCCTTGAAAACACAGCTACTGCGTGTGTTGTAACTTATCCAAGTGCTTGTTAACGCCCCCTAAACTCAAACAGCCTGTTTGGTTGAATAGAAGCTTGAGGGAGGGGGCTGTGGGTGTCTGAAGAGGCGAGGTACTATCCAGGGTTTTGTGGGTAGCCTATTAATGAAAGGACAGAATATTCCTCCTGTTTCTGCCAGTTTTTATTGGCTCACTCTGTCTCATAATCTCTTCTTCCTCCCAGACTACAACTCTTCAAGTGAAAACAAAGCTATGAATAATGTGTGTTTTGTTTTATTGTTCTGTTACTACAGCTTAACCCGTCTAGTTATAGCAGGGATAATTCTGGCATTGGTGAAGGGAGAGGCGTTCACCACAGAGTTGGGTATGACCACAGCGTTGCAGAATGTAACAAGAATTTTTAATATGAAGGCAAACTTCCAGATACACACTTGGTACCTCCAGTAGTGTATAAGTGCTGCTCCAAGGAAGGCCTCCGCGTTAAAGATCCAAGGCACAATATCTCTATAATATCGTTGTATTTCACAAAAGTGGAAAACATGACATTTAGAATATCTTCCCCAGAACATCTGCTTACCTGTCCTCGTCCACATTCATGGTGATATGGATCCCAAAGAGGCTGTTGACAGCAGGAGTGGGCAGGTTGAGGCCCTCGCCGATGAAAGGCTTTACACCATCTTTCCCTGGCACCACAACCGCACTGGACTGAGATAGAGAGTCAGACTTCTGCCTGCCGTCTTCTGGCTGGTTGTTGAGGCCAAAGGGGAGGCCAGTTGTAGCTCTTCCGTGGGCCCCTTGAGGCAGGACGAGTCCACCTGGGAGGATGTTGGTAGTACTCGGCACTGTGGCAAGCGCATTCTGAACAACACTGTGTGAGGTGGCGGTGGTGACAGACGGTACTGCGGAGATGCTTATGCCACCTGAAGGCTGAGTCTGGCTTACATGCTGCTGGGGACCATTCCCTGAAAAAGCAGGGTTCATGACTGATGCATTCCCTACTTTTAGCACAAGACCATGGGCTGAGGCTGCCTCCCCACCCAGCCCCTGGGCTCCTGGACCAGCAGTGGTGGTAAGAGTCGAGGGTACCTGGCTAGTTGGAGGTGCCACAGGAAGGTTCTGAGTGCTTAAACCAAAGTGCTGCTGATGATAGTCTGGCTGGCCAGCAGAGAGGCCAGTGGGATGAGTTGAATAGGCAAATGGTTGGGGCTGTGTTGCAGGAGGCATGATGGGAGACTTCTGCTGCATGGCAACTTGATGCACACCATTTAGGTTATTCGAGAGAAAGGTCTGAGCAGCAACGGGCTGAATATTGACCTGAGCCTGTTGTGGTTGCTGTGATGCTGTCATTGTTAACCCAGTGGGCTTAAAGGCACTCCCCCCACTCCCGATCTGTGAGGCCAAACTATAACCTTGCTGCAAAGACTCTGAAGGATGGGGGTGGGTGTGGTGCCCTGTGGAGTAGCCACTGTCTGTTGTGTTTTCCTGTACAGAAAAAGCACTACTAGTGACCACAGAGTTGCTTGTAGCCCCCAGCCCACTGTCACGGTCTATACTGTGATCGAGGGTTACAGTCGGCCTAATGCTGTCAACAGTTCTACTTGAATCAGAATCTCTCTCATAAAACTCAGTGCATGTCCACCTGCCCCGTCTGAAGGGCTCTCCAGTACTATGGTCAAGTTTTATGACCCTAAATCGTGAACTACAGCTGGTGCTCACAGGAGCAGAGGGTGCCACCCCAGTAGAAACTGTGGCAGCAGGAGAGGATGAACTAGGAATAATGGGTTGAGCTGTAGCTGGTGCAGGCACAGTTCCTAAATTATGTGGGGTACCACGACCAGAGCTGATACTTTTATAAGCGAGTCCCCCGTTGACAGGACCTGAGTAAGGCGGCTGGCCCTCCTGAGGCTCCACACTGTTTAGGGTTTCCTCGGATGAACTTCTCTCACACACCGCCAGGTCAGCCCGAGAAACATCAAATATTTCCGACGACACATCCTCAGTCCGGGACTCGTCCGGATCATCCAGGCTCTCAGTATCGTCTGTTATGCTGCTGGCAGCCACCTGAGCCTGCGTTACACTTGTGATCTGGAAGCAACTTTTCTTCTTTGCTGGCATTTTCGACATGTTGACACACAGACTGCGTCAAGTCAGTCTGCTCCCAGATAAAGTGAAGTGCTGGACCAATGTCTTGCAAAGTAACTCACAACTGACACGTACCGTCACGGGGCATTTCCATACCGCTCCTCTTCCTCTCTCTCACGTCGGAGAAAAGTGTCACAGCCGGGGCCAGACCCCTTGAAACTCAGCGGTGTCCGGTCACAGCACACAGGAGACTGCTGCCTCCGAGCCCGGCCTCTCTGAAACTCTGTCGGCCTCTCTTATGTCCCGGCAGCGGAGTTCCTCACAGGCCGTCGTTAAAGTTCTTTTTCAGCAGCTGCTACCGGTACTTTAGTCTGAGGAGGGCCCGGTCTCACAGCTCACCCGTCTCTCTCTCAGCTTTATGAATATTTCTCGCCGACTAGCTGAGTTAGCTGGTGATAGCTAGTTATCCCTACCTCGGTACCAACATGTGCGACATCGCGATGTAAACAAATCCATAAGCTCTTCAGAAAGAACGTATAATCCAGCGGAAGACACAGAAACGTCCCAAAGTCGGTGAAGTTTTGCCTCTCGCCGTGTGGACAGCTCACTTTTGGCAGCTGCTACTAGCAGCTAGCTGACAGATAACCACTTTACCACCACAGCGGCAGAAAGCTAAGAGACAGCTGCTAACTGCTGCTGCCGCTCACTAACCAGAGACCCAACCACTCCACAAGATGGCAAGAGCGAAGTGCATCCTGGGTAAAGAGGTCAAACTACTTTTCTTTTTTCCCTCAAAGTGTGATTAAATCAAAAATCCTCCAAACACTGCTATACCGCGTATGATACATTGTTTTTCAATTTAATTTGAGCTCAATGTTAAATTTTATTCCACTAAAATTGTTTGTTTTATCAGAATCGTCACTTCCGGTTGACGACCCAGCGTAAGGTAACAGATGTAAGCGAACTGACGCGCGACCAACTTCGCTACCACTCAATGTGTATTACAGCGATTTTTTTCGCCGCGAACAGAATGCTGGGCGAAGCGAACGAGGTTTTGAGTGATTGCGACTGTAGTCTTCGATTGTGACACAACGCTGAAGAAAATCTTGGGCAGCGTGTCAAACAATAACCAATTTAAAATACAGGTGCCACATTTTACGTGAAATGTACATGTGGTGCCTTTTTGATCACTAGACGACGGAATTCACTCCATTAAGAGACCAGCAAGGCTATGGCGAGTCGGTTCAATGGTGAAGTGTTCGCCCCAGATGTTGATGGATGTTCGTTTTTGCATGATGTTAGAATCAAAACCTGTGTGTGAGTGTGTGTGTGTGGGGGGGGGGGGGGGGGGGGGGGTTACACTCAATAGCCAAGATGCCTCGTATTTAAAACATTCATTTACAAGTGCGTCGGTGACTTAAATAAAGTGAGTCATGAAAGAACTTGTTGCATGAGTCACTTATCCAGGAAATCACTGTGATCTTATCCTACGTAGGCACTGCCCACTTGGCTTATTGCCACATAACAAAGATGATAGACTTGATGATGATGATGATGATGATGATGAGTATAGCCAACAGGTTGGCATGATAATAAATCAAAAAGGGAATCAATTTCCCAGATATTATCTGAATAAGAAGAAATCGTGGGACAGATTATATGTAACAGAAAAAAAAAAACTTCAAAGGCTATGAAAAAGTTAGCTCTTGTTCAGTAGATTCTTGCCTCATTTTCAGCTTGCACAAATCAAAAATTTCAGTATGATCTTCAGGAAGCAGGAAACACCTCCAACATATGTTCCATGACTATGGTGAACCTCAAGGTTGAAGTGCAGACTGAAACACAGCCAATCACTAAAGAGTCTTTCTGTATTTCCGGCAACTGAATACATCATCCTTGATTTAACTTAACATGTATTTGTCGTATTATAATTTTTTACATATTTTTAAAATGGTTCAATGAAATAGTTATTGTGCCCATTTTTCTCTTTAACATGCACCTTATAAAAAATTGTTCTCCACAACATGCTTGGCATTTGATTCCTGGTTCTGGTTTGGGAGCCCTGAGATATAACTCTTTAATTCAGGTGATCACAGTTCTGCCTTTAAGATTTCGTCATTCATTACCTAAATCCACTTGATCATAATTAGTCACTTCCGTTTTAAGTTCAAGTAAGATTTCAAGCCTGAATGATTAATGAATGTTTCCATGTTTTTGGCTCCAAAACATCGGGTTATTGATGAAAGTGGTGAAGCTTTTGAATGAGATGAATTTCATTTAAAAAAAGGCCTCTACTCTACCTTGACACCTATTCATGTAAAAGAAACTTGTTTACTTTATTTCATTCATCTCTGTAACTACAATCCCTGGTAGTGACTCATTAGTACTGAACCTGTGATGACAGGATATTGCTCCAATAAAGGCCATCAAAGACTTGTGCTTGACTGCATGACAGACTGCCACAAGATTACACATGACTCAAAAAAAGTTAAATGGGTCATGAGGTTCTGTGTGTGGATCACAGTTTCACAGTCAATAAATTGCTCTTTTTAAAATATAACCAAATACAAAGTTTTTCAAAATGTGAGCAGTAGGACTGTTGGCTCAGAAGACTTTTGCAAAGCGCCCTGTAAAAGTTTGACTGATGATGAATGGCTAGCAGACCATGCTGCCCAGACTTGACGATGTAGGCAGGCAAAATATTGAAACGTGTACTTAAAGATTAGTCATTTAAGTAATAAGTGGAATACACTTGAAGGAAAACATTATCTTTGATCTGATACTTGAAGTCTGCTTTAGTAGTTGAAGGAATTCCTCCGCTGATACAGCTCAGCGTGAGATTTTGTCAGAATCATAAATATTCTCTGAAAAATGCTCTGTAACAACTAGTTGTCACATGTAAAAATGACATGTCAAAAGATCAAAGATAACTTTTACAGGAGTTGTGAGAGTTGTGGCATGAAATTTGACTGCAACCACATACATAACATGTAAATTGTTATTTATGTTATTTGAAGTCGTGTCACTTTGAGCTATCTGACTGCTATTTGTCATCTTAGCCAACTGTTAGCTTAACCTCTTAGCCATCTTTGTGTTGTTTGAGCCTTTTGGGGAAGCTTGAGGAGATCATGGTATAAATGGATTTACAAGTGTGCCTGTTTTTTGAGTAAAGAAGTTTCATTGATACCCAGAAAATAGTTGCAGTTTGCGATACATACCTTGTGAGCTTGTTCAGTATAGACTGAAAAGTTGTTGTGTCAAACTTCAAACATATTTGACTTATTAACCGAAGAAAAGGCCACCTGTTGCTTTTTTTTTTATATATATTTTTTGCGATTGTCTACCTGTATCTGGATAGAGGAGGACAGTGGATAGAGCAGGAAAGGGGGAGCGAGTGGGGAATGACATGCAGGAAACAGGCCACAGGCGGGAATTGAACCCAGGCCACCTGCTCGAGGGCAAGCCTCATAGTGCGCGGACATATCCACTAGGCCATCTGCGCCTAGTGATGATTAGTCTACATTTGCTCTCGGAAATACAGAGCACATTTTGTTTCTAGTGTTAAGCTCAGTTAAGCGACAAAATCACTTTTCTTTCAGACACTGACAACACTGCTTGTCTGAAAATGAATATTAAATTATAGGAGATATGAGAGAAGAACATCCTCTTCGATAAGTAGTCAGTTTTGGATGACGGTTGAACTTGACTTTTTCTGTCAGTTTCATGCACTTAGGAATTTGTTGATTAAACTGACTACACTGACCAATGTCACAGATTGAGGATCCAAATATAACATTGCAAAGATTTCTTCCAAACCAACAGGTCACCTTCCCATGCTGCCTTTGTTGCAGTTTTATTGCTCTTGAAAACTGCTTGAGAAAGGGCAGCACAATGCACTAAAAGGTTTCATTAAAGTTTATTATGTTAGTAAAAAATAGAGAGTTTGAAAATAACTTTTCCACATTTTCTTTTTGACACAACAAAGTCATTGTAAAAGTTATGGTGTTGCATAATGTGCTAACTCACAAGGTCCGTCTGGCAGTAGCTGTTTCATACAGATGAGACAGATAAGATCGAAAACAACTAAACACTGATAAAGATATGACACAGTAATGATGATACACAATGTAATATTTATGTCTGCTGAGTTTCATTAGTAGAAAGTATGTCATAAGATTGTGACTTAATTTACTCAAGAATTATACAAGTGTAAAATCTTTGAAGTCAGTGGCTAAATCATCAAAAGAATGATGTTATCCGTTCAAGGATAAACTCAAAAATGGTAATTTAGTTGGAAATTATTCAATTACAGTGATGAGTTTACAATTAGATTTCAAATGGGTAGTAAAAAAGAAAGCTATCCAGTGGTTTTTAAATATATTTTGCTATATTGAGAGTTAATTTTGAAATCATGTTTGGAAATTATGTGGAAAAATTTTGTAGCCAAGCTTCACCAAAAAAAGATAGATTTTTACCTTCTCCTACCTCCTACAAGGAAAGTTATTGTTTTCATGAATAAAAATATAAGAGTAAGCATACACAAGTTCCATGCAGATATTTTTATGTTCTTAGTTTCATATTGGTCAAGTTGTTCTGAACCAGCCCTTTGTGCTCTTTCCTCAGGGGAAACCCTCTCTCTGGCATCATTCAGGTGGCAGAGGCCTTTAAATTGTTTCAAGCTTGGCTGAGTTTCAGTCAGCCAAGCATTACTTGTAACTCCTCTCCAAATGAACCTGGAAACAACTCCCCCTAGAAAACCATGTTGCGACATCAATTCCTCCAACAAGCCCCCTATACTTAAACACCCATCTTTAGTAGCGGGCAGTGTGTGGGTTTCCCCCCCTGCCCCCAGCCAAAGTGTTTTTGTAGCTGGTTGTGTTTATTTGCTTTGGTCTAAGAAGCGAAGACTACCAAGCTGTGCTGTGGCCCGTCGAGGCCTGACATGCTGCGTCCACTTTCAGCGTAGCACCACACTAACAAGGCTGATGTTGTACTGTCGTATTTTAGGGACCTGGGGTTCTGGCCAGCGGTCACTTTCAGCAGCCCAACCTGGGGGACCTCTGGCCTTTGGCAAAGCACTGTGGGGGCTGAGAGTACATGATCAACAAACACATTAACCAAGTTTCACTCTCACTTGCTAAAAGAAGGGCTTCCCCAGGGAGAAGGGCACAAGGGGTTGCTTCAGGACAACATGACCAACACAAAACTAAAAAGAAAATAGGTGTATTCACGTGAGTCTTGTGTATGCTTCAAGTTTTATTTGGTTCCTTTTTCCATATTAGTTTTGTGGCTTGGTCCATTTATATTAAACTGCTGATGAAGTGGGCAGTCAGTGACATTAAATTACTTTAGTATCTTTCCGTGTGTGTGTGTGTGTGTGTGTGTGTGTATTTTAGAGTGTAGCAACATCTCTGATGCAGTCTTGTATTTTTTGGGGATCACTGGACTTTTTGTTTCTGTCGAGGTATGCATTTTTCACCTCACTACATCACATATTCTTTGAGAGGGAGTCTTTTGAGGGATTCATAGTTCAGCTCTTACTCAATATCCTGAGATTATATAATCCTTGTGTTAGTTAAACACAGACTTAATTAAATAAAGACCTACAGTGATACACAGAATGTCTGCACGGAGGAAAGAGACCCCCAAGACATGGAAATATTTGGAGTCTTAGCGACCTCTTTTTACACTCTTGTCTGTATTTGTTATTGTAGTTATGTAACTTATGAGCTGATGGTGGAAGTAAGACAACCAAAGTTTCATTCTTTTGATCTGTTTAGCATTTAGGTCATATTTCTATATCAGGAAGTCAGCCTAGAATAAATTTGTTTTCAAAGTAAAGCAACAGTCTTACTGACTTAGAACTCAGATAGCAGCTGTATTTATCATCCAACCAATTTCTACTTAGCATTAGGTCAGCAAAAGCACTATGCCTTTTCTACATAATAGATGTTAAAATGTATATCTTTCTTTCGCATAGGTCAAGCCATTCAACTCAAGCCTTCTTCTTAAATGAATGAATGAATAAATAAATGAATGGAAGGATAATAGAAGGGTAATCAGATTT
The DNA here is from genome assembly GCA_008086565.1 of Thalassoma bifasciatum. Taxonomy (NCBI): domain Eukaryota; kingdom Metazoa; phylum Chordata; class Actinopteri; order Labriformes; family Labridae; genus Thalassoma; species Thalassoma bifasciatum. The sequence continues at coordinate 1,235,599 of RPOG01000019.1, forward strand.
ATAGTTTCTCTTAAAATGTAGTTAACTATGTCTCCACGACAATTAAAATCACAATCAGGAAAACATAGGTTACCTCAGGGGTGAAATTCTGTCGTTGCAACTGCTCTAAAATACAACAAAGTTAGGATGTTGAAATATTAAGAAGTGGAATACAACAAGATATCCACTAAGTAACTATGTAAAACGATGTGTAATCACACAACATAGTACTTTTAAAAAGGAAAAAAATCAAGTTTGTTTTAATGAGTGTGAGACTCAGAGAGACAAGCCAACAACAAACAAGATAGGACTGACCACCGCAGACTCATAAAACATCCTCAGCATTGACAGCAATGGTTTAAATGACTAATAACATGTAACACAGCAGTTTGACATCATACCAGCATCCAGGCCTCCCACCTTGAGCATGATGTCAGCCCTGAATAGTCATGGAGAAATAGGAAACGGCTTTGGGCCTAAATATTCCCTCAAGTTGTCGTCGTGTTTCATGTATTAACCAGAGTTAAAAAACAAACAAAAAAAACCCACTCAACTAAACGTGAATCTTTAGACTTCAGAGTATAGCTAAGCTGCCTGAAACACAAAATCCCAAACTGCCAACAGAAACAGAAAAGGAGTACAAGGTTCAGGCCTTTGAGTCTTAAACTCTTATAGCTCAAGAGGTAATACTTATTACCCAGTAAACAGGAAAAAACAAAGGCAGACAAATTAAAGCAACATTCCTGTTGAGGACATTTTTGAGCATTAATCCTGAATGAGACGTAGTTCTAGTTCATTGTGTAAAAAGCAGAGATTAAAACACCGGAAATCTCCCCTGTTCGTACACTTGGACTGAAGGATAATCTCACCTCAGACAATTTGAAGTGTGTTAAGAAGAAACTCTGACTCAGGAATTTTGATACAGTTATCTGGCATAGGGAGGAATACAGAGCACACACCCACATATGGCTGAATGTGTTTTCACTGGTCAGTGAGTTTGTTGAGAGCTGAAGTGAAGCAGTAATGAAACGAATCTTCGATCGCCTGGGAGTGTTTCCTTTGGGCTTTGCTTTGGCGTCTACATGACATAATATAAGTAACCAAGCAGGGAGAGGCTATAAAGAGGCATTTGAGAGGAAAGAAGAAATGTATTAAGAGCAAAATAAGCTGTGATTAACTCCCACTCTGCCTCCGTGCTTGAGGCCTGATGTTTATCTTGATTATTCAGCAGAATCGTTATTACTCAACTTGTTTAGACAAAAATTTCCAAGAAAATGATTAGCATCAGGTTAAATATCTGGGAACACATACTCATACACTCAAAAACCCTGCATGGCGAAATGTTTTACCTGAATGTGGTCATTTGCTTACTCATGCTATGAGGTCCACTTGCAAAAGCCTGCACACTTACAGTCACAATTAAAAAAGATCACAGAACATACACCGAAAGCCAGTGCTCAACACCTGCTGTAAATTAATGTTTTTGGCACCTAATTGTCTTGTCAAAAAAGAGGCTCAAGTCTTAAATTTTAAGGTAATGTTACATAACTTAAGCAACATTGAGCCTTCAACCAATGCCTCTCCATTCAGCCAAAGCCCAGATTCCTAAGAAGGTTAGACTGACTGTAGGGCTTCAGCTTGAGGTGGCACCAGGTCCCTATAAACTAAACTTTGACAAGGGACATGTTTGCAACTTAAAAGCAAAGAAGCATTATACTTTAGAAAATGTTGTACAATTTACTGAAATTCCTATGACACACTTGCAGCATAAATCAAATTTGACTGAAAGAGAAATGCGGTGTGAGTGGCTGTACAGCACCTGTGCATCTGTGTGACTTTCATCTGTGATTGGGCAGGTAGCAGGGCCCATCTCCCACATTTATATGCAATATTAAATGACCAGTTAAACACATGAGAGTGTTTTGGGGCTATGGGAGGAAACTCTGAGGGATCCCACACATGCACAGAGAGAACATGCAAATTTCTCACAGGTATACCTTTTTGTTTACTACACCAACCACTGCACAGCTGTGGACATACAAACATCTGAAATGTAAAAAGATGATACATTTCATGCTGTTTGTATTGGCGGGTCCACATTTAGTATACTCTTGTTATTTTGCCTCAGCATATGGAAACTGTAAGATAAATTAAACTTTAACACCTTCCTTTGTAAATGGTTCGAATTGGAAATATTAATCTCCTACAGACTGATATGCAATTTAAAGCCTGGCTGCATTTTTTTCCCCTTTTAAACCGAGGGGAGTGTTACAACTGTGTCAGAAGGCATCATGTTGTATTGTGAATAAAATGTCTAACATGAAATTCAATGCTGAAATCAAAAATATGAGTAGCTAATGTTCTGGTCCATGGACTTTGTTACCAATTGCTTATTTGAACTAACAGGGTTTACCATACTTTTTATTGATACATAAAACTTACATAAACTTTGTCTCCTCCATACACCCTCAGTTAAGTGGCAAACTGTTGTATCATAACCTCCGGACCCAGAATAACTACAGAGGCTTTTACCTCTTCTAATTGGTGTCATAACGTTCAGCTGAACTTTACTCACCCATAGGAACTGTGTGTGTGAAAATAACAGGAGAAGCAAAGCAAGATTCAAACTCATGTCATTCCACTTTGATCAATTGCTTGTAAAAGTGCCTACAGATGATATGTGGGCCATACACCACCCTAAAAGACTCTGAATTTTGCCTTGGGCCAAACACTTATGTAGTGTTTGAGAGGTAGATACCAAGTTAAGATATACTGCATGCTTAAAGTGCTGCAGGAGATTTAGCTTCAGCATTTTGGAGAGTGATTAGGACTTCGTGATGATACAGTCTAAAATGCTGAACTATTAAAAACACTCGATGGACTTTATGTGGAGTTACACAAAGTAGTAGTTACAAGAACTGCCTCAGAAAGCATCTGAAATTCATCACTGGTTTTCTACCCCACCCACCCCCTGAGTGTTACAAGTTTAAACACCCCCTCTGACCTTTGGCCCAACAAGCCATAATATTTCCCTCTGTTTATAAGAGCAGGTGTGCCTCTATCTTTTAATCTTCTCATTGTATTCCAAATCCTGAGCGATTTATTTTCTTAATTGCCAGACTTGGAGGGGATTATGTTGTCTCATTGTCGTCTGAGGGGCCAGCAGGGCCATCAGGAGGCTTAGTGAGGGGTGAGAGGTGGGAGTGGGTCAAAGTGTTCAGCTGACACTGGACATGAGTAAATGACTGCTGTAGGTCTACGTAGCCAGTATGGTTAAAGGAAAAGTTAACCTTGATGATTTCAGGGATCACCTTTCTTTTGGCTCATTAAGGTCTGCTACATTTTCCATGCAGTTATCATGATTATTTATTTTTCCAACAGACAATTGGGTTTCCAAAAAGGGTATGATGGTTTTTGGAGATGAAATCAGAAAGTAATTTTTTCAATCACACCTGAGTTACAGTTGAATGTGGAGGAAACATGAGTAAATAATTGCTGTGTTTTGCATACAAGAGTGAGAGGAAAAAAATCCAAAAGTGGGATTTTAGTTTTTCCAGATTGCCTCCAGGAAGAAATAACAATCTTTGTGTTCAGAACCACTTTACAGATGAGTCAACTGCGTGGATATAACCACTTATTCACATAACCAATTATAGTTATCATTTTAATATTTTCAAGGACCACTACTTCTATTATGAAAACCTATAGATCAGCACTCCAACAGCATATAGGAAGCATAGTTGTTGACAACTTGAACACTGCATTAAAGTTAGCTGTGCATAGCAAAGTCATAAAACAACATCCAAAGTGTCAGATAGGAAAAACAAATGCTTTTAAAATGTGTATCTAAATGTTATAGATGAAGCTAGTTAGAGCCAGCTCGCTAGATAGATAACTCATTAAAAAATATTACATTATTTTGTCTAACTAGGGGTGGGTATTTGTCACATTTAAACTGCAGCTCTGATGCCCGTTACCAGGTAATCTCGTTCGGTAGTCAACGGTATCAATTTTCAGTACTTTTGTGCCTGTTTATGTGGTAATAAATGTTAATTTCTTTAAAATGTTTCAATTTCAACATATTGATTTCTCAATATAAAAACTTTTACAAATATATCAAAACAACACTCAACTGCTTGTACTTTAACATTGCTGTTGTTTCAAAAAGTTCTTCGACATGTCCCCTCTCTTCCACTCCCTCGCAGTCACAAGGATGTGTTTAGGTATCCCACGTTAATCAATACTCGTTACTACTGACAGAATTTGGTTGGTACCTATAAAAGTACCTACTTCAGTACACATCCCTGTGTCTTACTCAGAGCAATAACAAAAGCACCTCTTTGGCGGACAGGTTAGCATCCATCCATCCACAGAGTGACCAAGTAAATACACGAAAACATCTTGCATTTCCTTCTTTTGCCCGACAAAGCATTGTTTCAAGACTAACACTAGAGCTGTTTTAAACAAAGTTAACATCTTCTGTTGTGTAAGCTGGCCAAGCTAGACATTTATGGCGAGCATTAACTCAACTCACATGTTGTTGAGACAGCAATCATCCAACTTATTTTCCTTTCAAATTTGTGAAGTTTTACACTGTGCCCAACAGATTCATGTAGACATAAATGAAAACTTAAAGGTCTTCTTCATAAAGTTAAAATGGCTACTTTTTTTCATCAGGTGAGACATGAATCACAATGCCAATTATATATGGATTGTGTAAAAATTAAGTTGATGCTTAGGTAGTGCAGTTTAACTTTCCAATGTACTCACCAAATATAAGAAGTGGGAAAACAATTGCAAGCCAGTGCTCAACACCTGCTGTAAATTTTCAACTTTTATTAATGTTTTCCGCACCTAATTGTCTTGTAAAAAAAAAAAGAGGCGCAAGTCCTAAATTTTAAGGTAATAATACATAACTTAAGAAACATTGAGCCTTTAACCAATGCTTTCCCATTCAGCCAAAGCCCAGATTCCTAAGAAGGTTAAGATTTGCATCTATGTGACACAGACTGACTGTAGGGCTTCAGCTTGAGGTGGTACCAGGTCCCTATAAACTAAACTTTGACAAGGGACATGTTTGCAACTTAAAGGCAAAGAAGCATTATACTTTAGAAAATGTTGTACAATTTACTGAAATTCCTATGACACACTTGCAGCATAAATCAAATTTGACTGAAAGAAAAATCTGGTATGAGTGGCGGTACAGCACCTGTGTATCTGTGTGACTTTCATTTGTGATTGGGCAGGTAGCAGGGCCCATCTCCCACATTTATATGCAATAATGAATGACCAGTTAACCACATGAGAGTGTTTTTGGGCTATGGGAGGAAACTCTGAGGGATCCCACTCATGCATGGGGTGAACAGTCAAACCCCTCATGAGTAGGCCTCAGATACCCTCTTGCTTACAACTTACCACTGCACAGCTGTGGATCTACCAACATCTGAAATGTAACCCGATAAGTGGTAGAAGATGAATGAATGATTAATTTTTGTGTTTCAAATTTGAGCATTGTGTTAGTGTTGAAAATAACACAATATAAGCACTGGCTTTTTAGTGCAGAGAAAGAGTTTACTTGAATTATGACTGAAGATGAGAGTCAGTTTTACTACAAATGGGAGAAACTTTTTAACTCCCTCAAGAGTTAAATTTCATTCCCGTGAAGGGTTTAAAGATCAACTTTAACTTCAGCTTGGAATTCATCCCGTGGTCACACATCTAACTCAAATTTGCTAAATTTGACTCTCACGGAGTTCATGCCAATTTCGATTATATATTTAATAGATGTATCTAATGAGTCCCCAAACTTAATGTGCATGGTTTGATCACTCAAGGGACCTTTGAGGAAGAAAATTTTCATAGAAGTGCTGTTTGTGGACCACAAAAGAAAAAAAAGGTTTAAAAAAAATTGTATTCAGTCCTATATTCATGCCCATACCTACAATAGTATGAAGTAGCTCTTAGTTACCAAGGATCTGTGAAATGTTGATGATGCTGTTACTTTTTCCTGCTTCTGGAAATGAAAATGAATGTTTTGTGATATTTGTATAATAGAAGAGTTGATGTTCGTAATTCAAACACTTAGAAGATTACCATGACCTTTAAATGAACCTAATCCTATCATTTCTCCAAGAGGAAATTACATTTTGTCACAGGCTATTAATTGTAAATTTTCTTTCTGCTACAAACTTCAAGCCAAGTCATGTGGTTTAGGTTGTAGCTTATAGGTAAATGACAGAGGAGTGGCAGCATGTTTGACATTTGAAGGTCTCAACAGTGACATGTGAACAATATAGCAGTTTAAATTAACCCTTAAAACATTATCTGCTGCCAGCTGTTTCATGAGAAACCTTCTGATGTGAGCCAAATTAATTTGCCCCAGAGGCTTTTTTTCCCCTCCTTTTTTGCTGTTGGATCTTGCATGTTGACCTGCTAAGTATTTTCATTACCAATGGCTCTTGAGCACCATCTGTGGCTTTGTGTGCTCATGAGAACGTTGAGTTTATTTCTGGCACAGAAATCAGAGATGTAGTGTCCTGACTTGACCACAAGGTGTCATCACTGAGCAGGTAATTGATGATGATGATGCATCAAAATCAAGCAATCAAACAATCAATTCATTGAACAACCGTTCGAACAATCAATCAACCTGCCAAAAGAAAAAAGAAAAAGGTAAAAAAGTAAACAAGTGTGCATCTTCAGTGTGCATGTGCAGAGGAACTTCCCATTTATCATATATTTGACTTGCAAAAGGACAGTGGCTCTTTGAGCGGGCTCTGTATGACTGTCTGTTTATGTGTGTTGGGTGTAAATGTAACCAAGGCTGTTTCATGCATGACCCTTGTGAGCATGTCCATATCAGTGGGTGTGTCGGTCAAAGGACAAACTAGGTTGTGCCTCACTCCTCAGCTTAATCTATGAAGCATGGGGGGGGGGGAATGACCACAGAGTCAATGTTGTGTATCAGGCTTTCACAAGTGGTCCTCTTCAGAGGTATGAACACCTGACTGAGGGCGTGAGGACATATGTTTACTGCTGGGGTAATCAAATGAGCTGGAAAATAAGCAAAGACCCACACTGCAGTGGTAGCCCCTCAGTTTACCTTTCCAACCTCTCCAGGTGTTTTTACTTTTGGCATAAACAAACCCTTTTTCTTTTCCCTTTCCAAGAAAATACACTTCTTTGGTTCAGGCTCAAAATCACAAGAGGTAGAGTCATCTATCAGCATCAGAAAATTCAAATAAAACAGGAGCCATACAGCAGTTGTTGTTAAGACAGTTAAAGACATAAACACAAAAGACAGAATGGTAACATCAAATACATCAGGAAAAGACAGATTCCAGCTCCATTTGATGCAGTTTCATTTATTGAATTTTTCATGGAATTATGAATTTACTCGCTTTAAGGCCCCTTTCCTCCTATTACAGTGCAATGTGGGTAATGAACCACCTGAGTCTGCTGGGAGTTTGGGAAGTGTTCACTCAGCATGGCCTTGTACACAAACACATCCAAAAGAACTGATGAATGTGAACATAGTGACGACCATAAATGATTGTTTGAGAAAACATGCATAGGCCCTCCATCTTTAACCGCAGTCTGATTTTTCCACCATAAAAAGTACTATATGAATGATCTGAGTGTTGATTATCAAAAGATGAAACATACATTTTATGGGACTTGTCAGAAAAGATTTAGTTCCAGCTGTAGTTTGCATCAAGTAACATTTTCAGTGAACATTTTGTTTTGTGTAAGACTATTAAAATTTCATCCTCTTCTTTCATCAATTTTGCATGTGATGCTCAAACGGTGAGAATCAACAAATGTAGTTCTGATGAGTGAGCCTATACATGTGATTTGACACGTCCAAATGTGATGAATGAAAAATTCTGATCAGTTGTGAAGGAAAAATTAAGCGTCTTAGAAGTGATTCTGCAGGTAGTGTTCAGAGTAAATATGGGTCAGACTATGCATTTATGAAAAGGCTTGTGTCTCTGCAGCTTGGCGCAGAACAGGCATTACCATTACGATTGGAAACACACCTTTACATCCCAGCTGTAAATCCACATGGTTGTTTTTATTACCATTTCAAAAACAATACTTTTGAAAAGCTGAAGTTGGAAACCTGATATGAAAATCACACTGACAACACTATGAACATGTCCCTCCAGAGTTCAACTTCACTTCATCCTTCTCTATGAATCATCACTATTCATCTGTGCAGAACAGTGGGGCTTTATATCCAGTCTGTACATTATCATACTGCACGACCAGAGTGAGGAGGACTGTGTGTACAGTTGCCTGGTGCCCTGCAGAGCAACAACTCATGGGCTTCCTGACAGGCTGAAGTTTCACTCCAAAAGTTTGTCCTATTAGATATAAAAATAAAAGGGCCTCATAATGGATATTTTTCAAGTGTTTCTGAGATTTAAAAGAAATTCATGGACATAAAACCAAAGGAATTCCTTTGTCTTTTTAATGTAACTGGCTTTCAACATGAGGGTGCTGGATGATCCACATTCCTCAAGCATTTTTTTTATGGAGGGAGCAAGAGAAAATGGAGGATTACAAACCAAAAGGAGGAACAGGAAACTGGAAGGCAAGGCGAGGCTTCATGACAGGGCAGCTGAGCCTCTCGGGGAAGTGTTTTTACTCCACATTCCTTGGCGCCTATGCATCATTGGTGTATATATTTCTCTGCCATTTTAAAGGCCCGTCTCATCATTGTGAGAATTAACTCATACATGTTGCAAATTTATTCTTCTAAATTTTGTTTTGTGTAGATAAGAATCAAAATAGGAGACCACGGCTTTCTTTTTCTTGTTACCTGTACTCGTAGTGCACTCTTCTCAGTCCTCTGCGGGTGTGGCTTTCTGGTCGCTTCATCGCTATTCAAATGCATACAGTGCCCTTGGCATGCAGCAAGTCTACGTAACATCACCGCCCGTGTGTTAATGTGGGTGTGTGTTTGGTGACTATGCATCTCGTGGGTTTTACCTGCATTTTACATGTCTATTCATACCAGTAGAACATGTGCTTCTCACTCTTAATTTGAATATGTGTGTGACATCCACATGTTGCAGTCATCATCAATGGTGGTGTTGATCCATGTAACAGATGGGAAGTGTGTGTGGTGGGATTCAGGCCTCTGAGAAGACTGCCTCTTTGTGTGTCTTGCTGTGTCTAACACATGCAGACTGACTCTGCCGGCGGCACAGATGGACCACCTTTGATCTCTTGCTTGACCACTCTCATAGATCAAAGATTGTTTGAGCCAACTTAGCCTTCCATGATATGTTATTGAAAGTGATCATTTTCACACAGGTTACCCTTGGCATCAAGGGCGGAAAATGTGAATGTTGCTGTTTCAGACAAATGTGCTTAGAGAGGAACCTGCATGAATTAAAGGCATCAGACAAAACATTACCATTTTGCTGTTTTCACATTGATTAGCAACCAAAATTTGTGGAGGGAAGTGGACAAATTTCAACATAAAACAACATAAAGTCCTTGCTGACATCTAATAACTGTGATATTCACAAATTTAAAGCTCCCTAGCTGATATGACAGAAGAAGGGCTTAAATGGTAGCTGTTGTAAGGGTAGCTCATAGGTCATCAAAAGTGTTATTTTATTTTCAGAATCAGAACCAGAAATACTTTATCAATCCCAGGGAGAATTCAGTGTTACTGTAGCTCCTACTGCGATACAGCATGAGAAAATAAAAGAGACAGGGGTGATAAAATAAGCAATATTTTAAACAACAAGAACAAAAATAAGAATTAAGTAACAGAACTAATGAAGGAATACCAAAAGTAAAGCAACATTCACATTATACACATTGTGATTGTAGCAGAATGAATGGTGTGAAACAAATATTGCACACAAAATAGGTGTTAAGATATTGTCGTGTTTTAACAGACAACAGATTTTCTTCCGTACTATAACAGCAAACTATCATTCCAGCTGTCTCCAAATAGGAAAAGTAAATCCAACCTGAGTCAACCATTCACAGAGTAGATAGTAACAAGCCATTGATTGAGCTTTTGGTTCATGGGTAAGTTGTCCAAAAAAATTGTGGTCTATGCTCAGACTGTTTAGGAAATGTTTGTAAAAAAAAAAAAAAAATTGAAGGGACACCCACCACATGAGACTGTATCTAGTAATTATTTTGTGCAATATTTTGCATCACACTGTTTCTCTTAAATGGTGAAAAGGCCTGCCCCTTCATCCTGGTGTATTATTGATTTCTTTGTGTCACAGGCTCGGGACCTGGAGAGAAGGGAGGGGAGACAATTTCAAGGAAGAGACCAGAGCAGAGCTCCATCTTTACCTGCTGCTACTCAATATTTAATGAGGCGAGACTGCACTGCTCCAGGAGGCAATGATGGTGGAAAGCTTGATGACTTTAGATTATTTTTGTTTGAATAGATTTGTTTTGCAGGAATACGTATCCACTTTAAAGAAAATGTGTCAACCTGCAAAGAATTTTACAAGAATTTACTTAACAGGGATTAAAAGCATCATGCATTTAACGTGAGCAGTACAATTTGTTGAAGAAAAGTTATAGCATTAATTAAAACACCTGCAAAATGGTGTGGTTTGGGTATTAAATACTGTTTTGAAAGACATGCCTTATGTGTTGTGATATAACATTTGATATGATGCATCTTAATACACCAAAGCATAACCTTTTATTTCTCATCTGCTTAAGGTTAAAAATACAAGATACATCATTCCCCAGCTATACAAAATATGAACTAGTTTAATGAATTAACTTTTTTTTCCATTTGAGGTGAAAACATTGTCTGAAAAAAATTGTCTGATTTATGGTGTTCAGATTACAACAGAAGAAGATCTGTCAGGGTTTAAGTCAGGAGTGCCAGCTGATAACCTGAAATCCTGTCAGGCAACTGTGGCTCAACACTTTGACCTTTCCCCTGGTGGTTGTTGGAAACAATTATCAACTACGAGTAAATCTTGCTTCACTCTTGTACTCCAGTGTTAAAGTATTGATTTACATTGGAGCAAGGTTTGTTGAGGAAAACCAACTGAATGATAAGATCAATTTTGTGGATTTGTCAAAGACTACAGGTTACATAACCTGACAAAGACCTCACATTGCACCTTAAACTGTCAGATAAGAAATCCAGGAGTTCTTTGAATATCTTTCTTCATATCTTCATTTTTCAAAGGAAAATAAAAATAATAATGATGAAAGAATAATAAAAAAAGCCTAAACCGCTATTGATCTAATCCGGACATTTAAATCTACCTTTGTTGCCTTACACTATGTCAAATATTCCTACATGACCAAAAGGACTACATTAATAAGTAACGGTCATATATTTGTAAGGAATCACTTCAGAAAACATGTTAATGATACTTTTCAGTTCTGCATATTTACCCGATGCAGCAAACTCTAACAGGGCACTTCATGTGTATCAACATCCCTGGAGAGTAGTCCCCCGAATGTGCAAGTTACAAAAGTAACAGAGCCAAAAACAAACAAAAAAAGGGGGTGAAAATAAAATTAAAAATCATGGATTCATTTTAATCTGAAAATGAGGTTCAGGCCAAGCCACACATGAGAAAGAATGGATCTAATGATTGTCCAGCCCCATGTGCAGTCTTACTAAAAACTGAGCTTTAGTAGATAAATTGTGAATTTTTTGATCCCATGTCGTAAATTAAAGTACATATTCCTGGCGGGGTCTGAAAAAGATAGCCTTTGTTTTCACTATTTACCTCTGTTGAAATCTCTGTGTCTCGAAGCTGTATTCTAACATTTGTTCCCTCGTGACATAATAGATATGAAAGACCTAATCCATGACTCACTGATCACCTGCACTGACAGAGGGATCATCAACACAACGCATTTGTCATGTGTTGACAGTAATGGAACTACTGCTTGATGTACATGAAGCTTCATTGTTTAAAGTTGTGATTTAGTGGATGACTCATTGGTTTAAACTCAGCTTGCAACAGAAGAAAACTGATACACATTGCTTTGTTTTATGAGGTCACAGTTCTTAGGGGCGCACAATTCTTGCTGTCAGCAGCTAAAGAAACACTGGTCTCACTCATATCTATCATGAATCCCCAAACTTAGCATACTCCTATGTAGTCTGATGGTTTTCTGCTTAGCAAAAAGTATGTGCCCATGGAAGCAACAGTTATCACAAAAGGAAAATGTGTCTCAAGGCAACAGTTGTAAATCATTTCCAGGTGTATGGTTTATGCATCTGCCTGAGGAGTGAATAGTGTGAGGTGTCATTCAGAGATTGTGTGCTATAGTCCCTTCAAAGCGAACTTACTGAATGCTTAACTTTTTCCTAGTGTGCAATAAACATGCACACAATTAATCAGGGTGAAATACAACATTTGATGTTATTCTCTACTTTTACACTTCATAGACTGTTTCTCCTTCTGCTACCCAGCTGTTTCGATGTTAATTGCCCTCTCTAAACAAATGAGTTGTCTCTTTTCTGTATCTCTGTGACTCATGTGTGGCCTGAGTGGCTTGGCTGTGAGTGGCACTATATTTTGACAGAGCAGAAGTGCAAAACAGAGGTGGCCATGGAAACTGACGGCATCCAGTGAGAGAAAAAGAAATGGGTGTGGCTGGTTGATTGACAAGCTTTTGGGACTTACTTACTTCCGTCTGTCCGGTTAATTAATAACTTTTTCTCACTCCTTCTACAGAGGAGGAGACAGAGAAAGGATTCACTGGAAGTTTCTGAACTAAAGATAAAACAATCACATGATACTGTGCTTCAAAAACACAGGGGATAGACGCAATTTGAAAAAAGGCATAGAAACAACCATTACAATATGAACAGAGTGAAGTAAAGAAAGGGAATTTAACTGGTTTTTGGTTTCAAATTTCTCAGTCGCATTTGCATTACATTTGAATATTCTTGTTTTTTGTTGTTTTCAAAGTATCAAAACTGATTACAGTCCCCTTCCAACTGTTTAAATATTTCACCTACATTGGATGATTTTTTTTTTATTCATGGTGACTTCTTCATTGATAGTCAGGTTTCTTTGAGGAGTACAAGTTGCAAATAAATGCCTTTTTTCACTTTTTCATTGGAGAAGACTTAACAACATAAGAGTGAATAACAGTACATTGATGCAGATTGTTATTTAATCATACACAAGATACAATTTACAACAAACATACCGATATGTTTTCCATGAAATTTGCTAGCGTTCCAGTTTTTAGTGGAAAGAGTGGAAGGACGAACCTTATTGTTACCTTATTATTGAAAGAATTGATGAAGACAAAACATATAAGCACAAGCTTGTATTTTGACGTCTGTGAAAGAGAACCCACAGCTTTGATCCTCAATTGACCAGAGTGTCTAATATAAAGTAAGAAGCCCATTGCCTCCAATTGAAAATATCGAATTGAAAAACAGATTTGGTGAGACTTGCTTTTTGCCCATATTACAGAAAAGTTTTGGGGTATCAAGGAAAATTATGTGCAAAACAAAATTTCTTCACTTTATATCAAAATTTCCATTTTTTATCTCAAGAAATTGACTCTTTGTCTCTTTTGACTTCTTTATCTCAAAAGTTGAGTTTCACATGGGTAAAAAAAATCTTAACAAAGCCAAAAATCTCTCTTTTTTTGTAGCTGGTGGAAATGGGCTTCAATACAGATGGGCTTATGAGCTTTTCTTTTCAGCGCTCCACTAATTTCGATCACTTCACTTTTAATATTGTATGATAATGACCCAAGAAAGCCTGGCTCAGCATAATGTCTTGAAAAAAAAAGTTTTCCATGGTGTTGGTGTACTGGTTTCTTGTTATTGCAGAAATGCTGTCCACATATGTGATTAGTAATGCTTGTGTTGCAAGTTTAACCCCCTTCTCATTTTAATAGGGAAACTTCAGCAAAGTGTGCTGTTCATAACCACTAGTTGTGCCTTTTTTAATGTTGTTATTTAAATAAAAATTAAGAAAAATATGATGGAGCATATCTTTCTCTGATTTAGTGGAGGAAAAATAGGCTGTACCGGTCATTGCTATGGTGTATTCATCCGCTCTGTATTTTAGTCTGCAACAAGGCAACAGGGCGAACAACGACCCAGGCGGAGTGATATCGTGAGGACTACACCCAAGCGCCTGTTCGATAGCAGCGTCTTCTCTTCATTGCCGAGACCAGAAGAAAGCCGGGACGTGAAGGAGCCGGGGGTAGCAGCGTTCTGGAGGCCCATTAAATCACCGACAAATACAGCTTCCACTCCGTTTCCTCGTCAGTCAAGAGACGTTTGTGACCTTACTTGACTCTTTGTATTTTCATCGTAGAACTAATTTCACAAAAATGTCCTGGCAAAGCTACGTGGACAACCTGATGACTGATGGCAGCTGCCAGGACGCGGCCGTTGTTGGGTACACTGACGCCAAATACGTCTGGGCATCCCATTGCGGCGGTACCTTTGCCAATATAACGGTAAGTACGCTTTATGTGTCAGCATCGTGGGTAGCACAGATGGGAAATGCTATTTTCATTTGCTGTTGTGTTTGTCTGCATAGCTAGGCCTTGTTCAATGGGGATAAGGCAAGCACTGTGTGGTACACATGGTATCCGGTGGTCACACAAGATGCATTGGCAGCCTGCCACCCGTCTTTGTCTTTTTTTATCTCATTCCAGTGCACTTAATTGTATAAGAGGAACATTTACGAATGTAACTTTAAATTGGGAAATGGCACTCTAAGCAGGGGGCAATAAAATCTAATCATTGACTTCACTACCGCGAACCGAAGCTAATAGGCTAAGCTAGCAAGGCAGCTAGCTTCAACGAACCGTGTTTTCTTGTGATACTGTTCCGATGAGGAGATCAAATCAGTCACAGTGCCTGTTATACAAGTCTCTTCTGACTCAACAATGAATTTATAATGGTTACTGTCCTACTTTTGCTTTATGTGCGTAAGAAAAGAGAAGTCGGGCAGAAAAATGGTATTTCCTCGTTGGAACGCCAGACAGCGCGGAGGGAACGTTGATTAGCGGACTGTAGCTCGCGGTTAGCTTGAATCAGGCCGCTCATCTCCATTGGAAAATCATTATCAGCTAACGCTAACAGCGTAACCGTTAGCAGTGCTGAGGCGCGCAGTGGACGCGCTGTGGAGCCGTTGGTCTGTCTCGTTTGTTCCTACTCTGCCTCTGTGAATCACACTGCCGCTACCGCCCCTTTTTCCAATATGGCGGATTCACTCCCAATTTCTTATTCATTTTGTTCATGGGGGTAAAACGGGGCGGCAAGTCTGCGTTAACACTTGTAGCATTGGTTAACGCTTGCGTGCTCTGTGCTTTGATTTTTACGGTTTAACACACACCCCCCCTTTGACACTTACTCGTTGTTTTTTAAATTATATGAACAAAACAATTGTGTAAGGCTCTTCCGTGAGCCTCCATCTTGTCTCCGAAATAAATTATGAGTCTATCGTCTAAATATTCGTGTACTGTCGCTATTTTGTAAGCCTTATTGAGAGTGTCCCATCGTTTTCTTATTTACGCTAGCCTGTTAGCTTTCAAACAATAACAGTAGACACGGATGAACTGTGAAGGGGAGCGGTGTTGATAATGGGAGTGTCCGCTTGGGCCATATCGACAGGGTTTCGGTATCCTCTGAAGACAAAAATTGCTAAGAATTCACACCAGCGTGTCTCCTTGTCTACTTAAAAATAGATTTAAGCCGTGTGCTTGCTAGCTGTAGCAAGCCCTTTTCAGACACAGGGGTTTGATTTAGGGAAGAATAATACCATGAGCTCTTTTTGTAACCAAGGCTCACCTTGGTTCCGTATTACGGCGTTTACATTTTTACTCTGAAATTGAAATTTCGATTCCCTAAATGGATTGTATTTACTGATCATACAGGCCCAGCATGCAGCTAGCCGCCATGCTAACGACATCTGTAGCAGGAGAAAGGCTTTGAGTTTACATTTTTCTGAATGGTTTCATGTGTGCCATGACTGTGCACTTCTGAGGAGAGGGCGACGCCTTTTGTCCCTAGATTTTTTTTAATGAAAGAGAGCTGGTGAAACTATCAAAACTAAGACTTTTACTAAATCTTTAATGTGTACAGACGTGTGAATTGTGAGCATCAATCTGACATTTAGGCTGAATTCTCAGCAGAGTTTGCCTCAGTTAGCAGTGGGCCTCTGAGATTTCAGGAGTGGACCTAGTGTGATTTTGCCTGGCTGAGTCTTTAAACACATTTAACATTTAAAATGACACCGCTACTTTTGGCTGTCTCAACAGTAGTAATTGACTTGAACGAAGCACTTCTATCAAACTTTTTGTGCTTTGTTAAAATGGTTTTATGAAAGCATGATAATGTTGATTTTCTTTGGGTTGTTTTTTCTACTGACAGTTGGAGCAAAAGCATGAATTTTGATTGCTCTGCTATACTTAGAATGATAACTCTCCCATTAAAAACCATTTCAATAACTTGACTTGCTAACACTCTGGTTCTTTTATCAACTGTGTAGCCCTGCTTTTGATCTAGGAATGAAATTTCTCATAACTTATGAGTGTGTACACTCAGAGTATGCTGTTTTTTGAGGGCTGTCCTTTTTCTGTGAAGATCTGTTTTTTTTTTTCTAGTGAAGCTTCCTTGCCCTTTGTCAATAGTTTTGTACATTTTAGATCAAGTATGAGGCAGGCATCACTCATGCACCTTGCAATAATTTTGTGTGGAATTAAATTTTTTTTTTTTTTTCACATTTGAAAGCTGCATTCAAACATATCAAATGCTGCATGAAAAAAAGTTTATTTTTTTGATGAATTGCATCCAATTTAATAATTATCTGATAACATACTTCTTCAGCATCCTACTCTAATGTCATGTAAGATTTCCAGTCATTGAAATCTGTTGTTTGCATTTCTTTTTCAATAAAGCAATACTATTTCCTTTTGAGTCATCCTAGATTTAACATGCTTTGCATTTTTGGTGCTCACTTAGTGAAATAACATCATTTTCACTCTGACAATGGAAAAAAAAAAAAGATTATGCTTAAACTCTTTAGTTACTACGGGTAACATAAAAGTTTGATGTTGGTTAGATGTATGTCAGTAGTTTACAGTTGCTTTCCAGCACCTAATTGTAGACCTGCATTTTTAAATTCTGTCTAACAGGGGCCATGGGAATGATGAATAACTGACATTCATTAAATGTTATGCCAGAAATGAATATGAACACAGCTTATTCTGTGTGTTTTGTGTTCCCCTGTAGCCTGAAGAAATCGACGTGATTGTTGGAAAAGACCGAGAGGGGTTCTTCACTTCTGGGCTGACCTTAGGCAATAAAAAGTGCTCTGTCATCAGAGACAGCCTCAACGTTGACCAAGACTGGACAATGGACATCCGGACAAAGAGTCAAGGAGGAGAGCCAACCTACAACATTTCTGTCGGCAAAGCTGCCAAAAGTAAGTTGCGTGTTTTGTGTTGTCGTTGTCTGTAATAAGTAGTGTTAAAGTGACACAGCAGCCTGCTTTTATGTAGTACCATTAGTTTTAGCTGAATTACAACTTGTGTTGTCTGTGCATGTGGGAGATAGAACAAATATCCACCTTTCCTCAATATATGACATGTTACAAGTCTGTGAATCTGATAGATGTTCAGCCTTAGTCCCCTTCAGCTAGGGGTCTCTGTGGGAACACCTGCTTTATTTTAGAGTGGAAGGCTGAGTTCCTTTCAAAAGGTTGTACTTCATGTCAACATCCCCTGAGTCTGTTTTGTGTTGAGAAGTTTTCTAAAATAAAGCAGATTTAGTTAGATTTGTCAATATTTACAACAACATATAACCCAGGGAGTTGGAGAAAAGGTTCACAGATCACAGACTCAAATGGGAACAGATTTCCCCTCTCACTTCTTCCTCCCTTCGTCTGACTAGAAAGAAATTCATTTTAGGGCCCAACATAGTTTTAAGCACAATCATTTGTTGGGCTTCAGCTTTTTGGGGTGTACTTTTTCAATACCAATACATATTTGATAATAGCAAAGTTTGTACAAATATACCTTCAGTATTTTTAAAAATTTAGTGGATGATAATGTTTCTTGTTTAAAAATGTATATTTTGAAAGGGACTCTCAGCTGTGAGAGAATAAAGATGTGAGTAAGCTCTGTGTACTTCCAATGATTATTCCCACTCTTTCTCTATCCACTAAACAATTAAACTGAATAATTCTAACTAAAGTTAAATGTCCCGTGGACTTGTCTGAGAGTTGTGCCAGTCTTCATGTCGCCTTTATGGGTCCCAGTGCCTTGTCCCTCCCACTTTTCCTAACCAATCAAACTTGGAGGTGAGACTGCAAATGCTTCCTGCTCTCTTTTTTGGGCCAGGATTTCCTTCAAAATGTCCTGAACTGCATGCATTTTCCTCCTTCCCGGTTAACACACACCCTGCCCTCAAAAGTTTGGATCTGTTCCCCTGCTCACATGCTTTCACTGTGTTCATAAAAAGAATAAAACGCATCCAAGCGCTGGAGGGCTCTTACATGTATTGAGGAGAGGTACAACAAGCATGCTCCTATCTCTGCATGTGTGCTGCATTAGCGTTGTTGTTAGTATTCAGTAGAAATTCACTTTCCAATTCTTTGCTGCTGGCATGGTGAATGACGGTTACAGATGAGACTGTAAAGAAGACTTTCTGAGTTCAGACTGATGAACACCAACATGCTTTTCTTTAATACTTACTCACACTTGAAGCTCTTTGTGTGTGCACACCATCAGAGCCACCTGCTTGGTTGTCAGACTTCAAGAAGATGGTCCTGCAGCTGTTAAAATGATCACTTCCTGTCCACACATTATCTCTCAGAAGAGCAGCATTTACTTTCAGGAGTGTTTTCAAGATTGTACACTAAAGAAAAACTTGTGTGTGTGTGTATATATATATATATGAGCACAGTTGATTTAGGATTTACCAAAATGTTAATTTGGATCCTGTCTTCAGTGTTTTTTCACAAAGGGGTCGATCTGACTAGGATGGGTATGGAGAACCAGTTTCTGTTTATCAATTAAGAAATGTGCAATCCATCCATATCATTAGCCTTTATTCTAACAATTCCTAAATCGATTCTTCCCATAACGTCGGAGCAGCCGAACCTTATGTCCACTATTCTGCAATAACGTACAACGAAACAAAACATTGTCATCACTTGATGTACAATTTTTTGATTAATGTCTAGATTTTTAAATCAATTGACCAGTTTCATATTTATTTACTTATAACCTCAATAAAATGTTGTTGACACAGGAAACCTGTAAAGCTACACAGAAAAGTCACAGGAGGAATCGATTAAGGAACTGATGAAGAATCAGATTGATAAGCAGAATGGATAGAGGCATTGTTATCAATAAAATTGTATCAATACCCATCCCTAGATTTGACTGATGTGATTTGTTTGAACACCGTTAACTAAAGCTTGCATTAATTCCTTAGTAGAAATCGAAATAGACACAACACAGTTTACTCTCCCCGTGCTCTGCCTGATGAGTTGGTAATTGCATTAGGAAACAGCTTTGCATGCACCCTTTACATGTATTTTCATGAAGTACTCATTGTCTTTCCTCTAAATGTAAAGTCTGATGTGAAGTTGTTTCACCACCAGCAGCACTGAAACGAGAACTGAATGCCATCAGTCTAAAGCTCTGCTTTACTTTGGTTTCACCCTCGTCGTCTTCTGTAGCTGTCTCGTCTGCCTGCTGCTCTTTGGCTCTGTGCTCTTCTCTTTTCACTTGTGTGATCTCTGCACTTTCTCTAAATGTCCCTTATCTGTCTCTTTTCTTTCAGTCTTGGTCTTGGTAATGGGCAAAGAAGGGGTCCATGGAGGCGGATTGAATAAGAAGGCATACTCGATGGCAAAATACTTGAGGGATTCAGGGTTTTAGTTTAGTTTTGACGTAGCTTATGTGGTATAGGTGAGGGAGAGAAAAAAAAACACACGAAAATGAAAACAAAAAACCACAAAATTCAAAAAAAGCCCAAAAAGAACAATTTACTGTCATGTTTCTTGCTGAACAGTCCCATTTAATGAAGTCCCAGGAGCATTTCTAACAAGCTTAGGGTTCACAGTCTGTCCTCAACGATGTAGCCCCACATTTAGCGAGGTGGCAATAAAGTATTTTATTTTCCAGTCCTGCTATCATCATCTCTGTACATTTATTTGGTGTTTCTTTTCCTTTGTGTGCTCCAGCATTGGTTTTTGTCTGGGGGAAGGAAGGTATCCATGGAGGGCAGCTCAACAAGAAAGCATTTACCATGGCTGAATACCTGAGGAAGTCCGGATACTAAAGCAGCCTGTACCCAGCCACCTATCTGCTCACCCTACCACCCTGTTGCATTTCACACTTCTTCCAGTCCTAATTGGTAGTTACTTTGTTTTTCTTATTCTTCTACCTTCTCTCCTTCCCATTTGTTAACCCATATTTTGTTGTCATCCTCCCCCAACCCGTCCCCCCCATGCACCCCTGCACTGTGTACTCTGACCCCTTAAGCACTATAAGTTGATTCATAGCAAAGATGAGCATGTTGCTAACAGGATGTCATGACAAATCTGTACTTATCAAAGACCAGCAAAAGAATTCTGGCCAAACTCTAGTATGATGAAGGATCTAGCAATTTTTTTTTGTTGAGTGGTTATTTCTTTTTCTCTTTTGTGATGGTGCCCATTACCTTTCCCCCTCCCAAACATAACATACTCCCTCCCTCCTTCCCTCCCTCTCTGATGCCTTTAGCACTTGAGACATAACCCAGCTCGTCACGTCTTCCTCTTTTCCTCCCCCTGATCATCTCTGGGAGGGCAGACTGCGTGCATATCTAGACCAACTGTAGTCCCCCCCTCCCTCCCTCCTTCCTGCCAAATTCAGCCACTCCCCACTCTGAGTTTCTCCTTCCTGTTTGCTTGAAGCAGGCCACACCACAAACCTCAGAGAGTCTTGCCTTCATCAAACACTCCTGTCCTTTCACCACTCAATTCAGGTCCACTCACTGTCCTGAAGAGGTTTTAGTAGAGGGAGGGGGGAGGTAGTGTGCTTATGTGTATGTGGAGGGGTTCGCTCTGTTAAGATCATGAGCCTGAGTGGCGAGCGAGCGGTGTCGTCAAGATGCGGTCAACCTCTCTTCCCGCCATTACAACATCTGTGACTACGAGAAAACCCCATGGACATTCCACAGTAACAATGGCTCAGGCACTTAATACTGTTTTGTTTGCCAGCTCCTGTAATATATTTTTTTTTTATGTCGTTTTTTTAAAGGCTGCCATTTTTGGACAGTAGAAATCCCAGCATTTAACCACCTGGAGTGTGTCCAGTTACTTTTTTTTTTCTTTTTATAGGACCAAGTGTAGTCAAAGCCCAGGTGTTTCTACAACTGCTCTAGATCATGTGAAGCCTGACCGCTGACTTTTGTCTGACAAAGGAAACGCTAACCAGGCAGTAAAACTCACTATGGTTAAAGTCAATCTGAAGCTTCAGGGGAAGTAAGGGTAGGAGTATCTTAAGATCACTCATTTCATTTTTTTTTCTTGTTTAGAAAACAAATGACTGCATTTGTACAAACCCACGCTGTGTTAACTTCAAAACTGTGGAATAAATTGCCTTCTTCTCTATAGTCAGCTGAGCTCTGGGGTATCACACGGTCTGTCCGCGCTCAGTCCTGCTAACTGTAACGTCCAACCGAAAATCAAACACTTTTAAAGGTAGAAAAAACATTCGATGGGAGATGGGATTGGTTGGATCAAAGACACTTCTGGTTGTCTTGTTGAAACTTAACTTCAGAACCTGTGTATCCTGTGCCATAAACTAGAGAGATCTGTTGCTGTTGTCAGATGGATTTTACTCACTGTCCACTAAGGAGTCATTTCATTGGCACTTTTTTCTCTTTTTTTTTTTCCTCCTAGCTTCAGCTCCACTGTTTAGGCCTTGTGGGATGTGTGTTCTCAAAAACAAAACTGTTTCAAGTCCTGTTTGCTGATTTATGTTCATTTCCTTTTTCCTCACCTTTTTTTTCTTACATCTGGGATACAGTCTCTTTAATGCATCTGATTTCATATGCATAAAACCAAGAAATGCCATAAATTGATTTATCACCTTGTTTACAGACAGATCAAATAAATTTATTCCAACCAGATCAATGTTTATCGTCTTTTTTTATCACACTTTTTTTTTCCTGACAGAATTTTGTGACATAATTGAAACAATGTTTAACTTTGAAATGTTATCTTAAAATATGTAGCATATTGATTAAATAATCACAGAGACTTACAGCGTAGGCTTAAGCTTTTTTTTGTGTAGTCTTGACACTTGACTCTTGCTGCCTTTAAGGGACTGAGGACTGACTAAGGGTCCTGAAAAAGTCTCATATCTAGATATATGCCTGATCATAATCCTCCACTCAAAATCAGATCATCACCAAAAAAGGGTCATTTCTAAACACTACTTCCCCGATTGGGATCAGCGGGACAGGATTGATCTACAGCAAGTCAAAGTTTCTATGACAACGCCACGCTGGCTGATAAAGTTTGGCTGTGAGACGAGAGAGTTGTATTTCTTTCTGCTAATAACTATATTTTTGTATTCATTAAGTAGTAGTGGTGGACACTGGAGCTTGACTGTGACAGAAACAGGACAGAAGAGCAGATGAAAGCTAGACAGGAGAATGATAGAGCACGAGCTAAAGGCTAAAACACAGATTAAGCTGTTTGTGATAATGGTCACTCCAACACAAGTTTTTCTTCTTGGTTATTAAGGATGTGACAAAACATTTTCCAGCCATACTTTGTCAAGAAAAAAGTTCATGCTCTGAATCAGTCATTTTGCTCTATGAAATCTGATTGTATTAAAATATGAAATATACCAGACATGAAATTAAATGAATCCACTGATCATTGAACTACTTTCTGCAGCTTCAGTATTCTTTTTGCTACAGCCCCAAATGAGTGCACACCATGGTTACTATGGCTGCGACAAAGAGGAAGTAGGTAAAACGTGTCAAAATGTCTGTAAACCTTTTTCATGAACGACCACAGTGGGAAAGTTCATAATGGACCACAGATTTTCCTCATTGAGTGTAATTTCCTTTTTATTGAAGTGAATTCAGAGTACATACATGAGTAGGAAAACACTAACAAGACAAAATACATCAACTGAAAAAAGGCAAGAGGTTTCATGAACAAAAATGAAGTAATGTGAAAAACAAACTTAAGGGTTATTATAAACCGCATTCAAAACAGGTAAGGTCAGTTAAATGTTTATAACCTATCAATCATTAGCTGTTAAATGGGATGACAGGTCTGCTGCAGCCAACAGGCAGCATGAACACAACTTCCACCCGTGTCTTCTCCTCACTTTGTTAACTGGCATTACTGAACAAAACTGTCCAACATACAGAGATTACATTCAATGCCATGAACGCATCACAAACTGGTTTGGCCTCAGTTTGTCTTGTCTGAATCTTTTTTGTGGCACAGAAGAGAAGAGCACCTAGGCTCCTTTGAACATCAGGCTAAATATAAATTGGCGGAAAAACATTATTGTTGCTTCAAATGTTTCTATACTTGCATTATGTAATTGTGCAAAAACAGATGCTGCAAAGCGGTTCCTGGTGTGTCAGTGTTGCTGTATGTACAATAATGAAACCGCAACATCTGAAATGTACAGAGTAGGAAATAATCAAAGATACAGTTTAAACTTATTGTATTATATTTGTTTTTTTTAATATACATATACAGGGTATTTACGGAGTGTTGTGTCATGAGTGAAGAGAACATGATACAGTTAAACAGTCTACTGTATCAGCTCTGCCTGTGCTGTCAGCTCATGACTTTGTGTCATCAGCTCTTAGTCCATAATCATGTTAAAAATAAAACTTGATGCAGGATATTTAACAGTGTCTTTAAGCTGTGACGAAAAAAAACAAAAAAAAAAACAGATGTTGAAGTGGTGAAGTGACCCCGACAAAAGTCTCTGCAGATGTGACGTTTGCGAGAGGGGTCAGGGTCCGTGAACCCAACAGGCAGACCATCACTGCGTCAGGCTTGGATCAGGTCTTCCTCCTGGTCCTGATCCTCAGAGCATGGCTGCTGCATCTGCACCACCACGGTCTCCACAGTGACCTCTTCTTCACTGTCGCTGCTGTCCAGCTCATCGTCCTCGTACTCCGAGGACTCCTGCTCGGGGTCTGAGCGTGACGCGGCCGACATGGTACCGAAGGAGTGCGCGCTGGTGGAGGCCAGAGAGCGGAGGAGCGGGGTGCTTTCTGACACCTCCTCGTTCTCCTCGGGGCCGCTGTCCCCTTCCTCTGAATCGGAGTCGGAGTCTCCCTGTGAGGGTACAACCTTCTGCTTGCAGACGGGGCACGTCTTCTTCGTTTTGGTCAACCATGGATCCACACACTTGCTGTGGTAGGCTGAGGATGAAAACAAAAAGAGACGTCAGAAGGAATAGAAAGCGCTATGACTATTCAAGTGAATCCAAACATTAACATCCTGCTTGAAAACATACTTGCTAAACCATCCAATCTCTGAAATTTTACCTGTTTATATCTTTTCCCACAAAGGGTTACTTTGAGCTTTATGAGCTTGTAGTGTCATGAGCTAAGTTAATAGGTCACATGTGGTGCATAAATGGTTACACTCACCGTGGGAACATGGCAGGACTCGGAGCTTGTCGCCTTCTTCATACTCATCTAGGCAGATGGCGCATACATCATAGCTGTCCCCTGGATCAAACAGACGGAGAAAATGTGATTGAGAATGTGTTTTAAAGGAGATCAGGTAGATCTGCATCCTATTTTCAGACACTGGTATAAGATGTAATCATCTTCTCACACTTTTTAGCTTATTTATTCAGTACAACAGTCCTTTCATATGACAGAAGACTAAGGCCATGCTGAATTTACAAAATTAATCTCACAAACGTATGAGAATAATTCAAATTGTCATAAATTTATGAGAATAAAGTCATACATTTAAGAAAATCAGGTCTGAATAATCTTGTGCTCTGTCATTGTGCCTGTTCGTTTTCCAACTTTTTTGTACTTTTCGACTTTAATTTTTAACTTTATTGCTCTATTCTCATTGCTAGCTAGTTAGTTAAGTTGTGCTCCCTTGATCTACCCCTTGCAGAGATTTTTTGGACATTTTTACACCATGTAATTGAGTAGTTGCAACCAAAGACTGTATATAAAATTTACATATTGAATTTTATAGTCTATGGTTGCAACCTGGCAAAAAAGTTGGGAAACAAACAGTAGCAATGACAGGCAGCCTGCAGGTTTATGACTTTATTCTCTTTAATTTATGAGATAAATCTCGTAAATTTACCTCTTCTTTTTTTTTTTAGTGTGGCTCTAATCCTCTGTCATACTTCAATGACCACTGATTGTAGGTAAAGAAACTAACGAGACTCCTGACACAGGGTTGTTTTTTCAGAGCATGATTGTCAGTCCAGGTTATTTTAAGCGCACAAAGATGAATTAGTTGTTTTTATGTTTCCTGAGAAACACTGACGTCAACTGAATCCATGTCCAATCAGGCCAAAAGGAACTCCAGCTGCCCAATGAGTGCACTTTCTTTAACTTTCTGTCTCTGACTCTGATAGGTCCCATCTGATCCTCAGCCTGCAGGCATTTTCTGCCCATTTCCTCGTTTTACAGGAGGCGCAAGACTCCCAGTGCTGTAAAAGCTCAGGAATGCATCAACTCACTCCCTTTCGGATTCCACAGCGTTCCTCTCCTTTTTCTTCCCTTCCTCTTCCCTGCCCAGGCTGAAGGGGAAGAAGGAGCGGGGCTGTGGGCCGGTGTGTTTATGTAAGCTCTAAATGAGCATGTTTTCCCCGACTGAGCGCTGTGTCCATGCCAGGGCTGCATGTGACCGTATAAGGATGGGGAGTCACATCGACCAGGGCTCCCCCCTCCTCCTCCTCCTCCTCTTCCTCCTCTCTCTTACCATCAGCAACTTTGTCTTGTGTTCAGCTCCTACTTCCTCTTTACAGTTCTGTTTTTTCCTCATCTAAACATCTCCCTCAGGTTAATCTCTATGCTTATCTTTCTTTTTTCTTAAGTCCACAACAGTTGCTTCCATCTTTTTTTCCTCTTTCTCAAAGAGCCATGGTGAGGGGAAGAGAAAAACACCTCAGACATGGGTTCATTTTATACTCAGGCAATGCTCAGCTGTGGCTCTAACTCAGCTATTCTCAGTGCAAATGTTCATTGGCTCTATAAACCCCGCTCTGAAGACAAAAAAAGGTGAACATTGTTGAAAGTTTTCAAAACAAACTTTTAACATATGAACTAATATCTTTTTCCATTTTTTTTGGCAAAGCGTGCATCTTAGTTTGCTTTAGGGAGAAAATACTGAACCCACAGGGCTGATTCATTGAGTGGACTTTGATTGAACTCCTTCAACAGTGTACTATTTCCTTCACTCAGAGACATAATTTGAAAGACTGTACTGTTATGTTTTTTGACATATAAATGTTCTTAGCTAGCTTCAAAAACAGAAAAATGGACTCGATCACGCCTAGGGGCATGTTGGCAGTGAAAACCCCCATTGTGCAGCAGAGCATCATTTATATAGTCCCGTCATTTTCATTGCTAGACAGAGGCTCCAGGTCACACAATCTGCTCATTTTTCCACATCTCAGCCAGGGCTCAAGTTAAAAGTCCACACTGTGACCCAATGGGAATCAACCAGAAGAAACACAGGTAAAGTTCACGCGTCTACAAGAGAAAACAAGCAGCAGTGGTGTTAAGAAGGTGCTTAAAAGGGTTTCTCTGTAGCCCTTCAGCGCGGAGCTCGCAGTACACTTCATACCAGCCTGTTGCAGGCTTCTATGACCAAAATACTTAGGCAAGTTTCAACAAAGGCTCTGCAGTCATGAGACAACAAAGGCTTATCATAGTTTTCCTTTCCAGCCTATAAAAATGGTGTCTCCTATGTGTTCCTGAGATTCTGATCCAGTAAATCAGAGGAAAGATAGGCCAACGGCTGAAAATGATTCCATGTAGTTGTCATTTTGCATTTGTAAAACCCTGACACATTTATTTTGACAACCATGTTATCTGAACCAAAGTTTGTACAGATGTTTTCTTACTGGTACGTATTTTTAAAGGTAGGGTCTGCAGGAGTTTTCATTACTGTTTGTATACACAACATTCAAATTGGGCTCCTCCTCCGTGGCTCAGTGCCAGCGGCAGTGCATGCCTACTACCTATGACTGTAGCTTTGTGAACACACTCACTAGCGGAGCGGCTACCTGCAGCATCTTTCTTCTACCTGGGAGAAACTCAAGAGCTGTACACCTATCGTCCTGCAGGTTAATAACGTATTGTTCTTTCTGAAGCTTCTTCTACTCCTGTCATCAACATGCAGAGTCACCTGCGCACTAGGTGCACTGTGACTGGTTAGGGTCACCGCGCATACTCTCTGCCCTGAAACGTCTTGAGACAAAACATCAACATACAGGCAGAGGAGGGGTGAGGCAGACACTGACACACATGTATAGAGGCCCATAGATGACAATTGAGCTGAATTATTCCGGTAAAAGTTGACACTACTATTGGGAAAATCCTGCAGACCCTACCTTTAATGACAATAAAACTCTATCTGTTTATTAATAATAATAATAATAATAATAATAATAATTATTATTATTTCTAAATGCTTTCAACCAGAAACCTGATGGATCAGTCTATATCTGTTCTCTGAGTCCATCTATATTCTCTGAAGGCCTCAGAGAAGTTTATTTTGAAGTTAATCAGCAGCAGTTTTTGTTAAAAATTGAGGACAATGCTTTAAAAAAAATTACATTAAGAAGAAATGGGAGAAAAACCCTTGCATATTTTGCATTTCTTTTACATTCTTTAGCAGACTTTTGAGTTAAGCGGTTTAACTATTTTCTGGGAAAGATTTTTTCTGAGGAGTGTGTACACTTTTCAGCTGCTGGGAATCCCACTACTTTTCTGTTTTGGGGCCACTGGCACATCTTAGAGGTCCTCGTGAGCCACTGCAGCTCCTTATTCCACCTCTCCTCCTTATTTTTCATTAATCAGTGAGTCCTGCCAGCTTTTTCTGCTCTCAGAGGATTCTCGCTGTCCTACTGAACTCCAGATAATCGCTGAATGTGCGTAGCGAGCAGGCGTATGAAGGAGAGGGTGATGGGAAACGGGCTAACAGAAAAGAAAAAAAGAAGAAAAAAGCTACAACACAATTCGACACAGCTTGAGCCAACCAGACGTGGGCATCTGGCACTGAGGCCAGTGAACTGAAAGACAGAGAGGGCTCCTCTGTCCTGACATCAACATGCCTCACACACACACACACACATACACTCACAGAGGGCTGAGACACTGCAGCTGCTCTCTTCAGTGAGTGTATATGTATGTGTGTGTGTGAGTGTGTGTGTGTTTTAGCCTCGCCTAAGCCTCACAGAAGAGTGGAGTGACTCATCATGCTCTGGGAGGGATCAGACTTGAGATCAGAGGTCAGAGGGACAGTCCAGCCTCCCGCTGGAGTTACAGTTAAAAACAATACCCCCCTATTTCCTCAGCCAGTTTACACACCACTATTTAAGCATATGTGTTAATATGTCTAAAAGTTGCCATTCAGAAGGCCACAGTTTGCTGTCAAACATAAGTCCAACAGCTTCACTGAGGATGACGCAAGGCTGTGCAATAGAAACAGAGCGCAGTCAGGCTAATGGTGCTGTTCTCTGACGTCTGTGGCAGCTGCTATTACATAATTGTGTACATTGACTCAGATCGTGTGTTGCTTGCTGCTGCTCAGACAGGCATTGTGTGCCAATTACACGGGTAGCATGGTTTTCATTAAGGCATTATGCACTATTCATTCAGACTGCTTTTGTGTGGGCTAGCATTCATTCCAGCCTGCAAACACCCGTTTCTATACATGCTCGTCTGATATTATCTTATGTCAACATCAACACCTTGGACTCAGATCGGAACGAGACCTGAAAGCAGGGTGCACGAATAGGTGTAAAAACAGTTCACAGAGCTGATGGAAAACCATCTGATTCTGTCAGTCTCAGCTCATCTGCAGGGGAAGCAGGATGGTGGGCAGATGCGCTTCTGCATAAAAGGTGTCCGGTTAGTGCTGCAGCAAGAGACACAGTAGCTGAAAAACATCCCACAGTTGTCCAGAGAAAAATAATTAAGTGTTGCATTTATAGTCTCTTCAGGTGACTGCCAGGAGAATCCATGTGAATTAGATTGCAGCAACTCCCTTTGGCTGGAGAACTTGCCCAAAACGTTGTGATGTATTTGTTATGAAAATGAAAGGATATTGGATCTTCTTTTTAACACCACTTTGCTTTGTTCAAGGGAACTTTTTAACGGATACAATGCAACGAGGTAAAATATGTATCAACAGTTACGTAGCGCTGTTTTTTAAAATGTGATATAAAACGAACCTTTGTGCATTTGTACCGTAGTAGCCGGCTATACCAAATGCTACTCACAGCCTGGTGCTCTGAGACATATCAGTAACTGTGTAATGTTAGTGGTTCCTGCTTATGTCCTACCAGTGCTCATTGACTAAGCAGAGCAAATGTGATATCACTCTTCATTTTATTGATGTTGACTCCAAAGTTTGAACAGAGGACTGCATTATAAATGCTGCATGTGGGTTGGTATGAACATTTTCACAAACAACTAGCCCATGTTTTAGCTCATGTTTCAGCCTTTATCATCCCGATTAGCTTCCTCTTGCCCTTCTGTCCCTTTTCCGTCAGGCAGTACAGCTTATGTTTCACTTATTACTACTGAATAAATAGTAGTATAGCAGAGAAAAACACGGATCTCTCTTCTCACTGCTAAACTTTGAAATAACCTTTACAACCTACAATCCTTATTTCGTGCTAAAAATCTCATTTTACATTAAGGATTGTGATCAGGCATAGATCTAAACATCAGACTAAATCAAGATCACTTAGAAAGTCCTCACTGTCCCTTTAACTGTAGTGTCTTGAAAGTAACAAACACATAAAAAATGGTTTCAACCGATTCTACAAGAGTCGCTCTCAAAGCTTTGTATTTGATCATATGGAATCTTTCAGATTCCAGCTTGAAAACAACACTAATGCACCATTTCACTGTTCCTGCTCCTGTCCATGATGACTGCTTCTGTTCAAAGCCCCGAGAGTCAAAGCTCAGCATTATCTGCTGCAGCGGAGGCCAAGGGCGCCATTAGGCATCCTTCCCACTCTCTGCTGCACACACACGCGCGCACACACACGCGCGCACACACACGCGCGCACACACACACACACACACACACACACACACACACACACACACACACACACACACTGAACCCAGAATTCAGGCAAGCAGCCAAAAAAGTTCAGGATGGGAATTGGAGCAGCAGTGAGAAGTAAACGTCACAGTGACTTGTGTGGCACTGAGCTGTCCCAGAGAAATGCTACAGCTAAAAATTTCTCCTGTATCACAATGAAAAAGGATAAAATATACAAATGCAGCTGGTGGTCTGTGAACCTGTACTGTATCTGTTTTTCTTCCACAAGGTTAATCATTCATATTTAAGAACAAGGACAGACTTTGCAAAATCATCTCAAAGAAGTGTTCCACCTATTACATATTGTGGTCAAATAACAGTTCTGAGCTAATGAAATACAACACTCTCTTTTTTTCTCTGCCCATTCTTCTTCATTATCACAACTCACAGCATTAACACCACAGGTCAGGTGAGTTGACATTATAGCAGCTACTATAGCCTTGGCAGTTAGCTATAATCAGGCTTCGTGGTCTTATAAAGTCACTTTCTTTCAAACAGTTGGAGTATATGAGACATGTCTCCAAACAATACCATGCCATTGTCAGTTGAAACTGGTTGGTCAACTTCTTTGTGGGGCATTATTCTGCATATACAGTTAAAAAGAGGCACTTAATCACCAAGGATGTTATCTCAAAGTATCAAAAGTCTGCTTTTTAATTTGATTTGACAAATTTTTCTACATTTGTAGCACTACTCCTAAATTGTGTTGACATACTTAACATGTTTACAATAGCACACCTACCCTTACGAAACAGAGTTCACCATTAGTCGTCAAAGGTAGGGTTTGCAGGATTTTCCCAATGAAAAAAATGTCTGCAATTATTGGAATGATCCTCCTAAATAGTCATTTATGGGCCTCTACATGTGTGTCAGTGTTTGTGTCTGTCTCAACTGGCTCTTCTGCCTGTATGTTGATGTTTTGGTTGACTTGGGATGTTTCTGGACAGAGAGTAGTCATGGTAACCACAGTGTGTCCACTGCGCAAGTGAGTTTGCGCACAGGGTGAATGATGCAATATTTGCAGGATACCTCATTTACCTGCAGGAAGTCAGGTATTTGGCTCTTGAGTCTTCCCCACATAGAGACACGAAACTGCAGGTGCTTGCTGGGCTGATGAGTGTGTTCACATGGCTATGGCTATACGCTACAGTTGGAGGCCATACCTGTTTTTTTATCTTGTTCTGTTGCAGAAAGAACTGTCTAGAAACAAAGCCCGCCAGCTCACCTCTTGTACTATCACCCTCTCATCCTCAAATCAGGGCACTCTGCTACACTACACAAGCGTTACTCTGGGGTGTAGGGCTTAAAAGGTGATTAGGTACAGATTTGGAGTCCCATCCCAGTACCGCTGTACACTCTGACTCAGCTGATAGGATCACAGATGCTGCACAGGAGGCCTCTTCCTGGACATCTGAACTCCCTGCAGCAGGGGCCAAGAACGGCTTGTGGAAACCCTGAGTCAGAGCGGGCCCTGCGTGCGCACACAGCCATGCCAACCACAGAGCCTGACAAGACAAAAAACAGCTATCTGAGCAACACGCTGCTTTTGGCTGCCCTACTGCACGTGCATCCGTTACTGCCAGGCTCGACTCATAACCCCCTCAATTAGCAGCTTTGCAAGGGGGCTACTTATTATGCACCACCCGTAGTTACCAAAGCTCCCCTGGTGTTCCCCTGCACAGCTGACTGTAGTGAGGCGAGGGCTTTCCAGTCTGCAGGACACAGCTGCCGGAGGAAACACAGACTGCATGACAGTCTCTAAATACACAGACAAAAAGAGGATCTGAAACACCAAGCCAAACTACAGTGGATCTGACTTTTCTCCAGATAAAAAGACAAGCACGAGAGAGCACTCTGGCAAAAATCTTTTCCGTGTCCTCTCCGAGAGAGAGAGAGAAAACCAGCACATACTGGATGCTTCAAGGTTTCCTGAGTTATAAAGATCAAAAAACGCTCAATTATTAACCCACATCAGGCCTCCTGCATGACCAAAACTACATTCCAACCCATCAGTCATGTGTCCAGTCTGAACAGTGAAGAGCTCTAATCCGCTGCGGTGGGCTTTGTGGAAAAAATCAAGTCCATATTAATCCGATTAGCTCCAAGGTGCAGAGCTCCGGGGAGGAATGATGTGTCGTAAGGCATCAATGACATCTCTCCTCTTCAGGGCAGTCATGTGAGAAAGAGCAGCTCCATGGAGGAGTAAATATTACTCCACTGATTCTGACACTGAGGTCAAAGGTTAGAGTCAGATTAAAGAT
The DNA here is from genome assembly GCA_008086565.1 of Thalassoma bifasciatum. Taxonomy (NCBI): domain Eukaryota; kingdom Metazoa; phylum Chordata; class Actinopteri; order Labriformes; family Labridae; genus Thalassoma; species Thalassoma bifasciatum. The sequence goes on from RPOG01000019.1 coordinate 1,268,156, forward strand.
GAAAGAGATAATTTTAGATTTGTTGTTCCAGAGAGGCTTAACCACCCTGATAATGCAGAGATTATGTATTCCTAGTTTGTTTTTTTCCATTATAAAGTCCAGCCTTTGTAGCAATGTCACTGTGTAGCAGCTAAATAACTCGACACGCAGGCTTGCAATTACAGTCCTGCGAATGTTTACTGTCCATGCTGTAAATATAATGTGCACAACATGTGGAATGAGATGTTTACAGTTGCTTACATACCTTTCTTGTACTTGTGTATGGGGAGTTTCTTCAGCTGATCTTTGCGCAGCCGGCTTCTCCGAGCTCTGTGTCGATCCTGGACAAATTTGGTGATCTAGGGAGAGCCAATTTAAAACAAATCAATCCTTGGAAATCAGGAACTTTGCACTTCAACGTATGGTTGTGCCATATCATCATTTGGGGGAAGCCAAAGCAATCGTCATAGAAAAATATCAATACATATCTTTTATTGCCGTTCTGGTTCAATTGCATGCATCAAAGCATCATGTCAAAGCTAAGGCAAAATATGGAGATAAACATTGTATATCGTGACATGGGCTACAAATATCCAGATATGAATTAAATGCCCTACTTCAATGTTTAAACATAAGTGTTTCAGATTCAACGTACCATAAAAACAACGATGAGGATGAGGCAGATTCCCACAATGATGAGGAAGGGGATCAGGTAGTATTCGAGGGGCAGGCTGAAGTCTGGCATAAGGACCACATGTCCCCTGGAAAAACAAGCACAGCTATTGTCAGCTGTTGGCAGGTAAAACAAACATACCAAACCTGAACTCTACTGAAGCTGCATTATAGCTGCGTTTTGTTTTGACTGCAAAATCCCAGACAATCATTTCAGTGTTGTTTATATTTAGTCACATACTGCAGACAAATCTCTGCGAGGCAAATTCTTCACAACCAGATTTGTCAACACTGAAGACAAAACTCGGTCAATACCATGTTTGGAGCTCACTCCTCAGCTAAGTCTCAGGAGGCACTCTCATGTATTTGACTGTGTCTGACAAGCAGCACACTCACACACATGCACACATCAGCTGATTTCAAAGTGTAGAAATGGTTTTTAAATGCTGTGACTCTCTGGGCTTCTCTGACAGGCTGAGGAGTTTTATTACCACCTCAGTAACAGTGAAAACACATCACAAGACAAATCCTCAGCCTGGAAACACAGCACTACACACTGCAGATATTCTTCTACAACATCAGCTTTGCAAATCTGAGGAAGAGGAGCTGGAAAGCAAAGAATGGTTGGACAGGGTGGTGTGAAAAAGCAGCCATCTCTTCACAACGTTTCAGCAACAGAACTGTGAAAATCGAAGTGTTGATGGGCAAGAAAAAGACACTGGTTTTGTAACTTACCCCTTGTCATACATGTAGTCGACTTTCAGAGAGTTGGCAGTCAGTTCGCTCACAAACACAGAGGGGATATCTATCTGCTTCATCACATCCACTGAAACAGAACAGAAAGAACATGCATTTTTGACACATCATGTGGCTGTCTGAATTGACCAACCTTCAAGCACGTTACCTAAACTTCACTGAAAAGATAGAGAGAAGTCTTTTGACTTTGTGGGAGTCAGCTCAAAAGAGACGGGAAATGTGAAGAGAAGGGGAAGATGTGCACCAAATGGTCATGGCCAGGAGCTAAACCAGCGACAAACTGATGACCTCTGTACATTGGGTGTCAAAAAGGTCAACTGTATCAAAACCAAATCAATGGGAGATTTATTCCTCTATGAAACAATAACCAGAGCACAAAGACTTCTGGATTATTAATGACCGAACTACACCGCCTCAAGTAAAAACAGGAGGTGAGAAAAGGTGAATGAAACCCCAGACTTGTTAATATCACAGAGAAAGGTCAGTGCAGGGACATGTTTTCATAGGTAGACAGTGCTACATTGCTGCAGAGAATCCCATCCTTCCCCAGATCAACCCGAGACTTGAAATGTCCTTCAGGTGATAGAATTACCCAGTTTTTCCTAAGGCTTCACCTGTGAGTAGGCAGGTGTGCGAAATGCTTAAAACCAATATGCTGATGTACAGAGAGAAAAGGAGGAGCAGGAGGAGGAGTAACTCACGGTCATTGGATCCCATGCTGATTAAGTCATCGGAGTCCACATTATGAACAATGGCTGCCTTGTATCCAGCTTTCTGCGCATTGAGGACCTGCAAGGAGACAACTGATCATCACATGGATCAAACACTCACTGATAACCAAACATCCTCATTTAAGATGGTAAGAAAATCAGAACAAACATCTCTCCTAATATCTGGCACAGCAGCTTCAGCTGCATCAAACATTAAAACATTTTGAGGTCATGGAGGAGAGCTTTGTCTGATTATGCTCAGATGCTTTCAGCTCACTGCACCAAAAATCTTATAGTGTAAATTCCTCACTCACACTAACATTTGAGATGTGTCACTTAAGTTTAGCACTGGGAAGGAAACGTTGGGTGGTATGTTATAAGTCAACTGATTAAAGAAGTTTAGAGTCCCATAACTAAAACCCTGAATGAGATTAAATGCTTGTTATGAAAAAAAGGACCCTTCACTCAATTACTTAGGGCTTGTGGTTTTAAAGACTATTTCTTGCCCTGTATTTCTCTGCTGATGTTTAGAGATTTATATTTGGCAAACTGAAACCACTTCAGACTTCATCGTAGCAAGTGCATTTCATGTTTTCAAGAAGGTGATAACAACAATAAAGATATACATTTTCACTGCTAAGCAGCATGTTCTGTTATGATAAACACTGACTGCTCAGCTTTTATATCCAAAACAAGACTCGCTTAATCATAAGAAGGGCAGCAGGAGAAACAAAGACAGTGAAGTGAAGTCAGAGAGTGGGTTGAAGGTTCTAGATGATTAAAGGAGGCTTACAGTCAATACTGAATATCTGCAAACTGGTTTTGCTGAATTAAAAAAACCTTAACGTTACGTTTAGCAACACTTAGAAAGTTTAGATCCTGATGAAGGCTTTTGTTTTTTGAAAGTAACGGTAAAAGTCAGATGTGCTCCTTTGAAACATGTTACTTTCCACTAAGGGTGTTATGCTACAGGGAAACATCCCAGTTTATGAAAAGAGAAATAAATACATTTTACTATATCTTTTAATTGGTCGTTTTGATTTGATTTCACAGGAATCGTAAAAAGGATTCAGTTGATATTATGTAACAAGCTGAAAAAAATCTGTAGTAGTAACGATAAGAAGAAGTTCTAAAACTGTCATCTAGCGCCAGGTATGGAGGACTTTAATTTTCAGCCTCAATTCCAAGCTCATTCTTTTGTAGATGTTTTTTGAGTTTTTGTTTTCTTTAAAAGTTTTTTCGTTTATGACTTTGCCATAAAAAAATTACAATATAATATTTTTCCAACATCGCCCACCACTTCTCACAGATAAGATTGAGTTAGCATTTCCAGTGTGGCTTTAGTCACTGAGTTACATCCATGTATTTGCAGAGTATGAAATAAACCAGTTTGGACTTATTAAAAAAAAAAGCACAAAAAATTCAAACTTTCATATCTTTTTAAAAGTTAAAATTGCTTACAATTCAAAGCGATAACCTCTAAGAAATGTATGTTTCTCTTCTTGTGTCATTTTTTATATAACAACTACTGTCTGTGACACTCCTCACTTTTCCATGCAGGCACAGTGTGTGATCGCTGCATGCCTGTGTGTGTGTGTGTGTGTGTGTGTGTGTGTGTGTGTGTGTGCGTGTGTGTCTAATGTGTATGAAGTCTTGTCCAAACATGCCACCGTGTTAACACTCACATTATTCACGGACATGTTTCCCCACCTCACAGAAACATGAAGCCTCTCACTGCTGCATAAAAACAGATACTACAGCTCTCACCGCCGCGTGACCTGTTTACTGTGTGTTTCTCTGTGTGTGTTTCTGTGTGTATGAGACAGAGAATACATGAGTGTTATCTTTAAAAAGACAACTTGTTCCTTTTTATAACTGTCACCACCTATATATACAAATACACTGCAGGCTGGGGCTGAGTAAAGGTCTGTGCTGAAGCTTAATTATTGTAGATAAACATTGTCAAGCAGTCATCTGATGCACAGTACAAGGAAGTGTTTACAGAAATTAAAATGAAATATTACATAACATAAAAGCTTGCAAATCCATTTCGGTAGAACCTTGTGTGGTGAATATAATTTTGGTTACGTAAAATTAATGGTACAACAGGCTGCGTCAGAATAAGCACATTAAACATGTCCTATGAGTATAAATAAGTATGATTTTTGTTTCATGAGGCTTTTATACTCAACCTTTTTTGAGCTATTTTGAGAGGAATAAGAAACACGTCTTGCAAAAGATGAGTATCCAAAAAAAAGTGCTGTAAAATGTGTTATTTTACATGTGATTGATCAAAGAAGTATTTTAAGGATTCCTGCACACAGCAACAGTTACTGGAAACTATTTTCATTTGCTTTAAAGCTTCAGCAAGTCGTAGTTTTATAAATACTGTCTGCAAACCATGAACAAATCGTGATGGGGGGTTTTCCCTAGCAGCAAAGAAGGGGGCCAAGTGTGCTGCATCATCGAATGAGGGAAACCTGATGCAGAGCTCATCCATCTGTGAGGCTGTTTTTGTGCCCTGACACACTACAGAAGCTGCAGTATCCTGTGTAGGCATTGTTGTGGTTTATTGCTCACTGCAGATGTGGTGGAGGAAAAAGGATGTGACAGTATAATCCTGGGATGAATCATCATGAACCTTTCACAGGCAGAGATAGACTTTGGGTTGTGAATGTTTCTTTTAAAACGTCAATCAAATCTCCTCTGAAAATAAAAAAGAGCTAAGGCAATGATCCTCCAGAACCAACATTTACTGATGAGAGTAGAGGCAATGTTTTCACAGTTCAATGTTGCCAAAAACTCCTATTGATTGTACAGATTCAATTTGTTTGTGTAGCATCTGGAGGACAAAGCTGAGACTCAACGCAACACACTAAACCAGTTACAGAAAAAACAACCAAAAAACTTTGACCTTGAAACAAAAGAAGCTCCTCATTAGAGTAAAGTACCACATTTTTATGCTTTTCTAACAACAGAGAGCTTATAATCACATTGAATTACCATTTGACAGACTCTTTCATTCATTTTCAAAGTATTTATGCTAACAAGTCTGTAAATGAGAGGCCACTTTAATGTCCAAAGCAATCAGTAATTATGTTGTTACCTCACCCTTGTTTTCTGGCTCTCCTGAGGAAAAAGAAATCCCAGTTTTAAAACCTACTAAGAATTCACAAACTGTCTTAGACAGTATTTCATATTTTTGAAATGGGTCTCAACAGAGGGAAAGTGCAATTTTAAGTTCTGTTAATAACTTGGCTTTAGTATCAGTGAATACAGACACTTATCCAATCTGATAACGAGCAAAATAAATGTTCTGTATTCTTTAAACATGGAGTTTTAGACAGAGAACGATGTTTTGGCAACTTCAGGATTTTCAAACTTGAAACTAGTTCTTTGCTGGGAGTATCAGTTCTACCTTTTCAAATCTATAACATACCCACAAAGCCTACCCATCACTATTAGAGACAAATTAGCAGACGGACAGAGGACTCTCTTCAATTACACCTTCATACTCAGAGCCACAAGGGGAATGGCGCCATTAATTATTTCTCAGAGCATGTGTAAAACCCCCTGTGGTAGTTCCGCACTTCACCCGAGGCAAAAAAATGAGACACTGATGTGTGAATAGGAAAGAACTACACTGTGTCCCACTGTGATTCTGTTAAATATTTACACGAACCTCCAGTAAAAAAGTGTTTCTTAGAGCAGCATTTTAGCCCTTCAGCTCACGTCAGGCCTCTTTTGCATGAGCATTGTTGATCTATTTAGACCTGTGAGGGTTGAACAGTGTGTGTAGAAGTGAATGTGTGTTGTGTGTTGTGTGCCCTGTGGATGCTAATTCAGAACAGCGCCGTCTTTTGTCCATCCCCTGTCATTTTAATTTTATGCACAGGCATACGTGCAACAGTGCGTATGGCAGCAGCAGCAGCATTGTGATCCCATGTGTTTGCTTGTGAGGGTGTATTGTGTGGAGGTATCAATGGCTGCTGTGTGCGTCTACAGGCACACTGTCTGGAGAAATGACACACACTCACACACAAAAAGCTGTGTTCGATGAATGCGTGTTTCTTGAGAAAAAAATAGTGGGTGAAGATTTTGGGTTGCTTAAGAGGGAACCAGCTCAGACAAAATATAATAAAAGAGGTAATGGTGCTGCAGACAGGTGAAAGATTTTGAGGTTACAGGTTCACATTAAGACTGCAAAGCTGATTTTGACATGTGGTTTGGATCTTGATGTTTATAAATGTTTATAACTCTTCAATCAACCTAGGCCAAAACAGAATAAGAGACAGACTGGCTGAATCTTTTGACAGCTTCTGAAAAACAAGCCAAGTGATATAATGGATCTCCATTTATGTGTTAATGTCCATTTAATTTATTTCCCTCCATCAGCTGCAATTTGAAATGTAATTTATTATGGTTTATCATTTTGGTATTTCTTGTGAGTGTTCCTGTGTAAGTGTGGTGCATTAGCTTGGTGTCTTCATTACCCCCCCCCAAACATTTATTAGTAATTCTCACACACTTTAAAAGCTATGAAAAGTTTTCATAGTGGCATTCATTTTGTACTTGGTTTTTACGAATGCAAAGTAAAAAATAAATAAAATCAAGAAGGATCTGCACAATTTACAAGCAAGTCCAGCATGCATCTATGTCGCTTGTCTTGCTTTGTGGTGTTGACTTGGCAAAGCCTGAAGAAGATCTGTGAAATCAAAATGTTGCTTTTTCTTTTTTTTTTAATGTTTGGATCTTTTTTGATTCCTGCCTGCCGTTTGATTTCTGACCCAGTAAAAAAAACAAAAACAAAGTGAGCTTTCTACACCTTGTTTTGCTTCAGGAAAGAAAGAAATCAAGTATTTTTGTTCACTTTACAAACTCATCTTGGCTCGAATAAGCAGAACTCAAGCAGGCCTGAACTGGCATGAGTGGACAACCTCATACATGCAGTGTTGCATACAGTGTTACATGATTTTCCTTAGATGAACAGTAAAACCCAACAGTGTTTGACATGGTATGGTTTGGGCGTGGTATTTGCACTCACACTGGTTCGTGTCTTTCAAACAGTGGAGATTGAAACTGCTATAACAGCCACCATAGCACAGATTTTGGTTTGCTGTAGCTTAATAGGGGAATTATCTGGTAAGAAATCAAAACTTGAAGTTAATTCTTTTCTTCCAAGATGGAAAACACCAACCAGCTTGTGCAGTTTGGCAGATGTACAGATCCAGTGTCTCTTCTCACAGCTCCTACAGTCAGGTACAGTGAAAGTCAAGGAGCATTCTTTCTCTGAACATTATCTAGATGCCAGTGTGCGGGACGGCCTGTCTGCTGGAGATCTGCAGAGGAATTTAACCTCTGCTGATGGCTCACCCTTGTGTTTGCACGGGCAAAGATAAGGACATTCAGTGCATTCCTGATGGGCTGAAGAGAGGGAAAAAGAAGAAACTGTGGGGTAGAGAAGAAAGAAGTGGAATGGAAGTACATAAATAAATGCACAAACTTAAAAAAATGGACACAAACGACTATCCACAATGTTGATGAGATGTAGCACCGTCCATGTAATCAACAGCTTGTACGAAAGCCCTTAATTGCATCATATTAACAGCCAAGCAACATTAAATAATGATGATGCTGATGATGATGTTACCTACGTGGCACAGCTGCCTTCTGCACCTGCAGTGGCACGACACTGGAAAACTAAAGGGCTTTGTCCATTCCTCAACATCATGGCATCATCCCTTGACTTAAGTTATTTTTCCCTTTTTTTATTCTTTTCCTACTTTCCAAAGTCAACATTACTTTATTTTTTCAAAACAACAGGTTTTGGACTGAAAACAAAGTGGGAACTGTATTTTCTCATCATGGCCCCCTGCAGAGCGCCTGCCAGATTTAAACTTGGCCTGCAGTCCAGACACTGCTGGGTTTTATTCATAAGACTGAGCTGCTATGGATTTCAAAAGGAAGATTTGACTTGGCTTGATTCGCTTTTCTTCTTGAAGCCCTGTGAACTTAACAAGCCCAAAAAGCTATTGGGTCAATGGGTTTAAAATAGTACAATGTGATTAAAATACTGTGTGAAAGCAAAACCAACTATTTGAGATGCTAATTTTACAGATCATGATGAAGAAACACAAGGGTTAAATGCACTTTGCTCTTGTGGGAAAGTTTAATCACAGGAAACTGCAGCCTGTGTGTGTTGGAGCAACACTTCCTCTTATCTGCATTTAAGAAACTTGTTTCATGTGTCATGAACTCCATAAACAGTTCTGCTTTTTCTGTCAGTTAAAATGTCGTATCAATATCTGGTTGCAACAGGTCAAGTGTCGCAGCACAGGCCACAGTCTGAGGAGAAAACCTGTACAATAGATTGAGAGACTCAAAAAGAAAAGTGGTACCATCTTTTGTAGCCCCTTATATCGTATGTCTCTTATATCTATATAAAGGGTGACCCAGCAAAATTCAGATTGAACACTTTAAGGCCTTGAGCCCAACATGTCAGAGTCCAGTGCTTCAAACATCCAGTGCGTCCTTATATGTTCATGAAAACCTGCTGAACCTTGCATGAAGTGCACTTTCAAACTTTGAGCGTTACATGACCTTCAGTTTGCAGCACCTTGGAAACCAACAGCAAAACCACACTGAGTATTTGTATCATGCAGTTTCCTGTAAACATGTTAGGCTGAAAGGAAGTGGATAAGAGTGAAGAAAAAAGTGCTGCTTTTTTATTGCATCTGTTGAACAGGAAATGACTATCGTTTCACCACAGTTTACAGCACTACTGATGTTTCTGCATACTCTTATCTATATGTTCAGGGCCTGAGTAGGCTTAATTGACCTATGCTGAACTATACATTTGGTACGGCAACACTGGTCTATTACGTGCTTCTGAATCACAGAATCTTCAGTTATTGGTACAACTAAGTTTCATTCAGTAGGTTTTCATATTTGAGTCCACACAGTGAGATGCAGAATCTCCTCCTCTGGAGTAAATACCTACTCGCTCTGCACTAAAGTTGGAGGGAGCAGATAATACTGGTGTCAGATTTCAGACGTTACTTTGACATTCTAAGCAGTGAGGAGAAGCAGAACAAGGAAGCTCCACCATCTTTCGAATTTGTGAGTTGAATTCATGTAAATTCAATGTAAGGAAGTGTGTCCACGCATGTTTTTGTTGAGCAGTGAAAATGACAGGATAAGCTCTGATAAAATGAAGTCAAAACATACCAAACCAAACCTTGATGTGGGTATATGTTGTGTTTATAAATTGGCTTCCTTTTTTGGATGATTGATGGAGATGGTGTTTTGTCTATTTTTATATACAGTCAATGGCATTACCTACAGGTTATGTCCGTCTTTCTATTCTTATACTTGTATCTGCTGGTGTGGACAGAGAATGCTGATCGCATCACTAATTATTGCCGCATCACCACTGTGTGTGTGTGTGTGTGTGTGTGTGTATATGTGTGTGTGTGTGTGTGTGTGTGTGAATAATTGCTGCATCTTCTCTTCTGTGAGTATATCTGCTGCCAACACTGCACAGCCTCATCCAGTGCTGCAGCTCAAACATTGACACCCCCCCTCCCACCAACACCGACACCGACATCTTCTTACCCTCTCCCTGTTTTTTTGTCTAACCCGGTTTAACCTACACTCCTGGCAGGTTTGAATGATCTGCGTGTCGCTTGTTGCAGTCACTGCTGTGAATTTGCATAGAGCAGACTTGACCTAAGCCTTGTGTAAATAAGTCCGAGCCGCACTGCACAGCTTTCTCACACAACACAGGTCATGCCCAAATCAAATGTCTTTTTTTTCTATCGTAGATCAGTGTAGGGATGGGTACTGGTAAGATTTTTATCGATACTAACGCCCTTATTGATACTGCTTATCGATCCTATTTTGTAGGGATTTCCTTGTCAATTCCTTCCATAAACTTTCTGTGTACAAAACGTAGCTTCACAGGTTTTCTGTTCCAATAACATCATATTGAGTTTATAAGTAAACAAATATGAAATTAGTCAATTGATTTAGATATCTCTGACATAAATAAATTAACATAAGTCAAGGCCGCACATCAGGTGACATCTATGTATTGTTTTGTGTAATTGACTTAAGCAGGCAACCTAGCAATGCTTTGAGCTGTTTGGAACTTTGAGCTTGCCGTAGTTATGCTGATGTCAGCTGTGAGTTTGCACTTCCTGTTTGGAAAACTTTCACCTGTTGGTATTTAGACATTTTTGAGTTTTGAGTAGGGTTCACAAAAAGTTATTATGATGTGTTTCTATGATGAAAGTTCAAATTTTGGTTTAAAATCAGGGTACGCCAACCACTATATCTATGCATATCTATGCAATTTCATGTATACATTAGCATCAAGCTAGCGCTAGGTTTTCAATACTGTTTTTAATACATTAGGAGATATATAACATGTTGAAATATTGAATTGGAATCTCTTGTGAGGGAGTAATGCACATTTTATTGTGTGTGTGTTCAGTTTTACAGCTTCTAAAGTAAAACAAGTGGAAAATCCTGAATCTGAGTTTTCTTGAGAAACTGTCATTCATCTGCTACGCAAAGCTTTCTTGGGCAGAGAAGCAGATGTAAGGTTCAGCTGCTCTGGTCAATGCATAGAATAGATGAGGGAAATATTGAGAATAAAGGCTAATGATGTCGATGGATTTAACTATTTACTATAGCATCGTTTCTTAACAGGAACCAGCTCTCGATATCCATTCCTAGATCAGTGTATTGTATTTAGCAGTATTTGTAATGTATGAACCATGAATTGACAAATGTGCAGTGTTTTTAATAGACCTCTGAGAGTGAACAGACTCTGTTTTAACACCTGCTTGTACAGACCGTGAATGCTCGTCAACTCATGTACAGTAGCACAACAGCCTGATGTTCAACAATAAAGCTAATGCAGATGTGCTAAAAACTGCAGTTTCCCAAGTGTCCACTTAAAGCTGACCCGATGAATCAAAAAGTCAATGGTTCAGACTTCTAAGTTGACTCTACACCATAGTGGTGTATGAGGTCATGATTACTACATATTTGTGCTTTAAAGCATCCACAGCCACTCTGCCCTCAAGAACTAGAGTCCAAAGCTTGTCATGTTTTGTACTTATCATCAGTCTAATTACCTAAGGATACTCTTGAATTATCAACATATATCTACAACATTTATCTACTCCACCCAAATTCAGCCTTGTTCTTAATCTCCTTTGCTCTAGCAAATTTCCTTTAACTCTCATACCCTGTCTTGTCATTATCTTTAACATCTTTTTCATCTCCTCCTCTTCAGACTTAAACAAAACAAGAGTTATTTCCATTTCCTAAAATAGTCTCTGCGTCCTCAGTGGCAGCCTCTACAAACTGTGGAGCTTTTGATTTGATGGGATCATTTTGCCTTTAAAAAAGGTTTCTGAAGCTTGTAAAAGCACACCTTCACTGATTTGCAATTTTAAAACTGTGCCAGATACAGTTGAGCTGCTGCTGTTGCACTGTTTAGACAGCAGTTTCCAATCAGGTCCCCCTTTCTCAACCACCCCTCTCTCTCCTTCATCCCTTTGTGTCCATCTTATTCTCCTCCCATTTACAAACACCCTTGTACTCTTTCTTCTCCTTGAACCTCTCTCCTTCTCTACAAGTCTTCATTTCCCTCCTCTTCCTCCTTTCACATACTTCCTCTTTTGACCCTCCCCCACTCTCAGTTCCTCTTCCGCCCTGAACTCCCCTTCTTTCTCTTCCTCTTCCTTTTTCTGTAAATTGAACCCGCCTCTTTCTCTCCTCTCTCTGCCCTCGTTACCCTCGTTATCTCAAACTGCCAACTTTTGTTGAGCCCCCTCCCTCCTGCCTTCACTATCCCTCTGTTCTTCCTCATCCTTCTCCTCTCCCCTCTCTTTCCTCTGCTTCATCCCTCTCTTCTTCCTCAATGTTTCAGAGGAATGCAGCACAGAGCAGAGCTGGGTTTTAGTTTCAAGGTTCAGACGGTTGATTAGATAAAGAGTTCAATAAAACTGTGAACTGCAGGGAGAGGCTGTGCACACCGATAACACCACACAGCTGCAATTCATGCATCTTACTTTTATATGTGTTAGAGAGACTGTTTGCTCCCCAGCTGTCTTAGAGATAACAAAAAAAAAACCTATATTGATTCTTCTTTTCCTTCGACCAAAGTGCCAAATGAATAAACACTAATGTCTTGACGTTGCAGTGAAGCAACCAGCTCTCTTGCTCCTGGGTGGGCTTGATATGAATTAAGCTGTACTTTCTAACCTACTTCTCGCTATGAAAGGTAAGGCAGGCAGATTAAAGCAGTGTTTGTGTTTGTAGAGGTGTGTGTTTGTGTGTGTCTGTGTGTGCTTAAAAGAAAAAAGGCCCAGGGGGGGAGAAACTTCTGTCCTAAAATTCTACACAGAACACTTTTAAGTGTGGAGAAAGTTTCAGGAACCGAGACGTGATCTCTAGTTAAACTTATTGTGTCCAATGGGCGCATAATGTACCAAGACTGTGTGTGTGTGGTGTGTGTGTTTGCTGTGTGTGTGTGTGTGTGTGTTTGTGCGTGTGCGCCCTATAGGCAAAAAAAAAAGGCAGGCCGAACTGTTTGTTGCCACAACAAATTTCTCCAGACATAACAACAGCTTAGAAAAAAGGACACATCCAAATGAGATCCCTCTGCTCCTCTTTCTCTTTTAACACACACAGAAACACAAACACACTCGAGTTAGTCATACACCCAGTCAGCCATAGTCATACCCTGTCATGAGACTGAGTGAGTGTTTGCAGGATGCTAGATCATTGTTTGAGTAAAGACTGAGGGCAGTGTGTGTGTGTGTGTGTGTGTGTGTGTGTGTGTGATTTTTTGATTCTGTGTGTAGCTGGGAGGGAGTGAGGTCATTGCAGCACAAACAGGCTGCCCAATAAAATGCACTTACTGTAAGACAGAGGTAGGAAGCAAGGTTGGATGGGAAATGACCAACTAGCAGAACAAATTCTGACTAACTTTAGCTTTTTGTAGAAGTCAGAAAGGATGACTTTATAATTTTAAATTCTGACAGGGGACATTTTGTTGTTACTGGGAAACAAAGGTCCTCATTACCACTCCCATCTGAAGCGCTGCTCAAATGCTTGATGTGTTGATAATAAACTGAGGAAGGAGGCAGACTGACGCAGCCACACCTAAAGATAAGCTAGAGACTTTAACCTGCATCTTCATGCCATTTTTACCTTTATTGAATTCCAGCAGTAACATTTTAATGTTGGGTGTCTGCTCACAATCTATGACATCATCATCGATCCACAGTAAATTTTGGTGTTGAAGACTTACTTTTTATTTGATTGAAAGTCATTCAATATAAAACAACAAATGATCAGTAGGGGGAGTGACGGCCAACACAGGTCCATATATACTTCCCAATCATTAACCATGCCTTGAGTGTTGCAGGAGTTGGAAAAATAGATGTCATGAAAAAGAGCTACACATATGCACAGAATCTGCACATTGCTGAATGAATTGGAAGTCTTCACACAGGAAAATAGATTAAACCTGTGAGACTTGTTCTAAATGTAAAGTGCATTTTAAAATAAATTTGTTATTATTAAAACTATTACCGTCCTTTTTCCTTCAGGAAGCCTCCAAGTAAACAGTCTGTGACTTCAACTCTGGATTTTGAGGTAAATGATATCTCCGCATGTACTAGATTTATTTGCTGCAAATGGTAATAATAAAAACCTTCCTTTAAAAGAGACAAGAAATATAACCAAAATCATGATTACTGCTCAAAGTTCAAAGAGTTGAATTTCAGTGTAAATTCAGTTATAAACAATTTGTCAAGTTTATCCTTTGGCTTACATTTTAGTGGTACGGTACTACTGTTTTTGGGGAAAAGAGATTTTTCTAAAAGTGACGCCTGATCTGTGCATTCTTAAAAAGAATCAGCAGCTTACTGAAAAGACAAAAAGTATTTCTACCAGACTGAAATGTTATGGCTGCTGTGCTCTTCGGCAGCAAAGTTTTGGGCCGTCTTATGGTCTAACCTGAGGTCAGGGACAGGGTTTCCCCATGGACAACAAGCTGTCATTTAAAGTAGCCAATTTGTATTTTTGCATAATGCATTAAGTCTGCATTAATCATCACAACAGGAGAGGATTTTCTACGCTGACACCTTACTGAGCCAAAAAAAGGATAATTTATATATTTCTTTCAACAGTGGACAATATCTTTTATCAGGAAAGCAGGTGAACCCTTCATAACTGAGGTCAATTGTCACCTTCAACCACAGTTCAAGGGGGATGAAAGTTTCTAAGACAGGGGGATTGAAGGGAACAAAACAGGTTCAAAAGCAAGCTGAGTTAACCATCAACTGGAGTTATGATGCTGATTTTACAGCAATAGTTATTAACCTAACAGTTATTAAACCACTATCTAGAGCCAAGAAAAACAGGGTAAAGTGTGAAGGTTGTGGTCACAAAAGGACTGTCTTAAAATGCTTCTGGATGTAACTGAAAATGGAAGAAAAAGTTCCAATAACAACAGACCTGAATCCATCCTTCATATTGTGGGTTAGAGTGATTGTTGTGGTTTTTAAACTGAGATAATAAAACTGTTTATTTAGCGTCTCATAACATTTTATCATCAAAACTCATTTAGACTGATAAACATGCAAATACATACATGTCTTAGTTTTAATGTAAAGAACAGAGAGTCTCTTCTGGACTGCACTGCACCTGTTATCTTTATCATGGCAGTGTTTGAAAACTCACATACAACAAATCATTGTCATTTAATTCTAACTTAAATGATAAAAAGTCTTTATTTGAAATCTATGCTTTCGGAAAACGGGGCTTAAGTCGGAAGGATTGTTATTTCAGAAACTAACTGTTCTATGTGCATGTGATAAAAGAAAAGATAACTGATGTAATTATCTTAAGAGTGTTTTCTCCATAAAAACAAGATTTGGTCTTAAATTTTTTTTTTTCTTTCCTGGAATCAAATCTTGAAAATGGGTTCATCCAATGAGTTTGTAACTTTATTGTTTCATAATGCCCTAATGGCCCTCATAGCACTGTTTAATCTAAAAGCTGCAGCTTTATGAGGGAGTTAACCTTTGAGAACCTGCTTTTCAGCTTCTCCAAAGCAATCAGATTCTTACAGTCACTGATTGAAAGACATGGTGGTCAGGTATCTCCCTCAGAAAAGCAAAAACACAAACTAGCAGAGTGAATTTGGGACGAGTAATAAAACTCAAAAGACAGAGGATATTGCAATAAATCCACAGGAAGTTTAAAAACATTATCTTTGCTTTTTGCTCAGATTCACTTCCACGCTGTTTACTTCTAATGTGTTTACATCTACTTTTCAGCTGTTCCAGTAGCAGGACAAACGGCAGTGGTGACAGAAAGGGGGTAGTAGAGAGGAAGAGAGAGGCTGTGCGAGAGGGAGACTGTAAATACGAGAACTCAGAAGAAAAAAAAGAGAGGAAAACGTGTTTCAGGCGAGCTTCACATACCTCAGCACATATTACATAACTAGGACATTATGTCTCAGTGTATGTTGACCTGCTGTGTGCATGTGTGTGCGTGTGTGTGTGTGCATGTGTGTGTGTTACACGAGGGCAACACAGGGACTGACAGTCTGCATAAAGTCTTGCTCCAAATGAACAGAGACATGCAGGGTTGTTCATGGGAGGGAGAGGAGAGGGGGGGAAAGGGTATACAGTTTCCTGTTGAAACCCCCCTCCCTCTCCGAAAGGTCAAAGGTCACAAATGAGCATCCCAAGCACCTTCACCACCATCTCAAAGAATCGCACAGCACAGGAAGTGCAAACCCTGTGTCTCTAGAGATACACAGTTTCTAAAAAGAGAGTGGAATAGGGTTGTTTTTTTCGTTTCTTTTCCCCTCCCTCTCTTGCTTTCTTTCTCATATACACACACACACACACGCACCACAAAGAGCAAGTATGCTATTAACACCCTTTACCCCTCCCCATCTCAAACACTCAACATTTGACCCACTCCCTGTCGTGTCCTATTGTAACACACACACACTCACACTTTCTCCCTCTCTTTCTTACACACACTTGATGGAAGGTTAAGTGGGTGAGTGTCCTTTTTATCACCCATTACTGCCACAGATCCATAAAAACTCAGGACAGGAGTGTGGGGAGAGAGAATGTGCTCGTGCCGCCCCTGTAACACATACACACAAACACGCACAGACTTACACACACACACACAGACACAAACATGCAAACAAAAGTGCCCATCTCAGTGAAGATGGAATCTATTATTCCTTTGTTTCCCTGCAGCATCTTGGGGGAACTGAGGCCAGCTCAGAGGGAAAGAGTGTGTATACTGTGTGTGTGTGTGTAAAGGAAAAGGCAAGGGAATGAAAATGATGGACACAGACAACCACAACCTTCTGAACACTCCTGAAAATCTTCGAGAATGGATGCTACATGAGAAAACTTTCAGCCAAATTTTTCCTGCAAACATCATTTCATGTGAAACTTATGCACAAAGTTTGTGTGAGCTGATGTGAGAGTGCAGGAAATAAAACAGGAAACTGCACCAAGAGCTGGCGGATGTGGGTGTTGATGCATCTATCATGCAACTCAAGAATCAGTATTGCATATGAGAGCAGCAAATAAGCCCACACATCTGTCTGCTGACACGCAGCATCGTCATAAATGGAAAAAAACCCCAAAACAACTGTCACCATAGTTCATGTGTCTGTTGCTTCATCCACCATCACGTTTAATGCTGTGGCTTTTCACAGCATGCTTTGGAGTCATTTTCTCATCTAAACTACCACACCCATCATTCCATAAGGAAGACTTCAGACTGTGAGGGATATGAACATAAAAATTTGGAAAAATTTAGGGCAGAGCTCTTAACATTTCGAGGATTGTAAGAAAGAGACAGTTATTGTGTGTTGAAGTGACATGCATGAATGGGAAAGAGTAAAAGACAACCAATATCTCCAGACAAAGGCTAAGTACCATTGTGTTGTTTCTTGTTTTTTCATTTTAATTTAACTTATCTTCATCTTGTAAACTGCAGTGACTTGAAGTTAAGTTAAGTTGCAATAAAGAGGATGGGAGGAGGATCTGTTTGAAGTGGACGACAGCGACTCCTCTGGCTGGAGGACTTGTGAAAAGTATCATGATTAATCGACTCATGTATTTGTTTTTTTGAATGGAGATTGGATCTCACTTCTAACACTACTTTCATTTTTTTAAAGACAACTCTTTACCAGATACAATGCAACATTATATTTATCAACAGTTACGTAGCTCTGTTTGAAACGTGACAACAAGCAAACTTTGTGAGCTTGCATGGATTTAGCATTACTCAGCCCAGCGCCCTGTATCAGTGTAACGTTAGTGAGTCCTGGTTATGTTCTACAAGAGCTCATCTACCAAGCAGAGCAAACGTAATGTCTGTCTTCATTTTCTTCATTTTACTGATGGACTCTCGGTCTCACTCCCATTTTCAATATATTGATGTTAGTTTAGCCTTTCAGTGCTTGAAATGCAGAGGGGGGGGGGCAAATCAGACAAAAGACAAAGTAGGGGGAAAGGAAAGGCAATCAGAAAAATGTACAGATGAAAACCAGGGAGGAAGTGGTTAAATAGGGTGAATCGTCACCACTTGGCACATGAACCTTCCCTATAAGAATTTTTTTAAATATTCTTTTCCTGTTATTTATTTATTTATGTGTGAAAGTGGGCTAAAACAACTAATCAACAGTCTGGAACACATATAAGACTACTTCTGCTTTTAATGAGGAAACGTGAAAAAAGTTGTGTACAGATAAACACACAAAAAAAAACATTTGAGTCCAGAAACATGATAATCTGGGTAAACTTCGATCATTTGCAGATGCTCCTTGGAGGGTTGCACAAGGTTAGAAAGCAAATCTGGCACACTACACGAGGCTGTGTGTGTGTGCGTGCGTGTGTGTGCGTGCGTGCGTGCGTGCGTGTGTGTGCGTGTGTGTGTGTGTGTGTGTGTTGTATTTAAATTGTATGCATGTCTGACACACAGCTATGTGGAGTCTGGTTTCACTCCAGTAAAAGGAAACACCTCACTGCTGTGTCTGTCAACATGTTTCTATCAAAGTGTGATGCAGTCAGACCTTATAAGGCCGTACGGCTGCTTCAGAGCTACGATACTTTGAAAAAAAAAAAAGAGCTTTGGGGAAAAATGGCAAATGAAATAAAAGTAGGACAAGAACTGTGACAGGAAGGAAAGTGAATCAAGGTTGAAACAGAAGAAGTAGAGAGGGGAGTTTGAAGTTAGAGAGTCTGATAGAGAGTGAAAAGAGGTATGTAGAAAATACCAAGAGGCTGCATGCTTTCCTCTCCTTTACCCCATTACTCATCCATGCTCTTAGTATCCTAATCCCTGCCCTCTTTTCCTCCACTCGCCTTCCTCCCTTATTTTATTCTTCTCCGTGTTCCTCCATGAAACGAAGGAGGTCAAAGACACTGAAGAACCTCGTTACAGTCTGGTGTTCCCGTCAACTGGACGGATTAGATTTCCCTTTGTGCAAAATTTACGAAGAAGTTACCCCCACCCCACCCCACCCGAAAAAAATAAAAGATAAATCCTCAATTTGGATAACTTTGCTTTGACACAAATCCCC
The DNA here is from genome assembly GCA_008086565.1 of Thalassoma bifasciatum. Classification (NCBI taxonomy): domain Eukaryota; kingdom Metazoa; phylum Chordata; class Actinopteri; order Labriformes; family Labridae; genus Thalassoma; species Thalassoma bifasciatum. The sequence goes on from RPOG01000019.1 coordinate 1,286,924, forward strand.
CCAGAGAGTTAGAAAAGTAAGTTGTAGTGATAACACTCAGTAATTTACTTCATGTCATCTGTGGTGCCAAATGTCAGGAGTGTTCAATCCCTTGCATGAAAATCTTTCTGAACAAAGTTTAAGTCAATAATTGAGGCTGTCTATATGACCTGATGGAAATTCTCAAAAGTAAAAGCCTTGAAATCATCATTTTTAGATTCTTTGTTTTGTCTTTTCTATCTTTATAGCTAAACATCTTTCTCTGTGTTGACAAATGAAGATCAGCTCTCTGTGTCTTTGCTGCTCCCCTCATGTATGAGAAAAGCAGAACTTTTCAACTCCGCTCAAGAAGCATAACACAAGAAACTGCAGCAGGAACTGAGAAGACAGAGGCTGCCGTTTTTTGACACGCTCTCAAGCAGGAAATTGTATTTAGGGAAATGACTGCTTCCTGTTTTCTTGTCTGAACCAGCTGATCTAAGAGCTCCATTGAAATTGACTCCAAAACAGCAGCGGTTGATATAAATGTAATGTGAGCAAACAGACATCTGTGTGAACCTCACAAAAACTATTATAGTTTTGGCAGCTTGCCCTGATAAATTAACAGCTTCTGACACAAATGATGTTTTCAATTATACCCATGTGTTTCTCTGCACTAAACACTGCATAGTGAGGCACTAAAAAGAAGACTCACAATAGAAGCCCTGGATCCTCGCTATAATTCATAACCTGAGTCTAATCTAGAGATGGTCAGTATGGATTCAGACTTTAATGTTCTGAAGCAAGAAAGAACCTCTATTTGTCAGTAACTACACACATGCTCAATGAATGGTGTGAACACTATACCTTGATGTCAAAGTTGCAGTCAAAGCGCTTGATGAGGACGATGAACGCGCCCGTCAGGTTATCCCTTGGAGGGGGCTCAATGGGCTCACATGCATTTTCTGGCCGTGCTCCAATTAGGAAGCCCTGTAGGGATGAAATAAAGTAATGACATGATGAGAGAAATAAACAAGAGACTTACAACCAGGTTGAAGCTGGATATTGAGAAACAGGACATCTAGTTCTCAAACAAAAACTAGAAACCCCTCTCATTCGCTGTTAGAATTTGTTTTGAGAGTAATAGACGTATAACAAGATTATTCCTCTGTGAAAACAAGAGTCTTTGTTCCTGAGTTAGAGATAATCAAAAAACCACAAGGTAGTTATAAGTGTCTTATTCAGGGCTGGGACATTAATCCTAAATTAGATTAAATTGTAATATGATCTGCTGCAATATTCTAACAGCAGACAATATTGCAATATTTCTTTAACCTGAATTGTGTCAGAATACCAGATACATTTTCCTGCAGTAGATTTTCTATGCGCAACACCAGTATTACTCAACCCTCCTCAAACAAAGAGACAGATTGTTGAAAACTACCTTGACAGAAGCAACAAGCCAAGTGGTGAAAAGAGGCATAACAGCAGTTAGTAGCAATAAAAGTTAGTTTAAGGTTGCAAAAATGATCACAAAGCAGCAAAAACTTGTGGGAAAACTTGAAGGATATTTAGAAAGTTTGGCAATGTCCATTTCCAAAATATAAATAATGATATACATTTATAATTCAGTAGCTAGTAAGAAAGTAGCCTCTTCTACTTTTGAGTTATGTATTTAAGGCCAGCATATAACATTTTTTAGTGAATTTAAGACATCTTAGAAACATGAATTTACAGACTTTAAGACTGTTTTAGACGCCCTGACTCTCTGTCAGAGGAAAAATTGTCTGAAAGGAAAAGTCCCTGTTTTTAACCTTAAAGCTGCAAAGTGAGTCTGTGCATGGTTAATGACTATAGACAAAACACAGTGACTTCCAAGACCCAGTGTCTGCTCCACAAGTTTTATTAAACCCACATTAACAACATCCACTAAACCACTGGTGAAAAACAAACTGGGAGAACAATCATGGAGCTAGGATGCAGCTCTGCTGGGATCATGTTTTAAATTCCAACAGTAATGTAAACTCAGAATGCATAGAGTGATGATTCCACAAAAATACCAAGTCAGTGTAGGAAATAGTAAGACCTCCACTTAGGTGGTTTCATGGTTTGTCCTGAAAAACTCTGGCAGTGAGATTTTCTCTCTCTTTCTCTCTCTCTCTCTCTCTCTCTCTCTCCGCTGCCTCCTGTCTTAGTCCCACAGCCCCATTTCCACACAGCAGCTTTTGAAGTGGCTGATGAGAGTCTGATAGTGAGAAGAGAGGGTTAGACTCAGAGGCTGACAGAGTGATAAAGAGAAGGAGAAAGGAGGCGGAAACGGCAGACGACACAATTTTGGAGGCAGAGGGAATCAGACACCCACTGTAATGTAGACAAAAGAGGGGGGAAAGAACAGAGCAGTAAGGACAAAAATAGAAATATGTGAACAAAAAGAGGCAGACAGATGAGAAGGAGAGAAGAGCCAGAGCAGAAAAATGAAGGAGGGATGATGAAAGGAAAACACACGAGGGATGGGGGGCTGATGTGATATACCTGCAGGTCTTATGCAACTGTAACTAACACCGTGTGTGTGTGTGTGTGTGTGTGTTTGTGTGTGTGTGTGTGTGTGTGTGTGTGTGTGTGTGTGTGTGTGTGTGTGTGTGTGTGTGTGCATGTATTGGTGTGTGTGTGCCAGAGGCAGGGTGTTAAGGCAGGAAGTGTGGACTGCTGTGGGACTCTGGGAGTTTACTGCCACTAACAGCTCTCTCTCTCTCCCTCCCTCTCTCTTTCCCTCTCTCTCTCAATGCCATTGCTTTGAAAAAACAACCTGCATATCAAGGAGAGTCAGCATTTTCTCTCTCGCACACTCACACACACACACACACAGAAGGAGCCAGTGTCTGCAGGCACCATACAGATTTTCTAAGAGAGCATTTCACCGTCTGCTTCACAGGCGTGACTCAAAAACAGCAGCTGAGAAACACAAGGAAACTGACCACAGTGACTCATCCAATCCTTCCACAAAATGGAACACTCATAAAGTGGTGCACAAGATGAACCGTCTGGTTGATGTTGGGCGTTAATAGGACCTCTGATGAATAAAAAGGTAAATGAGAAACGTGAGGAATCACCCACTGATGCTGTCACCTCTGGGTGCCTCCTCCCTGCCTTGCTGCTAAATGACATCACTGTGCTACTGCCTCACATTCCTCCTCCTGGCTTTGAAACAAGACACAAGAGCGCCCTCTTTTGGATGGAATAAGCACCTTAAAACCCACAACACCTGGCGAGAGTGCAGAGATGAGAGCAAGTGGTGAAAAACAGGAAATGACCAAGGAAGGAGGGGAACTCCTGAAAGCTGAAGCGCTCTCTGTGCATGGACATCACTCCACATACCGGGGTCTTTATGTACAATCCCAGTATATTTTCATCATGTACTGCCCTGTTCTGTGAAAATGAGGTTCAAGGGTTTACATATATTGTACAATCAACATTTCTTGGGTACATTTCTGTGCATTCAACATACTTAGAAAACAATGATACAGTGGAAAGATTAGCCATCAACTAAGCCACATTTCCTGGTGTTGCTTAAGTCTGGGATCAAGGTGTCAAAATCTGGAAAATGACCATATGAGTGCAGTTCATTCATTGAGCATGTGATGTTGAAATAGTGGCTTTGCTCACACATGGAGTTGCATAGTTTGAGAACACAGATTTTTATTCCCAAATCATGATTTTCTTTCAAAATTTTGACATTTGTATCATAATTTTGGCTTTTTCCTTAAGAGTTGAAATTTCAATTCTTCATCTCCAATGTTTTGACATCTCAAAACTTTTGAGTATTTTCTCATAATTTTGACCTTTACTCTCGTTGCAAAATTTGATGTTTTATCTCAATATCTTGACTTGGATATGGCTCCCCAAAAATTTCTCAACCAAGCTAAGTTTTCTGTTATATTTTTTTAAATGGTTAAGATGAGCTTCTGTACCTATGTTCCACGACTTACTTGAATAAAAAGGAGAATATATACATAACTCTTGTGCAGAAGTAAAAATAATGTCTCAGAATCATAGTTAAATGTAGCCCAGTGCACATTATAAACATTGATGGTCTGTAGAACAAGCTGAGAAAAACCCCTGACATTTTGGGGAATTTCATAAAATGTGCCCGGACATAATTTTACCACCAAAAAGGCCTGAGCAAAAGAGGACGTTTGGTCACCCTACATAATAAACCAATACATGTCCAAGAAAAGATACTCCAGTGTCTCATTTCTGTCTCTTTTCTGATGGAGGTGAGCTGCATTTTTCAGAAACTGTGGTCATGATGAGGCTGCTCCTACAATTGGTTTCAGTGTGATTCAGATATATGAGCAAAACCCTGGTCAAGAAACAGACGTTACTGATGATGAAATGCAGTCTGGTAGAAATGTTTCACAGATATCCTGACCTAAATACAACACTCCTTACATAAAATCCATATATATTGCATGTTGCAACTCTTTGAATTTGTTTTGGAGCTGCATTAATGGAGCTGTGTTTCTAGTTATCAAGATGTTAATCTGCGAATGTCTTTACTTTATTCTACTCTGTTGTTCTACTAGAACAACACCAGAGCAACAAAAAACCTGGAAAAAATGTTCTCTTGATGCACAATTCAAGAAGGAGGGGGGAGGGTGGGGATTTCTCTGTAGGACTTTTCCAAATTACTACACCATGATCACATTTAATCCCGCCACTGAGAACCTCACTACAGAGCTTGTTTGCGGATTTGCTCTGGTTTAGTGAGAAAAGGTTAGAAACATAGGAATTACTAACTGGCACAGACCTGACTGGGGCCTCCTGTAAGCAGATTAAAACTTGTTTGAATCCAGTTTGATTTATTGATGTTCAGGAGGCTGTAACCTACCTGAGACATGTCAAAACCACCAAGTTAATGCAGCAACAGCAACAGAAAGCAGGTGAGGCTGGAGCTCACTTTCAGACACAGTAATCAACAAACTTTAACCCAGCTTTGCTCTCTGCACTGACCACTTCACCATACAGGTGTATGACCAACATTAGAACTAGCAGTGCTCTTAAACTACCTTATGATTTTTGACAACTTTACCCCATCTCATCCAATCGCTGAATTCATCGTAGATTGCAGAGCTAGGTCAAATAGGGTATTGCTGTCTAGAGTGAGCAAAATGTGGGTTGGTTTCTGCCTCACATGGCAGAATTGCTCAGGGAAGTGTGGCTTGGGGAAGTGAAGGAGGGAAGAAGAAATGCTTGAACTCAGACATTTCTGGTAAAGCTTTTCAGTCATCCAGACACTGACAGAAAAGCGTGGTATCAGCTGTAAACATGGATGATTACTTCATTTCACTTCATTTACCAGAACGAGGCTTACATGACTCATACATGCATTCGATGACGACCCAAATGATTCATTTCCATTACAAACCATTTATGAAAGCTGACCAGTCACTCATATTTCCTTTAGAGAGGAGGAGTTGTGCTTTTTAAGGTTAATACTGACCTTTAGTAACCCTTGTAGTAGCTTTACAGGTCAAAAATCCCTATTTTTCTTACACTGGTGTTTCAGAAAACCCTTTTTCAGCCTTTGTTTGAAACACTGTTTAATTGCTGTTTCTTTAAGGCTCCCTGCTCCACAAACCCCCTTCTCTCTGATTAGTCAGTTTTCTGGGGGCATACTGGAGGCATAGCTTCATGTTTAAGACCCACCTTTTCAATATGTCATGGACCAGTTATGTGATGACCTCACCATTTCAGCAAATCTTATTAAGATCTTGTTCCACTTTTAGAACAGACTGTTTTTAACAGTTTACAGATGGATCCAGGTCTACAAGATTTAGATATGAAGTGGTTTTAAAATCTGCCCATTTGGTATGACCATCAGACATTATTGCTTTGTATCCTTAAAGGAAAGTATGACACCTCCTCTTTAAGTGTTTTATATCTTGTGTCCAAATTCTAGATGTGCATATGGGCAAGTTGAAGCAGTGCAATAAAAATGTCAAATTCCAGTCAACACTGAGCATTAAAAAGGGAAAAGGTGATTTCTAATCTGACAGTGGTTAACATGTCTGCCCTGGAAGTACAGGAAAGAGGAAGCTTAAAGTATTTCCTGGGGCAAAAGTTCATGATAATGCAGGTTCCAGGTACATTCAGGAGACCTTTGAAGGTATTCCAGGCAGTAGTTTTCTGGGAGCATTTAAGTACAGTTTTGCCCTTTGGAACACCATTTGTGGATATTAAATCCCTAAAGCCTAAGGACAAACAATGTAATATGTTTGGACCCCTGAATGCACAGAGAGGCTTAAAAAGGCAGAAAATGAGCTTTGTGAGTCAGAGTTAATTTTTCCAAACTCATAACTCACTGGACCTACAAAACTCAAACAAACCGTGTCCCTTAAAACTGAAAATAAAGCAGCCCACGGACAGCTTTGAAGGAATGATGGAAAAAAAGGGAAACTGCATGATATATTTCATCGGTACCCGCTCTGAGCCTTCAGTCTCTCGTGGGTTACTGTCATACTTGGGGAATGGTGTGATATGGGAGGAGTGTTTCCTGAAGTCTATTTATGAACCCCTTCCATAAACAACACAATTACATTCAAATTCTTTCCCAAAGGCTTCAATGGGAATAAATGTAGAGCTACAAAGCAAGAGACGCTGATGACCTTTTTAATATAAAATGAAGTTATGGAATAGAATCCAGATCTCAGTAAACGAAAATGAATATTTTATTTTTAGTTCAACATTTTTCACAGAGTTCACCACTGGTCAAAAGCGACTTCTTAAACTGCTGTTAGACCATCCAAACCACAAAGACTCACAGGAGGAAAACCATGCATATTTTCTGAAAATGAGTCCACAGATCAGTGGGTACAAAAGAAGAAGTGCAAAGTGGTGTGTACAGAATTTGCTTCTGCAAAGGAAGTGAGACACGCTAAGATGGGTACTGATTCGAAACTAATTTGTACCAGACTTGGAATAAAAATGAAGCAGGGTTCAGGGGGCAATGGCTGCACCTGTGTGTCATGAACAAACAAGAAAACCGACTAAAAATCCACATCGATGGAGCAAAGTATCTTGTTCCCTTCCCTTCACTCAAAACTTTCTGTTTTGACTCAAGTTAAAATTTGAACATCCCAGAAATGATACAAAGCACAATGGTTTTATATTTTTTAGTGTGCAAGTTCTCGTGGTTATGTTTTGGGACTCTTTCTCTGTAAACAGGGCTGTTGTGTAAATTGAAACAGGGAAGTTTCTGTTTGAAACCTCAGTCTTTGAGGGGAATCCTGAGGGATCCATGCTGCCTTGTGATGCAAGTGATTTTCCCAGGCATGATACTGCCGGAGTACTGCAAGGCTTAAAAAAATCCATTTGAGTTCATCTTTATATATAACAAAACATAATAGATTTTGTTTCTTCTTACACAAAATATGAAAAAAAATGTTATACAACACCAGTTTATTAAGAGATGGAATGCACTGTGAAGCATCCTCAAGGAGGAATCTTGGCGGTGCATTGGTAAATCTAGCAAATGATTTAAACCCTATCATTTATTGAAAATAGGCGAAGACAACATTCCAAAAAATTTTTAAACAGAAAATTTTATTGATTTTATACAATTTTAGAAGCAGCGTATTCTGCCACCCAGACAATCCCTTTTTCAGGGAAGATCTTGCAGCATACAGCAAGAGGATGCCGAACTATGTTCTGAATGTATTACAACAGTATGGCTCAGTAGTAGAAGAGCCTGGGTGCTATACTGGCTGCCTACAGCACTTAGTCATCACCTGTCAAAAATATTTAGTGAATCATGGCTCAAAATATGGGCAGCTGAAATCCAGAACATGACAAGAATGGGATAATATTTCCTTTTCAAAACCTGTAAACTGGCGATGCAACGCATGGATAAGACGCTCTTTCCTTCATTGATACAAAATGTGTTGCTGACATTTGAGGGGTGAATATTTTCTATAGAACAATCAATTTTCAGATTCAACAATCAAAGTTTCCTTGCACTATTTTATTAAACATGGGGAATAAATGATTTTCAAACCATCAGGATCCGTCTGATTTTATACTTTTTACACAACATCCCTGACTCCTACAGGCTCTGGGTTCTTATTGAATCTGCACAAATTCACACAATGTTTGATGTTGAGGCTTATTTTCTGTATGCAGTCTATCTTTTACATCATTTACTAACTTTTTTTTCTTTCATGTAAGCAATTGAGCCCCTTAGGTTGAAAACTTCTACTCAAAGCAGAAAAGCATCTTATGTTATTTACTTTACAGCTTGATCAGATCAGGAAAAAGGACAGTCCGTTGCTATGCACAACTAGACAGAGAGGTGCTCTTTTTTTTTTTTTTTTTTTTTAAAACGCTTTAACAAAGAAGGTACTGTGCCTAATGTGTTGGGCTTCATCTGATCAGTATCCAAGAGGTAATTAAAGCACTGCAGGCTACAAAGGTATGAGCTTTTGTAAGGTGATCTTTCTTTCGCGTACTCGTTAGTCAATTTCTCCCCTGGTGACATAAAGGTTATTTATTCTATGAATTGGCGAATCTTCATCTTGACCAGTAAGAGTGATGAAATGGTCCTTCCCACTTAGCTCCACAGCTCTGAAAATTCTTACATTCTTCCCAACATCTTGCCAAGTGCTGCTGCAGATTACAACCTCACTCAAAAAAAAGGCAGAGCAGAGGAGGGTAACTTAGAAATGACTGATGGAGTTGAGCCCTCAGGGAATAGGTCAACATGTCTGCATGGCTCTCTGCCCTGGCTGGAGAGCAGCAGGGGAGCAGAAGTGAAATACAAGACACCCAGGCAACATGTGAACACACAGCAGAGAGTGGTCGGCAGAGCTTTGGATAGAGCTGTTCTTCAGCTTTCATGCTGCAGACTCTTATATAGGACTGAATTACGTTAGCAAACACAGGTTTCTTTTCTTCCTATGTACCCTTGCAGATCAGCAGTTGACAAACACATATATTCAGCACCAGAGGGGGACTTTCCCTTTTTTACAGCATGCTACATCTCTATAGGGAAACCCCCTGCCTGAAACCTGAAGCCTGAATAAGCTGATTAAGTGTTCACTGGCCAAGCGTCTTTGTAAATTGCTGTTCCAGAAACTCTAAAATGCCAGAAGGTCCGAATCTTTGTTTCCCTTTCCAGTAGATCTCGTGGAAATAAGCAGCATAATGGGAACCAGAAACTACCCAAGGTTGTGTCCTGACTTCAAAATCATGTTGTGTGTGCAAAATGAACAATGATCTCAACATGAGCTACAGTTACTAAAATAGAAGGTGATCACATCTCATGGGACAAAACCAAAATAATACCATAAGTCCTCCACTTGGGTGTTATCTAGCTAAAGATAGCATCCTTTGATTCAGAAAAGTGGTCGTAATTACAAATAAACAATATTTAACCTGAGGAGAGACACAAACACAAACTAGGCAAAGAGTATTTTTCCATCAGTTTGTCTCTGCGCTCTTTGTGCAACAACAAGCAAGCTCTTGACTTTAAGAAATGCCACAATGACCAGCTTAGATAGCAGACATGAATCATGCCTTCTGTTCGTGGATTGACTAGTGTGCGGGTTAGTGGGTGGGGGGTGGTGTTCAGAAACCTCACAACAACAACACATTATCACAATGCTCGTCAAAGAGTTCTGATACTCGAGTTTCATAACGTTCAATTCAACCTTAATTTAACTTAATCAAAATCCAACCACATATATTTAATAATCTTGTGGTAGCTTTACTATCTGTGATCTTTCATTTTGCAACACATATCACATTTATAAAGCTGTGGAAATATTTTGCCTGCTATGAGTACAAATATTTATGCTGATGTGATTAGGAAATATAGTTGATCTTTAAAATATTAATGCTGAGCTGCCTGAGGGATCATAGGTCATTCAATGTTGGTTTTTGAGCCTTACTGCTTACGTACTAAGATTTCCCCAGATTCTCTGAATCTTTTGATGATATCATGAGCTGTAGATGATGAAATCCCTAAATTCTCTGCAATCGTATATTGAGAAACTTTGTTCTTAAGCTGTTGGACTATTTGCTCACACAGTAGTTCATAAAGTGATGAACTTGCCCCATCTTTGCTTGTGAATGACAGAGCCTTTCAGGGCTGCCTCTTTTATACCCAGTCGTGACACTCATCCATTTCCAATCAACCTGTGCAGCTGTGGAATACTACAAATGTTGGTGATTTTTGGCAATCCTAATTTTTCCCAGTCTTTTGTTGCCGCTATCCCAGCTTTTTTGTTGCAGGCATCAAAATAAAAATCTTGTCTTTGTGGTGTATCCAATTCAACATACGTTAAATTGAATTTGCAGATCACTGAATTCTGTTTTCATTTACGTTTCACACAATACCCAAACAGACTTTAGGTTGTGCGTCTGGAGGTCAATCTTACTTTGCTTTTGACCTGGAAACATGGTGCCTTCATAAATAACTGACTGGACTGTAAACCAAGTAGGCTTGAGGTTGTTTATTACAGTTGCTTTATCATGTAAGCCTGAGGTCACCTGAAATTCTGAGAAGTTGGTCGTATAATGGTCAGATGATAGCTGGTGGGTGTCAAGACTGCCTTTTGAACACATTTCTGTTTTTTCTATCTTCTGATATGCATATGTTCCTACCTTAAAGCCAATTCAAACAATAACAATAGCAACTTTTCCTTCACTCCTTTTTGTTGTTTTGTTCTTTGCCTAAGGTCCATGTTTTCGTGGCTAAACTTTGAGTTAGCAGAGCAATAAAGAGGGGAAAATGTACTTTACTGGAAATCATAAAAACTAACTGAGTTGTAATAACCCGCTGTAAAGCTCACAAAAAAGTATCTGCATGTCTTGTACTCACTTTTAGTCCATCACCAGGAAGTCGATAGCCAAACCGTGCAGGTAGGTCATCAAAGTTCTCAGTTTTGTTGTCAAATGAGTACTGAAAGACAAAACAAATTATTTGATACCTATTTCATTATGATGTCTGATAGATCACCTGAATAAAAAGACAGGATCTTTACTCAGTGTCAGTATGTCTACATGAACCCTAAATAACAATTTTTTTGAATGAAGGTTTGCAAACACAAAACGCTAACTTGCAAACGAAGCAGCACATGTGGTGTATCAGCATTACACTGTAAGTATCTGGTATTTAGATTATGCATGTTAAAGATAACTCACAGCAGCAATGTCAGCCTCCACAGGCAGCAGGTTGAGGAAGGCAAATAGCTGAACGGTGAAGATAGTGTAGATCTGTGTGGCCGACAGCATCAGCATTCCCAGGGAGAGCAGCATCTTGGCATCACATTACAACTGCCTGCTGCTTTGCCACTCACTTAAAGACGTACAAAACCATAAACACAAATACTCAAACGATCAGGCGCACAGGCCCGGGATGGAAACCCTGAAAAACTGCCTGCTGTCGTCACTCCTAGAAAAGAGAAAAAAAAAAGGGAAATAACTTTTTTAAACACATGCATGAATAATACTGGATGTATCATATAAAGTCTAAAAAATAAAAACCATTTCACACTCTGTTTACAAAAATCTATACGTAGATATTTTCTCAAAACAGGCTTACTTATTGCACTTCTCCTCTTTGCAGAACAATTTGAGCAAATGTGACAAACTCAGCTGTTTTTATCAACTATTACTTTTTTCAGAGAAATAAATCATATCAAATAAGTCAAACAAAATTACATAACACCAATTTTGCCAGATAGAGTAGGTGGACTACAGTTCACCCGTGAACCCATTGAACTCTTTGGCTGCAGCACTGCACAAGCTGTGGTTTATTCTAATCCCACATCTGCTCTTTTGATTAGGTGCTTTTGAAGGTCTATTTCAATTGGAGTTTAGTCACACTACACCTCACAGAACAAACTTTTTGAACACAAGGATCGCATCCGTCCATAATGATCCAGTTTTCTGTGCCAGTGTCAAAACTGCTCAGACATTGTGGATTACATGCACACCACTGCTGCCAGCAGATTTAAAAGCCTAAAAACCAAGTCTGAAAAATACGCCATCCCCATTTGTTATTTACACCTCTCATTAATAAGTTACCCCAGCTGCATGACAGAAAAGTCTTCAGAAAAGAAAACGTGTACTGATTTTGTACGTTTTCTGCATGTCAGAGCCCCAGCTCAGTTTGAGAACTCTCATGCTCCATGTGGGGCTCCCTGCTGTTGTTTGTTGTGTTTTTTTGGCAGCCCATGTTGCCTCTTAACAGCTGAACAGAGCTTCAAGCTTCATGTAACATCACAAGGGGTAGAAGCTCTGACAACACAGAGCAGCATGTGATCATGTCAGGAGAAATTAACAGCAAAGGTCCTGCCAGGCTTCAGACCACTGTGGCCTGTTACAGTGTATTGTCTAATAGTTGGGGGTAACATGGTCTTGCTTTGCTGTGAAATAAGGGACTCAATATATCTATAAGGATGTACTTGTGAGAGAACTAAGATATTTTCTGTGCTTCTCTTCATTACATTACAGTAACATAGTTATAAATGTTATGTACTGTGGCACTGATTTTGCTAACCAATGGGGTCATCTATTAAAACAGCTGTCAAAGGACCTGCCCTCATTTATTACTTAATGCCAGACTGTGACAAAGCACCTGCAGTCATGCAGATGTGGCTTCAGCTCCCTGTAAAACATGTTTCCATTCATTTCAGAAAAAAATATTATTTTAATTTCTTTTAGAAGTAATAGATTCAGCCTTAAAAAAGAAACTAGTGAGAAACCCAAAACTTTGATAGGAGAATTAAATTGAACCATTTCACCCAAAACAGATATAATCACTGTCATAATTCAGCTCATCAGAGGCAGTTTTTGATCCGTATTAAAGCACTCTCATCCAAGTGTGCAATATGTACAATTCATTTCAGTTGTACCGAGATTCAATTCTAAGCCCTAATCACTCCTGTGTAAAATGAGAGAGAGAGCTTGTTATGTAACTTTTCATCCCTGCTGTCCTACTAATTCTGCTACTGCTATTTTCTGCAACAAAAAAATACAATTTCGAAAATACTGTACATCATACTGCTCAGTAATGTGCAAGCCTCATTTCCCCTCCAAGCCAGCTCATTATTAATGTATCCAGAGAGAGTACCGGGAAAAAAGGTGCAGACTTATTTCAACTATGTCTTGTACTGCTAGGGGCCTCTAAAATATGAAAAGGAGTGAGTCGAGACCAGAATGAATGAGAATTCAAAGGGTTCATAAAGCATCATTTTCATGCTTTCACAGGTTTACACATGGGCAGCACAAAATTTCACAATGAAGCCTGATTAATTATCTCATAGAAACAAAGGATTTTTTAATAAAGGTTAAGACTGAGTTTTTAGTGCAAATAGAAAAATGTGACAAAACAAAAATATAAAGATACAAAGTACAAGTTGGAAAAAAAACAAGATCGGAGAAAATGAAAGTAAACCATTCTTTTTTTCAGTTGTCATATAGAGCACATGACATAAATAAAAAATAGTAGATAAAATTTCCACAACGATACATCTTTCACCCTACTTTTGGATTTTCTTTGGTTAGGGGACAAGAGACAAACACAGGTCTTGAGTAAATCAGGAGGAGCAGTAGATAAAATAATTAAATATCCAACAAATATTCTTATGTTTATCTATTTATTAATCCATTTCTGACCTCATTATTATCAATATATTTATTTTTAAATTGTTATTTTCAATGGGCAAAGGGGAAAACAACTAAAAATTGAAACATGCTGTGTTAAAGAGGTTGGACTAACATTAAATATGTTTCATGAACCAAAAAGTGTAACTGACACAATTAAGAATTAAAAATAATACCATTTCCAAAATAAGACAGTCATCTTCACTGACAGTAGACACACAAACATTGTGTCCTATTTCTAAATATCAGTATAGCTCGAAATCTCAAACTACGTGGTAATAAAGACGGATACATGGAAATGAAGATAGCTACTGTTAAAATCAGGGAGCAACCAACGGGGAAGCGAAAGAGGCATCACCCACTGCAGAAATAGTCATCGGATCAAGACATCACATTACCTCAGAATTAACACTGTTTGGATCAAGTGACACAGACGTGTGATTTGAGAACTAAACTACAAAATAACAGTAACAGCAGTATCACAAAAACACCATAAACTTTATTACACCTCACCCGAGCTACCACTGTTATGTTACGATCTGAAAAGCTTTTTCTCCATTTCTCAAAAGTAGCCACCCGTGTTAAGGTGATGCATGTTGCTGTGAAGTAGTAGTACACAAATAAAGTGTTGTGAAGAACCCGAGAGGTGTGAAGCTCAACATGAAAACAGAGCGTCCTGTACTCGCTTTAGCATGATGCTAACACAGATAGCTCGCTGCCTTGTCGTGGGTGTTTACCTTTATATCTGCCTGGAGATTTATCTTGTCCAGAAAATTAGCAGCTGGCAGGGACATTACTCTTCTATACAAGGCGTCGTGTTCGGGGAACACGTGTAGTAATAAATATTTTGGGTTGACCTCATCCCGTTTGGGCGATAGATCCGAGAGTATGTACATAAACGATCCAGTTTAATCCCTCCGCTAGCTTCTTCTTTCATGTGAGAGCACAAACTTCCGCCATATGCACCACTTGAGGATCAGCTTCTGATTGGATGATACACCTGTCAATCAATCCATCCCGGAAATGACTCGAGACGTAAACATATCCACGTGATAGACACAGAACACCCATATGTTGCCTTTTACACTTGCATGAACTACAATTAACAGTTTTAACAATTTAACAACAGCTCATAAGTGTCACGAGATTACTTGGCTGTAGGGTGTGATATCTGATGGTGTAAAGGTGCAAAGACAATAAATTTATTTTTCAGAGTAAGAGCTGCAACTTTCTCCTCTCAAACCTCCTGGCAACATTTTGATCGATGGCACCCTCTATAGTAATTGAAATGCAACTTCTTGTGTATGACTTCCAAAGATTATAATTGAATGTGATGAACAGAAATGACTTGTTTAAGTTGATTAAATACACTGCTGTATGTGACAGCCTTTTTCATCAGCATCTCTACATATACAACAGTCATTCATTTGCAGTATCTGTTGAATTCCAACATAAGCACACCTGTTTTTACCTAATAAGGTACTGGTGAGGTAATCACATGAACCAAATTCTATTTAATGAGGAAATCTATAAAAACCATTGCTGTGGTCGTCACTCTTCTATGCAAAAGACTGGTGGAGACTATGCCATGACGCGTGAGCGATATTACTGCAAATCAGGGTTATTCTACCAAATATTGATTTCTGGATACTTCCTAAGTTAAAACATTGGTAATGTGTTGTTTAAAATTGAATATGACATTTTTTATTTATTATTTGAATTATTTAAAGTCTGAAAACAGAGGGATTTTTTTTGTATTTTGACCATTTTTCATTTTCTGGAAAAATAAATGCTCTAAATGACAATAATTGGAATTTGGGAGTAATGTTGTCAGTAGTTTTTACAATAAAACAAAAATGTTCATTTCACTCAAACAAATACCTATAAAAAGCAAAATCAGAGAAACTGAAAAATTTGCGGTGGTCTCTTATTTTTTTCCAGAGCTGTTTATAACTGCACAGAAAAGAAAAAAAAATGAAAAGAAACAACAATAATGTATAGTTGTGCATGAATACATTTCAGCTGTTTTCTATATTAAAGTGAAAACCATCAGCTGACAGTGACCCATATTGGAAGATGATGCCTTTTAAAAATGCCTTGCTTAAACCAATGATAACAAGACAGTTGAAGGCATAAAACTGTCCAATTACAAGAGTTATCTTCATCGGCCCTTGATGTTAAAGGAGATC
The DNA here is from genome assembly GCA_008086565.1 of Thalassoma bifasciatum. Taxonomy (NCBI): domain Eukaryota; kingdom Metazoa; phylum Chordata; class Actinopteri; order Labriformes; family Labridae; genus Thalassoma; species Thalassoma bifasciatum. The sequence continues at coordinate 1,302,736 of RPOG01000019.1, forward strand.
TACTCTGGGCCTTCTGATTGAAGAAAATGAAGTTCCATCTGTCACTGCATGCACAATGTCTTGATCCTGACCTATCACTACGAATTCTTTGTTCTTTATTTGGTAGCTGCTAAGATTAGCCTGGTATTGCATACATATTCATTAGCTAGGATTATTTCTCACCAAAGATATACTTATTTTGGGTGAATTTGACATCAAAGCAGTGTGTGAACAGACAAGAAAATGTTACCATGTGAGAGGCAAGACAGAAATGAGTTTATGGATGTCTGTGATCCTTGGTTTCTCCTCATTACTCAGTTTTTGTATTGGGACACTTTCCAGGCTTGTCCCTGTGACAAATAAGTGAGAGCTGGCAGTACATTGTGTTTGTGTGAGTGCGTGTCCCTTTTCAACCTTTGTCATCTTTTTACGACCTCTCATAATCCTTAAAAAGTTTGAGTCTAGTTTCACTTGCCAGACTGGTCGGCATCACTGTGCACCCACTTTGATGGTTGACCTATGATCATAAAATGTTTTTTCTTGGACGAATTTCTTTGAAAAATATCTATTTCAGGTAGATAGAATTTTTCGACACATTTTTATTGCAATTCAATAAACAAAATCTAAATAAGTTTGTATCGTAGCATAAGGTGACACTGTATTCTAATAGATTGTTCTTGCTGTTAACCACTAAGTGGCAGTAAACTCTTTTCTTTCTCTTTTTTTTTAAACCTTTTGATAAAGTATTTATGTGTTGAAGTAGATACATGGTACTTTTATGTTTAACTGTCAATTTTAGGGTACAGCAGGGCTGATATCAAGCTGAAACTTTTTCAGAAAGCCACAGGATTCTTAATGTCATTTTGGTTGCCTAACAAGCTATTAAATGCCGAACACTACAATTTTACTAATTTTTTCAGAGTGAAGAAATACCTGTAAAACATGTACTCAATGCTGTGACAGGAAAGATCTTGCAGATTTTGGGAAACAAGGCTCTTCAGTGCATATCTGTTGCAAGATTAAAAACTTTGCCACATTTGAGAAAAAGGAAATTAGAAAGAGTTATGAAACATTCAGTCTCATGTTATACAGGTAGGATTAGAGAATGATTAGAGTAGGACTCTACATAGAGTCCTTTATTGTAACAGTATTCACATCTAATGAGGGTAAAATATACTGCCTATAAGTTTGATATTAGGGAAGCTTTTCAAGTCATTATATTAATATTCAAATGTCTGCAAAGGTAGAACTTGATGGGTAGGGAACGCAAATATCGAGAAATCCACAAAAGCATGTAAAACAAACACATTTTATTTAGTCATGGATTTATTGTGCAACGGGACCAACCAGTGACATAAACGGACAAACAGATTGTGGCAATTAAAGTGACAGCAAGGATGGTTTTGACAATATTGACAATAGTAACTGATAAATTACAGAACTTGCAAAATAGAAAACAAAAGACTATATGTGTCAGAATAATACATACACACATCTTGAAAAGAACTGTAATTTTTCCTGCAGATACTGTGAATCAACAGCACTCAGCTGTTAATATGATCTGGAAATTTCCGAGCAAAAAGAGGTAGCATGAAGTCACGTTTCAAAGTCTCGCGATGTTTTGAGTCGAGCCTACCCGCTATTAGAGCCGTTGCCCCGCCAGTGAGTGAATAACCGGGGAGTAGACATGCCGAACCGTCACATCGCGCTGGATCCTGCCTAGGTTTCTCCTGTGTTTACAGAATAGTGCTTGGGAGGGAGCATGATTAAAACAGAACCTGTCTGTTGCCACTGAGAGCAGATATCACAGAATTTCAGTTGGACGTGAATTCAGTTTCGGAGGAATAGTTGAGCCAGCCGGTGTGACAGTCAACGTGTGGGAATGGCAGCTCCCCGGCCGATAAAAGGCATTCTGAAAAACAAGAGCAGCGGGGCTAACGTCAGACCACCGCCCGAAGAGGCTCCTGGGGATGTTCCTGAACAAAACCCCGGTCTATCGGAAGAAGACCAACAGTAAGTCTCTGCTTATTTGTCGTAAGGTTGTTGGCAGGGTTACACCAGCGAGCTAAGCACTTGTTAGCCTCCCCGGCGTTACTCCCTGACAGGCTAACAGCAACACCAGTCACCTCTTCGGCTGTCAGCGTGAGGAAAGAGCCTGTTAAGAAACTTTCTCATTCTCTCTCTGTGTCTGTGTGTTTTTGCGACTATCACTTGATGTTTTAACCCTGAGAAAATCTGTAAATGGCAACAAAAGCTAAACCTGAGAGCCATTGGCATGGCTAGCATATTCACTGAGAAATAAAGTCATAGCTATGGTAGGAAACGTAACACCACTGATAAGACTGTCATTCTCGCCATCAAAAAGAACTTCCATCATCGCTGCAATATTACTTACTTATTATATTATTGCTCAAACTGCCAATGAAACAAAGGTATGCACGATAAATACACCTGAATACCCACATCCCCCAGCTAACAATGACCATAATAGGGAAAAGTAGACCAGCTTTGACAGACCCCATGCTCCGATGAACATTAGAGTAACTTAAGTATTGTTTTCCTTCCTCATGCAACCTAACTTCATCAGACCATATAATTATTTTGATGCTACCTCTCTTGTTCTATTACTATAAGGTTTCAACAATCTGACACTCTTTTAATTGAGTTCTTTATCAAAAGAAATACACTACTGTATGTTAAGCTAATCTTAAAATGGTATACACTCCAAAAAAACTGAAATCCATGCAAAGCACTATACCGTAGTTTTAGTTAAAAAAAAATCTTTTTGACTTGATACTAGCCACATTCACTAGACCAGTCCACATAAATGTTTTATTTCAAGTTATCTAAATACAAAAGTGATGTCTACATTGCTTGTAGCAAGTCAAAAAAGCTGCCAGTGGGGTGTGAAAAGGTGGCCTGTATTGAGACATTATTCTAAATTCAAGAAACTTGATCAGCAAGTCTTTCTTACCCCATTGTTGTATATTTTTTGACTTGTTGCAAGCAGTTTGGACATCATTTTGTCTTTAAATATCTTGCAATAGACATGTTTCTGGATTTGTCAGTTGAATGTGGCCCATATCAAGTACAATAGGACAATTTGTACTAAAATTAAGACACAAACATTTGCTTGGATTTCAGTTTTTGCACTGTAGTACACCATCTTTCACAGTTTGTCATCTTTGCTTTTCCAACACTAATGTGAATCACACAAAAATCAGGGAATTAAAACTTACCATTGAACCCTCAAAATATAGAATTTGACTTTATTCTCAAATATTCTAAGCTATGGCACTGGCAGTAGTGTAAGGCAAATGATAAACAAGTCCTCAGTTCTGTCAATGCATGCAGCAAACTGCTATGTAAAGAATCTCAGTTGGACCATTGTGATAACACTTGACTGTCTTACCTTAACATGTGACCGCTGCTCTTGTTATATAACTGCCAAAAACCTCTGCTTTCTGAGTACATCTTATGTATCTTTAAATCCAAGAATCTGAAAAATAGCCTGAGGACATCTCACAATACATCACATCATAACTTTCATCCTGATATTGGCCAGGATGATGGCATGACCCATTCAACCTCTTGCATTACCGGTCGTGTCAGTCATGTACAAAATAAAAAGGGGACACCTCAGACGAGGTCAGGGACAAACTAACGAGGATACTACCACTAACAAATAGAAAGACTGTGAAAACTTGTCACAGACTGAGCAGATCTGTCGCATACTTAGTCTCAGAGTCTGCTTTGACTTTGGTATCTCTAGAGTGTTGCCTCCATTGATGTCACAGACACGAACACACTCACTGTGGCATTGAGACCCAGCACCCAAGATTGCAAGCCAGTCCCTGTGAAGTCATCCCTGAGAGGTTATCCCTGAGCTTTGTTCTTTCACAGCAGTCTGTCCATCTACCCTCTGCCCTCAGGAAAATATACAGTTAACTGAAAGATGCTTTTGACTTCTGTTGTTTCATAATAAGCAGAGCAAAATCCAAGGGACGGTTTCTGTAGCAAAAAGCTTGGTAATTTTTAAAGGAAAAAAAGGAGTTCTTGAATATTGTTTTTTGTTGTTGTTGCTAACAGCTTTTGTTTATTTGAAGTTTATAACACTTTAGGCTGTAAGAGGGGGCCTTTTCTGCCATGATCAACCACAGAAATGCAAAACACTGAAGACAATTCTATACATCTTTTTTTAGTCTGAGATTCTGAAGCTCTGCATGTGTCAAAATCTGCTAAATTCACAGTCCCAAAATGGTTAGCGAACACCACCCACCAGCCAAATGCTGACAAATGTCTGGTTTAGTGGGAGATGTTGCCAACTGCTACATTTGAGTTGGGCTGTGTCATTTTTTGTTTTTATAGAATATGTTTAACAAATATATCACTTTAGAGATACGATCCATAAAAAGAATTGCAACATTATTTTTTCAAGGCTAAACTTACAAAAATATGTCCAAGTCTAGATTATAGCTATGATTAATATCATAATTCCCCCGCTAATTTATCCCACGTGTTCTGGCCTTGTCCTGCTTTGTCATCCTACTGGGCTGTTATACACTATCAGACGCTCATGATATTGGACTTTGAACGAGTGCAGGTGGTGCTACATTTGGTATCATGGATACAGATGACTGCACATCAAGGAAAATACATTTATTGTTTACAACACTGCTTTAACACAGAAAAATACTCTTTCATTGGGAGTCTTACAGTCTACCCAGGGTGTCCTTATGACTTAGTCATTTATTGTACTTCATACTGTTGAGAAAGATTATTTATTCTTTGAGAGGGTTTAAGAACAATGCCGCCTTATTTGGGTAAACTTTGAACTGCACTAGCTACTATGTAGACAATGAACTTACGAGTGATGGCTGCAATCCAATGTTCACTCTTGGTTGGGCTGGGGGTAATGTTGGGAGGTACAGTCTTGTTTTGCTTTTGTTTTTTGGCTTGTTTCTCTTTTTAAATGGCACCATTTGAAATAAATATGTTTGTAGTATTACGATGTTGGTAAATTTGATCAAATCATACAGCACAAAATCAATGGCTTCACAACAAGATAACCAAGGAGCAGGTCCAGACATCAGTCACAGTCCCGCCTTAGCTGCAGCGTGAGAAATTAGGCCATTGAAGGATGGCAGCAGTTATTAGTGGATTTCATTCCCAACAGTGAATCAAGCTTTTTCTGTGTTGGTACAAAAATAGTCTGTCTTTGAGTGATGAGGAAGTGGAGGAAAAAGAGTTTTCTGGAAGGATCCTGCATACAGTCAGGCACCAAATTCAGGGAGAAGCATGCAAGCTCAATATGCTGTAACAGCCTGCTACCATCAAGGCTTAGTTTAAAGCAAATGTATTCTCTTTTATCAGTGGGAGTAGGCGTATAAAGCGCACATGCTGTCGTATCTGTACTTTGGTGTTGACTTAATTTAGACAAGAATTTAAAGGATTTATACTTTTTTTGTTTAACATCTCTAGTACTTGTTAAAACCTTGGCCTTAAACCTGTCAGATCTTCACTACTTTGGCATTATGCTCTAAAGAAGTCTTTTAAAAGAACCTTTTGCAGAAAACTGAGCTCAACAATGCCCAAATTTGTTTTTCTTATCTGCTGCAATTGTCTGGAACACATCACATTGCCTTCCTTGCTGACTTTACAGAACCTGGAGGATATCCTGAACCAGTTCTGCAAATACATACCACCCTGCATTGAATTTTCAACCACCTGTTCGTGTTTAAACAATTAAGCTTCCTTCTGTTAAAGTGTTTGGGAAGTGTATTGTTCTTATTCACTGCAGGTTTTAATGCCACGTTTGAACAGGAGTCATGTTAAACTTTAAAATAAAAGGGAATATTTGCATCATTGGGAATATTCAATTACAAATAGATGTGAACAGAAAAATGACTCATACCCACATGCTGCATTTATTTATTTCTTTCCTGCTCCAATTCATTACCTGTGGCACTGTTTGGCAATTTTCTGACCCGTTTGTGACGGTCACTTTTGTTACCCCCTTCTATCAACCACTTCTATTTAGTTAACAGTGATGTACGAGACATGCACCTCCCCATGTATAATTCACAGGTGCTTCCATGAAACTCAATCCCTCCTTTAATGTCTTGTGAGCCTCAGCCTGACTGAGCAATGAACAGTTTGACTGGCAGGCAGTGAATCTCTGACTTCATTTAGACAGAAAAAGCTGTGCCTGAGCTCTGAGACACTTTACCCTCCTGGATGTTAAGGTCAGGTGGGGTCAAATTTTATAATGGAAAATAAATACTGTATCGAATGGGGAGAGTTTTAAAAAAGTTACCGCTCTTTGTTATCTGCTGCGATCTCTTTTGCAGAAGTAGGTAATAAATTAATTCTGCTATGACACCACTCCTTGCACTAATAAATTTGTTAAAGCTGGATTAAACATTTAAAATCATTTATTATTGAAGCTGCTCTTTAGTTAAGATTCACTTCAACAACCAGTCAAATCAAAGTTCAGTCCTTCTTATTCCTTTCGTCTCCTCTGGTGCACTTTTTCTCCAAAGTCTGGACAGATGATGGAGGCTTAAGAAACAGTTTTAGTCCTAAATCTAGTTGGCTTTGTATCAAACTTTGTGTAATCTTTTTCCGCTTAATGCCGCCTGCAGAACGTGCCAACGGAGCAGTGATTTGAGCCTTTCTTGGGTGATTACCAACAACTGCAGAAAATCTTGAATCAGAGAAGTTTTTTTAACATCCTAAACCAAAGACAACCCCAAAACCTGGTATTTTTTATTGTTAGACATGCAGACACACTTTGTTTGGCAATAATTTTATCCCCTGCTACTCTGTGCTTGATTACATGCATGAAAGCAAAACATTGCGTGCGTTTTGATAAACCACTCACTCCACTCTGTAAGAAGCGCTGGCTGATGTTACTTACGGTGGGTTCACTGTGTGGTCGAGCACAGGTCCGGCCCTTTCCTCACTACTCTCTGACTATGCTACCTGATAGTGCAGCTCAGCTCGCAATGATGACTCACTCTATTTAATGAGTTTTCCTCAAGCGTTATGTCGCCAGCTGTTGACCACCCTGTAGTGGAGGTCACATCGTATAAGAGATAGAGCTCCATATTTAGTGTGTGCTTGTAGTTGGTGCACTTTTTTCTTCTTCTTCTTCCTCTTCCAGTGACAGGTGCATCATTTTTGCTGTGAAATTTTTCTCCTGAATGAGTGAGTGGACCAGAGTGCATTTGAGGGCAGCACAGGTTTGGCTGAATAAAACTTGGCTGGCTGCATCTGAGATGCGTTATGTAACCAAACACAAGTGCACAAATGCAAAACTCTAAAATTATTAACACCTAACACACAGAGAAACACCCAGGCGGATATATACTTCAAGTAGATTTTAGACAGTTTGTTTCGGATACAAGAGAAATCAAGTTGGTGAAGCCTCAGGGTAACTTTTCTCGGCTGTCATCCAAACTGATTGATCAAAATCATGGGTAACTCTGTGTGCCTGTACTAGGGCTGGGTAACTAATAGCAAATAAGATTAAATTGCAATATGGCCTACTGCAATGTTCCAATCACAGGCAGTGCAATATTTCTTTCATTTCGAATCCGTCAGAATACCAGATACATATTTTGCAGTAATGTTTTGTGCTGTACAACCCTGAACTAACCAATTCTCAATCAAAGAGCCAAAATTACCTCCAAAAGTGCAACAACCACCACCAAACGTGATAATACAGGTTGCAATGATATTGAGTTTAAGGTGCCAAAAATGGTCAAAAAGCAGCAAAAATGCCTGGAAATGGGGAAAACTTGGAAAATGGTCTGAGAGTAGCAAAACTTTTCAGACGCCTGACATTTCTGTTTAGATACCCTTTTCTTATTGGTTTTATGTAATATTCTAATTTTAGGGGCCTCTGAATTTTGAATTTGCATTATCTGCAAGCCATAATCATCAACATGTCAAGACATTAAGGCTTCATTCTATGTTTAATGAGTTTATTTAGCATAAGGGTTTCACTCTCCGAATGAGGAACAAAAAAGATTAAACTTTTTCATGATATTCTAATTTTTTTTCGAGGTATACCTGTATACAGTTTCTTTTATTTTTTTTTTTCGACTAATTTTTTCCAAAATGTACTTGTCGTCCTCATGTGTGTGTATTCAAAAAAAGAACGATAAAAAAAAATCATCCCCTTCAGTACAACAACTGAAATCAACAACACACAAGATGGGGAACCTAAAAGTAACAGCACAATAAATCGCAATTGCAATATGGGGAGAACTAACCGCAGTTTGGTTATCATTCAATCCTAGTCTGTTTGGATGAAATAATTTGTTGTGTTGGTTTCCAGTCTGCGTTGTTCAGGTCTGTTTTGAGTGTGATGGGTCTGGAAGCTCAGCAGGTTTGTAGCAGCAGGCTGTGGGTTTAGTCTCTCTCTCTCTCTCTCTCTTGTTTCGTGCCCTCTGCCTGCCTGTCTCCCATGATACCTGACCTTTTTATCCACGAGCAGAAACAGGACTGACATACTTTACCTTTGCAGGAGAGACAAAGTTGGCTCTGTCTGTGTTTTTGTTTCATTTGCTTGAGCTGCTGTGTTATGGCACTGGTTGTCTTGATCCACTCAAGGAATATCTCACATTCAGTGCTAAATTTACTTTTCTTTAAGGGTGTAACGAGGACAGAAAGGATTAGTTTGAATTGAATCAAAATCCAATACAGATAATCAAGTTCACAAACTTATTCCTGAGCTGAGAATAAAATCATTGTCATGATTCCACCCACTACAGGCAGTTGGTTAACTTGTGACCCCATCCATACATTGAACACCCCCTGGGGCTCAGATCATTTATCACCTGTGAGATGGACAAGGAAAGTGTGATGGATTTCTGAAAAGTGTCAGAAACAGAGTTGGTGTTGGTGACATTTCTGTCTGTGTGTGGTCTTAAAAATAGTCAATCTGAGTGAAAAACTAGGCCACGTTCAGTCCTAGATTTAATCTGGTCAGACCCCCTCCCCCTCTGGGAGGAATCTGTGATGTGATGATGGGTGGTGAGCTGGTGCATGGTAGTGTATGTTCACTTAGTCATCATAAACTTCTGAGAGTTCTTTTTGTTTGATCCTTTTTACAGGAAGAAGTCACAGAAATGGGATGAGATGAACATCCTGGCCACATACCATCCAGCTGACAAAGACTACGGTCTGATGAAGATAGATGAACCCAGCACACCTTATAACAGGTCAGTGATGTTGAAACACGCACACTTAAAATGTTGTGAATCCATAGCTGAAGACGTTGATTTTACAGAAGCATAAAATTTCACTCTTCTACACCTTTAAGTATCTCCTGAGTTATCACAGAGCTGGAGCTGGGTGTGTGCATGTATGTGTGCTGCATCCTGTTGATGTCTCAGCAGGTTTGTAATCCAATATGTCAGAGTGCTGCAGGGAAGGTCACCCTTGTCACACCTTTCCTCTTTGTCTCCTCATGATCCTATTCCTGTTGTCTGTCTCTCCTCTCTGCCCTCCTCTCTCCCATCAGTTGTTCATCCTCTCTCTCTGTCTGTATTTCTTATCCCTGTAAGCCTTCCTTCCTTTGCCTCATGGTCTGTTTATCCTTCATCTTTCTAATATTTATCTTCTCAGGATGTCGGGGGAGGATGAAGATGAGGGGGCGCTGAGTGACTCGGATGGCCACGGTGGACTTGCAGCAGATGACTTGGCATCAAAGTAAGAAGGACACTTAAGCTGAAGGACACAGTCCAAAAAAATTTAAACTTAAAGGAGAAAAAGAGTGGTGGCTGGAGGGTTGACTAATTAAACACATCTGCTACTTTTGAATGTGTTTCCATTGTTGCTGCCTTCCAAAACATTTACAATTCATAATTCATCCATTATCATTCAAATGAGCACAAAAATATGGATCATCCATCTTTTCTACCAGTTGGCTAGATTTAGTATCTGTTTAGTTTGTTTGTTCTTGTCTGATTGACCTATGAGTGTAGTCCCATGGCTCAGGGTCATCAGTCCACCACCCAGTGTTTTGGTAAAGAAGCATCTGACTCCACCATGCTGCAGTGCAGAGTTGTTGTCCTAGCAGAAAGATGTGCCATGTCATACCCACACAAACACATTCAGAATGCAGACACTGCAGACAGTACACTCACCCCCAGACATTACAAGTGCCTTTGACAAAGCTCCAGTCTGTGTTTACCAAATGCATCTTGACAGTGAAAGTGTTTTCTTGTGTCTACTTCCAAACACAACCAGTGGTGAGAATTGTGGTAAAGGTCAGTAGTTCATAACAGTCAAAAAGGAACTTGGCGAGTTGTTGACTAACAGTTTTTTTCTCAGCAGGTCTGATGAATTTGTGTGTAAGATAGGCATGCTGAGAACATGGCAATTTCCTCTAGTATATCATGCAGCTTGAACAAGGTCATATCAGTGTGGTCAGCAGCTTTGATGTTACCATTATTAGTATGTCTGTCATACTTTAAAATTTTCCAATATTTGCTGTTTTACAATATTTAAAGGGACTGAGGGCTTTTTTAGTAATCTTGAAAAGTCCTTACCTGTAGATACATGCCTGATCATAATCCAACCTGCTGAAAATTATTTCTTGGATTTGTGTAGTAGTAATGGAGGAAATGGGAGCTGGACTGTCTGAAGGAAACAGAACAGAAGAAAGCTAAATGGGAGAGTGATAGAGCATGGGCTAAATGCTAAAACTCAAGCTAAGCTGCTGGTGAAAATGTTCATTCAATGTAATGTATGCTGTGATCTATTCAAACTTAAGAGAACATTAAAAACATGGACAGCATCAGGGAAATGATGCTGCTTTGTTTTCTAATGTGAACCTTCAGTGAAATTGTAAATAAAAGGGAAAAAAAATAGATTTCAGGAACAGATTTTTTTCCAATTTAAGCCCTCACAAAAGTAGAATATGTTTTATAACTTAAATATCCCTAAATCGAATGGATATCAAATCAGGCCCCTATGAATCTGAATCAGACTAATTTAGAAAATAACCAGCCCTGATTTAAATATAGTAAGAAACTGAAAGTATAAAACAAAGACATGAAAGAAATATCTGTCAAGTATTTTGTACAATAAATGTGGCAGCATTATAAGCCACACAGTCTCAAACCCACCTGACACGGTTTAGTGTTGGTTCACGTCATCTTTTTGTTAGCATTCCTTTGTTTTCAGGAAAATGCTTCCTGCATTTTTTACCCTCTGCTGCACAAGCTTCTGATCAATACACAATGGCTTCATGGGTGTTTCCCATCAGCTATGAATTCCAGGGGAAAACAGAGTAATGCAGTGTGAGGGGTGGCTGTACAACACATTCACTTAGAGCATCACAGGCCTCATTCTCCTGATTTAAATTTGATTTTGAAATTAAAAAATGTGTCGTGTGCCACTCGGCTGTCTCCTAGATAACAATGGGAGCTTGAAATATTTGCTGTGGGCCATCATACTTACATAAGCACACTGATGCAGGCATGGTGCTCCTGGTTTGAGTGTGTTTTCCACAGAGAGGAGGGTGATGAGCTCCAGGCTTGCAAGTCAATCAGCCGCCTTTGTTTTCTCCCACGTAGAGTACCTTTTATTGTTTTCCTCTAAAGTCTCTAGATACTACGACTACTGCTCTTCTTCCTGTCCCATGTTGTCTAATCTTTCCATTATCTGCTCTGAGTCTCTCCTCTCATCCATGCTGCCCTTAAAGTTACTCCACTGCATCACTTACAGCTTTTTCATTCAGTGCCTACTTCTATCCCCTTCCTTCTGATGGATCTGATTCTTTTACATCCTGAGTACTGAAGTATGGCCTTCCTTCTGTATGAATCAGGCCAGTTTGTCTGAGTTTGTTGTAGTACAGTAGAGTGGAGCTTCCCCTGAGGCTGTTGTACTGATTTACTACCATCCGTTGAGCCGTGAACCATTATTCATTTAGTTCTCTGCTGTGAGCTCCTGTGAGTGTGAGAGATGTGGGTAGTAACTCTTGTTATTTTTGTCTCATGCTCGAGTACTTGCACACACTCACATATCTCCACTCTCTCCTCCCCCTCACCTACATCTCCATCTGTGTTTCTATCCATAAAAAGCTTTTTTTCACAAGTTTTTCAATCACAATTTCTGATATTTTATTTTTATTCAGTTTTGTCGTTTCCTCTCAAAATTTTAGAAACCTGAACAAAAAGGGTATAAGATTCTCAAAAGAGATAAATCATTGGCATTTCTTTTAACTTTGTTTTTTGTCTTCTTTAAGGCTGGTGGCAGCTGAGGGTGCAGAGCCTCGCTTCCTCATGAAAGAAGAAGAAGAGGAGGAAGAAGAGGAGAGCAGTGAGGAAGAGGAGGAGCTGACTCCCGAAGAACAGGGTAAACACGTTATCGCTTAAGATGAAGAGCTGCAGTCAAAACTCAACTGTCAAACGAGAGGTGTTAATATCAGTAGCTGCAGTGACAGATGTGTGTTTCTAAAAGTGGCGAGTGTATCCTGCACCTTTTTTATTTATACCCTCCACCTTCATATGAAATGTTGTGTACAGCTGTGAGGGTGACTGAACACAGAGTGACAGTCTGCAGGGAAGAGCTGGCGGAAAGCGATCGGTTCAGGAGAGGTCTAAAGTCCTCTGTGTGCTCTCAACCTTTCACTGACTTCCCTTAAGACACAAACACACACAGGCGCACACACACACTCACACTGCGTCAGTGTGATATTGACCGTTCTCTGACCTTAACCTCCCTTGACTGACACACACATATATTCTCTCCATGCTGTCATTTGAGCTGAGCCCTCTGCACAGTTTTAGCAGGAGAAATTTGCCTACACAGTTTTGGTTGTACACACTTATATCAGAGCTACGCAGAGAAGAAACAAGTGAACAGTCTGTTACCTGCCGGTCCAATCAATATCATCCAGCTTCAGAGCTGTAGCCTCAGCAGCTTTCAACACACAGCAATAGATCTGCCAACTTGAAACACCTATAGAAAGGTTTAACCACCAGTTTTAGAGTTGCACAGGGAAAATGCTTTGAGTGTTAGAAATCAAACTTTATCTCATCCTCAGTTCTCTGTGGGATTATCACAAAATGCAAGGCATACTCTCTGAGCACATGTGTGCCACTGAAGCAATCCCAAGCCAAACAGACAGACAGAAAATAAATTCCAAGACTAAGTGCACAAAAGTCTGACTGTATGTTAGCTTAAAGGGCTGTGCTGCATTGATAGGATGAAAACAATCTTACTACATCATTCAATCTTGGCTTCACTTCCTTAGCTATCCTAGACGTGTAGACATATATTTCTTGCCAGAAAAGTATGCTTCACACCAACATGCAAAGCCCAGTTTGGTCTTTGTTAACCCTCACAGGTCTCCTTATGAGCTTATTTTAGTTAACCTTGACCTAAAAATTAACAGTTAACCTTCACCTCGGTGCTTTAGCCAATTAATAACTAAAATAAGCCTTGTTAACCCACTTTGAGTTTTAGCCCCTTCAAAGGAAGCTTGTCAAAGAAAGAAAGAAAAGTTAAATACGTCGAGTCTTACTGACTAATTCCTTGTGTGACAGTGCTAAAATGTTCACATTTATACTGTTAACATTTCCAAAGAATTTGAAGAATCTGTTGGTCCTGGAACTTTCCAAACTTGCTTGTTGGTACATGACCTGTACAGTGCAGAGTCTACACTGTCAGACACTGTCTTGGGCAGGAGAGGGGGAGCTGAGACCTCAGGGGGACATACATCACCGCATACATCTCACTCCTGGAAAAATTTAAGAGTTCAGTGCGGCCTTGGCAGATTTTTGCCCTGCTTGCACAAATTGACACCCTGTATCCATCATGCGCTCACTGATTCCCGCAAATGTACTCAATTAAATTTTTTTTCCCCTGCAGCCAAAAAGAATCACTTCAAGATGATGAGGAAGATGCACTACAATGAGGGCCTGAACATCAAACTGGCCCGTCAGCTTATCGCCAGTGAGCTGGAGGAAGACGAAGATGCAGACGAAGAGATGAGAGACGACACAGAGGAGACGGAGGAGATCAGTGTGGACCCACCACAGGAAGGTGAGCAGAGCAGCAGTGCTCCTGTGCATAACTGGGACAAATGATTCAGACAGTTTCCAGTCTGGGAGTTTTTTCTATGCAGGAAGAGGGGTAATGGTGTTGTGCATTTAACAAACTAAACTGAAGTGAAGAGGTTCAGGAATATTGGCTTTATGCTGTTATGCATGCTGTCACCGTGGATGTCATTAGATGGAACTGCAGGCTAGTGTTTGTGCCGCCTTGTGGTTCATTTGCTCTGAAAGCGCCCTGGTGTTTTAAATACAACATGGTTATAACTCACTGTGTAAATGAGCACAATTGCGCATAAGAATCCATTGAGCATGTTTTAACATGCACTGAACAATTTATCAAACATTTTCTTTCTTTTCTTCAACTTATTTAGTGGAATTTTACATTTTTAAAGGAAAAATACAACATTTCTAAACTAAGACAAAAAGGAAGAAGTAAAAAATTTGGGGCACATCAAGTTTGAAGATAGGATACTTTCAACAGAAGTCCATTAATAACCAATAGAGTCACAAGGTGATAACGTCATCCTCCTTCGAAATAAAGTCCATCCATCTCTCCCACCTCTTGGCAAAAGATGCTTTTCTAAGTCTCAGAGGAAGAAGTCATCTTTTCCATTTTGTAAAGTCCTGTTATTATTTCCAGCCATTCTTTGAGGCTTGGGGGTTCAGGTTCATACCATCTCTCTGTTATACATTTTTTAGAGGCCATGAGCAATATTTTACAGAGATATAAATATTTTGGCACAATAAAATTCTTGTTTATCAAACCAAAATACAGAAACTTTACATCACTGGGTCACAAAACTCGACCCAAAGTATTTGAATTTTAAGACACTTTCAAGGATGTGGGAGTGGGATTGGTGTCCATGTGTCCATGTCATCTCCAGCATTCTTGTGATTGTGATGTGATTAAGTAGGGTTTTAATGTATGATGTATAAAAAAATGAAACTTTACTCTTTTATGGTGCCAACTAAGCAAACCTTTTTGTGTTAGAAAAAATTCCAAACTGAGTCATCTAGAAAGTACTGTTTCAGGGGGATAGAAAGAAAGTGTGAAAAATAAGAGAGTGTTTCAAAGAAGCAGCCAAAGTGAAATGGTAAAGTAGGAATAACTCAAGTATGAATAACTTGAGGGCATTTCTGCAGATTAATTTATCTGAGGTTATAAAACTCAATGCCATCTCCTCTGGCAGCTGTATTTTGAGGATCAAAGCAGAAATTGAATATCTAACTTTTTTTTTCTTTCTCTGTCTGTCTACTCTTCTCTTTTGTGTCCAGTGGATTCTCTTGACTCATAGGCGAGGGCCCCCCTCCCCAAGCCTTCAGGCCTGCGTGTCGGCTCATCATCCAGACAGACAATGCCACTCACTGCCCTCTGTTTTCACTGCTGGGCCACACAGAAGACACACACTGCTTCATCACCTACACAACAACCGTCAACAGCCAATAACCTCCAAGTCACATGTCTGTCTGTACATTTTCTTTAAACTGTGCAATATAACCTTCAGACACACTGGTTTTGAACTCCCAGAGTCAGTAACAACACACAAGTGAAGACTGTTCCTCTCCTCATCTCTCCTCTTTGTACGCCACCTCACCCGCTCTCCTGTTGCCAAGAAATTCCCCTCCCACCTCCTCCGGAATGACGTCACACTGAAGGATCTGTGATTCTGACCCTGAAAGGAGGATCAAGGCATTTTTTCAGAAAAAGAAAACAAATAAAAATGTCTGGATTACGAGGACTCCCAGCTGGTCTCTCCACAGTGTTCAGGCCACAGAGCCAGTATATGCCAGCCCTGGAGGGAGCCAGGGGAAACCCCACGGCCTCACTAAAGGCATATCTGAGACATGACGCCTTCACTTATACTGGGTGCACCACAGGAGGCTTTTATTTTTGTTTTGCATCATGACCTATCACTTTGCTGCATTGTCCTTGCTCCTTCGGTTCTTATTGTGAGGGAAGATGGACACTACGATGACCAGTGAATATCTTTGTTTCCCCCACTAATGGAGGCTTACTGCTCTCCACTAGTATTATTACAGTTTTATACAAATACAGGGCTAGTTTATGGTCTTGCAGCACAAGAAACATGACCTTCTTAATCTGAATAGTATTGTTATAATAGACCAGAACTAACATCATAAACTAATAACACATACCATTAAATGGCAAGTGTATGCCATGAGTCTCTTTACTTTCAGCAGACTTTGACAAATAAAACAACACCAGTAATAAATTGCACTCAATTGACTTAGTTTGCATCCTTTCAAAAGTAACACCACACAGAATACCATTGGAATTTCTGGCTATTCAAAAAGCAAAAACCATACAGAACAAGATCATGAGCCTTTTTAAAATTTGATTCACTTACCCAAGAGTGAACATCAGTTTGTTTTCCTTAGTTTCGCAGGATTAGCTGGTGATCTTTTGGCTCTGTAAACATTGTATATGTTTAATATGGCGGGAGAGACAGTTTGGTGGTTAAAGCATGTGCTACTGATAAAGAGGACAGAGAAGTTGCAGCTTTCATCACCAGGATCTGATATTTTGGTGAGATAGAGAACAAACCAACGCTCTGTGCTCTCACTGAAACAACTTGTATGACTGGGTTCATGGGAGCTTCATCAAACTGAATTGGTGAGTTCATTTTTTGTTTTAATTTGAGAATTATTTGTGTTGAAGTCCCTCATCACACTGTATGCAGCGCTGTCTGATATACATAAGTGTCTTGTATGACGCACCACTGGAATGTGAAGCAAAGATATGATGCTGCTGGCTTTGAGAGAAGACAGATGGTGGAGGAATTTACAACCAACACCTGTTGGTGTTGTATCAAGGATTTTATTGATTATGTCTGGGATTCCTACAAGTATCACAAAAGTTACTTTCAAGTCTTAAAGCGTGTAGATATGGCTTCAAAAGGACCTTCAGGTGGACAGTGAAAGTTGACTGAATGCTCTGAGAAAACTCTTCATAAAGGAACCTGATGTCTTGTGTTTGGATCTTTTTTCTGCCCCTTTGATTCCCTGTGATAAAAGTGTTGAAATGTATTATGGAAACACAAAACAGTTCAAAGAATGGTATAATTCCTGAAAATGTCCATTTTCTTTTTTATTTTCTTGTAGTTTTGTATTTGATGGTGTTTTTTTCCCTGACAAAGCTAAAAGCAACTTTGTGATCCCTGACGCCATGTCCACCAACTAACAAGCTCTCATCTGAGCTGCTAATTACCATGTGATTATTGTAGAGAAACAGGAATGCGTGGATTTTGATAACACTGCTGTGTTCTGCTTTTGGTCATAGAATTTGTAAACAAATAGAAAAGACAATAGCAGAGAAGCTGGAATGATTGGTTCATCTTCTCACTCAAGACAGACGGACAAACACTGTCCGTAAATGACTGACATGATCACCTTGTAGGTGGTTATTTCTCGTCAAATGTGCCTCTTGCGTATTTATGTATGTGCGTGTAAAAAGAACAAGCTCTGCTCCATGTTTTTGTGCTGTTTTTCTTTTTGCTTCATCATGTCCGCTGTCTCACTTTTTTTGACCCACCTCTGCCCTGTTTGTGTTCTGAGGTGACAGTGATGCAGTCCCATGACTCTGCACTGTGTAAAAAAAGAAAAATGACGTGGATACCATATACATGTCATGATTTTGTATTTCCAGTTTGCATGTTCTGAGTCATCCGGTTGTGTGTATTCTGTTTTGTTTGTCTCCTACCATTAAAAAATGTTATTAGGTAACTACCTTCTGTCATGGATCACTATTATCTAAAGTGGTATCTTGAGAGCAAATAATGCACTAATTCTGGATCCACCAGGCAGATATCCATCAGTAATCAAAAATCAAAATCATATCGTATCAAAAATGACTACCTGCTGAAAGAAAACTTTACCAGTCTTTCGTTAGATTTCAAAGAGGTAAACAAAACAAACAAACAAAAAAAACCCTGTTTAATCTGTGAGTAAGTGTTTTCACTTGCATTTCTAGTCAATAGCTCCTATTGGATTGCAGCAGTGCTTGAAGTTCACTGGACTGGACAATTAATTGTAAAGTGGATTAAATCGCAGTTCGGTCTGTTGCAATATTTTAATCGTAGACAGTGCAATATTTGTTTAACCTCAAATGAGTCAGACCAACAGATACAGTTTTGTTTGCAGTAGGTGTGTTGCGCTCTACAGCAGTGATAATCCATCCTGCTCAACCAAAGACCTAAGTTGTTGAAAAAATACCTTTGCAAAAGCAACAATCTGAGAGGGGATAAGGGGCAAAAATCCTTCTTTTCTCCCTCCTGTATTCAAAACAAGAATTTAAAAAAATCATCCCGTCTATACAGCAATTGATTATTTCTGAATATTTATAGGTCTTTTTAAAAAACGTATAAGTCCTGGTTGTATTTATGTAATATGGTGCTCTTTTTTCAAAAATATTGATTTATTGTTTATGGTTGTTGGACAACACGTAAAACAGGGAGCCTAAACCCAACTGCACGATCAATTACATTTACAATACAGGGAGAAATAATCTTAATTAGATTGTTTTTGCAAGTCAAATTAATCAAATAAAAAACAGAGAGAGAGAGTGGTTTTGCTATTCTTGACTCAAACATGGTAATACTGGAGATTAAATTCTGACAAACACAACCCTATAACTGTATAATTGTAGGTTTATGTTTAGGATTTTTTGAAGGCCTGTATTAGTCAACAAACATAACTGGCAACCAACAGCAGATGGCGCAGTAATACAGCTCAAATCTGTTTTTCCATGGATTTCTGGTCATTCTAATAGGATAAATCTGGAGACCGTGTTCGTGCCAGGATTATCCTGCATGTTTGGTCTGTGTCTGTATTTACTGCTAAGATTCAACCCGTCTCCTGCGGCCCCCCCCCCCCATAAACAGCCAAACGGAACTCACTTTAACTGTCCGAGACATTTGAATTAAATGTCAGCTTGAAACAGACTGATGATTTTTGACGCCTCAATAGGAGTGAAATTCTTAGCAAATGTGTGTTTCTTATTGGAAAGCTAAAGCGCAGGAGCTGGTGGAGTGAAAAGTGGGAAGGCCGGCCTGCGCGTCCAGGGAGCGTCAACGGTAATTCCAATGGATCAGGAAGCGCCTGTCAACTCATACAAAGATCGTGTGTAAGGAAAGAGGGTTCACTCTTTCTTATTTCACAGCTCATTCCCTCTGTGATACCAAAGCACAGGTACCCTTAGAAATTTGATGGACAGTCTGTTATTATGGGGATCCCACAAAGTTATGCGGCTCATGGGACACATTTGTTCCATCGTTTTTCTAGATAAGCTTCCCTTTAAACCCTTTGCTAAATTTCATCCCTCATACTCAATGAAAATGATGGTAGTTCTTTCTTAAAAAACAGAACACACTGATTGTTTACCAAATTTTGACTTAAAAAACATGATGATTAACTTAGAACTCGAGGTCACATGGGTAATATCGAGATGATAAAACTATATAAGAGTATAATATAAATCAAACCTGATTTGTTACATCTTTTTTACTTTTTCAGATTTATTATATTGCAACAATAACTTGCCCATTCAATATTTTGACTTACACCTCAAATCCTCTGATTTTTTAATGCTGTCCTTATAAAAAGATTATCCATTGCAATCACAGAAGCCAAATTTTGCCCTGTTACAAATATGAATAGATGAAAAATATAAATAGATGAAATATGTTGAAATATTTTTTAAAATCAAGATTGAGTCAAAATTGTGAGATACAAAAGGCAAATCAATGATATAAAAGTAAAAATTTCAACTTTGTAGCCAATTTAATTTTTTTGACATTTTTTTTCTCCCAATGAATTTGACTTTATCTCAAAATTTCGACTTTTCCCCAATTACTTTGACTTTATTACTCAAAACTGGACCTTTTCCTTATCATTCTGATTTTATTTCAAAATTTTGACTTTATTATCTTAATATTTTGACTATATCATCTCAAAATTTCGACTTCATCTCAAAATTTTGGCCTAACATGAGAAAAAACAAAACAAACAAACAAACAAAGCCAAACAAAGCCAAGTTTTCATTTTCATTATCATTTTTTATTTTTTTTTTACTGGTGGAAATGGGCTCCCATGCTGTTTAATAGAGGTCGCACTGAGTAAAAAAGACACAGGTCTCCATGAACTGGTGCAGGCTCTCTGGTCTGTGACTCATCTGTCTTATTATAGACGATCTCTGTGCTGGGCTGTAGTATCTGCGTTGAAGAAAATCTCCTCTCCCACTGGCTGCTATGACCCAGCTACCGGACGACACTTTCCGTTTTCAGGACTGACCGCTGCGTCCGTAACACTTTTGTAGCATTTTTTAGCTACTGTGTCTTCGTTATAAATCTCCTTTATGGTCGCATTGCCGCGACTTTTTGACCGTAGCTGCTGGCCTCTGGGGCTGGCAGAGCAGTGACAGAGGAGCCAGCTGGTCGGACAGTAACGTTAGCAAACAAGCTAATCAGCTAGAAAGACTCAGTCTGGATTACTGAGGAATCAAAGGGAGCAAGAGACTGCGGGGTTACTCACTGCGGCAAAATGAAGATAACTGTGGATTTCGAGGAATGTTTGAAGGACTCCCCGCGGTTCAGGTGAGTACTGACTGTCAGGCTTTTCGTCCTGGTTTGTAGATTTATCAATGGGGAATTATTTAGATAGCTGCCTGCTAACCGAAGCTAATCAGCAGAAAGCAGCTAGCTGTTTGCTGCCTGCCACTTTTCTATTTTTGTCTCTAAGAAAGCTGGGGCCAGCTGGGGAGGAAACCAAACACAAACTCCCTGACCAGTGTGGTAAGCTCCTAAGAGCAGCAGAAAGCTCTTCTAGTGCCTGCCCTCGGCACATGAATTATGTAAAGATGGGTTGTATATATTATATATAAATGCAGCAAGTCACATTCTGTACTAGTCCCTTTCTTTGCCATTGTTTAAAATGACAGGCACACAGTACGACTGTAAAGCACCTAAGCTTTTATTACCACTGTGTAGTCCAGCCCAGCGTCATAGTATGTTATTTTTGAAGAATCAAGACAGTTTTGGATTGATCAGAACAGGACACCACACTAGAGTTGCAGCAAACGTGTACACAGTTGCAGAATGTTTTGAGCAGTTAAAAACCCAAATTGAGCAAGTACTTTTGGTAGTCAGAATCTCACAGTTTAGAAGCTGAAGCAGATTTTTTCCCCTCGTTTTAATTGATGACTACAAGCTGTATATGCTCATCTTCTTATCTTTGTCCAGAACTGCAAAAAACTCCCCTTTGTTTCAATTTTACCTTCTCAAAGATAATTGCGTAACTCACAGAACTCTGTAGAATAGATGAACTAACTTCACTCCTTTCATCAAACTCTTTCCCACTCTCTGACAGCCGTCACATTTTCATTGCTATTACTTCTTCCTTTTTCTTTTGCATGGAGCCTAAATCTGGTGTAAAATGGGGTCTTTGCTCTAAACTTCCTTCCATACTTACTGTGCCTTTCCAGAGATTTGTGAAAGCACCTCCCTCCCTCCTTTCTCCATCTTTTCTTCCTCCTTCCTCCCACAGCCCTTTGCTCATTCTGCTGCTGTTGAGACATCCTCTCTCTCAGAAACAAGGAACAGATGTTAGAAAGTTGTTTGCAGAAGAATAGAACAGATCAGAGCATTTCCTGTAGGATCACATTCAGAGAGTATGAGCAAAGAGAATCTTTCCCAGTGGGCTGGGTCACTTAAAGTGGACTTTTCTTACACTTTATTCATTTTTGTAACCACACTGGCTTGATTATGTGAGCCTTGCGATACATTGAGTTTGTTCAGGTTGTGTTTTTAAAGCATGGCATTTAGTGGGTCTGCCAATTTGAGTTGAAACTGGGAACCATGTCTGTGAACTCTCACCTTTGAAATTTATACTTGGTAACTGGGAGCATGAGTCTGAGTTTGAGAGTGTGTTTGTGTGTGTTTGTGTGTGTGTTTGTGTGTGTGTTTGTGTGTGTGTGTGTGTGTGTGTGTGTGTGAGAGAGAAAGTGTGTGTGTAGGCTTGTACAATTTAATGGAACAAAGGGAGGAAGCTGCTTCACTCGACCGCAGACTGATGCTGTGGTTAACACCAGTCATTTGTTTGAAAGTGAAACGTTTAACCTATGACCCTTTCAATACAAGTAATCAACCACACACTGATGTGAAACTGCTTTGCTTTTAAATGCTAATAATTCATTTGCTACAAAGCTTCAGCCCATGAGGAGTGTTTTAGTTAATTTTGTTTACAATATTACTCAGGTGAGATGACAGTGCTGAGAAGGTGCTCTAACTGTGCGAGTTGTTGCAAATAATATGGTAAATTATATAAACGGATCCTAATTTAGATCCATTAGTAATGTGATTGGGCATAGACAGGATATATGAACTTAACTGAAAGGCTCAAATATTATTTTTAGGCTCCAGAGGGGTTTAATTTTTCCCTTCATATCAAATAACCGTGCATTATGAATACTGCTCATGCACACACCAGGATTATGATACTGAAATGATATATCATGCAGCCTTACATCAGATTGTGTAGAGATCATCATTTGAAAATAATGGAGCAGTTTACTTTTTATGGATGCTCTGTGGAGAAACTCTCACCTCTCCTTTGTGTTTTCTAGTCTCCACTTGTCAGATGTGTCCAGCTGTGGGATGATACATGAGAGAAACTCAACAGTGTCTGTCTCTGAGCAACACTTATTCTCCCACAAAGATCAGATTTTCCAACCCCAGACTTGATTTCTTTTTGATTCCCCCCAAGCTATTAAAAAAAATAAAAAAATCTTGCTTGGTACGAATCCCTCAATTGTTAAATCTGGGGAAACTATTTTTCCACATTGTTTGCACATTGTATTCGTTCATCTGTTCACTGCATTACAGGATGTAACAAAAAAGCTTGTCTCAAAGAAGTCGCTTTTAAGCCCTTTCATGCATTTTTCTGCACCGCCTGAGTATCTATTCATGTGAGTCTTCAATCTGCATAAAATAACCAAACTCTGACTAGAATCCACTTTTTTTGATCCTCTGAAACAACAAGTCCAGCTGAGCATACAGCCCAGCCTCTATATTTTTAGCACCCCTTGGCCTTTAGGCGAGTCACCGCTCAAAGTTTCCTCACTTGCAGTCATCCCACTGAGCTGGGACCGTTCAGAGACTCCGTGCAGTTTTCCTCTTGGACCACCATTGTTTCGCTCTTTCTTTTTTCCATCCCCCACTAGTTATGTTTGGCCAGAAAAGATAGCTGAGAGAGAGAGAATGGATAAAAACATGGAATATACACCCGTGTGGAGCAGCTCTTGCTCGCTCAACATCTGTTTCCATTTTGGTGTTTGCTTTTAACTTTGTGCCAGAGAATATGGAGCCCCCAAATGCGGAGAGGGTTGTTTTTAAGTGGTAATTTGGCATGCCCCACTTTTTTTTTGGCTCTCATCCTCATTTTAGTTGGGAGGCTGTCTTTGGTCATAAAGCATGCTTTCTGCCTTGAGGAGAGATCCACAAGTGTGCAAAATGATGTGATTTTGGCACTAAAGCATTGTTGCCTCATATTCTACTTTAGAATGGACGTTTGACTCTCTGCTGGCTTCTTTTCAAGTATGAGAGCTGAAAATTCCCTTCTGACAACTGTTTGGGAGTAAATGTTTTACACATTTAATATGCTCTCTGCCAAGCAAGGTCCCCAAGGAGGCTTAGAGTACAATATATATCCTTCAAGTTACCGTGCAGATGTTTGTGTAGTGATGTTTGAGCAAAATCAAACTTCACATTGTATTCTTAACCAAGATTACATGATCGCCTGCTCCTGATCAGTTTAGCAGATTCTGAGCCCGGCTTAGTGCCAACATATGAAGTCACAGGTCAAACAGCTCCGGTCTCAGTTTCCCCTGAGTCATAGAGAGCAGCTGTAGAGGCAGCAGATCACTGGCAGTCTTCTTAATACAGATCCCCAACTCTGCTGACTGGTTTCCTTTGGGAGGCCATGCACAGGTCTGTTAGCACGCTACGCTTGTTTGATTTAATAAAAGCTGAGGTCCATTTCCTTTAATGGTTATTAATTAAGGCAGTTAACAGCTAATGAAATGTGAGAACTGGGTATACTTCTGCTTTGTTGGTGCTAACACACACAGTCATATTTTCACCAAGCTATTAGGATCAAAATTATTTTACAGGAGCAGGCGTTGCTCAGAGAAATTGCCACTAATCAGTGTCACAGTAATTCAAAGACACTCACAGGTAGAGATGGGAATCAACCACTGGCTCCTGTTAATAATCGATAAAAAATGGTACAATCCATTGACATCATTAGCCTTTTTGCTCAACAGTTCCCTTATCGATTTTTTACATGATGCCAGAGTGGCTTGACCTTGTGTCCACTATTCTACCTCAGCTAGCTAGCAGATAGATGACTGTTTCCCAAAAACCTCTGATTCAAGAGGTTCCCCCTGGAATTTTACTGAAAAGGCTGGAAAAAAGAGCGTACAAAGAAATGTTGGTTACTCTCTCATTGTATTACATTGCTACTGTGAATTTCCCCTTGTGGGATGAATAAAGTATATCTTGTCTTATCTTAAATCAAATTCCTATTCAATACATTCAACATGTTATACATCTATTGTACAAAAACAATTTGGCAATTTTATGTCTATTTATAAATTCAATAAAATATTATTGAAAAGAAAATCTGCAAAGCCTAATTTTTGTACACAGAAAATTCACACTCAGATTGATAAGGGAACTGATAAAGAAACGCATCAATAGGCAGAAATGATAAGGGGGAACAATAAAATCTTATAAATACCAATTCCTGCTCAAAGTTAAGCTCACTGATCCCATGACAGTATAAGATGCACAAACTGAAACCATTTTTGTCCTGACTCCTGTAGTTTCCTCAGACTCAGTTTCCTTCCTTCCACTCATGTATGACACCAGAAAACTGAGGATGTTCGTCAGAAACGTAATTGGTATGATGTTAATTTGTTACATCAACATGCAGAATTTCCCCAGAGTCTGAGTAAGTGTTTATCTTTAGATAATGACCTCATCTTGTTGGTGTTGTTCGAACTTAAATGTGTGTGATGGTGGGGTTTACCCCGGCCAACCCCCCCTTCTCAATACCACCACTGCTCCATTCTCTAACAATCACAGGATCTACGTCACGGCTCTGAAGCTCACCCACCTCATATCCACACACATCCCCAGAAACACATTTAAAGTGTCTGATTGTTTACCTCAGACCAGCGAAATAAATATACCTCATCTCATGACAGATAAACAAATATAACTTTGAGGATGAAACGGCAAGCACCCTGTTAATGCCAGAAGCATCAGAGGGAAGAGGAGATGACAACATACTTGTTGATTTGATAGAAGTATAATTAGAAAACATCAAAGTAGAGTTGTGATGAAAAGCAATCAGACATTTGTGTAGGGATTAGTTCAGGTAACTTTGGAGCTCACCTGCTTGGGGCTAAGTTAACTGGAGTTTACAGTCAAAATAAGAAGGAAAACATAAATAAGGAGTTTGACTTCTCTTGGCTCTTACTTGATATTTAAACACTCTGAGTGGGGCCTGACGCAAACAAGGGTTATAACATCATACGTGCAATGATTAATTACTTTATTTTACTGATTTTGAGTATATCAGTCCTGATGCATTCATTTATTTTTGAATTAGGGCTGTAGTACAAAGAAAAGGCTGTAGTTAACCAGATTATTCTGAAGACATGGCTGTTTTATGTAGTTTTCAACTGGACCTGCTGCAACATTACTCTAACCTCAAATGTGTCAGAATATTAATTTTTGTCGGTGGATGTTTTGCACTACAGCCCTGAACTTAACCCTGCTGAACAAGAAAAGTCAAATTGTTGAAAATTGCCTTTTCAAGTGCAACAATTTAGGGGGTGGAAAGTGGTTAAAACAGCAAAAAGTAGCAATAAAATTAAGTTTTCAAGAAATAAAGGCTTGAAACAATTCACCCTATTTAAAATAAGTCTGTATAGTGTCTAGGCTTCACTCTCTGCATTGAGTGACCATAAATATTTAACTTTTTCATGTTATTCTAATGTTTGAGAAGCACCTGTTTATGCAAACTGACTTTCTTTTGTGGATTTTTTTCCCCTAAAAAATCCTATTTTTCTCCCTTATGTTTGTGTTTTTTTTAACTCATGTTTCATGTTTTGTTTGAAAAATACACGTCCATTAATCAGATGATCTCGCTGCCAAGTTACTACTGACGTGTTTGACATTTGAAACAGTGATAGACTCTGATACTGTGCAAGACATCTGCATCAGAAAACATGCAGGAATAACAAACAACAGTGAAAATGTGCAGAGAGCAGGTGGTCTCTGGGTGTCAGCCCATGTCTTTGAAGTGCTGAGGCCTGAGCCTCGGGCCCACAGAAGACCCGCTTGTTTTGGCAGCGTGAACAGCAGACCTGTTCAGCTGCCTCCCTCCTGCATACATGCAGAGCTCACAGCCTCTTGGCCTGCTGCCAGCCGTCACACAGAGCAGAGAGGAGGCTGCACTCTTTGTTTTGGATGGTGGTCACTGAATCACTGCAGAAGAATGAGTTGTCTTGCAGCAGATGTAGTCAGTGCTGTGAGTAACAGGTGGGAAACATGGCAGCACAGAAAGGAGCTGAGGCTTCATCTGTTGTTGTGTGATTGTGTTGGTTAGTCGTTGGCAGAGAAGGAATTTTATTCACCCACTACTAAAATAACAGCATTTTATGGAGATGTTTACTCCAAGTTGCTACAACAACACAACACAGTGCAGAGATTAAAGAGGATTCCTGTGTGACCTTTTCACAGCTACACTTTCAGAAATTTGAGACAGAACTGGACTGATTGAGATTATTTACAGTTCGTATTGGAACAATTGAAAGCCATTTCCCTCTACTGTGTAAGTATTATGGTAATTTGAAAATCAAAGTCACCTCCCTCTGATTTTTAAGCAAGAGGTTTTGTTTTTTAATTTTTCTAAATATATTTTAAATGAAAATGAAAGAAGATAATCTTTGCAGACTTGGAGAGGATATTCAAGTGTCAGTATCCAAAACATCAGTGTAAATGTGTAGCAGTTGTGTAATTTGGTTGATTATTCTCATTAATTTGCTCTCATTAAGAGCCAGATCAACATAAACCAAAAAAGTTGTTTTCATTCTACAGTGATGTAGATTCTTGGCGTGATTTGGTACAACTTAGAGTGAAACAGAACTCAAACCCTCCCTCAGTAATGCTGAATCGGCCTCTTTCTCACTGATGTGGTTTTAAAAAGCAGGCGCGTTTTCTTCCTCTCTTCATGAGCTCTGTCCTCTTTCATACCACACGTCTGTCTTTATTTAGCCCCGGCTTCACCCTCACACCCAGACAGCACTTAAACCATGATGTCTAAGTTCCCCAATTCA
Organism: Thalassoma bifasciatum; assembly: GCA_008086565.1. NCBI lineage: Eukaryota > Metazoa > Chordata > Actinopteri > Labriformes > Labridae > Thalassoma > Thalassoma bifasciatum. The sequence goes on from RPOG01000019.1 coordinate 1,330,210, forward strand.
TATTGCTGCATTAAAAAAACTGGTAATAATATGTTATTGTTTCTATTTACATTCTTGCTTGGACTTGGCCTGTCTATTCAGTCTTTGTCACCACAGAGGAGATTTCTTTCTCAGCTGTAAAGGTCCATAAATGTGGCGGTGGAAGTGATTTATCTTTGGTGCTTTTGGAGGAAAACCACAAACAGTGATGTCACATGACACATACTCAAAACTCTTTGTTTGTGTGTTTTTATATCTCAAATAAATGGTTCTGAGGTCAGTATTTGTTAAAAAGTAGTAATATTATGCTCGTAAGAAATATGTTCTTTTTGTGCTGAAGTGTGTTCCTGCAAGTATGAGGTTATATTTTTAAGAGGCTTGTAGATTTGTTTGTTTAATTTTAACAAAAATCCTACTTGTCTCTCTCATGTGTTTTTCTTATTCAAAGCGAATAAGAAAATGATTTGAAAAATATCATCCCCTTTAATATAGCTGTCGATATAGACAACACATAAGATTGGGGACTCAAAACTAACAGCACAATACATCGCAATTGCAGTATACGGGAAAAAATTGCAATTAGATACCTTTTGAATCTTTCATCCTGTGTCTTTAAACTCCTGAACATTTTGTTCATGAAACAACTGAAACCATAGATTCATAAAATAATGCTGATAAAACTTGTAATGTGTCACATTATCTGAATACCGAGCACTGTTAGAGAATCTAAAAAGGCAGCTCTTAATGTATTTGGTCTATGCTCCACTGTGTTGTGTTGTACTTCAATGACATGAGGCCCTCCACTGATTACATCTTCACTGTATTGAAGTCCCCTCTATTCTTTAGTAGAGGCACATGCTGGTTGTTTTGAGTTTGCAGAAGCCAGATATTGAATGTTTTTCACAGAGAGATGAATACCTGCATCATTCAGGTTGTTTTATCTCTCTGTGTGCTGCTGAGAGATGGAAGCACACTGGTGTTGTAATGCAATTTTGAGCGAGACAGCTTGATTGTATCTCTGTATTGAGGAAGTGTTTGGATATTCAGGAGAAACAATGCTCCCTGTTTACTCCATGGTTTATGTTGCAGCTCTCTTTCAGATATCTTTTTCTTTATCTGTCAACATGAGAAGAATCACTTATCCTCTTCTTGATCATATTTTGGAAGCATTTTAAGAGGATTAAAAGATTTATGGGTTCTTTATCTGTAAGTTTGTGCAAGTGATGAGATATCCTTACTAATGTACTTAGTTGTGTAAAGTGGAGCATCTACAGTAGTTTGGTGTTAGAGTGAGCACCATGTAGAAGTCTGTTTCTGCATGTTTAGTGCTTTTTGTGGGTGTGTGTTCATGTGTGTCTCATTCTCTCATGCTTTCTTTTTCTGCTCATTATCCAGACTTGTGGACATGCTCCAAGGTCAGAGCTGTGAGGCAATGGCCCAGATTTTCATTACGCCAGGGCCCCTCCTTCATCTTATCCCCTGTCAGCACTTTCACAAGTTCATCCTGCAGGCTCAAGTTACCAGATTGGAGCAAAATGGTTCTCAGGGTTTAATAGAAAGCAGGAAAATGACCGACTAATATGAAGATGATAAAAGCTTTCACTGCTCGTATTCTAGATCACAATTTTTCCAGCGTGTGCTTGATCTTTTTCAGGACATCTTGTCTTTGGTACACTCAGTTACACATATTCATGCCAGACGACTACACCTGAGAAGATAAGGTCAAGTCTTTTTATTAAAGACAAAGTACAGAGTATTGTTTGACAAACACTACTGGTCTGTTTGCTACCCATGTTAAGATATATCCATTCAGATTCATCAATTAAGTTTCTGCACCAGGTTTTATTTAGAATAGTATTTGTTAAAGAACCACAGCCCACTCGCCTTTTGGAAGGTTGCTGCGAGATCATTAAGGGAGGACTAATCTGGGACATGCTGCTCTGTAAAAGCTTTTGTCATCCTTTTGCTTCCTGGTAATGTTTGTAGCAGAGTACTGTAGCGTGCACTCCTCTTTTGCTCCTTGTATTAATACCACCACAAAGCCTGATATTTAAAGATAAAATATCACGAGAACAGGCCGAAATCCTCTTAGAAATCAGATACTAAGACTGAAAACATTTATGATTTTGGGTTATTCAAAGAAATCAAAAATCAATGAAATTGACTTCTTACCTTTAACCAACTGACAAAGGCAAACGGGGCTTGTAACAGGCTCTTTGGGTTTCACCAGGATTAATGTCAGTGGGAGAAAAGCTGACTCTTTATTGCTTTTGACCCTGAAGTGCCCCTTCTTTTCTTAAGGCCTTGCTCCATTCTGCTGCGTTTGCTTTGTGAACCAAAACTCATAAAAATGAAAACTGTCACATTGTTTCCTTGTTTCAGGCCTTTTATTTTGGACTAGCTCTGGAATAAAGCACACGTGAATGAAACACAGATATTGAACTGATTTTGATTCGGTCATAGAAAGAGACCATAAAAAGAGTCAAATTACTTTTACCGAACAAGGCGTGCTTCCTGCAGTGTGGACACTTAAAGAACCTCAACTAAACATATTTGGCCTGTCAATTTCTGCTGGTACAACAATTTGGTTTTGGCATTCCCACAATTCAACTTGCTGAGTTATGGAGTTTCTGCCTCTCTGTGTAGACCAGGTTATTTCCTTATCCTGGAAACTTAACCAACAACTTAGCTTTATAGATTTATGCTAGCTATAGTAAGAATGAACTGGCTGAATAGATTTAAGAATTTCAGAGGTTATGATCTCTACTCACTTTAACCAGCAGTTTTTGCAATAGGACTGTGAAGCTGATGAAACACAGGTGTTAAACGCTGTGGATGTCCAGTAAATGAAATGAAAGATGTCTTTCAGTCTTGTCTTTTCTCTCTCTAATTATATAAACAGTTTACATGTAATGGAATGGGGATTTAGAGCATTTTTTTACTGTAATATAATTAAGACTGTAATCTGGGTGAAAATAAAATACTCCCTCTAACTCCTAGGACTTATTTTCTGTCATTGTTTGTATGACAGCATACAAGACGAACAAGCAGCTGGAGGGTCTTTGGTGAAGTCGCGCTGCTCTCCAGGGTGTCACATCTAATCCTGCTGCTTTGTACTGACACACACTCTGTGTGTCAAACTGAAAATGCTCTACCATATCCTGAGAGCTTCTTTTAAAAAAAGGAGACAGTGACTGTTAAGTGTCTTTTTGCTGCTTAATTCTACACACTGCACCTTTTTGGGAGATTTCTTTCAAACCTCATCATCAAATCAGTTCATAAAGCTGAATTGAGATGTGTGCACTTCTGCTATGGTGACTCCAACATGCCTGTGCGCTGCTGGTCCTGTTGAGAGGCAGCCTGTGCTCTGTCACGTTTCTGAAGGGCAGAAAGCCAGAACCTGACTCCAGCCCTGCAGCATTAACCGAAATGGCAGCTCTCGGTTTGGCTGCCTGTCATAGGACATGTGTGTTTCTGCACATACTTATCCAAGCTGCTACAGATAGTGGCAGGCATCATATTAAAGAACATGTCAGTCAAACTAATGTTGTGTAATGTAATTTAAGGTTTCCTCTGTGTTGGAAATAGTTTTGGTGTAAGATGCAACAGGTGCTTAGTTATTTGTCTCATAATCATAACCTGTAACTGTAGAAAGTGGATAATTAAAATGTGATGTCATGCTGCTGCTCTGTGTGTTTTTCGGGTGTGCTGTTAAATGCTTCCTTCTCATGTGTGAGGTTTAGAAGAGAAGAATCAAATGAAACATGATTAAATGCTTAAGTTTGAACCCTCACCCATGAATCCTCCCACAGCTCAGCCTTTGTCTTCTTTCCTTTCTGTGAAGTAGATAGTAGTAATAGTTCCACTTCATTTCAAATCCTTTTTTCTGTCTCCCCACAGAGCCACCATAGAGGAAGTGGAGGGGGATGTGTGTGAGTTGGAATCCAAGCTTGACAAAGTGAGTACCACCCATGAAAAACATTGCTTAATTGTTCATTTGTTCTCCTGTGTGAACTAGGAGCCACAGCGCCCATCCTGTAAGTGGAAAGTTGCAGATTTGTCCCTGGCCTTGTCCCCCGTATAGTCCCTTTATGTCCCATTTATATTTTCTGATGGAGTGCCTGTAAATAGTAAAAAAAGAGACTAAACACATCTGGCTTACACTTTTGATAAAAAATGTAGGTGTGTTTCAGAGGAACATGAAGAAACTTATCTGATATCACACAGTGGAACTGAACTTCACTTCCCTGTGTATTACCAGAGAAGTGGGAAGTTGAGAAACACCACTGGCTGATTGATGGCTTATTTTTACAGGACTTATTCACTTCTTTTGCTTACCACTGTGCATCCTTAAATTTTGTCACATTTTGGGGATAATTATCAGAATTTAACAGTTTGTTGCAACCAGTTCTGGCGAAGATTAAGAAGTGGGAGCGAAATAATGGCATAATTTATTTCAAGCAAATAATAAATAGAAATTTAGGTTGGATGTTCTGTCAAGACGATTATCTATGTTGTATAGACTGATCGTACCAGCTTTAATGACATTCTCAACTTTTGTCAACTGTCTTGTTTTCAAAACATGAATGTTGTCCAAGAGGGTTATAAAGTGTTTTTCTCTTTGTATTTATTTGTCAGTCACATCTAAGATAAGATTTACCTTCATGCATCTAACAATGCAGAAACTTTCTGTGTTGACAGCAGCAATGAAAACAAATACAGCACAGTGCACAAATGATCGAATAGTTTAAAAAAAATTTCACAGAAAAATAACAAATCATAAGAGCTAAACTTCACTGTAAAAGTAATGGCTGCTTTCAGTGCTGGTTACTTCTCAGTTTGTGCCATTGACTCATCTCACTGCATCAGAGTTGAACTTAGTCACTCAACTCAACTTAACCAATCAGCAAAGCCAGTAAAAGAACTTGCTCACAAGCGGTGTGCAAGACCTGGAACTTGGAAGATCCCTATGCAATGTTCCTGGACTTAAGTCTTTTTTAGAGTCCCACCCTCATCCTCACCCTGCTTCTGTGACTCAGCTTTGGTTTCACTTCCTCTCTTGCTCTGGAGAGGAAGGATCTGCAGGAGAGTGGGTGTGTCAGTTTGCATAAATATCACAGTGTGTATTTGTGTGTATATGTGTGTGTGTGTATATATGTGTGTGTGTGTGTGGTGTGTGTGTGTGTGTGTGTGCGTGTGTGTGTGTGTGTGTGTGCAAAACAGTGTGTGCCCCCATTAAGTGGGTGGAGTTTAGAGCGAGGGCCTCAAGTGACCAGAGTCCAACTTTGTCTGGGTGCCTCATACCTGTCACACAGGATCACATGCAGCCATTTTGCTAAAAGGAAGCAGAGTCTCAACTATGCCAGAGTAACAGATGCTGTTGAAAGGGCTTTTTAGACTTATTCCAGATGAGGTTTGAGATTTCCTTTATAGGTTATGTAGGGATCAGATTTGATGAGTTCCAGTTGAATACATCCTCATGAAAGCAATATTCCTGATGATCCTAGTTTATTTATTTACTCTTTTTCAAAAAGAAGAGTTTTTAAAATCATTTTGGAGCTTTTATGCATTTTATTTGATAGGATAGAGGACAGTGGATAGAGCAGGAAACAAGACAAGAGTGGGGAGTGATATCTAGAGAGGAGGCTTGATTCAACCCTGGGTCATCTGTGCTCCACAACGTTTCTTTTTCATTAGAGATTTGAAGATGCTTAAAAGACTGAATACTAACTGTGTATCCACCTGGCACAAAGTGAAGGTGCTAGGGATGTTTCTTAGCAACTGATGTCTCAGACGGAAATTTAAACCCACATTAATTAAGTTGTCTGGTGGTACAAAAAAATATGTTTTGATCACAGTGTTATGGCCTCCTAAATGTAAAAGTAAATAAACCAAAAGCTCATAAAAAAGACCATAACATATAAAGAAACAGACACCTCAAGTAAATAAAAAGTTAACTCCACAGAGTTATTCTCAAAATAGAATCAATAAATATGGACAAACAAAACGAGCTCGAGAGTTGCAGAGTGTGGCTTATATTAGCACGGCGAGCACCCTCAGGTAAAATTTTGCCACCAGATATAACCAGACACAAATACAGTTAACTTGTATGTATTTCCTAGATTGATCAATACAACAATTAAAGATGTCATCTCTAATCTATGTATGTTTGCATCCAGGTGGTAAAGCAATATGGGAATTAGGAGAGGGTGAAGTTTAAACCTTTAGCTGACTCGACTAAACTTCATTATTGTACAAATCAAGGATGAAAATGTGACTCCAAAAACAGCTAGATTGTTGGTGGAAATTATGTATCAAAGTCAGAATGGGTGTCATTGATGAGCGAATGAAGGAATAAGGAAAACAGACTTGATAGTTCAAAACACACACAAAAAAAAACAAAAAACGGGGCATAGCTCGGAATAAAATCTTTTTATGTACTCAAGAACAACTGAAAATGTTTGACACAGTGGAAAGCATTTTCTTTTCCATTACCTTCAATTTACTGATTGACTGATCACATCGTTATCTGTGGATAAATTGGCCAAAATGATCAAATCTTAGTTAAGTTATCTTGCAGGCTGAGCTGCAGAGCCACATTCAGGCTGTGTGTCATCTCCTGTGTGGGAGTGGATGGAAAGTGGCCAGTGTTTGTTGTGAGTTTATGTAACCTGGAATTATCTTTGCTCCCAATGAGTCAGAAGGGAAAAAAGTGCCTGCTGTTAATTACCAAGAAACTGACAAAGCACTTTGCTTTTCGTTGGCCCTTTCAGGCGCTACACGAACAATTCTTGAGTCTTTTTTTAGACTCATACTTTGAGTGTTTTTAATAACAGTGAACACCCTGAAGAAATTACCAGAACTGTGTTCCTTCACTTGGTGTTATCTTTTTCTCTCAGCTTGTCTTATACTCATATTTCTTCCTCTTTCACCCCCTAAGCATTTGGCTCTTTGTCTGTCTCTCTGTAGTTGGTGAAGTTATGTATTGGGATGATTGATGCTGGAAAAGCCTACAATGCAGCCAACAAGCAGTTTGTCAACGGGATCCGGGAGCTAGCCCAGCAGTCCACCAAAGATGAAGTCATTGAGGTAAACAAAACCATCACAGGAAGCCACAACCACTAATCAATTATCAACAGTGAATTACAGTTCAATCATTTCTATTTGGGATTGATTCTTTATGAAAGTCCCCTATCTAATTTCTAAAATCTGCCCCATGTATGCTCCTTAAAAAGGGAATCAGTCCTCTCTTTCCATTTGCACACTTCTTTCTCATTTCTGTTGAGTCATCTGTTGTGTCATTACTAGATTAAATAAAAAAAATACACAAATTTAGGCCTGGTTAGATCTTATACTCTCTGCAGGGTCTTGCAAAGGTCAGATGTTCTGTCTTGTTCTCTCATGGATTTTGCATGATCCTAGCACTTCCTGTCTGTTGTTGTGTGTTTTACCCTAAGTCCCTTGGGTTTGCAGATGTACCACTGGATGTGTTTAGAGGGAGTAACTTAGCCGAAAGAAACCTTTCTCATAGTGTTATTATGTGCCTTAAAAGACCACAGTTTTTACACAGCTGTACTTTTCAGACAGAATTTTTTGTCTTTTAATTAATTTACTTAACAGTTGAATATTATTAGTAATGGTTATTTGTCATTTTCCAATTGTTTCAACTTGTGTAAAAAAAAAAGTTTGAATTCATCTTTTCTCCTTTTCTCAACAGTCCAGTCTCACAAAGTTCGCTGAGAGTTTGCAGGAGATGATCAACTATCACACGGTATGTTATCACTTCCATGTGAAACCGGATGTGTTGTGGTTCTTTTTTGCCCCTGTGTTTTCAGTTCAGTAATGAGGAAAGTCAGCTGGGCCAACAGCCTGGAACAGCTCTATGCTGTCACAGATTTTATTTACGGCCCAGAAGAACTGCAGCAAACTACTACACAGACACAAGAGGGTCTGTTAAGAGATGATTACTGGTTGTATAGAAGCACATAAAAGAGTAAAAAATGTTAAATTAAGGATTTTCAATAATAACAGTGCTCAGAGTGAGACATTTTAGATTAAACTGCTTTTACAGGGAGTTCAGCTGAAGTAGGAGAAAGTGTGTGTAACAAACAGCCTCTAGGTGGGGATTCAATTACTGCAAAATGTGAAGCAGGGTATTGCTATAAACGGTGATGCCTCCTCAGCAAACACTGTCCTACATAAAAAAAGTTTGTAAAAGGAATTCCTGAGGGGTAATCTTTTCCTTGAAACATTACTTGAATGTTGACAAAGCTTTATGGATGATTCTAACAAAAAAGTCCCAAAGTTACTCCTGCCTCGAGCAAATGAAGTCCATGGTGATGAGAGAGAATTTTCCTGCCTTATTAAATCTTTTCTTAGCTTCATGTGTTGTGGAGTGTTTTCAAGTTGGAATAAATCATACATTACTGGGGTGAACATGGTCATGTTCATGTTTTTACGATGCGGTTGTCATACTGGAGGGAGAATGAGAACAAGAAGAACTTTTTTAGAGTTCAGTCAGAAAGTTATAAGTATTTTGTCAGCCCTTCTGACTTTTACAGTGTGGTCAGCTAATGCATCATGCTTGTAGCCACTACACCTCGGCCAATAAACCTCCATGAAAGCTTTAATTATTGCCTTGTCCTCTGATTCTCTGCATCAAACTCTCCAAGGTGCTCTTTAGGATAAATCTGATTAAATGTTTGTTTCTTCCCCTTGTTAGCCTCTTCAGCTGTCAGGCTCTGATGGGTGTGACACTGATGTTTACAGGAACAGGCACAACTATCCTCTGCCTGTCTGCTCATTATGAGTCTTTTCAACATACAAAGGAGGCACAGCGTGAGCCAGAGGCTTTTCCTGCTCAGTTAAATTATTTCCCTGATCCCTCTTGTCACATCTTGTTTCAGTCATCTCTGTGAAACATGTCCAGAGTGAGCCTCCAACCAGCATCACACTGTCTGAGACTTGTTAGCAAAAACAACTGAGCTGGGGACATGACTACCAGGAGCAGAATGTTAACAATCTGAGTGGTTGTAGATTGAAACTTCTTGCCACAGTGTTAATTGTCTGTTATCTTTATGTAATTGCTCATTTTAATGTGCATAATCAAAAAGGAAGCTGTCACTGTCACACCTTATTGCTGCTGGAATTATTTCTTCAAAAGTACACTTGAGCTTTACTCGCTACTATGTAAAACAGTGAGTGCTATCTCCTTTATTAATACCACACACTACGGTGTTAACCATTAATATTACCTTCAGTAAGGTAATTGTCTGGTACAATGAGACTTGGCTGGTTTCAGATTTCTGTACTTGAAAATGTAGATAAAATTGGTTGGCTGATTTTTAGACAAATGACCTTTACAGTCTGAAAGCAAAATTTAACCCTCCTCTTTGGATAAGTTTGAAATGAAACAGTAATTCGTATCAGGAATAAATCTCTATGTGTGATGAGTCTACTTGGGGTTTCACTCTCTGAAATGAGTGATCATACATGTTTAACTTTTCCATGATATTCTAATTTTTGAAATGTACTGGTATATGCAAGTGGATTTTCATTGTATTATAGCTTTATTGTATGACTCTACAACACTATATGATTGGCTACACTTCACAAAACTAACATTAAACAAAGGTGTTTTTAATATTCAGAATTTAACATTCTGACTTCACTGTAATCCCATATCAGTTTTACCTTCAACCTTGACACAACACAACTGGTGTTGTTCCAGCGCTCTTCAGGATGGGCTGTCTGTCATGACTGAGTTAATTTCCCCTTGTTAGCCTCCTTGACGAGTGACTTTAGCCTCCAGGAGCTGCCGGGCAGCTGTGACTCAACTGTGGAGATTGTAGTCATGTGAGCTGACTGTCACATAGGTTTTTCTGCCACTCAGCGATCTTTTCAGCACATGATCCACTCAAACACACAGTGCTCAATCTGTTTGTCATTGCTAACCTCTCTCAGTCACACTGCCCACATTGTCTTGTCTGGCCTTGAAATCACAGTGAAGCCCCATCTAGTGAAGAGTGTTTATCCGGCCCCTTACTTAGCTGCTCATTTTCAGGAAGGCATGCAGGTAATGAGAAGATGACTCACTAGTAAAATGAGCAAATCACGTCATTTCTTGTGTTTTTGTCTTTTATGAGGGGAGTTTACAAAGTCAGCTAGTTCGTGTAAATTTAGGTGCTTAATTGCACCCTATATGTCAACAAAAATCCCTTTAAAAAAAAAAGGTGCTACATGCTGACTTGCAAAGGGGTTTGCAGCCAGGAAAGCAGCCAATGCATTTATTAGCAATTTGTAGTTTGCAGGAGTGGTTCATGTTACTTTTTAAGCAAAATTCTGCTTTGTTTTTTATTTCTGGACAGAACAGAGTGTAACCTCTTCTTTGTTTCATTTTACAGATATTATTTGATCAAGCTCAGAGATCAATCAAGACCCAGCTGCAAACATTTGTCAAAGAGTGAGTATTAATTCAGTCAAAATTGTTGAAGCTGTTAGATTTTTGAGTTATCCTCACTTTCAAAGAACAGCTTGTGAAAAGTCACAGTACATGCTCTTCTCACTCACCCCCACATCCAGACAGACTAAAAATAAGAAACAGAACTTATCTGTGATAAACTGTGTTCTCCTCTTATCTATGCTACAGGAAAAGTGTAATTGATTTTGAGTAATCTAACCTTGAAATTATGAATATTAAGTAGAAGCCAGAGGGATCTGGTCATCACAGAAATCCAACAGGGTATTTGAGGACATGAAGTCGTATTAGAAAACCTCATATCGCCCAGCCTTGGGCGTCTTAATAAAGCTTTGAAACATTGAAAACCTACTTGTGCAGGAAACACTGGAGCCTTCTGGTTTATGTCATTATGAGGATTAGCAGCTTCAGCCCCTGGCACACACAGACTAAATACCCACATCAACAGCTCCCAAACATCTCTGAAAAAGCTGGGAAACATGTTTCTGTCTCATTTCTCTTTACCTCCCAGCATTGTAATATCAATCTCCCTCAGACGTGAGTTTAGCTGCTTGTCCTCCTCTTCGAGGCAGTGCCCAGTCACTTACACCAACTCACGTCCGAGAATTGGGTCAAATAGTTTTAGGAAATGCTTTTGTTTGTTTAAGCTTTCCAGGACTTTCAGCTTAACAAGATTTATGATGTAACCCTTGACTTTTGTGTGTTCCTGTTGCCTGACCCTGGTTGTAATGTGACTACCTTTCTTTCCCTTTTAAAGCTGACCTTTATACTCACAAGGTTGTTGACATAAAGTGACCAGTCTTTCTTTGACTGTGGTCGTAGATTATCTCTAAAGTATTGAACAATATCCAGAAGTCCTGTTAATAGTTGTTCTAGCATGCCGTGGAATTTCCTTTGACAGCTATTCTTATTTCCAGTGCTGAAACTGGTAATAAATAGATGGGCCACAATCCTTTTTCATTTTGAACTTTGTCCTTACAATTCTTAAATGAAATGTAAAATTTCATACAAATATGTGCTTGTAATACCAGAACTGAAAGCATCTTTTTACCTCTATCTCTCACTTCGACAGTGACCTACGCAAGTTCAAAGAAGCCAAGAAGCAGTTTGACAAAGTGAGTGAGGAAAAGGAGGCAGCGCTGATCAAGAACGCCCAGGCTCCCCGCAACAAGCAGCATGAGGTGGAGGAGGCCACCAACATCCTCACTGCCACACGCAAGTGCTTCCGACACATCGTCCTTGATTACGTCTTACAGGTACAGCAACTGACACATCGATTTAAGGTTTTTCACTCTTTAAAGTACAGATTTGCAAATTTAGTCAACTAACCAATCTATGTCATCACCCAAGCTAATTGGCTCCAGAAAGTTAAATAAAACCAATTAAATGTTGAAGAATAAATGAAACAGACGAAGCTTAGGATAACATGAGGTCACTTCTTTGAGCATAAGATGTTCTTGAACCTGCAAATACTTTGTAGCGATGGTATGACCTGGTACATCAATAGTTGCAGCTAAAACTTGAGACACAGGGGGGTTGTGCTGATGTTCGGCGAATAGATGGCTTGTCGTGGAGCATTCGTCACTGTGTGCCACTGTGAAATTGTTCTCTGCATCACAAAATGGCAAATTGTATTGTAACTTTTTCTGAAATTCTGCCCCATAATCATGAATTTGTGCAGAAAACAATCTCAGAAGAGACCTGCAAAGTCCTGGAGGGATAGAGAACTCTCATTCACCTTTTCCTCACTTTAAGCAATACCTTAGATTCCCCAGAGTATTAAAGTTTCCAATAAGGCTGCATTTGGTAGTAGATTGCTGACATCAGCTTTTAACTTTAAAGCTTTGCTCAGCTACACGCAGTCATGTTAGATTTTACTCTCTGCCAGTGTGAGTTTGAGTATGGAGCCTTATATGCTGAGTCAGGGTTTCAGATGCTGATGCTGCACAGAGAAGAATGAATATCAGCTGTGTTTGATTCTGTAAGATTCACAATGAATAACAACAGATGATTTATTGCCAGGTCTCACAAAACAGTCGAAAATTTAGTTGTAGCAGAGTAAAAAGAAACATTACAAGTAGAAGGTTGTCATTTTTTATCTTGTCATGTAAGGCAACAAAACATGGCATTTAACTTTGAAGATGGTCATGGTTTAACTTTTACACCCACAGTTTCATAACAAACGGATAAAATGTTTGTTCTCTCTAAGGGAGTGTTGGACAAAGTGTACACATTTTTTTGTCTTCAGTTAGCCGTCACTTTTCGATTGAGCCATTTTATTTAAGAATGATGATTTTTTTCATGCAAGTAAATGAGAGAAATGGAAAAAGAGGAAGAAAGCGAGGCAGAAAGTACAAAGATCACTTGTCTGCAACAAGAAAAGATGACTCACTGGACTTGCCATACATGAAGATAAGATAAAGATAAGATAATCCTTTATTGATCCCACAACTGAGAAATTTAGTGTTGCAGCAGAAGAGGACATAGATTGCAAACTAAAAGGTACAACAGTGCATGCTTAAGAAAAAAGAGAAAAAAATGTAGATTTTTTTCAATAGATTAACTAAGGGCTGTAGTTTTGACAAAAAAAGAAAATTGTCTGTATATTCAGTCATGAAGATGGCTTTTGATTTAGACAGTGGAAGATCCAGTTTGCAAAACATTGGCCCTAGATGCTGAATCATCTCTGCAAAAGGAAGTGACTTTTTTAGAATCATGTGTTTTTAAATGAAACATTGATTACCTCCTCCACCATGTTCTGGTTTCTTTCAGTTCATTTGGGTATTTTAAGACCCCTTTTAGTCAAAGCCACACAGATGGCTGATACACGATCTTTGGCAGTAAAAAGTGCTTATGTGTTATCGAATATATCAGCTGCACACTTAGACTCGCCTCTGTGTCACATTAGCACAGATGACTACTTGGTGCCTTCTGATAAGCCTCGTTATTGAATCTCACTTTAAAGGAACAGACAATACAGTGGAGGCAGTGCGAGTGCCAGAATTAGATTTTGAAAAGAAACCAAATGGAGGTTTCAAAACAGGGGTTGGCAGTCTGCTCAAGTGGCCCACTGCTTAAACTCTCTCTCTCTCATGAAAGGGAGCCTGGCTGTGAGAAATTAGTTGAGTTTTTATCTTGCCTGTCAGTTTGCTTATAGGGAATCTTTAAGCCAAGCAGAGCTAATTTAATGGTTCACATCTTTGCAGTTCTGTCAGCACTTTTCAGATGCTGCATATTTCTACAGCTGTGCTCGATGAAAACATATGAGACAGGTTATAGCTCTATTTCCCTCTCTGTTAGATTGTTTTTGCTGCAGTTTTGTCTCACTGCAGTTAAAAACAAGGAATGAAGCATGAAGCATGTCCTGTTACATGTCCTGTTGCTGTGCAACTTTATGCTGTGTCATAAAACACTGACCTTTGAACTTTATAGGCTGCAGTATTGACTATTGGTCAGGAGACTGAGCATAATAGCTGTTGGACTTCAGTTTGACCAGTATGTTATCGCTTCCTCTGTCCAGCCCAACATTGAAGCATAGTTAACACTTTGTAAAGATAGTTTTATGTCAACAAAACTTGACACACCTAAAATTTTCCATGCCGAAAAAGGAATCACTTAAAGCTTAAACTTTTCACTCCTACTAGAAGTATGGAATTACCACAACTTAACCAAATGCTCATGAAATTTGCTCTTGGCAGTTGTGTTTGTTGTCACCATAATGAACTTTGCTGGTTAAACAAACCATTGCTCAGAGGTACTACTCCAGTCAAAACTACTAATTGACTGTAATCGAGCAAAGGAGGGGGCTTGTAAAAGTTGTGATGCATCAACCACTGTGGGTAGAAGATGGAAATTTAAGCTTCCTTTCCTGGGTGGGATTTATATTTGTATATAAACACAAGTGTGGTTTTATGTTGCTAAGGAAAATGGCCCTACCACCAAAAAAATTACTGGCCACCACAAGGAATTAAACATTTATTTTTCTTTGGGTCAAAGTGTGTCCTTGTTTTAATGTTTGTGAAAGGAAACCCATCAAACCAAGGATAATCCCCAAACTGTTAGAATTCGGCCAGAATCTGCTTCGTCTTGTGTTGTAGTCAAATGAGTCCACCACGCCCAGTCGGGACTCTGTTGTCACACAGCACTCACAAGTTCCTGTTCGACTTAACGAAGGCAACAGGCTGATGTGTCTGTTTAAACTGCCCTCTTTAACTTATCTCTGCTCTAGATTGTTAACCTGAAAAAATCCTCCAGGGTCAGATTAGCAGACGGTGTTAATTAGCAAAAGATGACAAAGAGTCAGCAACACACGCCCACAAGAAAATACACAAAAAGAAGGAGGGGGGAGACGGACGGCTGCAATGGCTGCAGAGAAAAAAGATGCAACATAATACTTGAGTGAAACTTGCAGAGATGTACAGCTCCCCCTGGTGCAAGTACTTGGAATGACCATCAAGTAGTTTTTGGGGTGATAGTGTCAGATTTTTCCCATTTATTTTAGGATACCATACCATTATTACACTTTTTTATGCCTGGTGCTCCTTTAACTCTGAGTGATAAGTTTTTCTCATTATTTTGCTGATTTTATTTGGGTTTAGGAACTTTAGAGAAACTATGGTGGGTATGCTAATTTCAGGTTTTTTTTAATGCCCAAGAAAAAAGTCCCACAGAAACAACAAGATGAACTAACAGTGCTGGTGCAAGAGGAGTTATGAGGCATTGAAGGGCTCAGCATCACTATTACTGATTACTGTAGCCAACTAACTCCCTGTTGATTAAGTGACTGACTTAACTAGTGAGTGACTGTTTATATAAATATAAAGCAAAATACTGGTCAAAAAGAGACTTAAAGGGGTTGCTATCTAATATTGTCGTGGTCAGAGGGAAATAACTGGAACGACTTATTGTATTTGTGGTTTTGATGTATTCATCACATAAAGTTGTTTTTCTCTGTCATGTTTTCTGATTATAGATCAATGTGCTGCAATCCAAGAGAAGATCAGAAATCTTAAAATCTGTAAGTATTTTCTTCTAACACATTAAATGATCTGTGCAGAAACCCTACAGACTGTCTGACTTTGCATTTTGTCTTCACAGATGTTGTCCTTCATGTACGCCCACCTGACGTTTTTTCACCAAGGTTATGATCTCTTCAGTGAACTACAACCACTGATGAAGCTGCTGGGAGGACAGGTACGAGCTACTGTGTACTTAACATATTTGTGCATGCACACACACACACACTCACAGTTTATTTTGTAAAGAATTTATTTCGTGTATGAAACATAAATCTGCTTCATTTTTCTACCAAAAACAACATCATGATTCCAGCCAAACAGCTTAAACCTAATTTCCACCCCCTTTTTGCTTAATAAGCATAGCACTACACTAACAGAGAAAGATATCATTTCCCCCTAAATAGTAGCAAACTTGATCCTGGCAGCAGATTGAGACAATGCTTCATCATCTATAATTGGTTGTTTTGTGTTTTTTCTTTTAAAAATGCATATCCATAATTCTGTTGGTGCTTATGTAGGAGCTCTGAGCGTGGGTTTTATTTTTAGTGGTCGGTGTAATCAGATGTAACCAACTCTTCTCCTCACTCTAATATTCAACTTTTACTACTTCGAATCGTAAGGGTGTCATTTTAATCATCAACATAATAATAAGAAAAGAAGATAACCTTTTTTTCTTAATCCGAACAGTTTAATTGTTATCATGATTTTTTTACGTCCACACTGGATCCAAAGTTGCAACTTTGTTGTCAGAAAGTATCAAGTTCTAACACAGAAATTAATTTGGATGTCTCTGTTTGTTTTTCACACAATCTCTTTTAATTATAGTCCAGTCCTCTGTGTAAAAATAAACACCACTCTGCTCCTAGACCTTTGCTGTGTTATTAGAACACAAAGTATAAACTCATGCAACATAAGCAAACATAAATCTATTTTGAACGAAGAGAGAGAACAAATGTTGTGAGAGTTTACATACCGGTGCTCAGTCATGAGTAAACACTTTTCATAATATAGATGTGGAACATATTGTTTGATTACCTAAACAGTGTCCCTGTTTAGTACCTGCTCCAAAATGGGAGGGGGGATTTTAGGTTGTGACTCAAAACATTCATGTTTTGTTGTGTTAAAACTGCAAAGAAAGCAGTCTTTGGTTTAGGAAGTCATCATCAAGGAACTGTGCAGCTCCGCTGTAACCTTCCAACTTCAACTCCAGATGACCCATCCCTCTTCTTGGGTTTGTTTTCCTATCCTCTCAGTGCGTGTGGTGCTCCTGCTATCTCTCCGTCAACTGATATTTCAGCTCTGTGTGTCTGTTTGTGTCCTCTGATAAACAGCGCCTTCCCTCTGAGCCAAAGGATGGCCCGAATGTGACTCTAAGATGATTATCACAGTGGAGCTGCTGTTACAGGGAGCAGGAATGAGGAAGAAAGCTGCCAGGGGGCTGGAAAAGGGTTTTCCCACTGTTACATTCATAGGGATGATAGTCAGCTGAGTGAACACAGTACAGTAACAAGGCATCGGTTCTGGAAGTGATGGATTTTTAAGTTGATGGATGGAGCAGGACAAGGGCTGATGAGAGGACAGGTTTTTTTCCCAAGTTGGTGCAAGATAAAGGAAGCAAAGAGTTAAACTTTAGAGATCAGGTGCTTGCATGGGTAGAAAAGCTGAGTGCAACATGTTTTTCTGTTGTTTAACCAACAAGTGAACTAACTGCAACTTTTTGAGAAACAAAGGACGACTTTTGAAGCCTAATCTAAAGATTCGGAGCAGAAGCCCTTTAAATTGAATTCACTGAAGAGGAATGTTTCTGTAAAGTTGGAACCTTCTAATATTGGTGCCATCAAGACTCTGACAGAGAAGACTGAACAGTGGTGGGAACAGAAAAGAGGGGAAGACGGGACCCACTTAGAAAGCTGATTTTTGAAAGGGATAAGAGGCAGAGTTTTATCAGCTCAAAGCAAAATGTGATTGAAGAAGAATGGAAAAGCAGCTGGAAAGGAATTGACTTTAAGCCTTTAACACTCAAAAGACTGAAAGGATTGCAAGAGCAAAAGACTTTTTTTCTCTTGAAGACGAAGAATGAGTGAGAGAGTTGGTAAACTCTAAAGTATACTGCGCTTTTTGGATTTTAAGCCTGTCGCAGTGAATTTGGAGCGCTGTGAAAGTTAAAGGATAGGAAGATCAGAGGCTGGGCTGTGGGAAGCAGCGACAAGAGGAGAGGGGATTATTTCTTTTCTTCTTTCCATCATGAAGCTGAAGAAGGTGGAGCGGCTGTGCAGGGAGGTGTGGAGGAGCTGTCAACAGGTCTGATGATATGAGCTGATGCCTGTAACCAATGAAAAAGTGATCAAAGATGGAAAAAGGAATGTTTTTAAACTTTTAATTTCATTGCTTTTCAAAACATAAAAATACAACAACTATGGGTTATTTCTCAGATGAGTAAAAAGTGTTGTCTGGTAATTTGCGGTGTAGTTTAAGCCCAATGCACAAGACAAAGCATTATAATTGCAATTTAATGAAATAAGAGTATTAGAAAAGGAGAAACTGAAGAAGAGCTTCATCAGTTGCAAAAGCCAATAATTTTATAGCTATTTCAGTGCAATTGTTTTGGAAATTGCTTGAGTACAAAACCTTTTCACTAAAAGATACAACTGGGTGTTGGAAATTATGGCATGAGAAAATCCAGAACCTCAGTCCAAATTTCTTGTGGACACCAAAATTTCAAGCTGATCATCAGGAATGAATGCTCCATGAATCATGTCCAGAGCTTCCTTTTATAGCTTTTTAATCATATAAATAATTCAGATGATTGCATCTTTCCATTGCACCAAGCCTCAGTGTTAAACACATGCTCAGTGACTATTCATTCATAAGGATGATCTATTTCATGACTCATTCTGCTTTTCATATGGGATACATGTCAAGACATCTCAGAAGGAGACAAAATGACCAAGATGTTCTTTTGTCCTGCCTGTGGTTTAGTCCTTTGAAGCAAATAGCTCTGCTGACATCATCTGCAGCAGTTAGGGAGATAAGATGTTTCAGGTATGGTGAGTCACTGCCAGAAAACATGTGAAGAGCTACACACAAACTCACACTTCTGACTTAGCTGATACGGACAGAAACGGATAGACGGCGTGGACTGGACTGGTTGACTTAGTGAGAGGGAAAAACATTTCCCATCTGATGTTATCTGCCTGCTGCTCTGCTGTCCACCCATTTCCTTTTTAAGCAAAACAAAAGACCCAGCTCTCTCAAATACTATCTTCTCTAAAATGATCACATGGTAGCACATCTATTTCCCTAATTTTTTTTAATATAATTTAAACAAAGCACTGCTGATTAATCATCGCACAATTTGTGTGAGAGTTTTGCTCATTTTTTAAAAA
This sequence comes from Thalassoma bifasciatum, assembly GCA_008086565.1. Lineage (NCBI taxonomy): Eukaryota > Metazoa > Chordata > Actinopteri > Labriformes > Labridae > Thalassoma > Thalassoma bifasciatum. Next base: position 1,349,070 of record RPOG01000019.1, read on the forward strand.
CCATGCAAAAAGCAACTATCAGAAGTGAAGTAAAATCTCTTTAATCTCATTTTGAATGCTAGTTTCATTTCAACGCATTTTATGAAGCATTAAATGGCTTGAAGTTGTGATACAGTCACTACAAAGGAAGGATGAATACACACTTGTTAAATACAGATACTGAGCCTTTTGTTTGAAACACGAGGCTAACTGATTTAGGTCATGAAGCAGCAAAAGACTGGAAAGAGGCACAGATTAAAGTTTGCTGCTGTAAGGCAAACGGGCACATCTTCAAACCTCTGACCTCCAGCACTTTATCCTTTTTTTAATTTGTTGCTTTCTTCTCTGCTCAGAAGATCCTTTATTTTCCTCTCTACACGCCACAGTTACTCACGGGACAAGGAGAATCAATCACCCCCCATCCAATTTCACACATGATGAAGCCTCTGTAGCACGGTCCATTTTGTTGAAAGGAGAGAGCTCGTCTTGTATCAATGTGGCCTGTGGAAGAAATGTTTGTTTCACAGGATTCGTTTATGCTTTCAAGATTGGAAAGAGGAAAAAAAGACATCAGCGTACACACTCTTCTACACACATATCCAAGCACAGTCATCAGAGTCTTTCATCAAATTGCACATTATTGGATTGACTGTCAGAAAACTTACTTCTCATTTTCTTTCATGGGATTGATAAAAAGAGAGTGTGCTGAGTTTATATTTGACTAAAATAGAGAGTGAGATGATTTCAGAAGCATATCTCTTCAGTTTAAGGCTATGATTTACCCAAAATATAGAACTGTCAAAGTGAATCTGAGAACTGTGTAATATACATTATTACAATGTATGATTTTATGCGTATGTCGTTTTGAATTTGATCTGTGTGACCAGGTGGTTTTGTAAGCCTGACTAATCACTTGCTCTGTTTGCTACAGTTGGACCAGCTGGTGGTTGATGCTGCCAAAGAGAAGAGGGACATGGAGCAGAAACACTCCACCATTCAGCAAAAAGTATGTTCATCTTTACTTATGTCAACAAAAATGCACAGTTACAAGTGAACTTTTACTTTACGGTGTGGGCACACAATCCAAATCATCTCAACATTATACTCAATTCCTCTGCCTGACAACCCGAACACTCAACAAACTTGATATTGGAGAAGCTTCTCTCTTGTCTGGTAACTATGACTGTTTGATCCACTTGCCTTAAGTTACAAAGCCTTTTTTATTGCAACCAGGTCCCTTCCCATTTAAAGTAAACTCACAACTCTCTGCTGAGATCCTTCTGGATCAAGTTTCTACTCCACGACCTCATGTGCTCTTTACTAGGGCTGGGCAATTGATCACAAATTCGACTAAATCGCAATATGACCTGCTGCCATATTCCAATTGCAGGCAGTGCAATTTTTCTCTAATCTCAAATGTGTCAGAATACCAGATACAATTTTTGTAGTAGATGTTCTATGCTCACTAACTCTGCTCAATAAAAGAGACAAGTTGTTGAAAACTACCTTTACAAGAGAAACAATCCAAGTGGTGAAAAATCGCAAAAACAGCAGGAAATAGCAATAGAAATGTTTGAGGTGGCAAGGATAGTCAATTAGCAGCAAAAATTGGTGTAAGGGTTGATAATTGGGAGAAAACTGGTCCAAAAGTGGCAAAAAAAAAATAGTGAAGAGTGAAGAGTGACTTAATGGACAAAAAGCAGTCACAAGTCGCTAAAAGAGTATTGAGTGCGTTGTAATAACCATGCTTTTCAAAATCCTAACATCCCATTTAAAATATTGTTGTTTTATTGATCTTCTGTAAATTTCTTAAGTTTTGAGACACTGAATTTTAGGTTTTCATTATCTGTCAGCCATAATCAACCACATCCTAATATAACAAGTGATATCAAATTTGCCATATGAATCAAAATAGCTTTTCTTTTTAAAGTTAAAAGCTTCCTATATTTATTTAGCTGACATGAAGGTTTTTTTTAATAAAGAGAGATTTATTGCTTGTGTTTGTTAAGCAACACATAAGATGGGGAACCTAAAATTAATCACAAAATAAATTTAAATTGCAATATAGGGAAAGATAATCGCAATTAGATTATGTTTACAAATTGTCCAGCCCTGCTCTTAACCCTTTATCACATGAGCGCTGCCGGTTGATACTGTTCACCTGCAATGTTCTATGTGTGGGTTTGTTTCTGCTCGAGACCTACAAGCTTAGAACAAGGTGGAACTCACAACATGAAATGAGCAGTGTATAATGTAACAGATTTTGATCACTCATTTGGATTCAATCAACTGGCAAACTCCCAAGTATGTAAGTGATAGTGCTGTAGGTTCTACCTGACAACTCTGTTTGTTATGTGAGTAGTAGTACTCCGCCTCAAGTGTAAAGCAATCCTTCTGGATGATCTCAGCCACACACACATTTATTATTGAAAGCTGACGGAAACCCATTTCCAAACAAACAAGGTTTGGTTTCAGTGGGATGCCTTCTCCTGTCAGCACCTATACCAACACAGTTACTCCTAATGAGTCACACTTTCTGATATGCCTCTTACCAGAGAGATGCATTTGGAGTTTGATTGTAGTTTGTTTAAACCATCAGCAGAAAGGAGGAACTGTGAGAAACAGTTACAGTGCATGCTGAGGATTAACTGCCCTCAGCTTTAATTGAACATCCCACGACATTATTAGTTTAAGACATCATCTGTCTGTTCTTTATCCAGCTGTTGACAGTTGAGCTTCTGTTAATTTGTCTGCCCTGTGACGCTCAGTTCAGTCTCCAACTGTGTGGGAGCTCTTTGAGCTTTTTCTTTTCTTGTCCCCTCTGACACTCTTTCCATCTGTCACTTTGTTTACCTTTTACCTCCTCTCTCTCTCTCTCTCTCTCCTTTCTCTCTCCCCCTTGGATGGTCAGTGATGGTTCATGTGCCAACATCCCCTTGTCCTTGTGCACCTATCCTCCACCTCCCCAACCTTAATTTATCAGGATGCTATTTTTATACTGTCTCGCTCACATTGCTCTCCCTCTCTCTCTTGTCTGACCGTTATACACAGACTCCTAACCAGCTGCCTCTTCTTTTCTTCTACCACTTCTTTTTTCCCCCACATCTCTTCTTCCTCTACTCCCTTCAGGCTGCTATTCAGGTAAGCTGCTCTTCCCTTTTCTTCTCCTCACTGTCGTATCCGTGTCATGTCTGCATGGTGAGACAAAGACTTGACACTTGGCCAAGTGCTTGAACTTCCTCTCTGAAAAGTAGATTCATTAATCATTAGAATAAGGTCGCACATGTTTGATACTCTTTGTAGTTGAGATGGACGTTCTTAATTCATAACCTTGTTCTCAATGAGTATATAAAGAAAAAAAAAAATCTTGAAACACTGTCAGTATTGTTAGAAGATTCTGTGCAGGGATCTTCCCCTGATCATATTTATAAGCCAGAAAGTGAGTATTGAAAGGTGGAAGTCTTTTAATAAGTGAAATTTTTGAAGACAGTGCCATGTCAACCTCCCTTCATTTTATAAAGTGCATTTTTCTCATACGTCCTTTAGCAAAAACTTCTTCACTTATTGCCCCTTGTCATCTGCATAAACTTTAAGAAGGTTATGAATTGTGTGGGGTATTGCACTATCAGCCTGTGTGCATTATTTAGCAGCAGCGTGACCATAGAGCATGTTTGTGCTTCAAGGAAACCGCAGGAGAAAGGGACAGCCTGCTGTGTTAAAAAACAATCCTGTCTTATCTCATAAATACTACTCATCATTTACTTTGCCTGCCTGGTTGTGTTTCTTTCCACCACAGAGAGCCACAGCTTACTCACAATTACTTTAAAATTAATTTTTACAGGGTGAAGTGTTTGTTGTGGCTCAATGAACAGGTTTTTCATTTAACACATAAAAAAGAGATGAGAGGATAGTGAAGTGCATCAAAGGTTGAAGTCAGTTTAAATGTTTGATGCCCAAGCTCCTCTTTATGGACCACTTTGTTATTCTAACCTCAGAGTAACACAAGCGACACACAAGCGACACACAAGCGACACACAAGCGACACACAAGCCCGCACTCACACACACAGGTGACCTTCAGTGAGTGCTTCAGGAGGAGGAGCAGCCGGCAGTGACGAAAGTTTTGATTGACATGAGAGAAGAGGAGGTGACGGGTTGTTGGGAAGACAGGCCACGCTGCTCAGAGCCACAGTCTGTCACTGAGATGCTGCTCATGGAGACTTTGGGATAAGATTTGATCAGTTTAACCCACAAGGCGACTCATGCTTTTAAAAGTCTGTGAAAGATGAAGATTTTCAGCCGATTTCACTATGTTTGGTATCTGGTGAGTGCACCTCAAGGAAGGAGAGTTGGAGTATGTGTCTGTCTCTAAAAGCGATAGCATCCTTTGACTTGTGCTATTTATAGTAACAGTTAATGTTTGTGCTCCTGTAGCTTGATATTCAAAATCTCTCAAAAACTCTCTGCTAGAGTAAGGAAATACATATTTTTTTTCTTCTCTGTGTGTTCTCTTGCTGTGTGTTACATTTTAGGAGGTGACTGAGCTCGACTCTTCACCAGACTGCCGCAACTTTTGCGCTTGGAGGTCGTCCTCCGTATGTAGAGTCACTGCATTGATTTACATCTGACTTCCATGTTGTAACCCTACCTGCCCCTACTTTACGTCTCTTATCCTCTCTTGCACACCAAAAGAGGCTGCATTGCAGTGTTTGTGTAGATGTTTGCACCCTTGCCTGTCCCCTCATTTTCAGGTGTAACACTTGCATCCATGTTGATGTGAATTGACTCTGAAGCATGCTTGTCATGCCTTGTTGTGGATGCCACTGTCTGTTACAGTGAGCTCAGATCCAGGTGTGCTGTCAGTGTGTTGTTTGTTACTTTAAAGTTGATAGGCAGTTTGTTGTGGGAACTACAAACCAACAGTCATGTTTACCACTTCCTGTTTTTAAATATATATGTAAGAGGGTTAAAAATGGTTTCTGAGGCCAGAGCAGTGAGATGTTACCTAACTTATAGCTGAGATAAAGACAACAGAAGAAGTTTTAATTTGATGTCATTCACTTTTAAGCCTTGGCATTAAGTGTGAAATGCCTACGGTTGTGGTCATATTTGGGATATTTGTGCATTAGCACATGTGATTGAAATAACATGCCCAAGAGGCCACAGTTGGGTCATGATGCTTGAACCTTGTTGTAAAATTGACTTCTTTTTCTCTATATAAAAAGATCAGAGATGTAGTTATTAGCATGATTTGGTATAAGCTTTCTTGGGGCTAGTTACTTCTGCCCCACCTCTAGGAAATGACTGAAAGGACCCATACTTTCCATTGTGTTTCCATACAGAAGATTAACAGTGACATATTTTGTTCTCCATGCACACCCAAAATAACCCCAGTTGTCCCATTGTGTCATGCTGGAAAAACGCGTGTGTGTGATGTGTGTTTATTCACCCAATACACCATGAAAGCAAAGGGCAGAGGGGTCTAATCTAAGCGTTAAAGATACTTTCACAAGTAACTATATTTGGACATGAAATACAGCTATAGAAGGGGATAAACTGTAAAACTATCCACTAATGAAAGTCACCTTAAGTGAAACTTACTTTTTATCATGTATTTTTCAAGTTATTAAAGCCTTTTTTGTGTGCTTGTCTCTGAAAAATACATATCCAAGTTCCTGGCTGAAAGTAAATGCTCTAGATGCTGTGGGTTCCAGTCTGATCAGAAATGTTACTTGCTGAAAGTCCTGTTCCCTAAGATTAGTTTTTTTCATTTGTGCACCCCATTCATGTTATGGAGGTTTTTTTTTTTTTTTGCGTCAAATAATATCTGAGGAACTTAGTTTTAGCCTACAGTGGTCATTCCGTACTTCTGGTGGTATCGTTTCTGTTTCAAGAAATTCAATGTCTTAAGTGTTCCAGGTTAGCCAAATGTTAAAAGGCCATAACAGGAAGTTAACATATTTCATACTTATAAAACTCTGTAATTGCAACAAGTAGCCAGACACTGGTCAGTTCATAAAGTACGCTTAAAGAGGCCATCAAAAGTATCCTCAACCCTGTACATTAACTTCAACATATCAGTCTATTGTTACAATTTTACTGCAGATGAAAAATTGGACTGACATTGTAAATACGATTAGTGTGTTAAAGAGTGCAGTCTTCTGGGAGGCGACAGAGAAAATGATCTTCTCTCATCCTTATACCAGACTCAAAGCTGTTAATATTGGAGACAGTGACACCCGGTGTAAAATTACTCTACAAGGACACACGTGCATGCATGGTGTTAAATGTCACTTAAGCTGAGGAAACTAGGAAGGTGTAAGGAAAGTGTGGCAGCAGCTCAGGTAGTTAAAGCTGTAGCAGTCGCAGGGACAGTCCCATGACAACATCGTTGATTCAGTTACAGCAGAGCGGGTGAGAGAAAAGAAGAATGAGTCTAGCTGCTGTCCAACATGAAACCAGATCATAAGCAATGCATTTTTGACTTTCATTAGGGCAATTTCCTTGACTCATGTAATTGTAATGTAATCTCAATGTAGGTTAAGGTTGTGTGCAGAAGTATATAAAATGGGGCCATTGTGTTTCCTCATTAAATGACACTGTTTAAGCTCCCGTAATATTTTAGGGTTTGTCATTTACTGGAAATATAAAAAGTTGGTGACTCATCCTGCTGATAAAGGTGCACTAATTCTGGTTCAATTAGATGCCTAACAGTCACTTATTTGTCATAACTGAAGAAACATGGTGAAAGTCAGGGGATATCAGTGCACGTTTGTATATACATGTCTGTTTCTTAAATGTCAGGGTATAATCCTGCACAACAGGATAGAGCATGGTATTTTTCTCATGCTCTATCACTTACTTGTCTTTTTTAAATAAACTGAATGACGTATGTAAAGTAAATTCAGTATGTTGCATAAATAAATTGCCCTCCTTTTTGTGTGTTGAAGATGCATTTGTGGCCACTGATTATTTCATTCAATTTCTAATGTCTCACTTGAGAAGATACTATCTGCAGTAGAGAAAAAACAGTAATATTACCACTACTATGAGGGTTGAGTCAAGAACAACAAAGGATCTACTGCCTGAAAAGCTATATCAGTTGTATTACTAATTACTTCTGGTAAAAGTGCTGAGTCATTGTACAACAACTGAGAATCCATGGGCCAGAAAAAAGAACAAGAACACTACAATATCAAGCATTTTTGATCTTATGGATGATTTTTTTCTAACGTTATCTTTTCTGTCATCTTTACTCTTGCAGGATTTCTCAAATGACGACACCAAGCTGGAGTACAATGTTGATGCAGACAATGGCATCGCCATGGAGGGTTATCTGTTTAAGAGGGCCAGCAATGCCTTCAAGACATGGAATAGGTAAAATCAGCAGATCACTGACCAGCAGGGAAGTTGTGATTAAAATATTGCAGTGATGACATTGTCATTAGACAGGAAGTTTGTTGTTTATTGGTCATGAAAATTAAGTATTCAGTACATCAAAGTTTGACCTTGTTTTAATCAGAATTTGACACACTGACCCAAATACATGTCCCTATTTGTCAGCTTTCCCTCTAAACAGAATCATAACTTTATTCACTCGAACACTAAGGTGTTATTTTGGGAGCATCCATGGCAACTGCATGTGACTGTTTTTCTTCCTTTCAGGCGTTGGTTCTCCATCCAGAACAATCAGCTAGTTTACCAGAAGAAATTCAAGGTAAGTCAAGTGACTTACCATGATCCATTATGCACGTGTTTGACTTCCAGCAGAAATACCCCCACGCCATGTATTTTTAACAGGATGCTGTGGCCTCATTTGCCAGCTCTGGTTGCCAGTCTAAATCATTAAATGCAGGATGAGCCACAGCTGTCTGTGGAGATGTGTTTATATTGTGACTGTTTGACAACATGCACCCATCAAATAACTTTTATTTCCTGAAAAGTCATATTCTGCTTTGTCTCTATGCATCTTAGCGTACATACAAGTCAAGATAAGAGACCTAAGCAGTTAAGTGTGTCAGTATTTATATACCAGCCAAATAGTTTGACCTATTTCAAGAGAAGTTGGAGAAATGAAATTTGGATTATGAGAAACACCATGCCAACAGATACCTGTGAAATCTAATGTAAATTTCAATCCATGTTTGTGTATTCTCTTTGTGTAATGTGTATTGTGTTTAACCATGGCATCTATTCTTTTTCCTCAGGATAATCCAACAGTGGTGGTAGAAGACCTGAGGCTGTGTACAGTCAAACACTGTGAGGACATCGAGCGTCGCTTCTGTTTCGAAGTGGTGTCACCCACCAAGTAAGTTTGAGCGCTTGAGCATGATACTAAAAGGTGGGAAGGTGGAGAAGTAGCGCTGTGCTCACCTCCTGTCAACAGCATACACACACACATGCAGCAGACAGCAGTTTTGTGACGCTTGTGTGTCCCATCAGGAGCTGCATGATGCAAGCAGACTCAGAAAAGCTGCGACAAGCCTGGATCAAAGCTGTCCAGAACAGCATTGCCACCGCCTTCAGAGACAAGGGAGATGATGGCGAGGTAATTTAATGGTTATATAACTTGCTAATTGAATCATGTTTCAACCTGTTTATATACTTAACACCAGTTTCCTCTTGTCGAGTTTATCCCTAATGTTCTGTTTAATTTTTATTGCTGCTCCTATCCCCTCCCTACACAACAAGAATACATTTTTATTTCTTTCTATTCACCATCTTAATAAACCTTTCCCTCATGTCAGAAACTGGACAGGAAGTCTTCCACATCAACAGGGAGCTTGGACTCTGGTGGGGAGCCGAAGGAGAGATCATTGAAAGGAGAGAGCGCCCTGCAGAAAGTCCTGGCCATCCCAGGAAATACTGAGTGCTGTGACTGTGGCCAGCCCGACCCCCGCTGGGCCAGCATCAATCTAGGCATCACCCTCTGTATACAGTGCTCCGGCATCCACAGGTAAGAACTACAGTGTGTCTCCTGTAAACTAGGTGTGTTTTTCTAGCTGAGTAAAATAGTAGTACAATTTTGCTTCTCAATAATGGTGTTTGTACAGACTAATCTTGGAACTGTTAGGATACTGCATGTCAATCTGAACATGACAGGGTTTTTGTCAGAAATGCAGAGCTTAAGCTCCACCCTGTGGCTAAACGCTGTACTACACAATAGGAATAGGTGAATAGGTTAAAGATTTGATCCTTAAGACTGTCCAACAACTTTGTTCAAGGCTTTTAAAAATTAAAGCAACATCAGTCAAATATTTGTTGATTTGCTGATTTCACCTGCAGGAGTCTGGGAGTGCATTTCTCCAAGGTGCGGTCTTTGACTTTGGATACATGGGAGCCAGAACTATTAAAGGTGTGTGACAAAGAGCCTATGTATGTTGAGTTTGCTTTCTGTGCTCAAGTGTGACTTGTGAGGATTCATCTGTGTTACACATTGATGTTTGGTTGGGAATGAATACTTATATTTCTGTACACCTTTCATAGTTGATGTGCGAACTTGGAAACGGAGTGATTAATCAGATTTATGAAGCTCGGCGAGAGGAGCTGGGATCTAGAAAACCACAGCCTGGAGATCCAAGGTACAAAACTGGTGGAAAACATACTTTTAGTTCCAGTTTTTTTGTTATAGAAAAAAACCCTGAAATGTTTGTAGGATATAAGCATGATCATCTTAATGAATTGTACTAGCTTACATTCATCTGCTTTCTTACCGATGATAAATAATGCCTTTTCTTCCAAACAGACATGAGGTGGAGGCCTACATCAAAGCCAAATATGTGGACCGGCGCTTTATCCGTCGGCCGTCAGACGAGGAGCTGCGGAACAAAGTTGTTTCTCTGAGCAAACAGGAGAAGAGGCTGAGCAGTAGCTCTGAGCACCTGCCCCCAAGACCGCCACCACCCACCCCTAAACTCAGACCTGGTTCAAATGCCTCTGGACAGTCAGGTCAGTAGAAAAACACAAGCACAACCTTTGGTGCATGGTTCATGTTATCTGTGACCGTTCCCTTGTCTCTGAATCAATCAACAAACAGCTGATTTTCAAATAAAAATGGACAACCGAACACATTGTAAGGTATTTTATTCACCTGGATGAATGGATGTCTGCTCACACAGACCAGCTCATCAGCTCTTTTTGTCTGGGATGAGTAGTGGTACATTTTGATCTTTTTTATGAAACAAGACAAGACAATTTAATAACTCGGTTCACAAACTTAAAAAAGGTGTTTCAGGGCTTTGGATGTTTCTGTTAAACATGTAAGAGACAGAACTTTGTGTTTTTTACGTGAAAAAGGGCCAAGTTTGTGCCATTTGTGATTTTGGCCATCTTTTCTATCGTTCCCTCTCTGAAATTTCTGCTCCATAGAGAAGAAGCGTCCACACATCGACATACTGTATGTTCTCTGTGAACAGCATATGTCTTGCTTATCCCTGCCTCCCATTTCGTCTTGTAGTCTCTCTTTCAGTGTCGACTGAGTTGCTAGTCTAATTATCTCTGCTTCTGCCCTGCTCTCCTTTCTCTCTTCATCCTCACTCTCTTTTTTTCAATCCCCCTTGGCTGCTCTGTGCTTCTGAACTAACCCCCCCTGCTCCCTAACCCCACTACAACCCTGCAACTCAATTAACACCCTTCACCTTCATACTTCACCAAACTCCCATCATCCCTAACGTAGCTGTTGCCAGCGGCTTGGAGGCTCGCCGCGACTCTCTCTTCTGTCCTGATGAGCTTGACTCGCTCTTCTCCTACTTTGACAACTCCGCCAAACTCAGGAGCAGTAAGTACTAAATGCTCAGTGTTACGCTTGCTCCTTCTTCACTTCTCTGTTTTGATTCGCTGCTTCAGGGCTGTGGACTAACAACCCTTCACGCACTTCTTGGTTTCTTTCCCATCCAGTCCTTCTTTTTGGAACATCCCATCATACAAAAAGCATCACAGAGCCTACTATGTTTTTTTTTCTTTTCTTTGGGTTGGGGATTTGTCTCTCTCATGCGGTTTTGATCATTGTCTGGTATTTCTATTAGTGTTGGTCAGATTTTATTTTTGAATTTAGGGACCTGAAACAAGGTGGTAATGGTGCTTGATCTGCACATTTTGTGAAAATATTAGGATCACCTTCTGTTTCTGGTCATAACACAAACTGAGGATGAGCAGCTCGAGGTGACAGAGTCATCATCGGCTATCATACTTCCTCTCTGTACCTCAGATCTAATCCCAAAGGTGTTCCTTTTATTTTATGCACTAAAAGGGATCAATGTGTGTGTGTGTGTGTTCTTCCACAAGCAGTGATTCAGACTTTTTGTTTTACAGTAAAAAGTGCAGACAGCGGCATCCAGAACAGCGCTGATGGAAGCAGGGAGATGCTGGCCAACACCCCTTCCAATAACAGTCTGGCAGATGCAGGTAAGACACAACCAGATGTGCAGCACGTACCTCTGTTACTATGTTGACATCCAGTAGTGGACTGTAGCCAAATGGTTTAACATTTGGCTACTTTAAGCTCAAAGAAATAAAGATAAAGAGACAGAAAGACGAGATGCTGTAGATAAACTTCATTATTATGCCGTCTTCTGTGCCTTTCCTAGATTTCTAGAAGAAAGATGTATTATTTCAGGTGTTTTTAAGTAAAAACTTGGATTTGTACCGGTGCTAGTATTCATTCCTCGTTTTTGCCAAATTATACTGTCCTTGTGGAAAAAAAATGTAAGTCCCAGTATCATTTTTCTGATTAAGCACCATGAAAAAAAAGGAATAATCTTGATTCTTGAAAAAGTTGTGAAGTCTTCCCCCCAATGTTGATTGTTGACGTTAAAAACCTTAAACAGAAAACCTTAAAAAATGAAAGTTTCGATCTTGAAAGTCATGATTCACCACAAAACAAAAAAGGTAGAAACTATCTGCCCTCCTAACTAACTGCTCTTCTCTTTCACTTTTCAGAAGCCGCTGAGTCCCCGCCCATGCCCATGCCTGCCACACTGCCTCCTCCGTCTCCCTGTAAGGAGGTTGTGTTTTATGAGCCTAAAGAGTACAGCCCCGGTCTGCAGCTCTACTGGGCTTCATGTGCTCGCAGCCTGCCGGACATGGCTGAGGCACTGGCCCACGGGGCAGAGGTTAACTGGGTCAACATCGAGGATGACAAGAGGACGCCGCTTATCATGGCAGTGCAGGGGGTGAGAATTTATCCAAGTACTAACGCTTTGAGAGATTCTGTTAGGGGGAGATGTCCAACATAGAAAACACGTGGTATGAAATCCAGTCGTGTCCATTTTTGTTTGTTTGTCTAAAATTCTTCATTGTGATTGTTTTAAGGGTTCACTGGTCACCTGTGAGTTCCTGCTCCAAAATGCAGCAAATGTAAACCAACAGGATGCTCAGGGCCGGGGCCCCCTCCACCACGCCACCATGCTGGGACACACAGGGTTAGTACAACATGTCCACTCATTGTGATTGATCCCAGTAACCACTGAAATATGATTTATGCCAAATGAAAAACTTTCTTTCTCTAGGCAAGTGTGTTTATTCCTAAAAAGAGGAGCCAATCAAAATGCTGCAGATATTGATGAAAAAACACCTCTGTCGATAGCAGTGGATGCAGCTAACGCAGACATCGTCACGCTGTGAGTGTTTTTTCTGACATAATTATCTTTGATTTTTGCTTTTATCATAAAGAAAGCTCTTAATTATAATGAGCTTAATCTTATTAAGATATTGTTAAGTTTTCTTATAAATATTTGGTGTGTAAAGCGCCATTACTTTAGAAAACAACAGAATAAAGTAGGATAAAACACCATACTCATCATCCTTCAGGGAATTTATATTCGTCATGCAACTTAGTTTTAAAGGCACAATTAACATCTGTTCACTTTATATAGATTTAGGTTTCATCTTTAGATGTGTAACAGTTTCCTGTAAGTTTCCTATAACTTTGGCCTCTTTACCCCATCCTTAGGTTACGACTGGCCAAGATGAACGAGGAGATGCGAGAGGCGGAGGGGCCCTACAGTCAGTCAGGTCAATATAACACCAACAGCCCCACAGAGATGCAGTACAGAAAGTGTATGCAGGAGTTTATTAGCCTGCAGCTGGATGAAACTTAATAAACGTCTGATGGCACTTCAAACAGGAGCAACACATTGTTCAGGCTCACTCATTACAGAGAATGTAACCACAGGCAACTTAACGCTGAAAAGACACACACAATTTTAAATTGGAGGCAAGATTTTAATTAAGACGCCTCCATGCAAGACTAAATGTGGTTTTTCTAGGTTAAAGTGAGGTTTGTCCATCTCTGTCAGTGTTGCTCCTGTTTCCTACTGTACTGTGAGTTCACCTCCAGCTCCTGCCAGGTGCCAGCCCGGCTGCACCACAGTGTGGTGTTTGACTGTATGACAGTGTGACGGGGTTAAAGCCATCAACTCTGGACATTACAGAAGAGTTTTGTTCCAAAGTGGAACATGAGCCTGTTTTTAAAAAGTGACTGTTACATGTACATTTACAAATAGCACAAAATCATGAGAAAGAGTCACCTTATACTGGACAGTCTGTTCTTCCTCCCTTTAAGTTTAGATCATACTTCGACTGATCCCCTCGATTTCAGAGGCAAGAAACTTTTTTCTGGGCTAGGATACTTTTTTTCTACTGGTCTTGTATTTGTGTTATTAAATAGCAAAAAATAGCTAACCTGTAACTGCCACCAGTATCCAGTGACACTCGGACCTCATAGTTACGGAAGGTTTCACTATCTGGCAATAATTGTGACTTCTGAATGATGCTTTTTAAATCATCTTACTGTCTGGAGAGGTACAGTTTGTGTCTAGAAATTGCTAAGTTTCACTTTTAAATTGACCTGTGAGAAGTATTTTATGCACATTCCTTTTGACGATTATGCAACTTCTGTACCTTTTTCCTTTGATTATGTGGCTCCCATGTTAAGTCTTAATCATGTTCAAGGCCTGTTTACTTCTTACAACTGTTTCTATGTTCAAACATGATGCATCTTGCTGTTGTGACATGCCTGATCAGAAACAAAGTATATTTTAGAGCAGTTCTGTTTTCTAAGGGTACATGTAGGAATTGTGTCATGAGTATTATTACTGTAAATGTTGTAAATGATGTGCATACATACATGTCTTTATAGCCTGAAAAAAATTAGTCCAGAGTGAGAGGAGTGAGTGCCATGAGGGGCTCTGTGTTCACATTCTTGGTTTTCTTTGTTGGATTGTGTAGTATTTACTCTGTCTGGATATTTGCCGCTTCAATGTACATTGTTGGTCGTCATGGGAAATCCTGAAGTTTAAGATGATGGAAGCAAGTCAGTGCCATCACAAAGATAGTATTGAATGTTTGTGGGTTTTACTCCAATATTGACATAATCAAAAACAAGTGCAATAGTGTAGACAAATGTAACCATGTATAGATCTTAATCATCTTTTAGTCCTAGGTGATATTTAACTGAATCATGTACGAGCTTTAGTCGACACTAAGAATGAGGCGAAAGAGCTTAGTGGTCTGATAATGAATGAATCGTCGTGCCCCAGTTTCATCTCTCCTCTCCGCTCCATTCAGTCCCTGATCCTCTGAGGTCACCAAAGCACTTTGATTGAACACTAAGTTCGACTTATTCACACCGGCAGAACATTTCATTACATTTCAAACGCTTGTTAGTGAGGGAGTGCATTCAGTTGTTAGAATAGAGATTGTTTTGTGATTGTGTTCTTTGTCACTGAAGTAGAAGCTGAGGGCTTTTCACAGATTGTAGGGGGAAAAAGGGACTTGTGCATTTGTGAGCATCCACCACAGGAGGTGGGAGTTTGCTCACAAACATCGTCCAGTTGATGTGAAAGAATAAAGCGTCACATATCGAGGGCTACATATGCTGCTTTTTAGGTAGCCAGACTGTTTAAAACCTGAACGTTGTTTTCAAAAAGCAGGTGGGAAAAAAAACACTGGTGATATTTCTGCTTTTTAAAACCAAGTCAGGAATGTTTGGACCTGAATGACTAAGAATGACATTCAATTTCTTCTTTTTAATGTATTTTGTTTAGTTTGTGCAATAGTTGTGGAGGGACAATGGTACAAAGATAAATGCTGGCTGACACACGAGCACTGATCATTAGAGGAAGAGGGGGAAGTTTGCAGGAGCAGAGAGGAGCCAGAAGTATCTGTGAATGATCCACATTAGTTCATCTCCTCATCAGCTCGTCCAATCAGTTGTTGATTGGATGAGCTGTTGAATTCAAGTATTTCTGTCAAACTTAGAGTCAAAGAGTGGTGGTTCTCAGCCTGCGAGTTTCCCTGTAATCGCTGTTGAACATTAATTTACGAATTCAGAATTTTGTATTAATCTTTTAAACAAAATGGTTCATAGCTGAAAGTTCATTTTGAATCCTGAAAAGTAAAAAAGTCACTCAAACAGGTTGTGAACCACCTCTCTGGTGAAAGAGGAAGCTCTCTCCTTCACATCGCTCCCTTCTTCTTGTAAACTCACTCTCTCCTCTTTATTTTTGCTTTTCTGTTTTCACTCTCCTCCCCAGAGTTTGTGCCTTTCTTCTGTTCTCTTCGATGTTTCTTTGGGGGTGCTGAGGCCAACACAACTGTATTTTTGTACATAAAACTCCTGCACTTTAAACACAATACAGTTGTTAATACAAAATTTCCTCCGTGGGCTTGTCTTTTGTTTCTGAGTCATTTTCTGGTTCCTGGCTGTTTATCCTTGAACGTCTTCAGTTTTGCTCCTTCTTTTATTTCTCTTTTTTCTACCTCTGCGTTCTTCTGTTTCATATTTCAAGCTTCGCTGACACTCTCACAGGTATGGCAGACTTTATTTCTTTTCATTCTTGTTCTGATGAGACCGCACCTTTGCATGAGTCCTGCACTCTTTGTATTTTTATTCTGCTTTAAACTTGCACAATGAAGCTTAAATTATGTTTGTGACTCAGTTTTTAGTCCCAGTGACTTCAATTATACTGTATAGAACCCATTTGCTGCAATTCCAGAGAAAAAAAATCACAATCAAACACAGAATTCAGCATATTGTCTAAGAATTAAACAGATGATCATATAAACACCTCTTTTTTATCACGGATTCATCTATCTTTAATGACGTATTATTTTCCCTGCTCAGCGGTCCAAACTTTACTAAAAGTTTACCTCAAAAACACATTAAAATCACTCCTGTGCTAATGCAGGAGATCAACTTTTCAATTTCAGTTAATTTTTGAATCTTGCACCCGTGAATTTTCTGTTTCTTTCTTCCTGTTTTAAAGTCTTGTATTCTCATGTTCCTCTTACAGGAGATGAAACCTACCAGGACATTTTCCAGGATTTCACCCACATGGCCTCCAATGACCCAGACAAGCTGAACCGCTACCAGCAGTACGATCCACAAAAACCCTGACACAACTCCGTCCACCAGCACTCAGAGACACTGTCGACGTAAACTTAAAGAGACGTGAAGACGTCTGGAACAACATTCTCTATTTTCTCCTGCCACAGCTGAAATTATGTCGCCCCGTCTGACATGGAAGAAACTCCTTCAAGTCAGATTTTATTAACTCGTCTCACTTTCCCCGTCTCTACAAAGTAAGGGGAAACTTCTGTGAAGAGCAAACTTCACATTTAAAACAAGACTGTGCTTCCTGGCGTGACCTGTTAGTGAAAGGTACAGTGTTTGAGAAATCAGCTGATCTCAGTCAGAAAGTGGAGCCGTATTTGAAGCTCTCTTTTTTGATCAAATATGATCTTTGTCACTTCCTGACAAAGGAAATTAAAAGACATAAGTATAAAATCACGAGCACACAGACTTCTTGATGCGCCTTTTTCATTTTTGATTTTTCCATCTTTACATCATGATTCTCTTTTTGAACACAAATGCTACAGGATCTTTTGTTTCAAAATTCTCCTTTATCTCTGTTTTCAACTTATACTTTGCAATATGATTCCTCTTATTTGCACAAATCTTTTGTCTTAAATCACCACTGAGATTTATGTGATATGTTGAACATTGTACAGTGATGATAGAAGTCAACATATCATTGATGAGTTTTCAAGTTAAAACTGAACTTCTTAAAAAATTTAAGGCTAGCTACTGCAGAACATAGTTCTCTGAATGATAAGAATTGACCATGTTGTGACCACACATGTACTTAAAGTGCGTGTTGTGATTTTGCAGAATTGATCAGCTTCAGTTATGCCTGGATTGTTCAGTTGTAGATCCAGTCCTACGTTAGTCTAAGGTTTAAATGTTTTTAATCAGGGTTAGAGAAATCTACATTTGTGTTGACATTTTAAAAGTAAGTCTGTTTTTTTTTTGGAGGGCCTTTTTAGGATGGGAAAGAAAGATTGGAAATGTAGGTAGAGTAGAAAGAAAGGCAGCAAACTGTCAAGTCTGGGAGTTGAATCATGAGCCTCGATGACAAGGACTACAGTATGTTCCAAATTATCATGCAAGTGATCTTTGCCTGAAAATCTAGATGTTTGCTATTTAGAAAGAAATTGTGCATGATGTATTCGAGGCTTTGTGCCTTGTACTCTTTGTTTGCATCTGAAAAACTTTCCAATATCTTTTTTACCATAAACCATGTTTTTTTTCAGTGTGTCATGTCATGTCATTACGTAACTCCTTTTCAACTTTGACCATGGGAAAGAAAAGTGACCAAAGAGGAACAGAGTTAAAGTGCCTGAGCAAGGAGAAATTTTAAAATGATACAGCCAAGAAATTTTTGGCCTGACCACCAGATCATAAAAAGATTTGATCAAAAGAGTCAGGCTGGGCAGAGAACACAAAGCTTTGTGAATATTATCAAACGAGAGGTTTTCCGGTAGTTGCCACTAAGACACTTAGCCTTGGGTCTGGATGATGGACCCAGGTCTACTTGATGTTGGATGCTATGATGAGTGGTGAAGGTCCAAAAGGCAAATACAAGACTCTTTCAAAAGTTACTTTCAATGAGTGCTGGGCAACCTTACGTAGATGAGACTGGTGGCCTTCTGGTTGGGTTTAACGTGGCCATTCCGCGTAAACTTGTTGCCTTTGTTGATAATTGAATTGTTTGTCCTTTCTGGATTCAGGATGGTGTACATGTGAATTTTGAGGGTACTGAACAATTCTCAAAACACGTTTCCTTCCATGGTGGAAGAGATCAGTTCAAGTGAAGGAGATGTTAGAATTTAAGACGGACAATCCATCATCACATGCCTCATTTTATTCCTGCAGTTTTAAAGACAACCACTTCATGAACTAACCCGTCCACTCACCCAACCCTGACTTGAACAACAACTTGTGGTTAGTGATACAGAAGTTGATTTATAGTGATACCGAGCTGCAGAGCAGCTTTAAAAAACCACACAGGGTACAGCAGAGTCTGAAGAGAAGTCATCAGAAACCAAATAAATCTGTTGACCTCTGAAAGGAAAGGGATTATATTTGACTCCAGAGAAACACTTTGAAATGTTTCAAAGACACTGAAAACATTTCTTTGGTCAACATTTCTTTTTGTTAAAGGTTGAATCCAGTTGTGAAAAGTATTCTTTTCAATCAACAAAATGTTTGAAAAGGTGCCTTGATTTTATTTTTCATGAGTTAAATGCTCTCATCACAAACTTCAATAACAATTTGGCTCGCTCATTTCTGCAGATTCTGTATTTACTGTACCTAAAGTATGTTAAAAAACAAAATATCAATCAGATTTTTGAAGAAACATGCTCCCCATTTTCATTTTACCAAATTGGATCTTACTGTTTCCTCAGGTTTTAAAAGGGTAAAAAAAAAGCCTGCATAATAAATTGGAACACAATGTTTAGCATGTGTACATGGGGCACAGACTAAAACCATCAATGGCATCTCGGACCTTAATATTACACTCTATTTTAGGGAAATGTACTTTCCTTTTATATCACAGGTTGGGCTATGCATGATTTTCCCTTTACTCCTGCCCCTGGTACCTTTAAAACTGATGGTTTGATATTTAAAACTAACCTGTAGTTCTACCCTGTGTTCCTTTTTTTTCCAAGGAAACAAAATTAAACTATTAACTTTAACCTTAGAAGACCTAGATTTACTTTTAGACACAGCCCATCAAGTCTTCAAATCCAGACATGAAATCTGCAAATTTGACAGGAACATCATTCTAAGCGGTTGTAACCTTTAAAAAGTATAAATTCTTCATTCCTCTGTGACAATTACAACACATCATCACATATGATAAAAAGTGCAGAGGAAATTTTTGCAGCATGGGATACAACTCTTGTACATTTTGTACAGAAGCTTTTGAATTCTCTGGAGAAAGTGAAGTATAAAGATAGTGGTACTTGAATCATTTGTATGCTTTTGTACATGCTGTTTCTTGTATTCTTTGATCATTTTAGCCCATTATTTTATATGCTCATCTGTAAACCAATATACGTGTATTGTATATTCTACCTGTAATATGTTAAACTTCAATACATATGAACTGAGAATTCACCTCTGAGTGTGTTTTGTCTTTATTCTTTAATTTAATTTAATTTAAGTCACTTTTACCTTTTTTTTCTGCCTCATATTCACCAGGTTAGCCTAAGATCTCAATAAAGTCACATCTATGTATGGCTGATAAAACAGCTTATAATAAAATGAGGTGTCTAAAAAATGCTCAAACAAGAACTTGCTTTGCTGAAGAAGAACATTGCAGAAACTCAAATCGTTCAACACAAGCAAGAGTTAACTCTGGATATTTATGATGATTATTTAAAGAGTCTTATTTCCTGATTTATGTTCCTCCACTCTTTTCCTCCTTTCAACTCTCATTGATGAGCTGGAGAATAGCTTTGAGCTCCATCTGCCCACCAGAGGGAGCTCTACTCTTCATCTTAAACCAGTGGAGAACAAAGTATTGAGCTATCGTGTAGTTGGGAAGAGAATGAGGCACATTTCTGTGAATTTCATCTGGATTGCAAGTTTGACTATGACCAGAAATGTAACTTTTGAATTTAGATTTGAAGATGTTTCATTGATATTCTGTTGTGGGTTTTTAATTCAACTCTACAAACACTACAGCATGTTTACTCTTGCTGCTGCTGTTTATATGAGAGGCATGCAGGCCTGTCGTGCCAACCACTAGAAATGAATAATCTCTCTCTCTCTTTCTGTGTTTGTTGTAGCTTGTGTGTGTGTGTGCAGCCGTCCAACATGTGTTTAGTCTGCCTCCAGCTAACATTCCTTGAAACACCATCTTTTTTCAGCAATAACAGGATCATCATTCAGTTCAGTGGAAGTTAGGTGGACATACTCCTGTTAAACATTCAGAGCTACAAACACAGATGGCTGCTGCTGCTGCTGCACTGTTTTACTGAGTTCACATTTCATATTCCTAAACTCCAAAGTCACCCTTGAAAAAAAAAAAATGTCCCAGTACTTCCTTTTTGAGGAAGTCTCACATTTTTTTTATCTTGATAAAGTCTTAGTAATAATTTGCAGAAAATCATTGATTATTACTTGAACTGAAAAAGGATCAGACAGACTTTATCACAGAAAAAAAAATCTTCCTTTGTACGATGATAAATTGTGTTTGATCAAACTGGAAATCAACCACTAAATTAACCCACACACAAATAATTAACTCATTAGTTCACAGAGCAGTTTTTTTTTGTTTTTGTTTGTTTTTTCAAATTATCAAATGAAGCCTTGAAGTCTCCTAAACTGAAACAAATCCTGGACAGAATGTGACCATGCCACTGGATTTTTTTGAGAACACGCTTAGGAAATATCAGAGTAAAAAGAATGTCTTTGCTGCATTCAATTCAGTCCTTTATGTTTATTCTCCAATGAAAAAGTTCTCTAAGAATACATTAAAAAAGTTGAAGACTTCAAAGCAGCCCTGAGTTAGAAATAGTTGGTAACCACTGGTTTGTAATAAAGCAGCCTGTGAAAAAATCATTCATCCCAACTGCAATCACAGCCCTCAACAGCAAAGGTTTTTCCATAACCCAGTAGTATGTGTATTTTTTACTATGTGTATTTTTTACTCGGGTCTTCTAAAGTTCTTGTTCTGTATGTGTGTACAAGTGTGATGGTGAATATGTGTCTTTGATGCAACTGAGGCCTGTCAAAGATGGATTTCTGTCACCTTCTTTGTGTCAGACAATAAACTTCTATCCTATTCTATTCTATTCTTTCTTGGTCCACTTGAACCTTAAAAACTTAAGACATTTAAGACTTTAACAATAGATAGTCCTCACCACCAGTTAAGACAAATGTGAAAAAAAAACCTAAATTAAACCACCACGACAGTAAGAAAACTAATTATTATTTATCTTAATGCCAAATAAGCCATAGAAAAAAAAAGAAAAGAAAAGAAAAACCCAGACAAATTATTGAGATTCTTATTTTTTTAAATTTCTTAATAGATATTGAGTAATTGATTATCTTGGTCTGTTACAGTATTATCAGATAAAAACAGCAGCTCAGAGTGTAACAGCAAAAAATCCAGATGTGGAAAAATATCAGACTTGTTGCATCAGCTTATTGAGCAAAAAGGGACAAAAAAACATTAGTTTTAGCGCATTTCACAGTCAGGGGAAAACTCTTCACAATGGTTTTAAAAATGGTAAACGGCCTTTCCTCTTTGTTTCTCTACCTAAGATTAAGATTAAGATTAATTCTCAACAATACTATCATCTTGTTTTATTTCCTTAAAGTAAAGTAAAGTAAAGTAAACCATCTTCCACAGCTGGTTACTGAATCTGACTTCACTGATCTCCTGGTGTCTGTTGACCCATCTGTCTGGTTCTGCCAGGCTCTCGGGGTTTGGTTCTGTGAATCGGGTAGTGGGTCTTTTCCAGGAAGTTCGCGGTCTGTGGGCCTGTGGAGAAGTGAAGGGCCGCCGCTGGAGATGTTTCCCCTCCATTAAAACACCATGTGAACAAACGCTAGTTACGCCAAGCTCCATTAATGTGGCCCAGAGAGCTGAACATTTTCATGAGAAGAAACCAAACAGTGAAGTGGTGACTGAAGTCTCTTCTTCTTCAAACAAACACAAAACAGCAGCTGGATGAGATCACTTCACTTCCTTCCAATGAAAACAACAAACACATTTTGTTTTGAGCAGCTGCAACATTTTGGATCCTAAACTGCAACACAATAAAAGTTGAGTTTAAGGAAAATGTTAAGGTATGTTTTGTGTGTTCAGACTTAATCTTAATCCGGGTTTGAATCTAGTTTTCAAGTTTATTTCAGGAAACCAACAGCTACTGCAGATCTGTACAATCGTCATCAGAGGTGAAATATGAAGTGGAGGCTAAAGCAGGAAATACATCACTCAAGTGTTGTTCAGGGCTTCAACTAAGTCCTCAGACTTGCTGCTGCTGCTGAGGGATACCAGTGACGACAGAGACCTTTACATAACTATTCAGACTGTTTTGACATCAGTCGTCCTATCAGGGTCAAGAGGGGCCAGGAGAAGATCAACACAGTCTACAGGTCAGAGCAAGATCTGAGGCAGACGAACAGACGGGACGTGATGTGCTTCATGAAGGAGCCTCATATTATAAATGAGTCAGAGCTGCTGCTGAATCAATAATTACACTCAGTTACAAAGACTGTTATATAGATAAATGTTTCAGCAAGATACATCAATCACTCTCGTAGAGTGAAGTGCATTTCCACTTCAGCATTTTCTGTCTGAGAGCAGCTGACAGAGGCGACATAAGGATCTCTTAATCAGCAGCATGAGAACAATGGAGACTTTTTCAGCTTTAAAACTATTACAATGTAACCAGAATCATATAATAGGAAATATCAGTTTCAAACCAACACAGTTTACATATGCCGCAATTAAAAGGAAACATGTTCTGTGCAGAACACCATCCCATCACAGCCTCTTTTCAATATCTATGCTTATGATAAGTTTCTCTGATTAGATCATAAGCATGAAGAGAGATGAGGACTGAACAGAACGTATTGTATTAGAGAACATGACGACCCAGGATTATTGTCACTCTTTCACAGAGTTGGCCCCTTCCCAGCAGGAGGTTTCCATCTTTTCCATGTCTAAAGTAGAGGAGAATTTTCTTGCTGAGGCCAAAATCCACATGACCCTCAGTTTATTCAGCATCAGCCTCCATCCAGAGGAAACAGAACAGTCTGCTCCGTCCAGAGCTCCATCATGCACCAACAGCTCATCACTCGCTGCTCCTCCAGTCCAGCCAGAAACTCTCAGAGACCTGTGCCACGCTCTCACCCACCGACCCGACCTGTGAGCTCTCCTGTTGGTCTGCTGGTTTGTTTTGACAGCACTGCTGATCCTCCATCCTTTCATCCCCTCCGTCAGCATCGCTACATCTGCAGACGGTGACTCCATGCTTGGTCTGCTCACACAAACCATCATCCTTCAACTCTTCCTCCTGACTTCATGTTTGCTTGGTCAGACTACTGACAGACATGTCTCCATCTCTGCTCCACATTTTGACCTGCATGACTTGATGCAGCTGAAAAATCTCTTCTCCTTGCCTTGTATGGAGACGTGGAGCTGAAATCAAAGGTGAATTTAGCTTTGACCTTTTTTTTAACATTTCTGCAAAAGTTCAAACCAAGAGCTCTTCTCTGCAGCTCAGTACTTGACTTTTCCAGGTAGAGACAGTGGTATGAATTGGACGTATACTCCACCACAGAAAAATGTGAGTATCAAAGCTTCAGCTGGGAGAAGAACGAGATGGAGATAACAGATTTTCCACACACAGCCTGGAAACATTTCCCCTCATCCTTATCGTGCTTCACAGGGATATACGGGAAGTAAAGACAGCAGCAGACCTCATCTCATCTCAATGAGGAAACGGCACAGAAACAAAGAGATGAGGAGCAGAGAGGGTAAAGGGGGCTGCACTGTGACTAAAAATTCCCTCCTGTGGGGGCTACGGGCATCTCCAGGAATGTGATCCTCTGATAGAAAGTTCATCCCTCAGCTGTAGATTCTCTGTTTGGAAACTTGATGAATCAGACATGGACCTGCGTAGATCACATCAAACTATAAATTCTTCTCCTTTTACCTCACTGGACCTCACACAAAGTGATTATGAAGATGGATTTAGAGGGCTCCTCAGTGTGTGTGTGCGCATTCTATGTTTCATCCTGGGAAAGATGAAAAATGGTCAAACCAGTGAAGCTGAAAGAAAATGGATTCCTAGAACTTAAAGCTCCTGCGAGGGACCTTTGTTTTGAGTTCTGGGTCACTCTGCCTTCTCTGTGGAGAATGATAAACAGCTCAGCCCCTCTAATGTTAAGTTTATGTTCATGACAGGCTTAGTTACTCAATTATTAATGCATTAACCCTGTGGTGCATAGTGGTCACTACAGTGGACACCTGTTTAAAGGTTATTTACTCCTAAATTCAGTGGTTCATTCGGTGGAAATTCATATTAGCCTGTGTCAGGATATTTTTATTCTTCTTAGGGCCTTAAAAAATGTTTTCACTTTATTTTCCAAACATATATATTTTGAACATGTTATAGACAAATATTTGAGGGTGAAAAAGCTTATAAACTATAAATTAATCAGTGTTAAAATTGATGAAAGAGAGTTAAAAAGTTTTGCATAACATTAAAAAAAGATTATTCATGAAATTACCAAAGAAGAAAAAAAAAAAAAGAGAAGTCAAAGAAAAAAAAAAGTCACATTTACATTTAGTTCACACTGTTTTATGTTGAAAGCTCAGTTACAAATATTTGAAAAAAAAAAAAAAATTGGAAAACTTTTTCATGCCTTAATACAAGTAAAACACTCAAGGGAAAAATCCCGTCACTGATTTTCATAATTCATGCATCAGAGGGTTAAGAAAGAAAATAACCAGAGAGAGATTTTCAGTTACAGAGTGTGAAGTGTTTATGATCAGGTTGTTTCTAAAATAAAATTCCAAACAAACTCATGAGTATTAAATGTATTATTTTTTGTATTCAGGGCAAACAAAAACATCAGTGATCAAGCGTTGTACTAAAACTTCATCACATCTTTTTACAGCTGTCTGGACATTTTACATCACCACGAAAGTTACTGTCCTCTGGTCACGTTCCCTCTCTCCACTTCAAGATGCATCATTTGTTTGAACAGTAGACTCAGCTCAGTGTGTAGACGCTGTCTGCAGAGCAGACTGTTGCAGCTGCTGAGTGTAAGAAATGTAAACCTGCTTAAACATACAGGATTAGAGAATCCCCCACTGCACGCCTGGTGAGAAATCCACTCAAACAAACACAGCCACTCACAAGTCTTCAATAGATATCAGTTTTAATGTGTACTGGCAGAAAATTATACAGTCGGAGAATGTAAAACACTCCTCAAAGGAGGAGTCAGATCAGGAAAGAAACATGTAAAAGAGGAGGTGAAGCAGGGAGGTGAGTGGGTAGATGGATGCGGGGAGGGAACACTGGAACGACATGCTGAGATCTTTCTTCTTCTGATGCCTGAGGAAAGAAGAAAAACGTGTTAGATACAAATGAATTCATAACTATTATAATACAACACAGACTGGCTCCAACCACTCTGAGTAGATTCTGGCATTGAAACCTGAGCCCTGAGGTCGACCTGACCCAGATCACTGCTGTGTTTAATCCGTCACACAGCACTCACACCTCATAAAGAGATGACAGAGTGCGCTCCAAAGCCCTAATTTGGTCATTGACACCTTGTTTCTCTCATCACAGCAGCATCATGGGAGGCAGGCTGCAGTCCATCCAACACAAACACAACAAGCAGCCAGGAGCGGTTAAAGGTCCGGCTTCATTGTGGGATGCAGTGAAAAGGGTTTGCCCTCTGCGTTTACATTCCTTGATGTCAGTGATGAGTGAAACTGGGTTATGCTCGGGAACAGAGGTACAGACCTGCATTGTGTGTTATCGTGTGTTATTTCCTCTGGAGCAGGCGGACAGATTTGTGGGTGAAGGTTAGAGCCAGAGACGAGTCTGGAGGTTCATAACCTTGAGTCTACTTGTCTGATTTGCAGGCTGGGTATTAACCCTGTATGACCTCAAGAGACACCGTAGATTGAGTAATAACTAACAGAGCTAA
This sequence comes from Thalassoma bifasciatum, assembly GCA_008086565.1. NCBI lineage: Eukaryota > Metazoa > Chordata > Actinopteri > Labriformes > Labridae > Thalassoma > Thalassoma bifasciatum. The sequence goes on from RPOG01000019.1 coordinate 1,375,077, forward strand.
GAAATGATCTGTTATCTCACCTTCGCTCCGAGAAGAAGTCCTACTCGTCGATGTACTCAAAGGGCTCTGGAGGCTCTGGTTCCTGCTCTTCCTCCTCGATCTTGGGACCGTGAGCTGAGACGGGCTCCACCAGCTCCTCCTCCTCCTCGCTGGTGTCTTTCATGATGATGATCCCACCAGTGTGAAGCTGATCAGAGACAAGGACAATAAAATAAACTTAGTCATTAGAACTGACCTGCTCGTGTTTGAAGTCCACTTGCTTGAAGTCAAAAGTACCTGCTGCTCTGTTTGTTTATATTTACTCTTCACTGTTTACCAGAGCTTGATTCTTGTGTAACGGAGAGAAAGTGAACTCCATCACTTTTTAACCACCACAAAAAGCACAACTTCTTGTTGCAGTTTGACCAAAAATACAACATTAAATTGGCTCAAGATACTCAGAGCAGCTTGCATTTTTGAACTGAACCTGGAAACAGCATCTTGATGTTCCTTTACAAACACTGACAGAGGTAGATGAAAGTGTGTGGTTACCGGTTTGAAGGGCTGGTAGCGGCAGGTCTCCGGCATGTTGAGGACTTTGAGCTGAGCGGGCATCACTCGGGCCGGGTTCTCCAGGAGCTGGAAGTTTGGCTCCGCCTCTTTCTTTTTCTCTTTCTCCTTCTCTTCGTCCTTCTTCTCCTTCTCGCCCTCCTGAACTTCCTGAAATATAGAATCTTCTGCATCAGGTTTATTGTGATCAAAACTCTTCATATATGCTTGTCATGTTTTCCATCTTTGAACTGCATCATGTACTGCTACATCTTTTCCAGACAAGACATTTCCATCTATCTTTTTATGAATTGAAAACACATAAATTGAATCATGTTTTTTGTGTTAAATATTAGATTAAGGGTTAAAGAATCAATCAGATTTTTTTTATTACAGAATATTCTGCAATAACTAGACAACTGAAGATCTTGATTGGATTACTGTTGTGATATGCTGCTTTACGGCCATATTTACACGAGTGTCTCCAAGCACAGAGGTGCTGAGATCAAACGGATGAAATAGAAAGATAAAAGGGGCAAGAAAGGAGAGACAGTTTTGCATTTCCACCCACCACTTCCATCTTTTCCTCCTCCTTTTCTTTCTTCTCCTTCTCCTTCTTCTTGGCCTTGGCTGTGATGGAGAGAACAGCAGTGGATACCTGTCGTGTAGAGAAAGGGATGAGACAATACCACAATTTGAGATGAAAAGAAACTACATAGAAACATGACTCAAAATGCACAAAATATTTTAACTGCATTAAGACTATTTACACACAGCATTTGAAATAAAAAAGAACTGAAGAGGATGGCAAGGTTGCAAAAATAGAAATCTGACAGGAAATAAAATGAGCCTGATCTCAAGTTATTTTCTCTTAGTCTAAAGAGATTTCATTGAAAAAAATTCATCAAGCTGGTAAGATGTGGTGCTTCCGTTCCTCTGTTCTCACCTTCTCCTTCTCTTTCTCTTTGGGAACCTCCAGAGCAGGTGGGTAGGCAAATGTGGAGGGTTTACAGTTTGAACGGTACTGCACCTTAGGCATCTGAACAGAAAGACAGAAGAGAAGATGTTAGATTTTTTTTCACATGACCCTGATCTACCTCTCAGATTTATAGTTACTGAAACATCCCCCAAATATCAACTGATGGTTTTACACAATAAATATTACATCTACTATCAAAATGCTGTCCATACTAAACATATACTGTTACTGCAGACGACAAGATTCATAGCAATACTGATCCAGACACTGTGCAATAAAAAGGGGCTCACAGGAAATTCTGTACTTCAGCCAGATCTTAAAGTTGTTTATTAGGAAATGGTTGAAGAAAAGTGGAAACTCTTAGTCAACACCTCTATACTTGACTTTAACCTGCAGTGTTCACTTGGTGTAAAATTGAGGAAAGACTCCATCAAAAGCACAAAGACCTAGAGGATAAAAGAAGAGCTCCAGCTGCAGCAGCAGGTGCTTTCTGTTTAGTGTGAGCTTTCACATTTTACAGTGTACTAAAACCAAGAGACAGAACAGGAAATATGATGAGGGAGAACTTCAAAATCTTTAACCTCCTCATAATTCAGGTGTTTCACTGCGCTATGTCGGCAGTAAAGAGACTTCTCTTCTACTCTACACAGCTCATCTGATGAAAGGAAGAGACATTTTTGGCTAAACATTGAGAGACAGGGACAAAATGGACAAGGGATGAAAGATTTGCAAAAATAATCTATTCGTGGTCATTTTTCCCTGTATTGTAGTTGTGATTTACAATGACATTATTTTTTGGTTCCCTATCTTACATGTTGTTGAAATAATTTGCTGTTGATGGGAATGATATTTTTTTATTATTCTTGTTTTGAACAAGAAAAGCATATACGTGAAGGGGAGAAGTAGGATTTTTGTAAAAAAAACAAAAAAAAACAGAACAAAACAAAAAAACCCACCAGAACAAAACAGAACAAAATCCACAATAGAAGCTCTGTTTGCTTATATAGGTAAATGTAAAAGATTAGGATATCATAAAGTAGAAAAATATTTCTTTCATTTCAGAAAGTGAAACCCAGATATTCTATAGGTGCATGATACAAACAGTGAAGTTTCAAGCCTTTATTTCTTTAAATGTTAACTGGCTTTCAGGGAATGAAAACAAAAAATCAGTGTCTCAGAAACTTAGAATACACATAAGATTAATAAAAAATAATATTTGATACAGAAATGTCAGGCCTCTGAAAAGTTTTTCTTCTTGCACAGAAGCACATGGATGCCCCTGATGCCAGTTCAGCTGATGTAAGTAGCTGTGAAATGTGAAAATCTGACCAGTGTCAGTAAGACTACGATAAGTCACAGTGAGCTCTTGGCATCTGAGTGTGCTTGATTCAGAGAGGGTTTGAGCAGGAGGGACTCTGTATTTAAAGGCCGCTGGTCAAATCTTAATGAAGGAAGCTGCAGGGGGATTTTCTGCAACAATCTGCAGTTATTAATAAACATAAAGCAGCCACATGGTCACTGACAGTAAAAAAGAAAGGAGGCCATGTTTTGTAGTTGCTGCTTCACACACACACACTGTACCTTGAGGTCCTTGTTGAGGCCGATTATGGCAGTTGGTGTAAAGGCCAAAGACAGGAAGTGCGAGAGGGGGAACCAGAACCAGAACTGTGTGAAGACCAGCAGGCCGACCATGGATGGCATATGTGTGTGACCCGTCCTGGATTGCAGAGAGATGGTCACGTTACGTCCACCTGAACAAAAGAGGGCAGAGGAAGCAGAGAAATTCAAACACCAATAAGAGGAGGAAAAAGGTGTATTGTTCAGTACTTTTTGTGTGTACGCGTGTGGTATGTGGGGGTTTTTGGTGGAAAAACGCAGGCCAATTTGGTACGGAAATGGAAAGATGAGGGAGTGGGAGGTTAATGAGGTCACTGACCAGGATGGTCACCACCCGTAAAAGGTTGTATTTCAGCGGCAACTTGTCTGATCTTATGAAACCAGGGTAAATTTATAATACAGAGACAAAACGGTGAGCCAACTCAACCCAGGAATCCATTGTCTAAAGCATCCTGCTGTTATATCTTGATGTCAAACAACATTCATTTATATGAGACATCATTTGTGACATTAGGTGCATCAGTGTCCCAAAAATAAGATTTTTTTCTGCTTTACTTTCCTTAAATTGACATTTACAGATTACCTCGCTTAATTTCACGAAAGTATTTCTGAAAGACGAATTTCAAGAGTAATTGATGACACTACTTGTTACTATTAAAATTACTACCTAAATGCGTAATGACTATTTTGATGTAGAAAAAACATATTTTAGTGCTGATAATCTCATTTTGAAACACAGGTTATCAGTCAAGTCAAAGGTTTGCTCTTTTTTGTTGCAGCTCATTATGAACACGTCGGCTCAGGTCAGTTTCAGTTCATTTGTCATTCTGATTAAAAAGAAATCAATGAGTAGAGGTCAAGGTTTCGCCTTCCAGGCTCACTCAAAATTAAAGAACCTCTCCTTATCGGGTGAACTAACATTAAAGTGTGTTGGCAGAGTGGGAGGATGAGCAGGCAGGAGGCAAACAGACTCCCTCTGACATTTTTACAGGCTGAATAGAAAAAAAAAATCTTTTGATCAGAGGCTGGTTTGCAGGGAGTAGCCTTTCCAGCTAAAATGGAGACAATACCAGTAACAGTCATTGTTTCTCGGCGGTAATTTAGAGGCTTTAACTTGACATCCGAACCTGTGTTGAAACTGCTCCAGAGCCACTGACTGAACAGTTGCCAGGATGAGTCACGAGGTCTGTTCACTACACTGCCACTTGGTGCTTAAGACTCTCTTAAAAACCTAACAAAAGGTTGAGAGCACTTGACTGGTTGTTGTGCTCAGCTGCTGTTTTTGCCAACTTTTGTGTTTGTGTGAGTAAGACTCGTGTTAGGAAGTGATCGTTTAACAGTGTTACATGACAGATGACAGAGTAAACCTGCTTGCTGTCTCACCGAATCCAGCAGAAAGAGCATGTGTTGTTGCATAAGGAGAGAAAAACAGCTAATTGGAGTTAATCAATGGATTATATCAATTATTGAGGAGAAAGTCTGTTAAATGCAGCCCGAACACGAAGCAGTGAGATAGAGTGTGAGAGAACAAGCAACAGAGACGGATATTTCCTACATAATGAGCACCAGTGATCATGAAACCCAGCTCTAATCGCTTCCGCCTGTCAAATTAAATGCAATTACCCAATATCCCATGCACCTCCAAAACGCCTAGTGCTCAGAAAGACGCAGGAAAACATTCATAACAGCTGAGCTTAAACACATGTGACAGTCAAATAGCAGTGGTGTGTTTCCTGTCTGTATGTATTAAATCATGAAGCCACATACTGCACACTACTAAATATATGGTTCATGTATTAAGAGCTGGATTTCGAGAGGGAGGGGTGTCTGCTGGATGAAAAAGTTGCACTGGTGGTGTCTGGACGGTCTCACTGAGGGTCATCATGGCATGTCCGGTGAGATTATGGCTGTTAATATGCCTGATTTGATAGATGATGGAGCTCTAACATGTCTACTCATAACAGAAAACAGTGTGTCCCATGAAGCTGAACAATGATCTTAAAGTGAGAACGGCTTTGCTTTGTATAAGTTGCAACACCTGGTTGTGTATTTATACAGCAGACTGTAAACAAAGCTGCTTTCTCTCAGACTCAACACAAGGTGTTTTATGTCAGTGCTAGAAAACTGGTTTCTGCTCACGCCTGCATTCAGGGTTTTTGTGTATACACATGAATGTGGGTGTGTGATCTGCAGCTTTCTGTGTGATGGTGTGCAGCTCTCAAGGACCTCACACACACACACTTGTATCCACAAACACTCACACAGACACACAAACACAGAGGATATCAGACGAGCAGCAATCATCAGAGGGAGACTAACTGGCCATGTGGCTCGGAGCAGAGCAGAGGTAGCATGATCAGGCGCACCTTAGCACCTGAGCAAGATCTGTTCCAGAGACGTTCAGTGCATGGGTGGTCGACCTGTGTTTGCTTGAGCGTTAAGAAATGCTAAATAAGACACAATCACACAAAACCACAGACTTGAGGATACAACAGCAGTCCACTTGTTTCAGAACTTAAGTCTGTGCCTTTCTCTCTTGAGGGGTAAAACTCCAGGGGGAAGTAGGAGCAGTTACCAGATGGATAAACCAATCTCTAACAAGCAGCAAGCTCAGGTTTACTGATATGAGACAATTTGGAAGTGCTAAAATCTGCTGTTCATTGAGTGTCCACTTGGGGCTGTCTCTAGAAGTACAGGAAGTCAACCATGCCAAGTAAAAAAAAAGTGTTTTCACAGCAGATATAAACATGTTTACAGCCTGGTACTAAAAATGTCTCTTGCTTTACTCGCTTATTTTACTATCCACACACCATTGTCTGGGGGGGGTGGTGAATTTTTTCCAACTCAGCAGTTTTAAAAATATTAAGATTCTGGGTCGGCACAATCAGAAGCACAGCTCAGCTCATGAGACTGATACTGTATGTTTTAGGAGTCAAAGCCCTCCCCATCTCCACTTTGACCTCGCAAGCTGATTTGCTTCAAAACTGTTTCAGACAGGTGACATCACTTAGATTAGTATATTTATCATACAGTCCATGACCTCTGCTTAAGCAGAGTGAGATGGTGTTTTTCAAGCTGACAGTTAGCCAGTTTAGCTAGTTTTCTTGAGGACTCACCAGCATCAAGAATTCCCTGGGCCAGGATGGCACCAAACTTGGCCATAACATCATCATGCTTGTCGTTGATCACCTTGGCGTAAAGCTGCCGGAACTGGTTCACCTAAAGCAATAGGCATAGAAAAGTATGTTACCTTTTTTCAATCTGTGATTTCACTGTTTTTTGTCGAGAAATATGAGAATTAGGGTGCTTTGTTGGAACCATGAGACTTACTTATACAACTCTTAAACGTGAGAAACACTGAGTCTCATTTAAAAAGGTAACAAAGTTTGAATCCAACAATACTTCTGCCAGAATTTAACTAGTACTTGCGAAAATAAGCTCTGTATCAAATGTCTTCAAATAAAGGAGTGAGCTCTCTTGAGATTCGAATTCCAAGTATGAGGGTGTGAGGTTGTATCTTTTCCTCAACACACATTTGTACCTCACTATGACAGACTGTGATGCAGTTTATTAAACTTGAAGTCTAACAAAAAATTCATGCAGCCACATCAGCACAGCCCCCCCACAGATGATGGGCTTGTAGGAGTCTAAACATTATCAGCGTATCTCAAACTTGGAGTAAACACTGCTGGGTATTTTTCAGCCAATCTGGCCTAATTTACTACAGAGCTCAGACATCTGCCTTTCAGCTGAGAGACAGATTTTGAAGTTAAGCAGTCTGATGCTTTGAAATAAACAGTGTGGATGTAAAACCTTCTCACATTCCACTATTCGAAAAAATAAAAACCTTTTGCACAACCTTCATACTGACTTGAGCTTTATGAACTGTTGCTGAGCAGATGAGGAGTCTATTAAAATGTGTCTGGCCGATCTTAACCTATGAGAAAGTATGAAGTGCTCTGAGAATGCTCTGGCTGCATGTAGCTATGTCTGGATTATTCAATCCCTAGTCTTCCGTAACGTACATCTCTACCCTTCTACATTCAAGGTTCGGATGCCTTTGTTTTGCCCTCCTTTTTCCTCGCACTCCTTGTTCACAAAAACCCTGATCTCAGGTTTGACCAGTCCCTGAAGCATGTTTTTATTTCAGTCAACACTAACTCAGAAAGACATCAGAGCAGCATTATATTTTTTACAAAGTGCTTCACATTTTAGAAAAGTATGCTTCACAAAAACAAAAAGAAGTTCTACACTGTTACATTTTCCACGTACTTTTGGGCAGGTGACTTCAGACTGCTGGATCATGATGAGGGCAGACGCGATGAGGGCGCCCTGTCTCACGTAATTCACTGGGTCGTTGGTCATGGGCTCCAGCAGATTGATGGCCTCCTGTGAGGGAGGCAGAGGGAGAGGGAGTTGACAGTCTTGATTAAACTAGAGAGAAATTTCAGTGATTAATTAGAAAATAATTTGCACAAAACTTTAGGGTCTCGCAAGTAATTATCTTCTTTCATGTCTGCTCCCAAAAGAGGGTTCTAATACGCTGTATTCAGCCAATAATAAATTTATTTACTTTTCTGTTCAACTTCACTAAAGAGGGAATAAAAACGCCTTGATTCTTCTTGCGTGATGGTGAAATCTGCACTTTCTACAACAGTGTCAGATAAAACCAAACATTTGGATTTTCTCTCTCCGAACACATTTTCTATTTTGTCATCAGCAACAGAACTGATCAGTTCAACAAGGATAGTTTCATTGGGAGAATTACAGGAAGACAGATTATCAGCAGAGGCAACCAGACCACACAAATTAATGACATTAGTGTCATCTATATCTGGTTGCCGTGGACAACTGTGAAACAGCTATGACAGGTCCTGTCTTCTTCAGCTTCCTCGCATGGAAAGAAATGATATGAATGTAAGAACTGACTGACTCTTTCAGTTTTCTCTTTTCTGTTCTCAGCTGAGCATAATGTCTGTAACTTGCACCAGAAAGCTCAGAGGGAGGTGTCAGCTCTGTTTGGGAAAGAGAAACAAACTAAGATGATGATGATGAGTGGAGGTAAAATAAACCATGTTTCATCAGTGCGCCAGGCCCAGCTGGCTGAGACAGCCGTGTACTGGGATGAGAAGTCTGAGTGTAAAACTAACACCAGCCAACCACATCCTGTTCCTGATAGGCTGTCGGGACTTTAAATGAGGGTATTTACTGTCAGGCCCAATCAGCGATGCACAAAGAGGCTGTTAAGATCCTCTTAATCCATGTACGTTGGTTTTCCTTCAGATGCGTACCTCAGAATTACACGAAATTTAAATCAGCTTATATTCAGTGCTGCTAAAATCTGCCAAGAGGCTTGTGTAAATAAACTCCAAAAGGGCATAAAACACTGTAACACAGCAGAATTTCCACATTTCAAGAAGGAATAGTCCTTGTGAGTCCAGAATTTGTGAACAATGGTTTTATTAAACTCAGAAAACAAGCGACCTTTATTCACTTTTTCAATGTATCAAAAATCTTTAACATCATTTGAGCTTTCAAAGGACACACTCACCTTGTTGCCTGTCCCTGCACAGCAGATGCCCAGAGCCATGGCAGCCCCACAACGCACATGAGGGTTGTAGCTCTCTGACAAAAGAGACACCACACTGGGGCACTGCTCAGGGGTTCTAAAAACACACAAGGCAAGAAAAAAGCAAAAAACATTAATGTTGAATTAAATGAGTTGAATTCAGGTGACACAACTCCCTTCTTTTGATAAAAATGTCAGGTAAGACCTGATTTTCTGCTGGATCTGGAGATAGTTGCTCCAGATTTTTAAAAGTCTTGATTTCTTTGAAAAGATATTTAAAATGTTTTAGTGTGAAAGTATTGGAAATGACAGCTGTCTGTCACTCTGTAAACCAGTACACAGGCACAAATGTGCACCAGCGATGAAACTTGATTGCTCTGACTTCATGTGGAGAGGTTAAAAAAACCAACACTTGGGCTAAATCTTCACCCCACCAAGCCAGAAGATTACTTCCATTTAGTCAAGACAATGTTTCGATGAGGAGGTTCTGCATTCAGTTCTGTGTCAATGGCAGGTTTTTCTAACAACAGGCTAACTTCAACATCAATCTCCCTGAAACAAACACATTATACAATCTCATTTCAGCCTGGCATGACTGTGATCTACGCCTGTGAAGAGTACAGAAACCTTCCTAACATCTGCAAAAACTCCTTTACGGTCTGTAAGCCTGAGTGGCATGAGCTGAGAATTGATGAGTCCATGATGTCTGTGGATCAGAAACCGAATCGCCAGGTTTGCCTGAAACTTTCATGCACTTTATGAGCTTCTCTGTGAATCTGTGCTGGATTACTCCTTTATGGATGCAGATGACGCACTGATCATACCACGCTGACCTGAAACTGAATTTTGCTTTTTTGAATTCAATGAAAAGAGCGTTGAATTATCAGGTAATCCTATGCTTCTTCAGTTTCAACATGTTAATCCAATTTCAGTGTATGCTTCTCAATTTCAATGCAATAACTCATCAAATTACCTTTGTTCTGGTTTAAGAGATTTCAATCTGGCCATACGAGCCAGACTTAAGGGCTGACGTTTGCTTAAGCACGGCACCGTTGGCCAGTGTGACCGCACCCTTACAGTCTTTGGCAAGATGATCGACTCATTTTTTAGGTGTTAAACTAACTTTAACTTCTGTATCTGGACCTGTGTATGCATGACATATACACACTAAAAGTTTATTTAAGACTGACAATAAGAAAAGAGCAGAGTCCATGACTGATAAAGGGCAGAAAATCTTGTGACAGTTTTGGCATCCAAAATGAAAAAGAGTGCGAGCATGTTTCTTTCTTTTCTGGGAGAGGTAAAAGGCTTCAAGAGGGGGATTACTGGCTACATTTCTCAAATTTCCTAATGGAGGGAAGAATCATTCATCATCCCCCAGAAACTCATAAGATGTTTGTTTCTACGTATTTAATGTTTCAATGGGAGCGAGCTGAGGGTAACTGTATTTCAAACAGAAATAAAGTGAGCCCTTAATTTCAAACCTTGCTATCGGACTTTATCATCAGAAGTAGTTTCAATAGAACACAAGGACGACTTCCTGAGAACCATACCACATGGACGGCTTCAACCTATATAGCGCCACTTCAACCTCCCACCTCTGCTGGCTTTGTATGAAGAACAGACAGTGACAAATATCAACAGTAGGATGGCTGTGTTAAAGGAAATTACCTCCCAGAACTACTGGCATGTTTCCAACTTGACATTCATCTGTTTTTTTGTTCTTTTTTTTTTTTTTGACCAGGCCTGACTCAAAGGCGAGACAGAGAGAAGGGAGGGGAAAAGCGAGGGCTGGCCAAGACTGGAAAGAGCGCAAGACTGTGAGCGGGGGGCAGCAGATGGGAGTGGGAGAGAGGCAGAGGAGCAATAACAGCTGAAAGTTTTAAACCTGTGATCGCAGTACGTGATGCGAAGCGAAACTGGGGGTACCTTCAACATGTGGAAGCAAAACAAATTCCACACAATGGACTGCTTCAGCCAGAGACAGATTTAGGTTTTACTGCTGAGGGAAGGCTTTCTCTGCCACTTCTTTTTTGGTAGTGAGGAAATATAAAGGTGAGATAGGGGAGTTTTAAAAGTGATGTGAAAACTATGAAGGTGGGTAAAGTTTTAAAAACATCAGGATTTAAGCTGCACCGTTCCCCCAGCACGAAACACTGCTTCAGTGTTTATGGAAGTTGAGACGTGGCGGCTTGGAAAAATACTTTTTAGGGTTGAAGCTCAACAAGGAATTTAAAATGCTCCACAGACAGTGCCTTCTGGAGCAGGTAAGAAACATTTAACAGTTTGTTTCATGACTGACTCTTTTAATAAGTATACTACACAGTGATGTTCTCATTTGCAGAATTAAAAACATTAGGAAAAGTGACATACATCATGTTCCTCCAATATCATGGGGGATATTTCTTAAGGAATTCTTCCGTCTGAATTCATATATGCTAAAACAATCCAATAATACATATGTGTAGTTTTAAAAAACAAGTTTGTACAAATAAATCTTTTTTAATTTAACTCAGTGTGAAAGGCTAAGCAAGCCTTTTTTATATGAGAGTGGTACATTTCTCTTCTGTACTGAGGAAACTATTATAGTCACCACAAAAGCAGTAAGCCTCTATTTTTGTTACTGTAAACATATTGTTATTTTGCCATCAGTTTAACTAAGTGTAGCCAGCAGATAACAGGTCTGCTTGTTCTTTTTAGTGGTTTTAGTGGACGCCCAGAGGATCCCTACTTACATCTCACTGAGGAAATACTCATCATGTTGGGATTACTACAAGCGCTGGAGTTTCAAGTGTTGGACCTATTCTTTTGAAAACCCAGAGCAGCAAACTGCCTTTATTTTTGGCTCTAATAATCCACATGCTGCATGAAGGATGAAATATCCTGTGCACTGATCAATCCTAACCTGTGTCCTTTCCTGTGGGACCCAGTGACCATGCTGACCGAGTCTCCGTCACCAGAAAGATCAGAGCCACGACCCTCGCTACGGCCTGCTGTAAGCTCTGCAGCACCATGTCTCTCCAGGCCAACAGCTCACAGCCAGGAGATGCACCCGAGGCTCAGCTGAGATGGGCTGCCCTGCTTATTGTCATGGTTATCATCCCGACTATAGGAGGAAACATCCTGGTCATTCTGGCTGTGTCTTTGGAAAGAAAGCTGCAGAACGCCACAAACTATTTTCTGATGTCGCTGGCTGTGGCCGACCTGTTGGTGGGACTCTTAGTGATGCCTATTGCCCTCGTCACTATCCTCTACAGTAAGTTTAGCAAGTGGACTTGTGTTTGGAGTACTGACAGTCTGTTTTATCTCTGAGACAAGCCTGTGCAATGAAAATAAATAAATCAGTCTTCTGGAGAAACATGCTTGAGATCTATAAGTCACAATGACAACAAAATTACAAATGGCTCAGACAAATGATCACAAAGGCTGTCAGAGCATGTGGAAGCATAATAAGCAAAACATGTCTACGTTTAGTCTCCTTGTGTCACAGAGACAAAGTACCAGCCTCTGTAATCTTCAGAGAAATACAAACTGACAGGTAGGAAAGGGGGATAAGAATAGTTTGTAAACAAAACCAGATAAAATCTCTATTACATTTAAACAAATTATTCAAGATGGAATATAACATGATGGTTGACAATAAACATCCTCCTTCCTCTGGCATGGCTGCTGCAGCAGACGCACAGCATGTCCTGATTGTCTTATTTAGGGGCTCATTATCAATTGGAATAATTACAAACAATGCAGCTGATATTAAGGTCTGGTCAAAGTGGAGATGTAGAGTGAATGCCATATTATACATGTTTGGCTAGAAAACTAGATCCTCAACTAGAAAGTTCAGGTTTTGTGATGAAGTAGTGACCAAGTAGTAGACTGAGCTTTACAAAATGAGCCTTGGATACAAGTGAACTTACAACAGTGACAGCAGGAGAAGCAGAGGGATGAGCTGGAAATCTTCAAAAGGATGACTCCTTGTTTTTGCTGCTGCCCCAACTCTCAGCTAAGGGGCTGAACCTCAATAAACATCTCTACTACTATTGACACGTGAATCAGACCTGCACAAACATAAACACACACACACAGCCTCATCTGCTACCAACCAGGTAGAAATCTAGAGGAGAAACACTTGAAAAGATGTTCATATATTAATTATCTGTATTAAATGAAAAGGTTGTATCTTGGGAGTGTTGTGGATAATCTTTGGTGGAATATCACAAGACTATTGCATTGTACTGTAAAGTATTTATCTATGAAATATTTACATTAAACCAGAAAAAGCAAGACACAAACTAGATTCCACATACTTCTGTGAGAACTGCCAGTTATTTTCCACATATGCCTGACAGATGAATTCAAAGAACAGGGAGAAAAGTTTCAAATATGTAAAATCATCTGCTTGTTTAAAAGTACGAGCTGTGTTAACACAAAAACTTGATGTAAATTCAGAATATAGCAGTGCAACAAAGATGTATTCAGTTGTTTCTGAGAGCCAGATGGTTTTTTTGTGATTGGTATCTTTCATGAAGTGATCACAACGCTTATATTACGTAATGAGGAAGCGTTTTTATTTCATGCCAAATTCAAAAGGCATCTAACTCCAATTGCATACATTTTTATTCTTTTTATTCACCCTTTACTTACAATACACAAGCTAATTTATAAAAATTCAAGAAATGATGCAAGAAGTTTTGGACATTTCTGAACAGCAGCAAAAACAACAAAACTAAATGAAAACCCCAAGCACCTAAAAACAGCCTAATTTAGTGATCTGCCTCTAAAACATCGTATGTGCTGGCATTTAAAGATTGTTTTGATCCTATACACTATGATTATCACAGATACAGATATAAGGTTGGACTAAAGCACCCAAAGCTGTGCTATGACCATAAAACCGATACAAGCTCACTGGTTTTATGACAGAGAATGTGGAACTTCCAAGTCAAATACACTTCAACAATCTTAAAGAGCTGCCAAAAGTTACTTGTTAATTCTGTTGATGTTTCCTTCAAGAGTTCCTTTCCAGCCTCTCTATTTATTGAACCTGGCCTGGGACTCTGTAACCCGGTACAGAGAGTCTCCTTTGAGCGAGAATTAAGAACTGGTATTTGTCAATGAATATGTCTTCCAGAGGGAACCTCAAAGTAAACTATGACTCAAAATTTCCTTCAAGTGTGACAAGAAATTTGTGCAAGGAAAAGAAAGAAAGGCTTAACTAAAGCAAGCCATGAAAAAGAATATTTCCATTTCTTTAGCAGCATTAATGGGTTACAGTACAAAAGCCAGAACAATTTCAAGCCATTATTTTTCGCCTGGAAGTCAAAATAAACACGAGAGTGGAGCATGGTCTCCAGCACATCTTCATGAAGAGCTTTTGCTCCATTAACATTCAGTGAACCCGACATTTTCCAGAGAGGCCATCCTCTGAGGGAGAAATAAATACCAATCATTCATGCAAGTGCTACTTTCAATCCTTTTAAAGATATTGTGCCATATTTCGCAATATCTTTACCTTGCAAGATGAATTAAGTCATTAGATTGATTTTTTTTCTTTGGAGTGAGCTTGAGAGAGAGGACTTACCTGTGGTAGAGACACTACAACACATGAGTTTTGAGTGCTTCATCAAGAGAAACAGCAATGAGTTTTCATCTTTCTACTGATCTTCTTTTCTAGACTCCGACTGGCCTCTTCCTGAGTCTCTGTGCCCTATCTGGCTGTTTCTGGATGTACTGTTTTCCACTGCATCCATCATGCACCTGTGCGCCATTTCACTGGATCGCTACATTGCAATCAAGAAGCCAATCCAACACAGCCAGTACAAATCCAGAGCAAAAGCAATGCTGAAAATTGCACTGGTGTGGATCATATCTATTGGTAAGCAACTAGATCTCAAACTGCAGAGCTCTACTTTTAGGTTTCAGGGCTCAGAAATAAATATGAAAATCACATAAAAAATTGGTGCCTGCTCCAGTGAAAGGTGAGGAGCACAGTTTTAACAAACGTGAATGCAGCTATTCAATAAAATTAAAAGTATGACTTAAATTTCTTTATGGACAACACAGTCATGATTCATGAGATTTAAGTTTGTCCAGGCACAGGCTGTACCACTGCTGTCTCTACTAAAGGGTATAGCACCAATCCAAAACAGAGTTTGTTGTCTGATAACAAAACGTCTTAACTAGACTAGAAACCTCATGATGAAGACCCTAAACAGCAAGAGCTCTTAAAGGAATCAAACAATCAAAAAGGCTCAAAGAATGCACACTGTATGAAAGGGATTAATTTAAAACCTACAAGGGCTCATTCTCCCTGCATTGGTCTAAAAATATACATTAAGTTATCTTATTCAATGCTGGAGTATAAAAAAAGTGTCCAGTAGTCAGACCATTAAAGGTACAGTCTGTTTGTCTGATGTTCTTGCTTTCATTGGATCTTCATTTCACGACCAAAGACAAAAGGTCATTCACAAGAAGGAGGGTAGCACTTAACTCAGCTGAAAGCAGGATAGATTTTAATCTAAATGTATACTGGTGCCCAGTTTAAGAGGGTTCATGGCAGGACAAAGATGAAGAGGAAATGCTGTGTTTAGAAATTGTTCTTCAGTAACCTCATTCCTCTGACCCAGTATAAAGGCTGCTTTTAAAAAGGATTCATCTATCAAGAGCTCATCGTTTGCCTCAGAATTCCTGATACTAACTGTTTGTGTCGTTTACAGGTATTGCAATCCCGATCCCAATTAAAGGTCTGAAATATCAGCATCATCCCAACAATAATATAACCTTTAACAGCAACCACACCTGCCTGCTGAAAACAGACACTTTCAGGGAGTTCATCATGTTTGGCTCCTTGGTTGCTTTCTTCATCCCTCTCACCATCATGATGATCATCTACCTGCTAACTGTTCAGGTGTTACGTAAAAAGGTTTATCTGCTCAAGTCAAAGGTGGCACAGCGCTTTAATTACCCGACAGTCTCCACTGTTTTTAAAAGGGAACAGGGTTTCACCACAGCTGAGGCTGGACAACTGAATATGCTGGATAATGAACCTTCATGGATGCGCGAAAAAACAATTACAGGATCAACAAACTCTCCAACAGGAGATGACATATCATTTCGGAGAATGTCAACAATGGGCAAGAAGTCAATGCAGACTCTAAGCAATGAGCAGCGCGCCTCAAAGGTGCTGGGCATTGTCTTCCTCTTATTTGTAGTCATGTGGTGTCCTTTCTTCATTACCAACATCACCTCTGTGCTCTGCACCAGCTGTGATTCCCATTTGATTTCCCGGCTCATGGAGATCTTTGTGTGGGTGGGTTATGTGTCATCAGGTATTAACCCATTGGTCTACACTTTGTTCAACAAAACCTTCAGGGAAGCATTCACACGTTACATCACCTGTAATTACAAGACCTGTGCTAGTTATAAGCCAGCGAGGCTCCCAGGGGTTTCGAATACAGATCGGACCCTAACAAGGATTTCATTCAGATCTTCCATGGCAGAAAACTCTAAACTGTTTATGAAGCGGGGCATGAAGAATGGCATTGGAGCAGTGAGCTGCCAAAGTCCCCTGAGGTGTCGGCAAACGCCTGCACAACCACCTGGTGGTGTCGTGTTGGACACAATACTTCTGACTGAGAATGACACTGAGAAACACGAAGAGCATATAAGCAGTGTGTAGAGACAGCGGAAAAATGAATCAAGGGAAAAAGGGGATGACTACAAGATTTTAGTGTCAATATATGATCATTTGAGACAAACCAAAAACTATTTTCTAAAAGCTATTTTCAAAAACTATTCAGCTCATCCAAATAAAAACCATACTGAAAACATTATTTATTAAAAGAGTGGGAGAATTTTTAACATAAAAGATGAGACTCTGACTTTTTAAATGGCTCAGTGGTGTCTGGCAGGACTAAAAAAGGAAAGGAGCCGAAATCAATGAAAGTGCCAAAAGTGAATATCCTGCCATAAGTCAAAAATATTAAGAAGCAACGATAACCTGGACTCTCTAAATGCAGCTATCATTATTTTCCTATTTGGGACATGTCGTTATCAACTTCAGTCTAAAATCTTTATTTTAAAGACAAATTCTACCCTTCAAAACTAACAAAAAGTGTTGCACTCTTAAGACACAACTACTTATGTATGCCGGACCTTTGAAAGCACTCTCGAACATGTTCTGCAGCTTGATGTTTAAAGTTTTGGATTAACAGATTGTATATAAGAAAAAAATAAAATTATAAGGAGATCTAAATATGTTCAATAAAGTGTTTTTCTGTGTTGCTGAATTGAAGCAAAACTGTTGCTCTGTTGTTTCTCTCTTTTTTGTCTTTTTAAATTCTGCATTCCCACTGACAATCTTTCACAAAAGTTAGATTTGATTAGAACCATTTGACAAAAAAAAAAGGGTTTCATAGCTGATGCAGGATAAACGAGATTTGGATAGAGCTCAATAATCTTGGTATGTGGGTTTGGACTGTGTCAGCGTTTTATTGTTGTCTAGACTGACCCGGTCTCCCTGTCTATTGTTAACGAACAGAAACTGTTGATCTTGGAAGAATAACAGAGACTAGAGACGTTTGAACTCAAAGCTGCTCCCACTGTCTGCAAGGGTGCATGTAGAGACGTTGAGGGAGTTACGGAGTCATTAGGGAGGGAATTTTGGAAGGGAGAAGGCTTACTGAATTGTTATGGTTCAGAAGTCTTTCTAAACACAGAGAAGATTTACAACAGGTTTATCTAACAGCCAACTGATCCTGCAAAATATCACACTACCTTTTTTGGCTTAAATTTGACACCATGACATTTGTGCACTGGTTTAGGGGTCTGATTGTCAAAAACACACCAGTATAAGGGCCTATTATTTTGCAGGGGGAATCCTTGGAGATGAAAACGACTTGTTCATCATTCCTAGCAAAAGGACTGGCTGACTGAAATCTTTCTCTCAAAACAAATAAATACAAAGTGCTGATGCAGTCATGATCTTTCGTAAAAAGATGTAGCTTTGCACTAGACCCCTTCAAAGACAGTCAATAGCAACAGCAGCAACAGCAACTCCAATAAACCCAGAAGGCTCTAAAAAATACAATGTGTCACAACATGGGTTTAATATGTGATTACTCAAAACCTTTTAACTCTTTGTAATTAAAAGGCAGTTTGTGTTTAAGGGGGAAACTTACTTTTATCACACAAAGGAAAAAAGAATGAAAGACAGAAAGGCCTCTAATACATGTAGCAGAAAATTAAAAAAGGGTCTACGGTCTTGTTCTTACCTGAACAAGATGAAGCCAATAGACTCAACAGCAGCTCTCCTGACGTCATCATTCACATCACTCACCTGAACAAAACCAGAAAAATCATCAACATCCTGTATCCACACGGCACTTAACCTTAGCAATGATGATTCACAGTATGAGGTACAAGCAACATGAAATAACATTAGCTTGATTGAGGTGCCACCTAGAGGAAAAATGGTTACTCACATCTTTTTGCTTTAGTGGCTGTACATCATTTTAATTTACTTCAATAACAGCAATGACAATTCAATTTAAACTGGTCAAGTCAGTTTTTAAAATTTACACTGAATTCTTGCATAAAAGTGAGTGATATTGAGGTAAAATAGGAGTTAAATGGATTCAGGAGATTTGGTGAGGCTTCATGTAAAAGAAGTAAAACAGACTTGTGTGACGTCAGACATCTCTGCAGGCCTCTGTTTCTTTGTCCCATGCTAAACCTGTCCTACCAACAGTGAATTAATGTATTGTGAAGACAGCCAAACAGGAAACACTCACAGCGACATGTAGCAGGCGTCGGATGGCTTTGTTGTTCCCAGAGCCGCAGTAGGCCATGCCCACTGTATACATACCGGAGCGCCGCAGGATTGGATCCTGCCATAGACAATGAAACAAGCAAAGCTTTGAAACTTTGAGCCTGGATAAACAACTATGATAAACAAATAATTGACATTTCCTTTGTGAAGTTTGTATAGAAAGATTCCTTGTTCAAAGGGAGAGCATTACCTCAGTCTGAAACAAACCAAACATTCAAACTCTGTGTTAATTCTCCTGACTTTTTATCATTTACTCATTTCCATCTCTGTACAATTGAAATCTTAATAGGTTGCACTGATGCCATGAAACACAATGCTGCAACCTTCACTGCTGAGTCCAGTGCTTACTATGAACATAATGTACTTTCAACAGGATTCTTAGCCTTACCTTGTCTCTGCAGAGGCTTTCAATGAGGGCGTCAGCCTCCTCCATGCGTCCATACATCACAAGCGCAATTCCCACAGCCAGACCACGTAAGATTTTTTCATGCTGGGTCTCCTGAGCGTAGCCTACCATGTCTTCAATGGCCTGTGCTGACTTGGAGCCCAGCATAACCAGTCCCAGGGCAAGGCCGGCAGCTTCACCTAAAAGGATAAATAAAATTGTCACAGCATGGCCTTTTCTTTTCTTTTTCCATAATTCAGCTGCGCTTACTTTTACAAAGTACAAAAAACTGAAGACTTAACACTGCTAGATGAATGAGCCCAACATAGCCCAAAAATGTTGCTTCTGTATTAAAAAGTCAAATACAACTTTTGCTGACCCACAAAACAAAACAAAACTGGATCTGAAACAATTTTTTTATGTGGACTACACACCAGTAACAGCATCATCCTGGTACAGGTTGGATTTCAGGAGATCATAAACATCCTGTCTAGCTGTGCCCAGAGCAGCCAGACCAAGGCCAAGAGCACCACCATGACGGACAATCTGTGAAAAAGAATAAGAAAACAGGTGATGAGAGATGGATTACCAAGTAACGAATTGAAGAAGTAACTTCAATCTGCATCTGATCCCAGCTACAAACATCAATTGCTTAATAATGGAATTTGGTCATGAGATTCCTTTCTGTAGCATTAGTTGAGAAGGACAAAAAAACATCTTCGAACTAAGAGAGAAATACTCACATCATTGCTTGCATTTTTGAGCTGGCTTAGCAGGTAGTCGATGATGTCGCCTCCATGGTTGGCATGAATGAGTCCTAGAGCGTACAAGCCTCCTCCCTCCTGATAGGCAGATCCAGGGGATGTGTCTTTGGGTAAATATGTAGCCATTAATTGGAGAGCTTCCTTCTCGTGGCCCTGGAAAAAAAAACATTGTATGTTCACAAATGAAGCAGGACTAACATGTTATACTTCTTAGTTTTCCTTATTCAGTCATTAAGTTATTGGTGTACATTTACCTTGTGGATGACTCCCAAACTTGCTGTGGCTGTGAACTTTGCCCAGTTAGTGGCTCTTGCAAGCCATTCCAAGTTTTCTCTTCGAGAAATAACATTTTAAGAAAGTTAGTTGTTAAAAAACTTAAATATCTACTGCTCATTTTGTCACAACTTTTACATTGTAAAGAGACCATATTGACAGTGTATATTCAACAGCATATCTTCGATTTGGCTTTTAAACCTCAATTACCTGAGAAACTGGTCGCTTGTAGTTCCTGTATGCATGAAGGAGTTTGCTATTACCGTGGCTGTGTGACACACCGAATTCCGAACTGCATCCTGAAGTGAAAGAGGAAACAAGCATGTTTATTTTCAAGTACAGCAAGAAGCCACTACAGAAAATACAGAGATTATTCACAATCTTCGTCTCTACTACTTCAAACAGTCATTTTACACATACTGAAAAGCATCCATGTTGCTAGCTTGATTACCTTTGTGTTTTTGAGGATCATTAGATCTGTGTTGTTGTTTCTGATGAGGAATTGCAAGTGTAGTTCAATGGCCATCTCCCCACTGAGGATTTTGATCATCTTTGCGTTCTGATCTTTGGGCTCATCTTTCTGTAGTCACAAACAGAAACAACATGCTGAGCTGACTACAAAACAAAGGGTTTTTTTTGGTACATAATCAATATTAAAAAAAATAAAAACGCACCTGCTATCACAAAAATTATACAGTTTAATTCAATTTAAGGAGCTCACAGTTTCTGCAGGTTTTCCAGCTGGGGAGCTTCCGGCCTTTTCATCTGTCTCCATTGCATCACTGTAACATAAAAAACTCTGGTTAGTCCTGATTCATTTCAACAAGGTAAGTAAATCACTCAACTAAGCAGCACAGCTTCAGTGAGTAACCCCAGTTCTCCTTTAACTGTCTCACACTCGCAAGTGTACTACTCTGGCCTTTGGAGGGTATCAGCGTCTGGTTCCCTTCCATCAGAGGAGATTAGTTGACCTGAAACATCACAGTTTTCGAACTCTCCCACTGCTTACCTGTCTTTTTCTGGTGTGGGCACAGTGCCTGTGTTGGTGGAGCCTGGGACAGAGGGAATAGGAGTTCCCACAGTCCTCAGGTTCTGGATGACAGAGGACAGGAACTGTTGACTGGCACTCTCATACAGATCAAAGCAGATCTGGTAGGCCATCAGCAGGTTGTCCTCCTTCACTAGCTTCTCCAGTATGTCACTCACAGCCTGAGGGTCGTCTAAGAATATCAGGCACTAGAGAGGTGAGGAGAAGGAATCGGTAAGAGATTTAGCTTTGGTTAGTTAAGACTGAAGTATGGATAGTATGTAGCCGATTAACATGAAGAAACTGTAAATAGATAAAATGCTCACTGTTGCAGCCTGTACCCCAAAAGGTGTCATACAGTTTACATTTTGGTCATGTTTGTTATGAAGCAGACTCAAGACTGTGATTTTTACCTGACACACGTTGATGAAATCAGGTTTTTCCAAGTTCATATAGAGCTTCACCAGCACCCGCAGAACTTCATTACGGAACTTCTTGTTCTGCATCAGGGACATGCAGACCTTGAGGCTGTAGGCAAGGAGGCCACTCACATCATTCTGCAGGAGAGGAGAAATAAAGAAAATAGTCATTCCACAACAAGGAAGGAAGAGTCCTGGGAAGCAGCAACTAAAATGTAGACTGGTAAATAAAAAATGACCAATCATGCACTGTCAATAACTAAATATCATTATGAGAACATGTTTTGAGTTAAAAGCATGTAATATGTGGTGGTCACTGACTGTCACTCTAGATGCCCGCTTACCGATTCTAGGATGGTCTTTTCAAACATATCAAGCCTCCTTGTCTCCAGGGCGATGCCGATAGCTTGCTTGTACTTGTGATCATCTAGGCATCGCAGGAACATCTTGTTGACAATGCCCTCAAGGCGGGGGTCAATACTTTTCTTCTCCTCATCTTCTGGAAGCTCAGCATTCTCCACTCGAAGCTTGGTGTAGTGATCAATGCATTTGGCTAAAAACACAGAGAAGACATGAACAAAGGAGTTATATATACTGCTCTATACAAAAATGCATATTGAAATTCAATTTTTTATTTCTTGCCTCAACCAGACAGTAAGAGAAGGATAGACTCACCAATGATGGTCTCCACATATTCTGACTCATCCGTGACATTGAAGAGGTCTCCAGCACCGAGAGCATAGTTCAGAGATTCCTCAAAGGCTCCCAAGTGGTAGAAAACCTTTGAGGCCACTAGGGCAGCAAACGCTCTGCTCCTAAAGGTCTCATCCTCATACAGGACCTCACTGAAGAATGACAACAAATGGATTCAAAACACTGTCAGAAGAAGTCATATTCATAGAGGACTAAATGGATCAACAATGAACTTGATTTGATGGAAAAATGGTGCTCTATACTTCAGGTTCAAGTACATTTTTGTTGCTCCACAAATGTAGATACTTCACTTATTCCTGCATGATGTAGTATTTGTACACGGAAGCTTCTTAACAGGACTTACATTTTATCAACTGATCCTGAAATTTCAGCCCAGAAGTCATTCACAATGGAGTCTAGCTTGTGAAGAGCGAACTCCTGTAAGTGAAAGAAACCTGTTATGCAGACACCTTTTAGCCATCCTACAACTTTTGTCATCTAGCAATCTGCTGTGAATTGATATATTTCAGCATGAAAATTTACATTAAAAAGTGAAATGTAAAAAAAAATTAATGCAACAATTTGGTATACACCCTGCTTGTTCATCAAAACATCACAAGAAGAGGATATGAAGACAAGCCAGTATCCCAAAAGTTATGCTTTATTACCACCAAAATATCACTATGAAGAATACCATATTAGGTCTATTAGGTCTGTAAACTTTTAGGCATAACTGTATGTGTGTTTCTGCACTGGAGTTTGACAGATGTGGTCCACTCTCTTGTATGGGTTTCTTACCTTGAGCTGTGGCTCCTCCTCATCAAGGAGCGAAATAATTCCAGCTTTAAGAAAAGACAGAAAAAAAAACAATGTTGTGGTTTAAGTTCATGCACTTTATTATCCTAATGGGGATTTTCTCCACATAGTTTTAACAACTCAAGCAGCATGTAAAACACCAGAAGCCTTTCGACCATGGTTAAGACTGTTGCTAATGTACCACACTCCGGCTAATAGCTGACAATATTCTGGGACAAGAAGTGACACTTTTCTTATTCAAGAATCGTCCGGCTGTGCGATGGCTGTCCTGAGACGGCTTTGTTGCTTTGTTTAAGTACAAATGAATTTAAGGTCTTGAATATCACAGCCTGACAGGAGGGATACTGAGTGTGTGAGCTACACGAAAGTCGATGACAGCTTGGCCGACACTTAGCTTCAAATGTAACTTTATCAGAAACATAACATAAAAACAGACTGGGTTTAATTTCTCTTTGTTATACAAAATACACACGTAAGACTTTGTTTATTTCAGTGTGAATTATTATTATTATTTTTTTTTTTTACAAAATGAGTGTTTAACGGGGAAGAAACAGCAGCTTCGTTAGCTGTGACTCAGCTAAATCAATGGCAGAGAGCTAGAGCACAATAAATACACTTTTACTTACCGGCAGACGTAATCATAATTGGCTTTGTTTACCCTCTTTAGCCCCAAGAAAGAGGTACGAAGGTGAAAATCCGAGTGTTTTCAATGAATAATGGGAGAATTACAGTTTGAGAGTAACGACAAAGCACAACACAGGTACCAAACGTAGCCGTTGCTAACCTCTTTTTGTCAAACACCGCTCAGTCCCCTGTAATGGAGCTCCCGTATGGCTGCCCTCTATAAAGCCTGATTACAAAAAAATGCACAGCCCGAGATTCAATTTTGTTTCCAGGGGTAATTAAAACTGCAACAAGTAACTGTTTAAAATATTTTATCCTAAATTAATCTAACGTGAATGATGGATATGTACAGTTGATCACACTTTGATTGTGGACAGGCTATTCTTAAGGCAGCCCGTGGTGAGTCAGTTTTTTTAGGCTTTCACAACCACAACTATGACCACAACACCTGCTTTAGGAAATCTTTGCAAAGCAACTTCAGCTTTAATATACAGTCTATGATGGGGATGTGCAACTCCGCAAAATTTGGTATCGATCCGATACCAGAAAATACAGGGCCAGTATCACCGATATCAATACCGATACATTTTACATGGAAGAGCAGTTTGTCAAAATTAATCCAAATAACACACAACCACGAACACTAACATTTCTGTTCATAAATGAAAGTAAGAAAAATAGTTTTTTTTTCAATCAGAAAATAATAACATGCTTCAATTTTTTCCTGCTTTGTTGTCAAACAGTACATTTATAAATGGACAACGGCAATAAATTTATATTAGCATTTAAGATATTTTGATTAAACTGCATGTGCTGGCAGATTAACCATTACTGAAACATAGAATAAATTTAAAAATGTGTAAGTCTGCGATTTATGAAAAATGCAAAAACAAATTGCACTGGGTGGTGCTCTAATGAATTTGTTAAGCGAAATTTGATGTATTTAGCAGAGTCCTCAAAAGAGGAGTGAGAGGAGCGCACATACAGGAGAAAATGAGAGTGAAACTTAAATATTGATCTCATCAAATTGATCAATACCGATACCAACATTGGTATCGATATATTGATATTTCGGATCGATCCGCCCATCTCTAACCTTTACAATACAGTCTATGATAGAGATGTGCAACACTGCAAAATTTTGGTATCGATCCGATGCCAAGTG
Organism: Thalassoma bifasciatum; assembly: GCA_008086565.1. Lineage (NCBI taxonomy): Eukaryota > Metazoa > Chordata > Actinopteri > Labriformes > Labridae > Thalassoma > Thalassoma bifasciatum. The sequence goes on from RPOG01000019.1 coordinate 1,399,762, forward strand.
AATACAGGGTCGGTATATAAAAAGTGACTCATCAAAATGAATCAAGAACAACACACAATCACTAAAAGTAATGTTTCTGTTAATGAATAAAACTGAATCACTTTTTTTCAACCTGTAAATAATCAGCTTAATTTTTTTCCCACTTTGTTGTAAAACAGTGAATGTTCATGAATATCAACAATTATCATATTCCAACATTAAATGTTTTATTTTGATCAAATAGCTTTCACCCACTGGTAGATTAACTATTAGGTAAATACAATTATATTTCAGAAATCAACGATTTACTGATTATTTTGAGAATTGATCTCATCACACAAGTATTAATCAATACTGACACCACATTTGGTATCAATATTTTAGATCAATCCTCCCACCACTCGTCTATGTTCTTTATAAGAAAACAGGCTCATAGCTTCCGAAGATTACCTACAATATATTCATGCATCACCCCTTTCACAAAGTTTGACTCTGCCACAGTCTTATTTTTTTCCTTTTTATTAAATGTATACATTGCATGTGCAGGTTTTAGTCTGCATAAATAAATCTGAGGTGAAAAATAGTGAACAATTTTCTATATAATAGCAGTATTTCAACAGCACTTCTTGAAGGCACATTGTAGTAAATATGAAAACAGAAAAAAAAGTTCATATCACATAAGCAAATCTGAGTAATCCCAGTGAAAGGCCCTGGGGTAATAATAGCTGCTGTGTTAAGAACATTTTTACTGTTAGATTTCACATTGTTTTGCTATAACTGAAGTATATAACTATACTAAGTTTTGCTATAACTGAAATGACAGAACCATCAAGGTCTATGTGGAGCAGTAATGCAAAGAAGAGAAATGTGTGTAATGTGTGATTTGCCTCTTATGACCAACTGATCAAAAGTGATTTGAAGCAGAGAGATTACAAAACATGTTATGATGGAATGACATATTACTTAAGGACACAAGTTATGTTTGCTCAGCTTGGAAAACAAAGAGCACCATAAAGGAACTTGTAACATTTAGTAAGGCTTTGTAGTCTAAGCAGGATTGTCCCTTCACAGTTATCACAGTTTTGTCAGCGGTGATCTGCCTGCAGCAGGAAGTCATGGGGTCATAACATCAGCTGCCTTCTCTGGCTGATTCTTCTTTTGCTCCAGGTCCTGCAGGCAAGGAAGTGGATTTCAGGGGTATGCATTCCTCTATACTTCCAGTTTCACCTGAAACATGCAAGAACAAAAAACAATAAATGCATCGGGTGTGATTTGAAATAATATGATAGTATTTGGCAGGATTTTAGGTGCCCTCCTTCATACATGAAGTATGGGCAAAACACAAGCTAAATAACCTGCTGACTGTGCATGGAACGTGATTCAAAGAGAGGAGTGATTTGTTTTCCCAGTCTGTTGGCCCTGTGATCGAATACAAGGCATCTCTGCCTCAGTCCAACTCAACTATGGGGCGATGTCGCTACCTCTTCGACTGCTGGTAGAAGAGTTGTTGGGCTGGCTTCTAGCTCCCCCTCTCAGAGACCAGGACAAACATTGGAATGGCCAGAAAAACGGCTTCCCTCTATCCCTCGTATTATCTGAAAGGCAATAATAGGCCTTTAACAATTTGGCAGCTTATCTAAAGGCTTGTTTCATGAATGCTCCCTTTGTTTCTCAGCCTTGACACCCATGCCTGGGAAGCAGGGTGGGCAAAAGAAAGTAATGAATGAGTTACATCGATTGACCTAAATGGAGGTATTCAAACCGCAATAATAGTCCTCACATGATATCCCTGCAGGAGTGCACACTGTAGCTCAGATGGTGAATCAACCCTGATCTAACAATAGTCTATCCTAACAATGTTTATGATTCAAATCTTCACCCCATTACCTTTGGATTATTTGATTTGTTCACTCTTCAGTTTTCAAAGCCTTCAGCACATTTTTCTTTACCATTAAGTATGTAGTTGGCTTTGCAGAATAACTCTCAATTCACAAACAAATATTCAATCCATTATGCCAGTGTGGTGTCCTGGTTAAACTCACAAAAGTACAAACTTCACCTCTGCCCTGCTGAGCGTGTGCTCTAGCATAGACGAATGTGGGTGAACAGCAAAACAAACACCCTGCATTTAAGAAACAAGAACCAGGTAATTTGCGATAAGGACTTGTGTCATAATGAAAATGCATGTTATTACACCTGCTGTTTGAGATGCGTTTATAACTTTGCAGAAGTTTTTCTTGATGACGTTTACTGTAGCTTCTGTATTTGGGATGAAACAACCAACCCACACAGTCTCAGGGGAATGTTTTTTGAACACAGAGAGGATAAGACGCTCCAGGATTTGCGCACCCTGACGCGTCTCTGCGCTCTCCTGTTTGGTGCTTATTAATCCAACCAGAGCTGGTCGCGCGTTTCTAGCACGTTTTGTACGTGCTTTGACGTCCTTCAGAATCTCCTTTACGCACACTTCGTTTGAACTTTTGCAGAGAAATGTCTGTCTGAAGATAAACACGATGACAGGAGAGTCTATGGTTCGCTTCTTGCTGTAGATGTTGAGCCTCTTCACTGCTGTTTTGTGAGCGCTGTCATTGCCCTTCGGCTGCTCTTTCTTTTCGCTCTCCTCTGCTGGACTGGCTTTCAGGTCCACATCTCTAGGCCTCGCTGTCAGAGGGATATCGTTACTTTTTACAGTCTCAGTCCCGCTGCATGTGTCACCTGCACTGCTGACGTGGATACCTGAAAGAAAGGACGCGGCATGTCCGTTGTTTCTGGCCAAGCTGCTAGGAAACATGTCCTGGGTGAACTCCTGCAATGGTCCCCCGCCATCCCCGTCTCCCTCCTTGCTTTCACACGCGTCACCCACCAAATAAATCCGCTCTTTACCTCCGATCAGAGCGACAACTCTCTGAAACTCCTTTTCCTCCTCGGAAGGAGTGTCCTCAAGGGAGGCCGCGTCTGTCATCCTTTCGTAATTGGAAAATACGGTTTCAATTATAAATGACCGTCAAGAAAATCAGGACTCCCTCTTTGACCGGTGAAGCACAGGGAAACTTCCTAACGGTCATCACACCCGTGGAGGGTGGACGTGAAGATCGGCGTCAATTCTGATTGGCCGGTCACCTCAGTGGGCGGGGCTAACAGTTCACTGCAGCAGGGATTAAAGCCACGCCGGCCTATAATTAAGTTAATCTTTAATGAATAAATAAACAAAACATAAACTATAAACTTGATTTTATCACCATAATAAGGATTAAATAAAAAAGTGAGGTTGTGATTTCTCATAAATCACGGATGCTTGCAAAGATTGTGGATGAAGAAACAGTGTCCAGTCCACCAGTGTTGCAAATTCTTGGTCTTTCTTAAGAACAAAAAGACAGTCATAACCATCAACTCAAGGTGCTTACCTGCCCACCTAAACCTTCAGCCTCCAAGCAAAAATCAAAAATGCTTCAGACCATGAAACCCTTATCACTTCATTAGAAGTGCTCTTAAAGTTCTAATCCTTTAATCCACTTCTGCCTTTTCATTAAATCAAAAGTTGCTGTCAGACTGAAATTCCACTGAAAATTAATTAAGTGAAAGGTAGTTTCTACATTAGTGCAGCCAGAGTGCCCTTGTGGACTTGACTAATTGTTTACTGATGAACGAATGATAAAGTCTGACCCAAAGCCAATACTATTCAGCCTTTGAACTTTAGACTGGCTGAACATTGATTAGGTGGGTGTTGTGCTCATTTTGCACCTACAGCCCAACGGACTGACAGCTGTTCACCAATAATAAAAACATAATAAAAAATCATTTTAGACATGCGTCCTGCTGCATGCATGTTTGTGTTTCCCTTTATTAGGACACGTTTGTTAATTCAACAACTGACCTTTTTGCTCAACCCAACATTTACCCCATTCTAAGAGTAGTGTCCCGTTATGAGACCAAAATGACCCAACAGCTGACTACACATTAATCTCTCTTGTTGCTTGTTTCTGCTTTGTTGTTACATTTATTTGTTTTGTTGGCATTTATACTTGTGAATGTGGTGTCATTATAAATGTCAATGAGAAAGAAAACAGGATCAATTGAACACACCTTCCCGGAATTATACATTTTTACAAACTAAAGCCACCATAACTAGAATCTAAAATTAAAACTGAGTAGTTTTATGTTGCTTAAAAGCCGGAGAAGCTTATTACCTTGGCTTCACTGTCCCTGCATCTTGCTATCCACATGAAAGAAGGAAATGGACAATTTTACAACTGTATAGATCGTTATTAATAATTTCTTGTGTAGGTTTCTTGAACATGCAGACTTAAAAGCTAAACCTATAGTCTGATCATACAATCCAACTCAAGGTTTTACCACAATAAGGTAGTTAAATCTTTGCTTGCAAATTGAAACATCCCCCCCCTCTCTCTTTCTCTCTCTCTCTCCATGTGACTGGTATTTACCAACCAGGAAAAACCCTTGAATTCTTGACTTTTCACACACTCACAATCGTGATAACCTCTACAACCAGGGAAAGATCCCCACCAAAAAGAAAAATCTGTTCTGAACACAGTGTGCAAGCAAAAAATCGTTATCCTTTGCTGCCACCTTGTGGCTAAAGTTATGTCCTTTCCATAACATATGTTGGTTTATTTATTTATTTATTTCACAACTAATGAAACATGAGGCTTTTCTGTTGGATGTAATGATTTGACTCTTGAATGCACAAATTACTCGCACAGCCCAATAACTTTTTTCAGGATTATTAGTTATTATAATTCTTCTCTGAAATAATATGAATAAACTGACACCAAGTGAAACAAGAAACAGGCAAACTGTTCACTTCGACCCAATGAAATTATCTTTTTTATTGTAGATATAATCATTCTTTATATGTTAACATGTTGTATGAGTTTAGTTGGTAAAAAAAAACTCAATCTGTAATCCTCTCAGCAGACACCTGATCATTAAGACTGTAGGCTGTCAGCAGAAGGGGGCAGACTTTTTTCAAAGAATACCTGATGTGTCTTGAATGTTATGCTTATGCAAAAAAGTTCATGCATGATGTTTTTCCTCAGCTTTTAATGTGTAATCACAAACACAGAAAACAATAATCATGGACATCCTCTACCTGCTATTATACAGTGCAGCACATGCTCTGATGACACTACTGAGTGACCACAGTAGTTTACTCACATTCCCCTCGAATGCCTGTTTGGTTAAAACCTGTGAGGGTGTCTTTGTTGATGATATTTTGGTTTTAAAACCTGAGCTGGCTGTATCAGTTTTCATTGCCAATGCAGAATTCTTTGTTTAAGTTCAACAAAGTCACTTGAATGACACCTGTTGTGTATTCACCCCTGTACTTTTACTCTCAATGAACTAATGTCAACATATGATTTAAATGTGGTGTAGTTCTCACGAAAACCTGCTAAACCGATTGATACAAGAATAAGAGAGCCATGTCAATTACATCCTGTCTACGGACTAATTTTTTACACTTACACTAACTAATTAACCTGTTAGAGCCACAGATCCTGACATGCTGAGATCACAATATGACCATATCAGATTTAAACATCAGATTTCATTAAATGTTCTGCAGCTGTCTATATTAGCCTTCTTGCACTGGCTCCCAGGACATTTCAGAATCAATTATTATGATGTTGCAGACCTTCAGGGCTCTCCTTCCATGTGGTATAACTGGCCCTTGGTATGCATCTTATTGCACCCTGTGAGCTTTACTGTCAAAGTCTGTATAATAATAAAGTCAAGTTCTGAATAAGCTGTTTGAAAAACTCAGGTCAGGAAACTCATTTTTTCATCACATTTATCCCAACAAGTAACTCCTAGAAAGCTAGAGAGCTTTTCTTAAATTTTACCTTAACATTGAATATTCTAATGTGAATTCTGTGTTTATAATGTTTTGTCAACTTGAACTGTATTGTTGTTATAATCTTGTAAATAACTTTGTGAGCATGGACAAATGCTGCATATATGTAGATCATCATGAGTACATTTACTCTCTGATTAAACTAAGAGAGCTTTTCTTAAATTTTACCTTAACATTGAATATTCTAATGTGAATTCTGTGTTTATAATGTTTTGTCAACTTGAACTGTATTGTTGTTATAATCTTGTAAATAACTTTGTGAGCATGGACAAATGCTGCATATATGTAGATCATCATGAGTACATTTACTCTCTGATTAAACTAAAATCAGTTAGAAAACAAAGAAATTCACTATCTTTATCTGAAAAATGAAATGATAGTGCAGAAGCAAATAATTTCACAGCAGTATTTTGTGCTGCACAATGACAATTGTGATTAACAATAAATTTAAAAGAAATATTTTCCAAACCTTATGTCAAATCTTTTACCTAATTTCACTGTCTAGATAGTGTTTTGTGTAAGTACATATATGTTTTTTGATCTTAGATAAGAATTTTGGTCTATATTTTCTATGAGATATTACCAAGTTGTTGCTTACTTACTTGACCTAATCAAATGATACCAAACAGTTTAACAGAGAAATGTTTTTGGAAGAAGAAAAGTTGATGTCAGTATTTAAATTTCTTTCTCTTGTAATCTATGTACCTGACATTACATTTACTTGCAATACAGTATTTTTTTCTTTGGTTACATTAATGTCATAAGTTTGTCTAACAGTAGCCTAGAACTGGAAAAGATTTTCTTTTATCTATTTAATGCAGGGGAGTTTCATCAGTGACATCCTATACTGAGATTTATCCACTAGGTGGCAGTGCACTCCCACAAAGAGTACTATTGTCTCGTTCTATCTGATGCTGAAACTTGTATATGTTTCTGATACTGACAGCCAAAAAGCACCATGTGTTTTATTTAGTTCATAACCACTACCACAGGTCCCTTTATTACTGAAACATGTGCACTCACTGTGTATCACTATATGTCAGGACAAAATGTGGTCTTCCAGAAGGATACATGATCTGGGTCAACCCATCTTGTCTGCTGTGTCATTTCTACAAGATGACAAATTGCTCAGACCTTTTCTGGTATGTGTACATACCGCAGTGACATCTGCTTAAGCTTTAAGATACAATTCAACTGATTAAAGAGTTGATGTGTGCACTGATCACTAGAGATGATTCAGACCACACAGAAATGTTCTTCAAAAGATTTTCCTATGTAAAAATGTCTTTCTAGTGTAAGGCTCACATCAGCAGGGTGACACACTGAAGTTTGTAGCTGCCTGGGAAAACTTCAAGCTGTAAACCAGTGAGTGACTGACCTAGGTAAAGGCTCCGCACATACTTACACACTGCAAATCCCTCAAGAAGTCAGGAAGTGTCTGCATTGAACTAATGTTACGTGTACTGTACTGGGATTTTTTCATGCAGTGCTGATTTGAACTTTGATAACACTCTAAGACTTGTAAAATGATGTATGTGTGGTTAAACTTTTTCACTTTCAAATTTCTGGAGTTTTCTAACTGATATAAAAAGCAGTTCAAAATTACTTCTCACCAACCAGGCATAGTATCAAAATGCTGTTTTGACATCAATACATTTGGAATCTAAGTGTGAGGAATTCTCAGTTACAAAGCATGTTAAATACAATTTTGTAACAGCCCCTCTATTTAGCAGTTGCTTTAACACACTGATGACTAACAGACTATTATGTTTTCAATGCAAAATTTAGATGTTGGTCCTTCACATGCAGCATAATATTTTTTTATTTTCTACAGTTATTACTTTAACTTAGGGATAAAGTAAAACCACTTCTTTGTCCAGTGTAAAAACTAACTTACAGTCACATCAGAACCAGCATCAGTGTGAAGTCATTCAAGAAACAAACCTTTCAAGAAAACAATTTTTTCCTTCTGTCTTTCCTTTGCCATCAATGTACTGAGTATTTTTCTACTTGACTGCATCTTATTTATTAACTGCACAATTTTTTGAATACTTTTTGCTCTAGTCTCTAGGATGTCCACTTTTAGTATCCTCATTGTTCATTTTGTGTTTCATTCCCTATACGAGTGCTAAAGTCGATTTAAAAAAGAACAGTATACGTTGTCATCCAATTGATTTTGTTCATAAAGCCTGAGTCAAATACATTACAAGTGCTAAAACAAAATAATTACTGTGTCATTCAAGATAAGATTTCGTTGCAAGATGCTGGCATCACATTTATATGCTTCTCAAACTCATCTATTGCGTCATGCTTTGCATTTAAAATTTATTTTAAAATCCCCTTGCCAGTACAAAGTTTCCTGGTTGAATGTGCATTAATTTTCTCTGTTTCTCATCTGAATTTAAAGAGGTATTACAATTTATGCCTTTGAGGTTTTTCAACTTTTTCTTTCACTCTCTTGAGGGCTACATTGGCACCAGGGCACCCACTAGAGGGGAATGTGCAGAGCTACAAAGAGACCTTGCTGCTATGTAAGTGAGTGCCAGAGCAACTTACTATGCAATAGGAGAGAGCTTTACAGTCTTAAGACATGTTTTGAACTATGGTAAAAGGTGAAACAGAACTTCAGTCACTTTCACCTCAGCATGTTGAACATGAGGAACCTGAAGATTGTATTTGTACCCTCAACTACTATATTTCTATCATCTGTGAAGGGACTAGGAGGAACTCACTAAGCCTGATATGTTTACATCCATATTTCACTGCTATGCTTTCTCTTTAAATGTGTTTTGCTATCCTTCTGTCATTAATAACTTTCCCTTTTTTCATTTGTTTAAGAAAATTTAATTTGTTTTTGTATTTGTGATCCAAAATTTAACCCAAACTACCAAAATGTGTGACTACTTATCTGTATCTTTCTGTTGCTTCAGAGCATCCCTGACCTTTCTGAAACAAACACACACATTAAGCTTAGACAGCCATTGTTCTGTCGAGATACGAAGGGTCAGAGGTCAGAGGGTCACAAGTTAACTCGGAGCTGCAGAGACTTGCACTCTTCTGCACCAAAAAAGAGGAAAAACACAGACACAAACACAGCAGAAGTGTCCTCCAGGAGCCCTGCCACTCCTCTGTTCTTCTTCTCCAGGTCGAGACATTTACCAAGCCAAACAAACAGTCCACTGTAAGCAGTTTTTCCAGCCCAGTGGGCCTGGACATAAAGGACTTGTTCGTAGAGAGACACAAGGGGTGGAGGTGGGGGTTGGTGGTGGGCACAGATGGTTACACCTTGAATACGTCAGGGCAAATCCACAGTGCATGACAGGTCAAAGGTCACCAGGCTCCACAGACCAACAAGCGGCTACTTCAGTGGCTGATGAAAAAACACCCTGAACTCCTGGAGTAGGAGCAGAAAGCAAATCCAGAAGGAGGAGAGAGCTGCAGATCTCAGATTCTCTCTGCTGAAGTCATGATTGAGTTTTTGAGCTTGAATCTAAGAAGCATTTTCTTCTCCATGTGATAAATGAATTATTTGAGTGGATCAATTTTCTTGTCAGCTTTTTGTTTGCTTTCTCTTTGGTTATGCACAGTTTTATTCCCTGGATAAAAAGCACAAGTTAACATCTTTTAGGCATCTCTCATCACCACTACTTGGACTTCAGGACATACTTCTTGATGGACACTCATTTTGGCATCCGAAAATCCCAACACATTGATCTGTCTATCCACGTATCATTGTATTTATGTATTTCTGTATATATGTTTCTCTCTCTCTCTCTTTCTATATATACTTCCATTCATGCTTTTCAAGAGCACGCAACAACAGAGGACCTTGACCTGAGTGGCAGAGTTTTATGATGCAAATCTGTTTGACATAAAGGATAGATTTTCCAATGCAGGCCTTGGTTGCATTAATTGAATTATCCCTCAAAGCTGCAGGCACATAGTCACATAAAGAACAGTGTCTGTATGATAAAGAAAAGGGACCATGGTCAATCTATTTTATGTTGCAAAAAATGTGAATGGTATCTTTGTGTTTTTTAAGCTGAGCATGGTGCAGAAAATGAAGAAAAACCAAACATTAAGAGCTGAGTTGGGCTTCATATATTGACTGGAGAGGGCTCTGATTGCCAAGGCCTCCTTAGCCTTCACTCCCTTCACCATCCAAGACAAATTGAAAACTAAGTCAAGAATCCATGTAACACATTGCTAATTCACCAGTTACTACCACTAATTGCTGCCTCCTGAGGAGAAGTTAAGGAGACAAATCAGTTACTCCCTGGGTGCTGCTGACTGGCCCTCTGCCAAAGTGTCATCCATCCTGCAGCCTAATCGAGTTATCATATCAACAAATCAACCATCAGGGGCCCCGCAGTTGACAATCCAAAAAAGACACCCAGAGGGGGGAAACAAATTTCTAGCAGCAGGACACCACAGGGGAAAAGTGACATGAAAGCTACCTGCAGCTTTTGGTGGAGGTCTCCTCGGAGACAAACCGGACACTACTGCTCAGTCCCTGTGGCTCTGGACATCCTCTGAGAGTATGCACGGGAACTAAGAGATGTAAAAAGGCACATGATTTAGTCCTGTGCACAATAGTCTGTTGGGAACACAATGTGGAGTCTTGCAGAGTTTGGAGGAGAGAGTGGTGACTGTGGACCCCCTGTGGTGGTGTGAGGGGACCAGGGGTCAGGATTTAAGAGGCATGATGGCCCTGTCTAGGATGTGGGTTAATGTACTATTAATCTGAGGTCAGAGTTGTCTCTTCACATTCATACATCACTACTGACATCAGCAATCATTGATGACCATCCGCATCCATCCTCTATCATAAACACATATAGCTAAATGACTGTACAGAACAAGTCCTCATTCTGCATCTTTTCCTGACCAATTCCATCCCTACGTCTGCAAAAACATGAAACCATATAATGAAAATCTTCACACCTGCACCTTCCCCATGAAAATCAGAAAGATTTTAGGAAAAGGGACTGGCTTTTGACATTCAAACAGCTATGTCTGAACCCACAATGAATGCCAAAGAAATGATGAAGACTACATTCCCAGGCACTCAAGTGAAGCCCATTAAGCAGTAAAGTTGCGTGTTTGTATTTAGTGTGCTGACAATGCACAAAAACATGACACCGAGCATTCCCAAGATGCACAGGGGTGTTAAGATAAGGTGATAGGGGTGAGATCTGGCTCAGCATAGTCCCAAATGTTTGACATGCTCTTTCACCATCCAGTTATCTCCAAAAGCATCATCACTCATATATGTCCCTTCACACATAAACCCGCATCAACAATGCTGATAGCTGAGATGTCATCAAAAGGTTTTTGTTTTGAGTCCACGATAAGATTTTCATCCTGTTGAAGTGCTGAGAGCAGCCTCTGACCTGCTCTCGCTCGTTATTGCCTCTCATGGGCCCATTAATTGAATTACCTATTCATTGGAAAGTGGAGAGTGCGCTGAATTAGTCTCTCTGCTCTGCTACCTCTCAATCTTAAGAGTCTCCTTAGTGGTGTGTTGACTGGTTTCCATTGTGTGCAGCGATGTGAGAGTGGAAGGGGGAGACAGGGCAGGGCAGGTACGGAGCAACCCCACAGGGGGGCCAACCTTTGACCTGGATCTGGAGAGGGACTTGGGTCTATCCAGCAACACAATACTACGAGCATACAGCCCCTCCGTGGCTGCCTGCTGCTCCCCACAATGAAGCGCTTTACCGGGGTCTCCCGTGGCAGAAAGGCCCCCTGGAGCGCTGACTGCTATCCGGAGGTCTTTCACTGCTTTCTCCCCTCTCTACCTCCGGCCTTCGCCTCGAAAGAGAGGAAAAACTCAATAACAGAGGAGATACAAGGGGAACAATGGTCTTCTTAACCCGCAACAAACAGTGTCAACATCTGTGGGGAGTGGATGGATAGATAGACACTGTGTCCATCGCCAGCAGAAAGGACTCTTTCCTTGTGGGCAGTCACACTGAAAGGGCTACAGTGTTGTTTTGTTGTGTATGAGAGGGATTTGGTCCCCGTCTCCTTTCAGCTGTAGTTGAACCGCACTGTGGTGCCGGTGAAACGATTTTGTCTCGCTGGAGAGCCGGGGCAAAAGATGAAGCAAAGCCTTGAGAGCCAGGCCTTTCTCTCCATGGCCTCACTCTTTTGGAGGGGTGAAAAAGATTATTGTCGTACACAACAAGTAAAAAAACGCATCAAAGTCGGCAGGGAGTGTGGACCGGATTGAGAGAGCGAAGGGTTGATGTTGGGAGGGGGATGAACACAGACACATGTTGCATGTTAAGGTCTGTGTGTGTGTGTGTAGCAGTGGTGGCCCCACACAAGCCCAGACGCGTGGGAGTGTATTGGACTCTCATGTGCTGTCTGGGAAAGACACTGTCCCTCTCTCTTATTCTATCTCTTTCCCTCTCAAGCGTGTGGTCTACTCTCATGTGAACATGCTGCCAGTATAAAGGATCTCTTCATCTCCTCTCTTTTTGCATCCTGATGAGAAAAGGGTTCATTCACTGGGCCCTGCAGTCTAACTCCCACTCAGGCCCAATTTATCAGTTACTGCCAATTGGGCCTAACTTGGAGCTTGTGGGAATCCAGGTGCTTATCATTAATGCTGCCTCATTGTGGCTTGCGAGGATACGCGGGAGGAACTATGTGTCATGTTCCTGCTTGTCTGCAAGGGCTTTGCCAAACCATACTTCCTCTGTATATACTGCATCCAGACACACACGCCCTCACATGCACTCACATATAGAAACACATGCCTTTGATTGAGCCTCTGCAGAATGTCTTTTGTCATGTGAAAAAATAAAAAAACATACAGTAGCTCAATATAAAATCAACTGAAGTTATGATCCACCAGTCTCAGGCGTCTTACTTCCATCTCTATCTCCAGTGACATATGTTTTGGGTCATATTATCATAATGTTGTGATATCATTTACTACTTTCAGCTCATCCGGGATTAGTATTAAGTTACACGTGTGAGTTCAAAAACACATTGCAGCCCCAAAACCATCAAAGAAGAGGGGCTGATGACAAACAAAGACAGTCTGTGGCAAACTGTATCATCTGAGATCTGCAGCCTCCAGGAAAACCACATCCTCCAAAAACTCGCCGCCTCGACAAATGTAAAAAGCTGGCTGGACTTCCAGTCAGAAGTTTCAGAAGTGACACAAATAGACACGGTCATGCCCGGATCAAAGCACAAGAAGTCGTGTGGGCGTTTGAGCAGACAGGGAAAGCTTGTTTGGTTTGTACACTCAGCAACTTTACTGTAAGAAAAAGGATTGGAATGATTTTGAAAATATCATCACAAATCATTTGATAGAGTTCGCATGTGTAATTTTATTTTCAAAATCCTTCAATTATTAAACTTAACATTACATTAAACACAGTTATTAATTTATTAAACATGACTGAATGTTGAATGTTGTTTAGACATATTTATTGAAGTTTATATACTGAGAAACAAATATGTTACAGTGAAACAAATCATATTTTATTCAAGAAATTTAACATGGGGTAAGTACCAAAAATTGGTACTGTTGAGAACTAATAATGATTCCTAGGTATCAGGTGTCAATACTGTATTGGTTCAAATGTGAAAGGTACCCATCCCCAATGCTGACACCATTTTATACACTTAAGTATCCCTATGTAGTGCAATTTACAAGCTGGAAGCTGCTTTTATGAAGTTCTGTTGAAACTTTGGAAATTAAGTGAGTTTGAAATGCTAACAATAATAAAATGATGTTGATAACTGTATACCTGAGTCCAGCCATTGAAATTGAGTTGATGATGAAACTTCATCTAGGCTTCATAAAGCTTTCTCTAAAATAAGATCTCTTAAGAAATAATTAGAAAAGGGCATGTAAAGGTTAATACACACTGTCTCTCATACAGCCACACATGCACACACTCAAGCACTTACACTGAAAGGTAACAGTCAAGGCGGGACATCCCATTTCCTGTTACATGGCTGATAAGAGGATAAACACTCTAAAAAGTGAAAGGCCTTTAAAAGAAAACACTTTCTTTGAGGATTGTCGACCTCCTGAGAAACTGCAGGAAAGTTTGAAAGCCAGTGGTGAGCATCTTTAGCTTCTCAGTGAACCGGTCTGTAATGTTCATTAGCTGACCTGGAGAGAGAGCGGGGAACATGAATAGAGGGTACACCTTTGTTCTGTAGCCCTGTGCCAGGAAAGGTCCAGTAACATTAGATATGGCTGACCTGAAGTGAATGTTGGCCTCAGTGAGGGAAAGAGAGTGCCATAGCAGGGGGTGAGGAGAGGAGGGGAAGGAACACCTTCCATACTGATAATCTCTTGTGTTCTTTCCTCCATGGTGCCCTTTATTTCCAGAACTCTGCACCCTTTTCTTTCCATCATTGGCTAAGCTACTTATTACCAAATTACAATTATTGCATGGGGAGGTCTCCCCCCACTTACACTTTCTAAAATCATAGGGTGTTGTTGGAAAAGCTTTGCCGATGAGGGGCCTCTAATTCAGTGTTTTAACACAGGGGCCTCTTTTTAGTATGAGAGGCTCAAACACAGTCATCATGTTTCTTACTCTTCTCAAAGTTCTGAGTCATACAAATTGAGTGTACTGTACATTTTATTAAACTGAAAGAAAATATGTAGGGATATCCAATCTATAATTCACATTTTCAACATCAATTAGCTGCAGTTAGCCAACAGACAATGCTTGCATTCATCTCGTTCTTGGCTTAACAGAACTTTGCAAGAAATATACACTTGTTGTACAACATTAATATGCAAAAATGCTCTGATACACTTCTTAGCTATCTTTAATGCTAACAAGCTTGTGGCCAACTGCTAACATTAGCTGTAGTCTGACCACATCCAATCAGGGATAAGTTGCTTCCATCCATCCATCCATTTTTCTCCGCTTAACACCATTTGGGTTCAGATTAAGGGGGCTGTTCCCCCCAATCACGCCCCTCCAGGTCTCACTGTCATTGCCAACATGAGCGCTGAAGTCCCCCAGCAGGACGAGGGCACTCTAAGCACTCCCTCTAAGGACTTCAAAAAGGGTGAATACTCTGAACTGCTGTTTGGACCGTAGGCACAACACAACACAACACAACAATCAGAGTCCATCCCCCCACCTGAAAGTGGAGTGAGGCTTCCCTCTTGTCTACTGGAGTGAACCGGGGGCAGAAAGTATTGCCACCCCTGCCCGGTGCCTCTTATCATCGGCAACTCCAGATTGGAAGAGAGTCCAACCCCTTTTGAGATGACTGGTTCTGGAGCCTTTTTTATGTGTCGAGGTGAGGCCGACTATAACTGGCCCAAACTTCTCAACTCTGCTTCAGTTTAGGTTCATTTGATATGATAACTATATTTCAACTTGCATAAAGAAAAGAAACACAGCATAATGACACTGAAGAAACATGATGGCTTTGGCTGAGGAGAAACACCAAGGAACACGTCTGCCGTGGGAATATATTCAATGCTCATTTACTCATTTTGTCATCACACTGTATCATCTGTGTTTCATCCGAGACACTGAGCATTTTTATCATGTTTGACTGGTTCAATGAATGGAAAGATCAAAGAAATGGAAACCAATAAATCCCTTCCTCTTTAATTATCCATAGACTACAGGGTGTGGTCTTCCTTGTGCCACAACATGGGTTACAAACCACACAGTAAAAACAGTGTCAATGCTCATGCTAATGTAATATACCAGAAAGAAAGGAGGAAAAAAAGACAGCGCAGTAAAAGGTGACTTACACAACAACACAAATTTGGTGGTCGGGCTGACTGTAAACATTGGACTGTAAAATACCATCCAGCTTTGGGAAGGGAAACTATAAACGTGCCAGTTGTTTCTGGAGGTATTTTATTTGCCACAACAAATGGTGGTTTGGATGCTTGAGCTTGACGACCAACTCAGCCTCACTCCTCTCTTCCTCCGCTTCAAGGCACGCAGCTCTCACTTTAACGTGTGTTCACGCAGTGCGCTGAAAATACACACTGCGTCACACTCTCTACATAACCGCAAAGAGCCCTCCTGTTAGGGCTGACCTTAATGAGGCAGGCAGTGTGTATACGCATGTGTGTGTGCGTGAATGTGTGTTCAGGCTGAGACTGACACCTGGACAGGCTGCTAGCTATAAAGCACTAACGTTGTTAGAGACTATCAAAGCACCTTGTGGGCGGCCATCTTTCTTCCTTCCCCTCCATCTCCAGCGATGCCTTTAAAAAAAATCACTTTACAGCATCCGTTGTTAATTGGCCTCTTACCTCCGATAAGAGTACATTTGTTGATAGACATGAACATTCGGGACAGTAAAACGCTCTTGTGCACATTAAAATACACACACACACACACACACACACACAAACCCTCAGGTGAGTCAAACACTACAAACACAAAACTACTTTTTTTCTGTATTTGCTTTCTCACAGCAGACACAGGCTTTGGTTGTCAGGACTAAACGTGTGCTTATGTGTGTGTTTATGTTTTAAAGGGAGGCAGTGTGTGCAGGATTATCTGGCTCAGCATCAGCCCTAGATGATTTGCTCACAGTCTGCGTTATGCGAGTGCAGAGAGAGCGCTTTTGTCTTCTTTGCAGAAGGCGGGCTGAGATCCTGCCTCGACAGCCACCAGCTTACAGTCATTTATTTACCAAGCGTAATGTGGAGGATTTTATTCTGATTGTGTTTGTGCAGAGGCATACAGTCAACTAATCAAACTCAACAATAATTTCCTTTGAGAACTGGAGATATCACTCATAAAGTCTTTTCAGTAGATGCAGTACCCTGGTTTTATGAGCCACAGAATCATCACAGGAGATCTTTGGTGACATTACATGAACACTTTTCAAGCCAGCAAACCCTGAGAAGAGATAGTCCATTCACACTCTCATCTTCTCAGACTGCCTGCAGCCATAGACTCTGTTAAATAACGACATAGTGTCTTTTTGCCTCCAGCAAAACCATTTTAAAAGAAGTGGATGGAAAACAGACAAACAGCAAAAACTACACAGAAACAGCACCATGCACGAACATTTTTGGAGGAAAGAGCAGTACACTGTTAGAAATGGAGGATTGTTCAACTTTTTTATGTAACACCATGGGTGCAACAGTTTATGTAAGCTACAAATAAAACTTGTGTTTCAGATTCTGCAGGGAACTGACAGCCAGTTTCAAATCTGAAAAAAGTAACTTGTTCCTGCAGTTTAAAAACAATATTCTGTACATGTTGCAATACTACTTACTCCTATGGAGAATCAAACTAAAACTTGACAGAAAGTACAGGTGTAAATAGAAAGTTGAGGGATTGGTTGTTCAACTTAATCTGACAATCCATGATCACTGTGACTCAATAAATATTTAAAGTAATCATCATTGTGTTTTCTGTCATTATGGTGCATTTAAATATATAACATTTAGATGATGGTACTACAAAGGACAACAAATGTGGTACAAGTTTTTGGGAGAACAGGAAATAGTTCAAAATCCTGTCCAACTGGCTCTCCATTAGAGGAAAACAAACACTGGGAATTATTTGTGAATGTTATTTGACTGATCTGCTCAGCAGCTTGGCTGGGTGTACGCCATCCACAAGTACATGTCAACATGAGGAAGATTTACTGCCTCTGAGCCGAGGACCTGCTTGGCCTGGGAGTGAGAGGCTGATTGACTGAGTATGTGTTGGGCTGGAGTGTATATGTGTGCGAAATGTGTGTGTGTGTGTGTTCACAGTGACAGTGAACGTGCATGAGAGAGTATGTGTGAGAGTCGATGGCTTACATGACATCTGCACTTGGATAAATAATGTTGGTGCAGAAAAATGTCTTTCTCATCAAACTTTTGTTTATAGATGTGTGCAAACGTGAGATTGTGTACATTTGTGTCCTGGTAGCCAGGTGGTAGGGGTTACTGCAGAGCTTTGGGCATGAGCAGAGTTAACAGCTCATTAACACCAATTCATTACGGGCCACTTCTCCCTCCCTCACTGTGCTCTGCATTAAGACACAGCCAGCCGTGCTCCTTCAGACACAATGTAAATCACTCAGGACAAACTCACAGGCACAGAAGGAGGGCCCAGCAGTGAGCCTCCTGCTGAGAAATACTGCCTGTGTGTTTGTGTGCTTTTTAAGCACGATTGTATGTGCATGGCCGTAATGCAGCTAAGATTTTTGGATGTCCAGGCAGAAGCCAACTAGCAACACTGAAAGGTTTTCAGATTGAAGAACTGTGATTGGCCCAAAAGACCACAAAGCGAGTTTAGGCTCCCGACTACAAGTTGTGTGTCAGTATTTATTTAAATAAAAAACATAATTCTCGGACAATGGTTCACTTGATCATCTTGTTGGTGCACATAAAAAAAAAATTAAAAATTGGATAACCTGGTTTGGCAAATGAGTTAAATGTACGCACCGTAAAGAATCCTGTATGGCTCTCCAAACTGTGATGAACCCAAGGTCATCAGAGCTTGAGAATGCAAAGATGCAAAAAAGTGAGTGGATGGTGTGTGTTAGACTCAGACTGAATAGGGTCCCTTTGCATTAACAGGCTGTAGAAGCAAGTAGTTAGCAAGAGAAACTTTTGGAGCTTTGGGAAGACTAATTGAATTAATTTGTTCCTTATTTGGACTTCCTGTATTGAAGTTTTTTGTCTCGCCAGTTTTAAAATAGTCTCACCCCAACTTCTTTGGCTACTTTCATATGACAAGCACTTTCAATTCCCTTAAACCTGTCATTTCCATTCTTGTTTTTAACTATTGATCTGATAGAACAAGGTTCAATCAGTCACTTTGAGTCATGCTTTGCTACTCTGATCATTTTAGAAAAATAATCTGATAAGCATTGATACATTTTGGTTACATACCTTGTAGTGATGCACGTTTTTACATCCTTTTTTTTTCCAAATGTGATTGCACCAGATTCACCCATATAAATTTATCTTAATACTGTGAACAGTAAAAAGTAAGTCAGTAGTTGCTCTTCTTCTGGACTCTTTTAACAGCTGCAATCAAACCCTGTACTTTGCTTTCATTGTCTCATTTCAATGGCAGATTAATCACCAGATCCAACAAGCCCCAGTATGTCATTGCCAAAAAGCAAGACAAAGAGTAATTTAAATTCATGTGAAAGACCTAGGATGAAGTTAAGACGGACAATTCTTCACCGAACAATCATGATCTTGAGGGGATTTGTGACACAGCTGCAGAGTCTCTGCAGGCAAGCTCTCACAGGATGAGTGACGGCCTTAAAACACAGCTGTTAGAGGTGCGGAGAAACACAGATGGAGTTCTTCCATCCACCTATTTGTATGTCAGCAGTTTGGCCCTTGATGTTTTGACCCTCTCAGCACCTTTATTTGAAACATAAGAGAGGTCTGCAGTGAAAGAGAATGAGGTTTAAAGAGGTAAAGAGAAGTATGAAGTGCAAAGCAATATGCCTGAGAGGAAAGGAAGTAAACTCCAATGCTGTTTTCATGTTCTGTTCATGATAATTTCTTACTTTTCATTTTTTTAATTAAAAAAAAAAAAGAAAAAAGAAAACAGGGTTCAAATGTCAGACTTCATTGCCGCAGGGGGAAAACTGCCACTGGCCGACAGCCTCATGTGCACACGCCTCACCAACAAAGCACAGGGGGGCTTTGTTTGTCTGTCATCACTCCAAAATTTTAGAACATCTCTCAGCTATGACAATAGGAGTGGAGGAAACTCCATCATCTCTTCCCACTTCAAAAGCCTCTCATTGTGGAGAGAGTGAAGAAGAAAGAGACACAATCCGCTTATTATCAGGCAAATAAATAGCAGCATATGGACTTGCCGCTCACAATCCTTTCCCAGCAGCTTTAAAGTGGGCCTTGGGCACATTTTGGGTACGAAAAGTATTTAGGCTTTAGCGGAGGAGTTGATGAGGTGAGGGATAGTCACATCCTCCCGATTTTCTTTGAAGACTCCGTCGCACTGACCTTTAGAAAATAGGAGAGAAGAAAAGCCATAAAACCTATTTTCCATTGCGTCTCTTTAAATTGGAGCCCTCAAGTGAAGTGACAGAGGGACGGCGGGAGTGAAAGAAAAATTGGCTTCATGATACTGTTTACATCACTCCCATGTCAATGCAAGTAAGGTGATGTGGCGGCTGGGCACTTCATTTGCCCCCAAACACATAAAAACAACAGAGTTCTTTGTATCTTAGGTGGTCTGATGAATGCGTTTGTTGCCCATATATCTCGTCTCCCTCTTAATTACAATAAGTTGGTGCCATAATAGGATTGTCAACTACCAAGGAGTGACAGCTTAAAAGGAACGCTTTCCAGTTGAAATGTGCCTTTGAGGGCCGATTTTCCAGAGCTTTCTTGCTTCACTTTAAAGCTCCATCCAATTCAGCAGCCCTTTCAGTGTAGCTGGGATACAAATCCATGCCACTGCAGCTATCACAGGCCCAGAATGAGCATAAAAAGCTGCATTACATCTTGCTTCGTTTTTTAAAGGTTCTCCTTGGCTTCTCATGTGCAGGGGCCCTCTATAAGCGCAAAGTGTCCCACTTTGTACTGCCAAGTGTCTGTGTTACTGGGATTTGTCATCAGGGAGTCAAAGAATCGCTATCAAGACAATGCAAGCAGCCGCCATGTCATCGTAAAATGGGCTATCTTTCTCATATCAGAACTTCCTTTGTCATCCTCCGGTCTGCAAAAGCTTGTCCCTTCATTCAATCGTTACCTAATGGTCATTTGCAGGGCTGATTTTCTTTACTGATGCTGATGTTTTCAAGATTCTTTAACTTTATCCCAACTTCTTCTTTGTTCTCCACCTGCAGCCGACGGTTTGACAGATTCCAAGAGTGCTGTTGTTTCAGCCAACGTGTCTTAGAGGCAGTGGCAGAGGATGTAACTGATAACCATACCAAAGGCTACTGCTGCTCCTTTAATAGCTTTATGGCTGATTCCAAGGCACACTGACACCATCTTTCACATCCATCCTCTTGAAGCTGCTTCACAAAAAGGGACACAATCTGCAAACTGGTGTTTTTAGACTATAATTTTATGAGTTCAATTGAAGAAAAGTATTTGGTGCAGCCTTGAGAACACCTGTTGAAGATTTTCTTTGGTCCAGACATAGATTGGGTCAACGCTAAATCAGATGTGGGAAGGGAAATAGAGTAAGTGGTAGGGCAATACTAAAGATGCCCTGTGGTCCTTCCCAGCGCTTACCACGCACATGCAAATCCTACTGGCTATGCTTTGAAAGTAATCTGGGAATCAAATCAAAAATACATCCGTAACTTAACTTCAACATTGGAAAAAACTTGGCTCAAGCAAATGAAGATATAGATAAAAGTGATAAATGAGACCAGCTGCCAAAGAGCAGTCAACACATGTTATTCAAGTAAAAGAGATGGCCCCTAACTTGATATCAAAATTTCTAGATAACATGTTACCCAGGAATCTATGCTTCTCGCATCTAATTGGGAAACACTGCTGTCTGAGAATGTTTTGGATACGATTGCAAGCTGTTGTTCAACCATAGTTAAAAGGGCTTCAACTAAATTATAATGACTCTAGTGGCAAAGTTTTACAAAAGATTTTTCCCTTTTTAAAATATTTCCAGGTTCTGTGCAACCTAGTAGAGCTAATATGATACAGGTTTTTAAAATACTTTTATTAATATGACTTGAAACCTGTAACAGACAGTGTTGGTAACCCCTTAACATAATATTATTGCTTTTACTAGTATTGAGTAGTGTAACAAATTATTCTTAAAAGTCCAAGAATGATATTACAAGAAATCACCCCAAAAGTAACTTGTTACTTCCTCACTGTAGTTATTAACCCACTGATGGTGTAAAATACAATGATACACAGAATTTTGTCATCACGCATGTCCAACAATTTTCCTGCAGAATCAGGCATCTTTAGGAGCTGCTGTGAGTAGTTTTCTCGCCTGATGGGTTTGTCTT
Organism: Thalassoma bifasciatum; assembly: GCA_008086565.1. Classification (NCBI taxonomy): domain Eukaryota; kingdom Metazoa; phylum Chordata; class Actinopteri; order Labriformes; family Labridae; genus Thalassoma; species Thalassoma bifasciatum. Next base: position 1,421,564 of record RPOG01000019.1, read on the forward strand.
CACCATGCCTGACAACCCCAGCTCCCTTGAACAATTGAGCAGTACATGTTCACGTTTAGCTGGAAATACGCCCATTACTTCTGCATTGTCAAGAGGAAAGATGACAGGAACATCACTGCCAGATTTAAGTTGTGTCCCAGTACTAGGTCTCTTTCAACTTAGATCAACTTAGACTGGATTACAAAAGTTGTCTCTCATCCTCAGTTGAGCCAATTGTATTTCATATAGCCAGTACCTTTAATGGATTTAGAGAATACAGAAAAAATGCACCTGCCACTCAAACTGTGGCCATGTGAGACATAATAATGATGACAATAATAATAATGAATTTTATTTATAACACACTTCATTTTCCAAGAATATCAAAGTGCTAGAAGCGCTGAGTAAAAAGGGAACACAGCCACACAGGTCGGCAAAAAGCAGGTGAAAATCAGATAAAAGCGTTGACGAGTTTCCAGGGCATGGCAGTGGCAGAGAATATCTGGCTGGCAAAGAAAGATATCACAAGAAAAAAACACTAAGATATAATAGCTAAAAATCAAAATTTGGGACTGGAGAAGCAGCAAACAGATAGTGCCAGCATCATCTCCCTTTCCCATTAAAGAACACCATTACCAACTTTGTGGGGTGTACAGAAGAGTTATATAATTATTGTGTGATACATTACTGTTGGCAGGGAGTAATAAGTTGAGCAATGATACTACTTTTTTAGAAAAGTAACAAGTAATACATTACTTTTTTCAGTTATGGGCCCATACGGAAATAATAAAAAAACATGCATGCTTGAGGATTTATTCTGACACAAACTCTGACACATGCTACAGCTTACATCTGTCCACCCAGTGCCTACATAAACACAAAGGAGATTTGAGGGAGAAAGTTCCCAGCACCTCGTTCACCTCTTGATCCTCTCCTTCCTTCCTGTCCACAGGTCTGATAAGGTAGAGGCCCAGTGGCTGCACTGTTCTCCCCAACTCCTCAAATCTGGGATAGAGAGGTTCACTCATAAAAGGTAATTGCGCTTGATGAGGGCCCCCTCAAGAGGTCTACTCGAGGGTGGGGGGGCATTTCTGAGTCTTGTTGTTGTTGTTTTTGTCTTTGGGGAAAAGGAAGCGCTATCTGGATGATACTCATCACAGACCTGTCACAAAAAATGAGGTACTACCAATAAATAACATAAATTTATCTCTGTCAAACATTTCTTCCGTAAGTTCATTTTAAGGTTTCATGCCTATATGTGAGCGTTTTTCCGGCTGCAATATCCAAGAAATTTCAGGAAGTTTTCAGTAAAAAGGGTTCACAAACAGTACAGTGGATAGAGCTGTAAACTGGGAAGGCATATAGCAAAAGGCTGCAGGTTAGACTTCAACCTGGGCAGCATGTTACAGACTTACCTCAGTATTTGGTCTTTTGAATAAACTTGCATGATAGACATTTATATATTAATCATATATTCTCTCTGACTGAGAGAATTAAAAAAAAAACTTGTCTTGATGAACATTATTGAACAGATGAAGGTCTTTCTCTTTCATTCACTCTGTTTGGAGCGATTCATAAAGTCAATGGATGTCCAAGATAGGACATAACATCCATTCACTGATGTAAACTTTCTGGACCAACATATTTATTTTTAAAAACTCTCTACAAGACTCAACAAGAAAAAGCAACAGGGCTAAGAGAGTTTCCAAAGGAAAGTTGATATTAGTTGAAGTTATCTGACCTATTAACCTGATTCTAATTCAGAAAGCAGAGTTTATTTGTGGTGAATATCAAGTCTTCATTATAGGTATTGAAGTGAAATAAGCAGAATTCTCTTTTTGATTCCAAAGTACAAAGCAGACCAAGTTAAGTTTCAAAGTTCACAGATTTTCTTATGGATTATCTTCAGAATCTCTCAAAAAGGCAAGAATAAAAGTTTGATTTTAAAAACGGACAATACTCTCCTTTGAACAATTTGCTATTGGCAGCATATAACTTTCAACACCCTGAGCAGTAACATTTGCATTTGAAATGGATCTTATACACGCCTAATCAAGACCGATAAAGACAGACAAAGGATAAAAGACAGAGGAGGGCAAAAATAAAAGGAGAGTCTTTGGACGAAAAGACAAGCAAACAGAGAGGAGTTAGCAGGCAGAAGTACGTGAGGGAGCAGTAAACAAAGACAGCAGCCAAAAAGCAGAGACAAGGAAAAAAATTGACTGCGTGGGTGAGTTGGTGGTGCTGAAGAGAAGCCAAACCCTGCGGCCCTCACCTCAGCCACATCTTCATAAGCTGCAGCGCCTCCCTCTCCCCAGTCTAGCCCCTGGCCCTGCAATAAATACATTTTCAATTAAAAGCACTGGGGAACAAAAGTAAGAGGAGGGGGATAGAGTAGAGGGAGGAGGACCCCGAAGGGCTCTGAGCGGATCCTCTGGATGACACCTCTGGCCACGAGGCTGAGATATGCTCACAGCAGAGGCCCCTTTGTCTGGCCCAAGTGTACGCGTGCAGTCTAATCACTGGCTGGCTCTACGCAGCAAGTCAGGCATTTAACGGCACCCGGGTCTGAGTCCAGAAGAGCACCAGCCAGGACTCTGACAGAACACCTGCAGTGAAACCAGATCTCTACTGGACATGCTGCAGCCTGAACCCCCCACAGATGGAGGGTTGTGGGTCGGAGGGCATGAGTGCGAGCTGGACTCCAGACATATGACCACCAGAGCCTTTGAAGATTATTGTAGGTGGCTGTTGTAAAGGCTGATATGAGGTTTATGTCAGTGCCACTGGGTGTCAGGGTGATACCAGAATGCATTGAAACCTCTGACATGGTGTGTTCTCCTGCTGCACTCCTGATTGTGAAGACAGATGATTCGTGCTTAAGTCTAGCCTGCTGTCTTACATCCTCATATCATGACAGCCCACTCTGGACTGACAGAAAACTTTTTGCCACTATGATGTTTTCAATAACTTACTTTCAGTACATGGACAATTTTTTTTTTGTCTAGTTTAAATGCACAAAATTTACTGATCCAATTTTGGCTCTGTACATGAAATTCAGTTGATCCAAAAACACACATCTCTCACTGGGTGGAAAAAAGACTTCAGCTGTCTGCAGAAGCACAAACAAAAACACGATTGCTTCTTCAGTACACGATGACTCAGCAAAGATGTGAGCGATACTCAACTGTTATACAGACTACCTGGAGGCAAAAGCAACAACAGAAAGTTGTTTAGCAACCGAGTCAACCACTAAATGTAGATAAGAAAGGGCACAAAATGACCTACTGTAAAGTAGTATATACACAAAAACAAAAGTCAACTTCAGCAAAACTAAAGCAGGATGTTTTTCACACTCGATACATTGATGGAAATGCATCAAGAAAACGTATTTGAGAAAATTTGGGAAATTTAAAATGACAGCAAACAATGTTAAACATAAAACAAATTCTTCATGGCTCTGGCTCTTCATACCCCAGTCAATGAAGCAAGGGTTTAAGTCACACCAGGCTTAGGGATAAGGCTGCATCAAAAATAAAAGATAACTTCACAGATTTGGCTTTGATGAGAAAGGGGGAAAGTTCTTTTAAAGGTGTGAGGACTGTGAGGACTTTCTAAGTGATCTTGAAAAAGTCTGATGTAATTAGCGCTACAATAGGTGATTTTTAAGTGCTATTTCTTAGCTCCCCAACAAGGGCAGAGCAGACCAGACTGATTTAAGGCATGTCAAGTCTCTATTACAACGCCTCGCCGGCCGACAAAGTTTGGCAGTAAAAAAAATGGAGATCTGTGTTTTCCCCTGCTGAAAAACGATTTCTTGGATTTATTTTGCAGCAATAGTGGACACTGGAGCTGGACTGTCTGACAGGAAAGGGACAGAAGAGCTGAAGAAAGTTAAACAGGAGAGTGATAGAGCACAAACTAAAGGCTAAAACAGGAGCAATAGGCTAAAACATAGGCTAAGCTTTTTGTGAAAATGTTCATTCTGACCCACATGCAGTAGTTATACTTCCGGTGTCTGTTCAAACTTGAGAGTCTGTCAAGAAAACAAAGAGCCAGGTCTCATTTGCTCTGTTTGGTAGATGAGCACTGGTAGGACATAACCAGGGTTCGCTAACGTTACATGATACGATACATCTCAAAGCACCAAGCTGTGAGTAGCGCAAAATATAGCCGGCTATTAAACTACGCTAAAAACTCACAAAGTTTTCTGTCATGTTTCAAACAACAGTGCTACATTACTTAGTCTTGCTATATCTGGTACAAAGTGGAACAAAGAAAAGTAGTGTTTAAAGAAGATCTGATCTACTTTTACTTTCACTGTCACTTAAAAAAACAAATACAGCATGACAGCTTGTGCAAGTCCTCCAGCTGATGGAAGTCAATGCAATCCACTTCTTCTCACAGTCACTTAAAATTACTGGGTACCTTGACAAATTCACACTAAGATATGAAACCTGAAACACAATCCTTATGGCGGCGCCTTCATATTTATGCTTACTTTGGGTGCTCTCTCAGCCATCCCAATTTGTTCAAATATCAGACAGGTTCAAAATTATTACCACCTTTTATTCAGTAGAAATTCAGCTTTTAACACCTGAAAAACTAAAACAAATGCTGCAAAAATGGAAAAGGAATAAACTTTATTTTGAGTATGAGTATGGAAAAAAATCAAAACAAATGTATTGGAGACCACTGCTAGATACACGGTGCTCTTGAAGCTACATTCCAATGCACACCATGGGAATGTGAAGTTTCCCCAAAACAACACAATACATCCTTTGGCAGGCATTAAAGTTACCAAATATGGGCTGCTACAGAGAAGTCAGTGATGAATTTGTCGGCAGGTTTGGTTTCGGCGGCACAAAGCAGAGCGCTGCCTCAGCAACATGGGCTGTCACTCTGCACCGCCCAGGGTCACGGTCTCTGTTCTGAGCACCGTGACCGCTGCGGTAATTACCCAAATTGGGTAAGAAAAAAAGAAGCTTCAGCATTCCTGGAGTGTCACAGGGGCTGGGTTTGTTTGGGCAGAGTGTGAGCTGGATTCTCTGATTCCAGGGTGGATGTGGAGGGATTTAAGAACTCAGGAATTTTCCCCTCTCCTCATGCTCTCCTGTCACCAACCCCACCCATCACCCCACCCACGCCTTGATCTGCCTCTGGTTCTCAACAGGGGAAGTGAAAGAAGGTGGGAGGGGAGAGACGCGCTGGAGGTCAGGAGAAGTATGCGGTGGTCAGAGGGGGTCAGTGGGTTGGGTGACCCACAGGTCAACGGATGTTGTCATAGCTGCTGATACTGTAACGAGAGACTGAGGAGCTGTTTGAGGTCATACTAACTAATTAATTAGCTATTGAATAATTGTTACATGAAATTTTACTTGGCTTGAGGCTGGAGTAGGCTAAGTAAACAGCCTCTGCTCCAGTCCTTGGCCCCTGAGCTGGTTATGTTTCACCTCTCTCCCAGCCTCTTGGCAGTAGCAGCAGCAGCAGCCAAGCACGTTCCTCAGAGACGATGAAACTAGCTAGCGTCATTCCAGCTAACAAGGACCACGCTTTTACTGTTTCCATCAGGCCTGCCAACAATTCCCAGACAGGGCCTCATTTCACGGCTGCCTGCTCAAGGTGTGGGACCATACGTGGGCCCCATGGCTGGTTGGGGGGGCTGTGAAAGAGAAATAATGCATTTGGATTTTTGTGGAAGTAATCTTTGGGTGTGTGAGAGTACATGTGTGTGTATGTGTTTGACTTAGGAGACTGATGCAGACAGTTTTTTCAGGCATGAAAGGTAGTTGTACGGCTCATAGTGGAATTTCCATTTCATTTCCCCCTTTATCCAATCAGCGGGCCTGGGGGCCCTCCAGCCTAGTCAGGCAGGGGGTTGTGGGAAACGTGGTCTGACTGTGGGAGTTGATGTGATTTAGGCCCTGCTTGAGGGGAACTCATGCCTATTTTGACAGACGCTGGCCTCCTGCTCAGACTGAGGTCTGCAATTACACAGGACATAAACACGGTGCGCCCAGGCTGAGCTGAAGCTGTAAGGGCCCATGGGAACAGAAAATGCTGCACAGCTTTGCAGAGGCCGCAGAGGCCTTGGCAGGCACCCATGGACGGCCATCGCGTGACTGTGGGAGAGGGATGACCCGTGTGTAACACTGCCGCGCTACGCTGAGAGAGGTTTGCTGTCTAGGAAGCATCCAGACACATGAATGAGATACACTGCCTGGCCAAAGAAAAAAGTCACCACCTCGATTCAACTTAGCAAATAAGTACAATCCTCCTATTGAATATTTACAGAAAATATAGGGTCAAATATATTGGCAAGACTCAACCAGAGAAAACATTTAAGGAGATTGCAGAAACTACTACAATTGGGTTAAGAACTTTTCAACATATTATTAAAAACTGGTTACGGTGGGGAACCATCGTCTTGGGCGCATTAGGGTGAGAGGAGAGGCAGGTGAAGCGATGCACTCATCATGCCTAGTGCCGACTGTACAAGCCTGTGGGGGGGCAATGCTATGATCTGGGGTTGCTGCAGTTGCTCAGGTCTAGTTTCAGCAACATTATCTGCCCAAAGAATGAGGTCAGCTGACTACCTGAATATACTGAATGACCAGGTTATTTCATCAATGGATGTTTTCTCCCCTGATGGCACGGGTATATTCCAAGATGACGATGCCAGGATTCACCAGGATCAAATTGTAAAAGAGTGGCTCAGGGAGCATGAGATATCTTTTGCACACATGGATTGGCTACCACAAATTCCAACCAGAGTTAACCAATGGGTTAACCCCATTGAGAGTCTTTGAGATGTGCCTGGAGAAGGCTTTGCCTAGTGGTCAGACTCTCCTATCGTCAATACAAGATCTTGGTGAGAGATTAATGCAACACTGGATGGAAATAAATTGTGTGACATTGCAGGAGCTTATCAAAATAATGGCACAGTGAATGTATGCTATAATCAAAAGTAAAGGTGGTCAAACAAAGTCTTAGTGTGTGACCTTTTTTTGGTGGCAACTTTTTTTCTGGCCAGGCAGTGTATAACTTACGATAAAGTTCATATGAAGTGATGTCTCACCTGCAGAAAACCTGCCCACTGTTACACTCCTCTGATCCTGATCTGACTCACACAAGCTTGTTAACAACAACTACTTCTATCTTTATTTCTGTCCCAGCATTCCACACGCAGCTTCACCTATTTTTCTTTATTACATTTTAAAGCTGCCCTCTCTCAAGCTGGACACTTGTTTCTCCCTCATATGCTTCTGCCTGCCTGGGGCATGTGCATGTGTAAAAGGGGGTTAAGTGTGCCACCACGCAGCAGACTCCGTGTACAGTTTCCTGCTCAGAGAGGAAGCATCACTGTGCCTAAAACAATTGCCCAACTAAGTGTGCTAAATCAACTCTTATGCGAAGACAATGCGACGGCTGCCACTGTTATTTACTGTAATGAATTGGGTCCATTGTGAGCACGGCGCTCTTGGGGACCTCTCATTGAGCCTAGCTGAATGCAACAATCCTTGAATGGATGTCAGGCCACATAAAGGTTTTTGAGCAACAGTGAGAGTGTTGCCTTGTGGATAAAAAGAGTGGCGGTGAGATCATATTTACCCACCATTCAGTTCACTTTATATACGCCCATCGGCCACATCCTATTCGGATAAATCAGGGACAGAGGGAGCGGCCGGCAGACTAGAGTGTGTTTTCCACAGTCAATTCAGAGCGGGACCTGACACAAGCATGGGAAAGCAAATAACCCGGATTAGGCTTCTTCAAAGGCCTGGCCCTGTGAAAGATGGGAGCAGGAGGAGCAGACAAAGGTGGGAGTTAGACATATACACGCAGACTTACTGTTATGACAGTAAAACACACACACACACACACACATCAGTCAAGATGGTTTATGAAACTCTATCCAACTGAGGTGTGGGTTTGTTTGGTTGCTTTTGCCTCTTTCTAAGACAGAGGATCAAACCCATGAGAAAGGGGATGGTTAGGTGTGTGAGGATTTGGGTGATAGGGGTAGTGTGAGGACTGCGTGTTGGGGCATCGACACAGCAGCAGGATCAGTCCTCACCTCACTGGCTTGGTGTGTGAGTCTAACACTCACCGAAGCCAACCCAGTCTTGCCAGACTTCCTCTGCCAGTGTGTGTGTACACGTGCATTAGTGTGTGGAAACTTTTTATCCCATCTTTGAGTGCAACTAAAGTTCAACTGAGGATGTCTGGGTTTCATTAAAAGTGCATCTCAGCTGCAGACAAACACGGATCATTATGTGATAGTTTTCCCCCTGAAACGTGAGGGAATCTGACGGCTGAAGCTTTGTGGCACTCAGAGATTCAACATGGTCATTTATTATGTACACAATAAGGCAGCACATGCTGACATCACTCCAAACCCCAACAATAATAATGATGCAGAAGGTTAATTTCTCAGTGATGGAGCAGTTGAGATTGTCAGTGTTTCCCTGACATTAAATCATGTTACACACATGTGCTACATACCTCTGGACACAGTCTTTAGTGTTGACATTACTCTCACTCAAAGACAACCTTATTCAAGAGCAGGAATGTTCACAACTGTGTGTGTGTCTGACAAGTCCATTTTTCTTTCCTTCACTTTCTTCATACTGAAACACTCAACCCTCTTCCCCCAGAGTCACAGTAGTCTCCCAAATGTACACACTTGTACACTCTCTGGTGCCAGGAGAGTAAAAACACGCACACACACTCACACACACGCAGGCACACAGCACTCGGTCCCCTCAGGCGGTCTGGCTGTAAGATGATACCTCGTCTCTGAGCATTTCGCACATGCCTTCCCGGACAGTTCCCACACTCCCGGCTGCCTCAGCCTGTCTGACCTTTGCCAAGCCCACCACCCTCCCTGCTGCCCCCACCCCCTCGGCCTCCTTCCTTCTCCTCATCTTCTCCCAGGGCTTGTGGTTTGGACAGCTGCGTCCAAGCTGGCTGCTCGGCTTGTGGAAAACATCCGCCACACATGGAGGACTGCGCTGATCCTCCTTGGCCTCTGCTGGCTGGCTGCCTGGGTGACTGACTGGATGGGAGACTCGTTGCCTGTTCCCTCATCCCATGAGAACATTATTTAACCAAGATCCACTGGTTTACCCCATCAGAACTCCCTACAGAAAGTAATGGGTATGAGATGGGAGGAATTTTTTCAAATTTCACCATGTGCCAGCATAACCATCAGCATGACAAAAGAGTTTAACCCTTACGTATACGTAAGGCTGGGTTATGCTTTCCATGTGAATGTGAGGTATGGAAATAAGATGCATGGAATCAGAACAAGTGAATGCATATGGCTTCTATTCATTCTGTCACTCTGCCCAGTGTTAGCTGGCATTCGTACCCAAACTCCAAGGGCCAGTGTATCGTAAACACACATCTATTAGTACTAAACAAGAGACAAAGAGGTTTGCATTTGTTTTACAACATAATTTTTGCTCATTTCTCTTCTCTGGTTATCATGGTGGTCTCTGTGTGATGAATCATATAAATGCCTGTTTTTTTGCGCTCAAAGCTTCTGTACATCTGCCATGTTGTCCACGCCGCTCCGTCCATCAGATACAAATTTTCTGAGGTGTGGAATGCTGATAATTTCTGCCTGACAGGGACCATGCAAGGCAGCTAAAATGACGTCATTTGTCGATACAGAGCTGCGCAGACCATGCTTATGCGTCAATCATAAACCAGCTTCAAACTGGCGTACTTTAAATTTTGTAAGGAACAATGCATTCTCCCGTTACATCGCCTGCATATTCACAGATTTTGGCATGTAGTTAACACCAAGTTAACAAGCAGTTAACTGGAACAAACTTTCTATAATTACAACTTCCTGTTTTGATATTTGAATTTTGGTTTTGGGTACCCCGTGAATACAGGCTGAAGGGCACAGAAAAGCAAAAAACCTACTCACTCTATATCAGAAGCTACTTGCTTTCAGTCCACGTGTCAGACTTATCTGGAAAGAAATTAGCATTCAAGACTGTCTTGTTAAGGTGGGTTTTTTTTGCTGTGCAGTTCTAATCAGCGGCAGTATGGCTCCAATTTGAGGCCTCCCCATCAACTTAGTGTGGTGCATAAACAGGCCCAGGTTATAGCCCCACACACCTAGGTCTGCACACACACACACACACACACACACACACACACACACACACACACACACACACGTCTTCAACATATGAGACTGATTTCGTCTTGGATCTGGACTCTAGCCACTGCTTGGAGCCTTTTTTCCCTTTGTGCATGCATCATTCGCCACACACTCACACACACACACACTCACTCACTCACAAAAACATACCAAGCGTTTGACTACTGCTTGGATGAAGATAGCAAGTAGACTTGCTCAGGTGAGGAAAAAGTAGAATTGTATGTCTGAATCTATATTGGCAAATAACAACACACTCATACTCCCAGAAACACACACATCCAGGTACACAGCCTGTTAAATGCCTTTTCTCCTCTGATTATGTTGTCAGCAACATTCTCTTTGTTGCGCACATAAACACAGTTGAGTCTTTCCTGCAGTTTCCTCAGCATCCCTTTTTCACACAAGGATGAAAAATGAAGTGTGATGAATAGAAGGAATGGTGTAAGGTGGAGGATTACACCCCTGGCTGGAATTTTGAAGGGAGTAGCTTTACTGTAAAGACAGAAAATACAATCTTGATGGTGTTGCCGACACCTTGCATCACATTTCCCTTCTGTTTGAGACAGGATTATGGTGGGGAACCAGAGTCTTGGCAGGGCTCATGCAGCCTGACCTGAGAATCTGAGGATTCCTCTGTGTTTGTGGTTGAATTCAGCCATGGTGTACACACATGCTCTATCAAACAAACACAAGCAAGTCTGTCAGCTTGGCCACTCTGTGCACCACTTCAAATGGAGGAGTGCAGAAGCTCCTTCCGACGAAAATATCCTACCCCTTCATTTTTCGAACATTTTTTGGTCTTATTTTAGAATTTTGTTGACACATCCATTTCAATCACATTTTTATGCTAATCTCCTTTTGGCTGCTGCAGGACTTCTCAAAGTTCATAATATTACTTAGAGGTGGGGTATGAGTGTGCAGTAAGTGTGTCAAACATATGGCCTCTGGTACAAAACCGGCTCGCCAGGGAATCTGACCAGGCCCCATCTGATGAAAGCAGAAAGAAGAAACCCGGTGCATGGTGTGTATGTGGCAAAATTCAGTGTTCAGGGAATATAATATTTGGTGGGACTATGAGACTCAGCATGGCAAAAGATACAACGGCTTGCAAGGACAGCTGAGAAGAGAGAGGAGAAATGAATTCAGTGATGCAGCAGTGAAAGCAAGAGCCTAAATACTAGTGTTAGCATCATACTGTTGGCCAGAAACTTTTGCCAACATCTGCCCGAAGAGGAATACTGTTGCATATATCGTTTCAGAACTATATATTATACATTCACAAGGCAGGAAATATGATTTGTTAATTGTACGTCCAGAATAGTTCCCACTTCAGTTTCTAAGGTGTGTAGAGTCTATTTGTGTTCAGAATAATCACACGGATGTGGGAAAAACAGTTCAAATAATACTAGATCTTGATTAGTTAATGTAATCTTAAAGGGCAATACTGTGTTTTTCAGTTTAAATATCTATGATTCAACATTTTATTCCTTTGTACAATCACTGTAATCAGTTATAAAGCGTGTGTTATCAATAAACCAGGGCTAAGTACCGTTGAAATTGCACTTTTTTCTTAAGGAATCTCAGGCTTCTCAAGAAATGTTTTGTAGAAAGGTAGTTCATCAAATATTAAGACTTTCATCACACATTTGTATTTCTTTACACTAAAACAAAGGGAGAAACTTGGACTTGTTGTTATTTAGGGGTAAATATGGTATGGTTTTACTGCTCTGGCCCGCTTGAGATCAGATTAGACTGTATGTGGCCCTCGAACTTCAGCATCCTCAAAACACAAGGCTTTACACTGCATACAATGATTCACCTGCAAACAAACATTCTTTTACCAATAGCAGAGAGTGCTATGTAGGATACCACCCTGCAAGTAATATTAAAATTGGAGCTTGTATTATCCTATACCTTCCATCCTCAAATGAATGACCCTTGCCCTTAATATGTATGCACTTTCAGCGCTTACACAGACCACAAACCAAGCTTGTGTTTTCAAAACTTCAAAGCCTAATGAAAACATTGAAAAGCAGGTGCCTGCGGATGAGAAACAGCAATTAATCTAATGAGACAATCTAAAAATCACAAATGCAGCTAATGTACAAAAGCAATACAACTGATAGATGTATAGTGCAGGAACTGTAGTGTTTCCACTGGCTTTTTACCATCTGTGGAGCTTTTGTTTGTAGGACCTCATCTCTTTTTTTTTTCTGAATCCCTTAAACACATTTCTTGAGGTAAAAAAAAAAAAAAAAAAACTAAAGAGAAGCTGTGGTGCCACCAGTGTACTTTTGGAAAATTACACACACAAGCTACCATTAAAGAATGGTTTTAATGTAGCAAATAGAATTTTGTAGAAATTTGTTGACTTTTAATTTGAGAGCTGGAAACTGATCTAAATCAAACATGGGATTGGGGATCTGGGGGCATTGTAGCATCGAGGGCAATAAGAAAAACTGTACACCCACATTATACTGCATCCAAACAATTCACGCATACACACTTACACCTACATAAATACTCAATTCTCTGCTCATCCTCCCCCTCCTCACCACTTCCATCCATCCACCCGTCTCCCACGAGGAGCTCTTGCTCCAAGGCTGCGGTGCAAGCGCTCATGAAAAAAAGAGAAAAGAAAAAAAAACTCGCCCTGATGTTGGAAAAACTGAAACCAAAAAAAGCAAGAGAAGAAATGTGGTAGGAAAAAAGTGTTAAGTTGAAAAGCGAGCATTTTCTGTTGCTCTGAGCTCTTGGTCCAGGCTCACAGCATCCCTGGATGCCAGAGTCTTTCATCATTTGGCAGCCTGGCTCTGCAGTTCAGTTTTACCTCCTGGCTGGAGGCAAGCGAAGCACCACTCGTTCTCCACGCAGCAAGCAAGTAAGAAACAGAGAGGGAGATGGAAACAAAGACAAAGAGAGAGAGAGAGAGGCAGCCTTTCATGCAAAAACAACCTCTGGAGTCATTCATGGCCATGCATGGGCTCCAGTCTTTTTATTCTTTGCTCCTCCATCTCTCTTCTCTGTTTGCTTCATTTTCAGATGTGCTTTACCTCCAGAAGTAAAATGCTTGTCATTATATAATCTGCACCAGCAGATAGCTCCCAGTGATGGAGATGTTAAAAGCAAAGTGGGGGAGATGTGTGCTTGCGAGGCAGAGCAGGGTGACCTCTGGTGTGCTGCTCTCCTTTTTGGAAGGAAGCACAGACTTGCTGGTATCACTGCTAAAAAACCAAAAGCAACCGTACTCTGGGCCTTAAAGACTGCTTCGCCTTCGTAGGCGATTTCAAAGTACACCTGCCACCCCGTTTTGCCGGTTTTCTCCATGAGGCTCTCTGAAACTAAAACACCAATCATCAATACTTCAGGCTGTTTTATCCTTCTTTACTCTATTTTTGATACAAAATTCTCTAACTCAGTTCTGCTCAAACTACCTTACTTAAAGTTTGCAAGAAACCACAAGTTCTTGAATTACCCTCCATCAAATTTACTAATGCTTTAGAAGGTAATAAAACTACTCCTTGAGTGTACATTTGCAAATGCAGGGGGGCACCACATGCAGAGGAATAAGATCACAGCCTCCCGCTAAGCGAGTAAACTGCACCCACAGTGCCGAACAGTCCTAAATGCTCTCCACTGCTGCGAGTGAACACAGGTTCCCACAGGGCTGCATAAAGCACCCCTACCATATGCATTCTTTTGCCATGGATATGCCACCATGAACAAGACACTCGGGCATGTCAGGCCAGACTGAGAGGAAGACTGATGTGTCACATCATTAGAGCTGATGGCCTTCCCCTGCAGCGAGCTGTGCGTTCCTACTGTGGATGCTCAGCGGGACTTTACTGGCACCCCACTAAGCTTTCTGGGAGCCAAGACATCTGCTGGCAAACTTCTTCCTCCCATTCAGATCCATGGGGCCACATAGGAACACACATATACACCAAAAGAGATACAAAAATATTGCTAAGTATGTGTGCACAGACGTGTTTCTTTAGAACACACACACACATACCCAGACACACACACAAAAGTCTGGCGCCAAACGGGTGCAATCTGGCCCCTGGGGAGCCTGCCCGCCGCCTGCTGGGTTTGCCCAGTGGGAGCTCTGGTGCTAGTGGCTAGCAGCACAGTGGGGTGTCTGGGAGATGCGGTCCTGGAGACTATAAGGCTAGGAGTGGTGTGGCGACCATGGAGGCCTTGTCCCTTAGACAGGCCGCAAAGACAGAAAGTTTCTCAGGCCCAAATGTATGAACTTAGACATGGATGATTGTGATGAAACGTTTGCCATAGCCGTTCCCATGGCCTTAATGTGAAGGGTCCTGAGAAATTATTTTAGAGAGCTTAATCATTTTCATCATTAAGTTCCATGAAAAAGATAAGTCAGACTCAATAGACATCAGATGTGTCTCAGAGCCACTCCTGGACAGATGTTTTATCAATAAGGAGAGTTCAAATAATGTGCTTCAGTCTACAATGGCACGAACATAAAAACCTGAGTGGTACAAGGGTCAACCCAACATTTTCACATGATCACAAGAAATAATCATGATTTGGCATTTTCCAAATATAACAACGCCTGAGTTTGGCAAAAATATTTAGCAAACATTCTTTTAGTTAGATTTGAGATAATGTGAGTGGGAAAAGTTGACAGGGCTGGATTATCCAAGTGACATAAACACTTTTCATTTTTATTGACCAAAGTCTGAAGACTAGTAAACATCTTTAATCTTTCATTTGGAAAAACATCAATTGGCTTTACTTAAAGTGTTGGTCAAACTATCTCAAGTCCACCAACCAAAACACACTGGATAGCATTGGCCTAGGGCAGGAGTTTAAGGCACAGCTGTAAGACCACAAAGTTGGTAGTTAGCATCTCTGAACTGCTTATTTGAGAAAACTTTACACTTGCTCATTAACTACCACCAGGGTGTCCTGGGAAAAATGATTTGCCTCCACATGTGAATTTGTGTACAGAAGAAACTTTCTGAGTAACATCAAACTGCCTGTAATTATGCAAAAATGTATGACCAGCTTATGAGGGATTTCTGCTGCTTGTGTATTTGGGCGCTCCATTTATTTTGTGAGTTTGAAGCATGGAAAATTTAGTTTATGAAGCTCATTTACAAAAAGCCAAAATTTTGTGAAACCAAAGAGAAACTAAACATTGTGGTGGTCTTTTGTATGTATATCTGGCTCACATTTGGAGCTCAAACATAATGCAGGTTTGGTAAATTGTAATAAAAAGACAGTCGATTGGGGCGCGGATGGCCGAGTGGATATGGCTGCGCACCATGAGGCTATGTCCTCGAGCGGGCGGCCCGGGTTCGAATCCGACCTGTGGCCAATTTCCCGCATGTCACTCCCCACTCTCTCTCTCCCCTTTCCGACACAATCCACTGTTCTCCTCTATATAATAAAGGCACAAAAAGCCGAAAAAATAGCTTTAAAAAAAAAAAAAAAAAAAGCCAGTCGATGTTAATGGTCTTATGGTAAATGGTACAAATAGTGTTGTAAACTCTTAAAAGAGGAGTGAAAATTATGCTGAAGTTCTAATTCAGGTGGAAAGAGACAGAAAAGGCCATTGAGTCCTCTGAAAGCAGTGTAGCTTTCAGTTTCTTTCTCTTTTTTTCTTGGCAATGTAGTCTTTGCACATAGCTCACAAACTTTTAAACAGATCAACACCAGTGTTAGTGATAAACTTTACACAGTGCTTTGCAGATATTTTCAAACATTTTTGATCCATGCTGTCCATGTCCCATCACGGGCAGGATTGGCTGGTGATTGATGATCTGTCTCATCACAGCCACAGTTACCTGCCACCACTCAGAAAGGACAAAACCTTTGGGCCGGGCCAGAACTAACTTAATTCTTGTCATCCGCCCCTTTGCAAGTTATGGGAAAAATGGCCTGGACTGAAGAGTTTGGGAGATGAGAGAAGTGGGACTTGAATGGACCTAAGAGGAGAAAAGGACTGAAAGGAAAAGAAAGTCTGTCAATGGGAAGGGGGCTGGAGAGGCTGAATGCAGGATTGCGTGGTCTACAGTGTTGATATTTCCCTCAATGGTCGCTTCTAAACTGAGCGTTTTAAGCCACCCCGACACACTAAATTTGCCCTTTGTGCAGGCAGAGGCCCCTAGCTGTCGTGATGCAAGGTGAGGAGGCATTGGGGGCAGATGAAACCTGCTTGTCACCTCAATGGTTTCTATTCTCCCGTCTCTATGCCCTCCCTGGCCCGCCCCGCCCATCGCTACCATTCAACCAGCGCTCCAGTGGGAACGTCCAGAGACCCCGCGCATTGGGACGGTCTCATATAATGAGCCTTGCTGGATGGCTTGAATGTGGCACCATTGTTCTACCCTGGGCCATTAAACCACCTCCTGGGCAAACAAGAGCGTCCCTCTTCCTTTATGGGGCCCAAGAAGGCAACAAAGAGAGGAGTCATTGAGACACAGAGGGGCCGCCCTTTGTTTGGTGTCCTTTTTGCTGCTCCTCAATGCCTGGGCTGGGAAGGGGAGGCTCCTGTTGGTCTTTAGCGCTCCTCATATCGCCACAATCCCTTGTTTGGCCAAAGTGGAGATGTGAACTTAATTGACTTAAGTGGCCCCAGTGCACCGTGTAGCAAATAACCTGGAGGACATACAGAAAAGGTATTGTGAATTGGAAAGTGTTTTTGGCTGTCCTAGTGGTGGTGAAAACATGTGAGGACAGTTTTATAGTCTCTGTGGTCAAAACTAATAAAACCCTGGAGGATTTTGCACTATCTGAATTCACCTATGAATTGCAGCTGAATTTAGTTGATTAACACAATAAAAAAACAGAAAACTTGATTAAAACAAATTCTTGACAACAAAGCTAAACAAGAAACCTGCATCCTCCTGCATACCAAATGGTAACAAAATTACTGTGCCCTCCCTCACATGACAGATGCTTCCAACTGTAACCACTTACATAACAGACAAATAGAGAACATTACTTAACAACTTTCTGTTACTCTTCTGAAATTGTTCATGAAGGACACAGTGAAACTCCTGTGGTACTACAGATGCTTTCCCTGTTTTGAATTCCCGCTGCTTAAGAAAAGAGAAAGTTCTTTGAACACCTAGAAGCAAAAGCTCTGCAGGGCAATGTCAGTTCGCACCATCCCTCACATCTAAACAGGCCCTGACCTCAACCTCTCCTCTGGACAGCACACGGCGCAGGGAGGCTAATTAGCCGAGGGCAGGTACTGAACGCTGGGCTCCTGAGGAGAGGTTAAGGAGAGGAGTCATCACCTCCCTGTGTGCGGCTAACAGGGCTTGCTGCCACTGTGTCATCCATCCTGTAGTCTAATCGAGTTATCATATCAACAAATCTCCCATCAGGGGCCCCGTGGCTGACACTCCCAGAAAGAAACCCAGAGGGGGCCGACAAATTTCTAGCAGCAGGATGCTGGGGGAAAGGAGTCGGCCTGCTAGGCAGCAATGAAAGGTACCTGCGGTCAAACTCCCCTCTGGGGACGACACTCACGCTGGGCGCCATGCTGGGGCGGTTATTCGATTAGACTGCGTGTTATGTGGGCAACTCCATTCTGCAGCCCTGTGGCTGAGCAAACCACCCACTGGGAAACCGTTCATGTTACCATGGGGAGAGAAAGAAAATAGTCTGGGATAAAAAGCATCTGATCTGTGAGAAAACATACAATACAACACTGAGTCTGCGGGGTCAAAGCTGTGCATGGAATGCAAGCACCATCAAAATATGTCTACTCCACGCAATCCCTGTGTAAAAGAATAAGATCAAATGTGGGCAAAGTTTTGATTTTATTTAGCCCTTGCACACATGTAAAGTGAGTTTATCAGATTACGGTCAGATTCAAAAACACCACCAAGCTGAGGACATGTGCCAAAGATGTCTTTTCATCATGTATTTCAAGCAAATGTTTTTTTGTGGTCTTCTGTGAATTCCTCTCACCCACATCAAACACACATGCACAATATTATGCTTTCACTCTTGCAGTGAGAAACACTCAGCAGGGGTCAGTGGGAGAAGGGGATAGCTATGTTGGCCCGAGAGTTGACCTGCCACTCCATCGCTACCTGCTGCTCTGGCACAAAGAATCCCCTTGGCGAGCCGCGTCAGAAAGAAAAGCCAGGCAGAGAATGAGTCAGCTCGAGCTCCACAGAGAAGAGGACTCTCGTCTATCCCCCATGACCACTCTGTCATCCATGAATACTATTTACGCCACAGGAAGTCTTTTCTCTAATAGACCCCCCTTGGTCTCTCTTCTTCGCCTCGCACTCTCGCCACATTCACGGGGGCCCTTCTAGTCCTCTGTGTTCTGCCTCATCCTTTTCTTTTCTCTTTTTTATTGGCTAAATCAAGAGAGATGCTCCCCAAGCATTGCAAATTGATTATGGCACTGAACATTTATTACATGATGGCTGAGGGTCTGCATGCAGGAGACGTGAGAGAGGGAGAGGGAGGGGGGAGCGTGCTGGGGGAAGATGTCGGCTCTTCCTCAGGGTCATCATTATGATTGCACACTTTGTTGGTGTTGGGGGAGCAATATAATGTGTTTCACAGAGGACCTGTTGGAAAACTAGGACAAACGACCAAAAGAACAAAAAAGTGAGCTTATGAGAAAAGAAACAAGTTTTGATAACTAAGGTGATTCTCTATTATGGTTTTTATCCCTTACAAAGCATGAAGTCAATCTTTCTGGATACACCAGCATCTTTAAACCTGACGGCAAATTAGGAGTTAAACACAAAAAGAGCTAAAACAGTACAAAATAAAGCAATCTAAAAAAATAGCCTTGCAAAATAAGATGAAGTGAAATTTTGCTGATGATTTAAAGCTGTGAGCCCTTGTTTTTAAACCAACACTTAGATTGATGGACAGAATCAATAGCCTTAAATGCAACCATATGTCTGAATCATACTCTATCCACCTTCTGCTTTTGTTTGATAATATATTCTACTGTTAACTATGTCTTCCCGTCATCTTTTCAGCACTTCGTTTGACAAATGCTATGTAATAATGTCATCATGGAGCGTTACGCCTGATGTATTTTTTATGACATCTCTTTAAGTGTCTGCAGAGACACGAGAGGCAGCGTAGGGGGAGAACAGTAGGATTCACCTGAGGTTTTGTAGTCACCTGGCTGACTGAAGCTTTCCCCACTGAAGTAAAAATTACTCACTGTCACTGCAATGTAATGCCACTTTTAAGCTTCTTTCTGCAAGATTTCGTTCAGAATATGTAAAAGTTTTCATGACTGTACAGGCTGAATAAATGGTGTTCAAAACTCTTGAAAGTATCTTGCAAGTAAACATTTATTACTATGCCAAGTCTGCCAGAGTATATCTTTTTACTTTACATGCTGTCCTGCTATTTTTGCCCTTATATCCCAAACTTTAATAAAACATATAGACTTGTGTCCAGACTACATAAATATACATAAATAGCTAAAAAGCGCAATGAACCATGAACATTTTTTTTAAAATTTCGAATTTTTCAAAATACAGAAATGTCAGGGCTGTATCCCTCAAGTATAAATGTGGAAAAAGTGATAATGCATATTTACCGTATGAAGGGATGTGCACAGAGGCATTCTGGATATTAATGTTTTTGTAGTTTACCCTTCATACTGGATTATTGCAAACTTTTTAGTAAAAGGAAACTGTGTTCTGAGACATGTTAAAAGTGCAGTATGAAAGTGTAACTTTGAAATGCAAAAAGAAAGATCAATCCATATCTGGTTTCAAATCTACCTATTAAAACTAAATATGTGAATCGTAGCCCCGGTGCTACAATTGGCTCTCGGGGTTAATATAAAATTCCGACAGCATTGCAACAAGAGTACTAAAAATAATGCTTGAAATCATGTAGTTGCAAAAGTATTTTTTACAGGTGCTGATTCTGTCTCCATCATTAAGAGACAACAGAGGCAGACAGTCTACATAGATACTTCAGGCCTTACTGGGATAGGAGTACCACACTCTAAAGATGTGCACCTCATCACTTTCCTTAACCACCTGCAGAAATTAGTAGTAGGTTAAATACAATATTTATATTTTTAGTAATAATGGCTCAAAACGCTGGTCACATTATGTATTAGCTGTAGTGCAGCCACCAGCCACTAGCTGGAACTGTAGCTCTGGTACTGCCATGACAAAATGATAGATAAAATTTGAAGTGCGTTGCAACTCTGCAGATCTGAAATATTGGGATAATTTTATAGATTGTGTCCAATTTAACTGAAATAACCACACCACAGGAGCAATAAGTTAACAGCCATGTGGATGTTGACTTGAAGGAAGGACAAAAGGCTGGTGGCATCAATTATCCTCAGACTTGGTGATCCTGTGTCCAGTTGTGCACATTTTTGACTATTTCTATACATTTTCTTACACTTTTAGACCAAATGATTGGTTGTGATTCAATCGTCTGTTTACAGATTAGAAAACGGGTCACTTTGAACCATCCCTACCATGCACCTTTCACTGGCAGAGCGTGGTGGGCGATTGGAGCTGGGAGTTAAGGTAGGTGGGGGCTGTTTTGTTGTTTTTCCGTAAGCCAGCCACTGGACTTCGAATTTGATACAAAAAGCAACTGGGAGCCAGGAGAAAGATATGAAAAGCTGTTTGGTTGGTGCTGC
Source organism: Thalassoma bifasciatum (assembly GCA_008086565.1). Taxonomy (NCBI): domain Eukaryota; kingdom Metazoa; phylum Chordata; class Actinopteri; order Labriformes; family Labridae; genus Thalassoma; species Thalassoma bifasciatum. The sequence continues at coordinate 1,442,365 of RPOG01000019.1, forward strand.
TGAGCTCTTGATCATCTTGAAAAATTTATCTAACCTTTAAATTCTTGGTGCAATATTTGAGTAAGTTTGTTCAGATCATCACACTAAATCGATGAGCCTATGTGCCTCTCAGTTTTCATACAGTACGAACCAATATTAAAATTAGATCTATTATTTTATTACTCGAGTGACACATAACGTTCCTGCTGAAATATTTTTGTTTTCTCTTACTTTCTTGAGTAAGTCATCCTCTGACCACTTGTAGATGGTCTGAAATTCAAGATTGATGGACAAAACTGACATGAATACTCATTGCACATCCATTTTACTCTGCACATTGTCTTCATTTCAAATCTGGCTTTATTTTTGACAATTTTTTAATACGCCTGCATGTCAGACTAACATAATCCCTACATCACCAGTAGATTTATCAGGCCCTTAAAAAAAGTATAGGTGGGTAGTTTGTGGCTATGAATCAAAATTTTTAAATCACTTATCCAACTCAACTCTGCTGTTGACACAATACAGGCAACAGCTTATCACTCCACTATTTACAGTTGTGTAGTTTCCTTCTAAAACGTGAAACATCAAACAGAAAGACAGAAGTGTAAACACACCATCTTGAACGTTTTGTCACCCAGTCCTCTTTATGTACAGCACCAGGGGGGAGAAAAGGGAACACAGTTCTGGGGTGAGCCATGTAGAAGCCTGCTTTAACCCTGTCTGCAGCACCTTCCAGCAGGACAAAAGGGATTGTGAGCAGCAGGAAGTCCTCGGCTCCAACGCTCTGCACAAAGCATCTGCCACTGGGTTATGATTAGAACATCAGTGCAGCCTGCGGAGCTCTTACTGGGAAGGATGCAAGCTCAGACCCACGCCAAGCCAGGACTCTGCCAGCCCTTTGAAGAATCAAGAGTGGGTGAAAGAGTTGGCCACAATGAATACTTAAAAAAACCCATTCAGGCAGACCTTGAGAAGCACAGGTTGCCTCTGTGGTCGATCCTCCCTCTCCCTCTGTTCTTTTTTTCACCTTGGGTTGAGAATTTGCTGAGGTCTGCTGGTTCCTTGGAGACCCTTTTAGAAAAGACCACACGATGGGGGGTGGGACTTTTACAGAATAGCTTCTTCAAATCTGGCGTAGCCCAGACCTGGCCCAAGATGCTCTTGCTGCTCTGCTAATAGCCCGCATCAGCAGAAAGACAAAGGGGACTCAACAATTATTAGATTTAAAGGTTGGCTGCAGTGAATAGAGAAGTCCAAATGAAGTCATTGTACGTTGATGGAAGGGTTGGGGGTTAGCTGAGGTTCAGCTCCAGAGCAATAAGCAGCCCCAGAATAATTAACCAGAAACAGCTATTAATCTTGACCAATGACAGTGGCTGAAACAATGGGAACTGACCAATCATTGACGGTAACATCCACTCTGGGGACCTCGGCTCACAGCTGTGGGATCATCCCTGACGTGGAGGAGGAGGGTCTGTGGTAGTTTAACTATAATGTATCAGCTTCACCATCAACAGTGATGGATGAATTGTAGTTCAATGAGTAAAGTGACTGAAAACAAAACTTCAAAACCAACAGAGCCAGTGGGTGAGACTGTCCTCCACCACTTTTGCTGACTGTGCAATTTCCTCGTTTTGTAAAAGCTGGCAATGATTCACAGAATATGCAAGAAAGTAAGCAGAAGGAGAAATTAGCACCACAGAAACCTAATAGTCTGTATTTGGTAAAAAAAAAAAAAAAAAGAACATCCTCAGTATGACAATTTTATAACAATATTTGCATTCAAGAAACTTGCACACTATTATGCAATAATTTTGTTTATTAGGTGAGCAGTGTTAGATTTAAGTACAAGCAGACCACAGCTACATCTGTCTCTGTGTAACTCTATGGGGGGACTGAGGGGAGCTGAAGAGGGGGGAGGGGGGTGAAGGAATCTGGGGAGACTTGGGCCTATATGGGGAGCAGTTGAGGGGCGGTGTGGAGGATGGCGGGTGGTGGTACAGTATGTGGCAGACCCCTGGCACACACGCCAGCTCAACTTTCCACGCTGCTCACTCTCCTGACACCGGGCTCCCCTGGTGCCCCTGCCCTCCTCCCAACACCTCTTTGTGTGCCCACATAATCTCACAGCAAAGGAGGCGACGCAGGTGGTCCAATCCCAGCGAAGCCCCCCCACCCATCTCTTCTTTTTCTCTCACCCTCTGCCTGTACTTGTCTCTCTACCCTGGCTGCCTTCATCCTCTCCCTCTTCAGTCCCTGGCGTGGCGATACAAAGAGACACCTCCCTGGCAGAGATAAACCTATTTTAGAGATGCCGAGGGGGGAACCTGATGATCCCTCCCGCCTCTCTTTCCCTTCATCTCTCTTGCTCTCACTCTTTCTCCCAGAGAGAGCTGTGCTGTGGTGGGCTTCAAGCACCATTAGCGCCTCAGTGGTGTGTATATTCCTGTGTTTATGTGTGTTTGTCTTTTCCCGTGTTAGTGTGTGTGTGTGTTGAGGAATTTCAAAGAGTTCTGCCTCTATAGTTTACCAGTCAACCTAATCCATGGGGAACAGAGGAGGCGGGTTGGTAAAGGGACACTTTTAGTGTTTGAGGTTTTCATAAGTGAGTACAAATGTCACTCTTTCACCTGCAGGATGGTTCAAAGCAGAGGGTTCATGGAGCGTTCTTCACTGTTTCACCACTGCTGGTGTAAGATGGGTAGTGTGGGGATATTACAGAAATTCAAAATATATTCTTAAGGAAGAGAAGGATGGAGGAATTTTTTAAACCTTTTTTTCCAAGCCAAATTGGAAATCAACAAGGAAAAGGACTTTTTGTTGACATGATACACTTAAGCTGTATTTGAAACTGTGCCTCTTGATTATATGAAATGACATCATTAGCCATGAGACTGATTTAGAGAATCTCAGGATGGAAAATTCTGTGTAGAACTTGAAAGGTAAAGTTTGGCTATGAGAACTAAGTCAGTAAGCAGGAGGATTTTTTCTTTTTTTGATAATTATCCAGTTAAATGATATTTTGCACATGGATGATACTGTTGCAGGACTGAAAAAATACCTGTTGAGATATTGTTTTACCGGGTTAGGAGAACTGCATGGGTATGAACGGAATTTTATGTTCTTGTCAATGTGAATTCTAAGAGCTAAAATATCATTAATATCATTATTGTCAAGTATCCTAAAGGTAAAGGCAGGGTAATTGCATATTTATTGGACCACTAAAGCAAACATCAGTTGAACACAGACTAAAATGTGAATCTGAGACGGATGTATCAGCTGACCAACATATTACACCAATTTTTGTGTTTCTGACTTAAATCGGCATTGACAGATATGTGCATAGGTTTGCCGATATATTTTTCCCCTGGTGTGATTTACATACAGGTATCCACGGGTGTTGCTAGGAGACTCTACAGTTTGCGTGTAGACCATACCTTGCTTCTCTCCTGCTTGCAGACTGCAGACTGCAGAGTAAAGCAACTTCATACTATATCAAAATATGTGGTTGAAAAAGTTGAACAAAGATTAAGCTGTTCCTACTCTTTAAAGCACACTCTACCCCTCTTTTCCATTTTATTTTACCATTAAATATACTTCAATAAATGTTCTTTATTTTAAAATTGAAACCTGTTATATTTGTTATCACTGGGTCAATTTTATTATGTAAACTGAGGGAACAAAATCACTATCAAGCCTCAAATATTGGCCCATTAAAATCTATATCCGTCATCTGCTAAGTGGTAGAAAAAAAATCAGAAACATCATTCACCAAAAAAACTCCTATTGATTCCTACTCCTGAGCAAGTGTCAGTCTGATCGTAGCCTCCCTCACTCCCTCCTTAAGTGCATGATGATGACAGGATACTGTTTGAGCATGTATGAGTAAATACGTTCATGTGTGTATGTACAGCATGTTTCCCACTTGAGACAGAAAAAGTGAATTCCCCATAGCAGTATTAAAAAGAAAGATTCCTGATTTAATCTAGTTGCCTCTACAACAAATGCCTGCTGTGGCAAGAGCCATATCCAGACCAAAATAGTCATGAAAAATACAGTCCTCATCCTAGAAACAAGCTTTTTTGTTCTACAAAGTGACCAAAGTGTAAATTAATAATCCAGAGCGAAACCTGCCGATTATAAAAATGAGCATTAAGTTTTATGACTATGAGATATAGGTATAAGTGTATTAAGGGTGCAGTTCTTGAGGGTTTTTGTTTTTTCCTTCTATAAAACTTGTGTTCAACTTGTATCTCAGTCAAAAGTTCATCCATAGCAACCCAACAGAAATCAACAAAAAAAAGACATCAAAAAGCTGCATGCTCCCTTACATAAAAGAGAGCCTGATGTCACGTTTAAGTCATGCACATTTCTTCCCTCCTGTACAATCACACCTTGAACTCAGCAGCAGAGAGAGGAAACGAGCTCTTCATCTCTGCATGGGAACTAATTACCCGCTTAAACCTACAAGGACAAAGTCTGTGCCACTCAGTGGGAAAACACTAACGTAGATTTTATTTTGCCCTGACATCATTGTTATCGCACCCACCGTACCTTCAAACAAATCAGACATGGAAAATTGTCCAGTATTCCCCCTTGAGCGCTCCCAATCATGGCATCAAAGGCATGACGCAAGGCCGGGACAAAATGGAAGCCATTATGGCTAATTAGCCGCTGCCCTTTAAAGCACAGGGACCTGCCTGCTGCCGGGGCTGCGAGTGTGTGTCAGAGCAAACGCCACTGACAGCTCCCACGCTACAGCAAGAAAGAGGGGGGTGAGGTGGGCTGGGGGGGTTGAAAGGAGGAAGGCAAAAAGGGGAAAAAATGAGGATGAGGGGGATTGGGAATGAGTTGAAAAGCAAGTATTCAGTCTCTTCTAAAATGAGGAAGAAGTGTGCAGAAGGGTAGATGGAGGTGTTTGTGTGTGTGGTGCAGGTTAGAGTGGGGGTCACTGGAAGATGGAGGAGGAAAAAAATTGGGGTGGGGTTTGGGGCACTGTGTTGCACGTGATGAAAAGAGTTCCTTTTCTCCCTGCCAGGATTCACATGAGCATTCTTCAAGCTCATCCAAGCAGAACTCAGCTACACACACACACACACACACACACACACACACACACACACACACACACACACACATTCACTTCTGCCCCTCCACATCCTAAACTTTATCACACACCTGAAGGCCTGTCTGCTGCCCTATTACCTAGCATGCAACCCCTCCTCCATTCCACTCATCTGTCATCATTCTTCTATGGTTACAACAATCCCAAACTACACACACACACTAACCTGTTCACATTCACAAACACACACATGCACAGATTGAAGTAGATAAGGAGAAGATACACATGGTTACACATGCAAACACACTAAAAGTCCAACACACTTTAGTTAAACACTGCATAGCTCCTGAGTTTGCAGCCCTGTCTACCTTAGCCTGTGTGTGCAGACACTGGTGTAACGCCATAACTTTAAGATGGATTCAAAAACATACCATTGTCTTTAAGAAATAAAAAGTTCAACGTTTTATCCAGTATTTTTTGATCATCTTTTCTTTCTGTGTATTTGACAAGTTGTTTTTGCACATCAGGTATCTTACTTGGACCAGGAATGAATTTTTCATGCTGATGACAAAGTTTATTCTAATCTTGTCTCCTTTGAAACGCATGCCTGCTTTTCAACCACACACCAGCGAGGTTGATTGTTTATTCATTTCCTCCCAAGCACAGCCTCGAGATCTTCAGCAGCTCCACAGATACCAAGAACAACAGAAGACAAGGCCTCATCCTCCACCCACATATCCAATCTGTCCTTCCTAAACAAGCGGCGACAGACGATTTCCTTTGCACTGGGATCCTTAACCTCCTGTTCTCAGCCCCAAGGCTGCTGGTGGGAGACTTGGAGGGGTTAGAGGTCCGGCATCTTTTCACACATCTTTGGAGACATAAAGGGCAAACAAACCTCAGGGTCTTTATCACTGAAATCTAAACCGCACGGCTGATTTCATGTCTGTGGAAGAGGCTGGGGGGACACAGCGATGACCACCTGTTCTCCGTATTTCCTTGTGGTCGCTTTTGTCATGGGCTTTACATTCTTTCAAACCATTACAGGCCCAGGGCGAAACTTAAGCTTTTGCCAATTTTTCCCTGGCTGCCTGTATGTGAGAACCTATACAGTCTCCTTTCAAAGGCCGCCCATGCGTCTGTCTTCGTGTGAGGGAAATTAAAACACAGAGAAAAGAGGATATCTCGTAGGTTTCTATAGGTCTTATAGTTTCAGCACGAGTATCACGAGACTCTCTGCTGCTGAATGATATTGGGGAGTATTTTTTTTTTAAACAAAAGCATTGATTTACAGGGGGGTCTCCTTTGTTCAAGCCTATTGAAATAAACTGTGTCATGGAAGCATTTATTGAAGGACTTTGAGGGGGTTTAACAGGAGACAGTGAAAAGGGCTCCTCATACATACAGATTCCATCAACCAGCTATAAAACCAAGCAGAGAAGAGTCTCATTAATGGGGTAACGTGGTTACATTTTACTGCACGGTGGCATTGAGGCAGAGGAGGCAGAGAGGACGCCTCTTTTGTTCGCTGCACTGCGACAGCAGACAATGATCGAGGCGTGTGGAGCGCAGGAATGTCCTTACTGTAGACACTCTCGGAAGTCGGGTTCGAGTGTGCGTCTGTCTGTTGCTTTGTCCCTGTGTCAGTGTGTGTCCATTTTTGTGACAGATAGGACTGTGGGAAAAGTGCCCTTACAAATGCCGTCTATTGTCTACCCTCCATGTATTTCATGGCAGTTCATTCCGCTGATAAGTGACGGAGAGAAGCGTAGATGAAGCAAATTCAATGCAGTGCAGCACTGTGACTCGCTTACATGAATCACTTCTGATTAGCCTCAAGCTGACTGAGATGTTGGGAAACTCACAAAAATCAGGACTCCCTGCCCTGTTTGAACCAGTCTCTCACGTTCATAAACCAGTGTCAGGCCTCACTGTCACTGTCATCACATAGTCAGCAATAATGGGCTCTGACTATTATTAATACAGGGCCTGAAGCACTCTCAGCCACGTCCAAGGCCTTGCCATAAAATATGTTAATCAAATCGGACCCTTGGGGGCCCCTCAAAAGGAGCTTTAACACAAATTGAATATCACTGATGGCTCCGGAGGAAGGGTCGGTCTCGAAGGGGGGAGGCTCTAACCCTGTTAGTCACACGGGTCGAGGCTCAATGATACTGCATATTTCCAGTCACTGTCAATTACTTTGATACCGTCTGTGGAGGGTCGCATGCAGCCAGGGCTTCAGGGGGAGAGAGAGAGAGAGGAAGAGGAGAAGAAAGAGAGAGCACTCGGTGACTGGTGGCCGGATCTGCGGAGCACGTGGGAAAACCAGAGGTGTGTGTAAGTGTGATTTTGTGGCCTTCCAAACAAATTGTCAGCCTGTCAGGGCAGGATGCCACACTCTAATCACAACCATGCCTGCTAGTGAAGTTAAAGAGGGAGGCTTTTGATTCAGGAATAATGCACATCTGATTGAGCAAATCCATGACAGCTCAACCTTTTGGCGTTTTCAGAGTCAGGATGCAATGATCGGTCCTGGTATCAAGTATTGGTGCGATACAGACTCAAGAACCTAGACTACATATCAGCAGCAAAGGACCAATCCATTGGGCAGATCCGAAAAATGCATTCACTTAACCCAAGTTAGAAAAGTCAAAGTTGCCAAAATAGCACTCTCCCTCTTTTCCTCATACTAAGTTTTATACTGTAGATTGTGAAATTAATACAAGTATTGTATCGTATCAGGACCAGTATCATCTTATTACCACAGCCAAACCGAAGCAAAGGTACCCAACAAGCCTCTGAAGGTGAGATGTTAAAGAAAAGTACAAGTGATAAAATTCTTTTGTCTTTCCTCAAGTATTTTGTCAAAACCATGTGTACTTTTTAAACCACAGTGTGAATGATATCAGTGTAAGATTGCTTATATAAAAAAACGAAACATGACCAGAGATACATAACCTTGAAAAGTTTACACTGACTTCTGCGATAACAACAAACTTTCACATTTGATGAAAACATGCCAAACAAGTTTGTGTCATGCAGTGCCATCTCACTCAGTCTTTAAATTTCATGACTTTTCTTTGCTTTCAGGGAGAGAGAAACAAAAGAATAAAGTTTTTGATTTGTTGTTGTGTTGCTTTCGACCACGCCACACAATACCATCAGAAAACCTACCACTTGTTTTCCTGTCATTTCACTTCCTCTGCCCACTGTAGGTGGCTGCTTCACAGCTTTAAGATAATCACATTACTTATTCTTTCTCAGAGAAAAAACAGTCCTTACATGTGCATGAAAAGCTCACCAATTCCAACAAACCCGCAGTGGGCATCTGTCTCACTTATGATGCAAAGCTGAGCCGAGATAACTGGTGGTTTGGTGGGAGCGTTTGAGAACACACTCCACAAAGGTAAAGTTGCTGAGACAATTGAGGTGGGAGGCACAGAACAAACACTCACGCTAAGAAGAACACACTTGGTATAGTATAAACCCACACTTTGGCTTTGTAAATGCGTTTGGAGGGCAGACAGACAAGCAAAGACGCATTCAAACACACTAAGTGACATGGACAAACTCTTTATTGTGCATGTTCACACACACACCGCATGCTTTGTCTCCACAGCGTCTCATCGTCGTATCTCTGCAGCCAGCTCCTCTGTGGCTCCCGCCACTGGCTCCAAAAAGGGAAAGAGGATTAACTGCTGGTCTACGTCACAGTTTAGACCTCCTTTGCAAGGATGGACCAGAGGAAGGTGGGATAATGCCATTTCATGTCTTTAAGCTCTGGCATGATGCAATGAACCTCAGCAGAAGAACACTTAAGTGTGGAGTGAACAGGGGCTAAACTAAAACTCAAGTTAAAAAAAAGCCTAAGAAAAATATAAGAGGAACCAGGACCAGGAGGATCTTTGGGTTGGATTTTGGAAGTTAAACAAGTTTGTTGCTTAAAAAGACACTTCAGTTCTCACATATTTTAAAAATAGATGAAAAAAACATCCACAATTCTTTAACCTTGACCTCACTGGTTCACTTTTTGAACCTGAATTGAAGAGTTTCTTCAGGTGTTATGTCAGCTGCACAGGCTTTCGTTTTCTTAGTGGACTTGATTTGGCCTCTTGAGAATCACAGATATTTGGATGAGATCTCTTTTCACATTGCTTATCTGATCTCCAATTAATGTCTTTCCTCCAACTATACTGATAAGAAGACTTTTTGAAGGAATGGATAAGGACTTTACATAAACTTTAAGATGTCTGTCTGATTAAGATTCAACAAATTTGAACAACTGAAATGAAAAGAGCGCAAGGTTTGTGGTTGATCACACATTCCATCGGCAAATGTAATGAACTGGATCCAGACAAGCAAAAATACATGAAACATTGAGTATTTCAACTAGGACATGATGGCTTGCGTTTTTGTTTTTTTTGCCGAATTGATGACAATACACCAGTTACTTCATTTATTGTTAAAGCTACAGTGAGGAACATGAATTCATTCAATTTATTGCCTTTTAGACAACATTATTTTACATGACTGTTCCTGCTGCAATGACTATTAAAAAAATGCCCAAGGAAGCATACCAGACTGTAGATGAAACACTCTAACAGACTGCACAGCCAGCAGCCAACACATCCTGACAAGTTTCTCAGCAGGATTTCTCATTTGTTGAGTTTAGTCTTTCAGAGCGTATCAACGTCATTTCCCAGACAGAGGTGAGAGCCATTGATCCAACGAATACAAACACAACTGTTAAAACAGTCAGGATTTAATCCATCGGTTTTGTGCACACGCAATCCTCCTCTGTATCTCGTGCTCTTGTATGTGTGTCTAGATGTGTGTGGCTTTCAAGTTAAGATTATATAATTAACACCACCAACCATGTCTGAACAACAGCAGCCAGTGTGTTGATTCACTGACATCAAACTCCCTGATTCAACCCCCACTCTGAGAGAGGAAAAATAAGCTGGACATTTGTACCTGTTTGATGTATTCAGGGGTCAAAAATATGGTTTCTCTTTCCCTTCATCTCAGAGGGGCCCAAGCCTCCGCCGAGGGGCTGTTAAAAACAGGAAAATAAAACCAGCCACGCGAGGGCAGAGCTCGTAGATCATGCAGCCATCAGCATGTAAGTTGAGTGTGTCAGGGGTGTGTTTCACTCTCCTGCTGCACTTTAAAAGTCTCACTGGACCACCTTAATTGATCTCAGCCTCTCTTGCATGTGCAAAGAGACAGAAAACCCCACACAAAAAGGATGATGTAGTGTGAAAGGAGTGGTCGTGAGCTGAAAGAGTGCTCACATAGACACACCTGAGTACATCCACATTGAGGATAAACTCAGAGCAGATTCCTACCGTAAGACTCTTCTCTTCTCATGCGCACAGCAGCAAAAATTGCAGCTCTGTAAATCATCCCATCAATTTACCATATGAAAACACACATGGGAGTTTTTAACCAGATTCAGACTGTGTGCTGTTAAACACTGTATGCAGAGAGAAAACCGATCATGGTAACATCTTTTGGGAACTGGAGGAAGACAAGACAAGCATCCTGTCTGATCACTTTAGCAGCACTGTAGAGGTCCTTTACAGGGATCAAGCAAAATAAAATACTTTCATTGCAGAATCACTTATCAATCACTGTTTTCCAAAGTGTGGGTTCTGTAGCATTAGTGATCTGACAGGAAAAGAGAGACAGATGAGGACCATAACTCGTGAACATGGGGCACCTTGACCTCTATGCTAAACTGTTGCCATCTGAGAGACTTTTTGTATTGATACTAAAGATAGTACTTCACTTAAATATTATAACTTTTTGCAAAATGTCTGTACTTTCAAGTCTCTAAATAATCTTCTGTTTCTGCCTGTTTCAGCCCCAAAGATGAAACAGTAACACACAGAAAAGATGGTTCAAAAACAAAAGAGCGTAACACTCATGAAGAACCATTAATACGAAGAGACCTGTCAACACATAAATCGTGAAAGCTTTCAAATGAACATGAAACAACACTGGAAATCTTTGTGCGTGATCTTTCATTTTGTAATACTTCTTCCATTTTGATGAAGGTTCCCACAAATATTGGGGGCTCTGATCCCAACATTGTAAAAACTTGGCGGAGGAGGTTAAAATCAAGAGGCTCAGAAGTGCTTCATGAAGTACCTCTTTGTTTGATATCAAAACCAACCAAACTGTCACCGTTGGCAGTTGTTTGGATGTTGGTGTGGTGGGAACTTGTTTGTCTGGTCTATTTGTTTGTTGTGATGGTCTCTAAGAAGGGGGGGAACCCTCCCACTCAATTGGCCTTGGGATGGAAAGTAGCTGGAGGACAGGTCATACAAAGGCGCAGTGTGACAGGGTCATCATTGTCACCTCCCAGAGTTAGAGGGATGTGCCAACTCCGTAACTGACGGCTCGGTATGGTTGCCATGTCCTGCTCTTCTCAAGTCACCATGCCCCCAAACCATCCACCAAATCACTCAACAACATGTTTACCAACCAAAACTGGGAGGACCGGCTATAGGGATAAAAAAGACTGCTTCTAAAGGCCCGAGACTATAAAAGAAACAATCATCCAGCATCACAGGACCACCTTTGCTAGCGGTCTTGTTTTTGAGTGTGTGTGAGAGGCTGGGCTGGTGAGAAACACGCTGGATTTACATAGTAGCCTGCGACTTCAAACGAGGTGGTTGACATTTGAATGGGCTGGTGGTGGGAGCCTCTGGTGGGGTTTTTGTTGCCATGCAGGGTGAGCCAAGGAAAGTGGGCACACATACTACTGGGGATTTGTGTGTAGACAGCTTGTCCTGTTTACTGGGCCCACAGGTTACCATAGGAGCCCCGCATGGACTGAATGAGCGAAGAACAAAACCAGAGTAAGGGCAAGATGAGGAGACTAGGCGATGAAAGATGGTGTACGCCATGAAACACTGGATAGGTACTCAGTAGGTATGATACTGGGAGAGGACAGAACATCACTGATTATATGGGGAGATAAGGTCTGTTGGACTTACAGTTGATGCATTTCTAGAAGAATGTAAGCTGCCTCACTGAAGAACTGCTTGTGTACATTTTTTTCTTCTCATCCTGATTTTTTGTATCAGTTAATCCTCTGAATCTTTAATCAGCCTCAAAACCCCTAACACTTATTTTCAAATGACTGGCATTCACAAACCATTTGTCCAAAATCTGAAAAAACTAGCATAAATATCAGATACTCAAGTTTTTAAATAATTCACAAGTGATGTTAGCAACATGTCTAAACAGGTCTAAAAATGTGAGTTTCATTGATGTGGCCTTCATTCTCATGTCTTCTTTGGAAACTTGCAGAAAATAAGCCATTTCCTTTGCTATATTCTGTAACAAACAAATAAATCTACACTTTTACTGCTTTCAGCAAACCCTGAATAATGAACATACACCCAGTTATTGCGCTTAAAGACTCCTTTGAACTTTGCTTCCCATGGAATTGTCTTGCAGGCGTAAAATTTCTACTCGGATCCGCTCAGCATCCCATCTCATTATGGACAGAAACTGCTTTCAGATTAACAAGATGCCTCTGCAATGTAGACTGTGTAAATATTTGTAAAGCTAACTACTGCAAATAGTTTATGAAGAGTCAAAAGCTTGTAATTATGATGTCATAAATATTGTAGTTTGATAATGTTGTACTGCTCAGGAGACATTCTTGAGTTACATCTGGCTTTAGCCATGAATGTCCTGAACCCATAAAGATGTGGGACTTCATAATGCAGTGATTAATGAGACCACAGTGAGTTAAAAATTTTCCAAATACCATATTTGTAGTTTCTTTGAACGTAGCACCATCACCATCTTTCCTATATAGGGTAACCTATAGGGTACCTGAATTTATTTATTTTTTCAATTTTAAAAGGATTACATCAAATGAAGTCAAATCCTCTTTTTCTTGCTTAGTAATGATTCAAAGCTTTTACATTTTGTTACACTGCATGGAGACATAATTGAGTTGCAGCAGCTTACGACCATTGTTTCCCTGATAATAGAGATGCAGGACTTCACTTTGTACAGAAAAATGAGACCACAGAGAGTAAAATGTGACAGAGAAGCAAGAAACAACCAGAAACTGGGATTCAAAGAGTAAGAGATCACTTGTTGTGCCATGTAAAATATAACAAGAAGTAGTTTCAGTAGGAAACTGTCATTGTCCTCATCCCACACCGAAATAACAGTAGAGAAAAATCTATCTTCTTGTTTATAATCTTGCATAACTTCCCCAAGACTTACTCAGACACATTTGTTGTGTCAGAAATGTAAAGTGGTTGTTCTCTCATTTTTTATTAGGGAAGCTCAACATACTCCATCACTGCAGAGTGAAGATTAAAAAAGATCTTAAAATATGCCTGGACAGCCGCAGACAAGCCTCTGACCATGTCCAACTATAACAGTGTCAGCCTCCTGGGGAATAAACGTTAGTTCAGCACACACAGAGAAAATCCCCTTTGCTCCTGACAGGGAACACCTGTCTGAGTGAGTGTGTTTTCTGGAATGAGTGTGATCCACTGGGACTGAGGGAGGGAAGCATGAGAGAGAGAGTGCAAACGTGTCTGTCTGTGTACATGATCTGCAACAATACCCAGCCAGGGTCATAGATGAGTCTAATGTAAACTTAAATTGGAGCTCTAATTTTCCCCAGTACTGTGTGCTTGGGTCAGGATTCAAACTGCAAATACACACAGATCCACTTCCTCCCACACAGAGCCAACACTTCTTTCTCCCCCTCCTACAGCTTTCCCTTTCCCTGCCTGGCTGACGTGCCATGCTGCCTGGCTCGGTGGCGGTTGCCCTGTCTATCAGTCTATTTCCAGGCTCAGGGCCCAGCGCCGAGGCAGGCAGGCAGGCAGTCAGTCAGGCGGTGTGGTGGAGGGCAGAGGGGTTGACGCGTGTGTCAGAGAGGCGCTCTCCCACATTCCCCCGGCGGTTGGCAGCAGGCCGGGCCTGCAGAGGGGGGTTCGCCTCTTTCTCACGACCTCTCAGGTTCCTGCGCTCATCTGGGAGCTATTCATTTCCTGCCAGAAAACAGCCTTCCCCTGCAACTGCAGGAGGAAGGAGGGAGGGAGGGGGGCAGCGAGGGGAGAGGAGTTTGGCTTCAAAATGAGTCCAGGGCTTGGTACAGCAAGCCCTGGGCTTAAATCATAAAGCTCTTGCTTGTCTGGGCGGCAATCAAAGACAGCCCCAGTGACGGACTGAGAGAGAGAGGGTGAGAGAGAGAGAGGGAGAGAGAGAGAGAGAGAGAGAGAGAGAGACCATAAGAGAGAAAAAGAGAGAGAGGACCATATGGTAGCACTTAGGGAGCCAAGGAGGAAGCAGAGGGGCTTTTTTTCCCCTCCTTTCGCTCCCTGCATGCACGCGGAGTGTGGGAAAAGTTAATGGACACGCATGGCAGCTAACCCCCTGGTCGTGTTGTGACATGTGTGCGGTCACTCCAGCAGCTCGGCCACTGCACTGGGTAATTGGAGAGGCTCATAAAGCTGTTCTCCGGAGGGGAAGAGACCACTGAAGTTGTTTTGGGGGGGAGCCGGTGAGGTGGATTGGGAGGACTCAGCAGCTGGGTGTTGTCCGGGTCACACCACGTGCCTCCCAGACGTCCCGTGTCCAGCTGTGGCCTCTGGGCTTGGGGCAGGAAGCTCGACACTGGTCCGAGCACAGCTGGAATGCTGTGGGAATGTTTTTCATATGTGCATGTTTGTGTGTGTGCATGTGTGTGTGTGTGTGTGTGTTGAGAATCTCTGGCTCACAGGAGGCCGACTGTTACCCCGTGTGGTTGGCCTTTCCTTTAAAACCCCCCTTCTTCCCACATTTAACCCTCCAATACCTCATTCATTGTGCCCTTTGGCCAGGCATGTCCTCACCCAGCATCCCTCCACAAACACACACACACACACCAAATCTGCACGAACAGGCACGAGCACACACATGGCTTCAATCAAACAGGAAAGCATGGCCCCCCATAAAAAGGTGTGATGGAAATTCAAAATGATGGCACTTATCCACACTTTGTGCCTCTTAGCATACTGATAATTGCAAACACCTGCACCCCCCCTCTCCACCCATACACCCCCTTCAAAGACAGGGCCACACTCGGATAGCTGGAGGGGGCACACACACCTGGGCAGAGCCAAGCAGAGCGCTACCACATGGCTCAGCTGTGGGGTGTTTAATGTGTCCTGCTGCTGTGGACCCCCCCTGGCACAAAGGAACTCCCTTAGCTCTGACTTAAGGTGAAACCTCAGGTTTTCCTGTGCTCTGAACAAAAAGGATACTGCTAGTCATGATGAAGCTTATTGAGGAGAAGAAATCTACATAATGATAAATTCTTAGTCTGTTTCTTTTAGTCTGTTCCCTTCAAATGTAGGCTCGGTCTTCCGTAATGAGTAATCACTTTTTCTTTGAAACTTCTTTTATGATGGAAAAGGCTATTGACAAAATCTGCACTAATGAGAGGTTATTTAGCTTAATGTCCAAACTTCATTGATTCAAAACATGCAGACAAAACATTTGGATGGTAAAAAAGTGATCAAAGCCACATTCTCTAACAGAATCACCTGTAAGCTTCTCCATTAAAACTAACAAACTAAACCTGTTTTATTTCTTCAGTGATTATCAGTATTTTCAACAATCATCCGTCTAAACCCAGTTATGTTGTGCACTTTTACGTTTCAAAAGCTCATATATAGCAGCATTTATGTCACACACTTTGATCTTTAAATACCAATCACATTGCAATGCGTTCCTAGGCTGCTAGATGGCGTAAGTGACCTCTGTAAAGCGCCAGAGTTTCCAGCATGAAGAGTGAAACAGCTGGACTGTCATCTAACGGCACTGGATACTCTCGCTTTTTAAGATTGAGGATACAGCCATCACCTCCTGACTGATTCGTATTTGTAGGTTATAACTTAAAATTAGCTCAAATTTCAAGGACAATCCGTCCCAGCGTGGCGTTCATGTAGCTATATATATATAGCGATACATCAGCAGGACGTATAACTCCTAATCAACCTTACACTTATTTTAAACACACCATGGCTGTTTATGGACTATCCCATCCACTTTGAAGAGTTTTTTTTTAACAGTTTATAAAAGTTGAAAATATGCTTGCTTGAAACGAGAGAGAGTAAAAAGTTGTTTACGCATTTGATCTCACATTGGATCCTACTCCATTTTTTCAAACAAATTTTGTTTTTTTACATTTAAGATTGTGCAAAATGAAGCAGAAACGTCTTTTCATTTCACATGGAGATGCTTGTGAGATTAATATCCTACCTCAAGCTTTAATGCCTTTAACCATCATCATTATATAGCGTAAGTGTGATATGTAAGTGCAGGTGCGTAAATCAAGAGGATGTGGTCAAAACTTTCCAAAAAAGCACACAGGAGTGAGTGTTTTAATATCTTTACAAATTTATTCGTCTTCCAAAACGAAGAACATCATAAGAGCATTGAACATATCTTTGGCATCACACAGTAAAAAAGACAACTTAAACATATAAAAAAAGCAGTGAACGGACTTCCACAATACAAATCTCATTTCAATATGAACTTTACTCCCTTGTTAGCTGTACAAATATAGTGCATACTCTCTCCATTTTACAAGAAAAAAAAGCAAATTCAAAAACAACTTTCTAACATTAAACAAAGAGAGAACTATTAAGTGTCATTTCAGAGTCTTTATGGTCCTTTTTCTAGTGTTCACCAGGGTCTCCACACTGAGTCCGAGTTGCCTGATGGGGCTCCGGGAGAAACCGCAGCCGGTACAGGCACCGGCGTGCTGACGTTATTGGCGTACACGGGGATAACTGGACCGTTTGGCGCAAATGCAGCGTTAGGTATGAGGAATGCAAACTGTCCGTCTGTGGCAGGCACGATCTGAAATCCACCGTACACTTTGGTGGCATCTGAGGGTAAACTAGCCGGCGAGGAGCCTCCTTTACAGGACACCGCGTTCATAGGCAGAACCTGCGGGGATGAGCTGGGGATCTGCACCATGGACTGGCCAAAGGAAGGATGGGTCGGTCCGGCGCTGGATGGGAGCTGGTGTTGGTGCTGATGCTGGCTGGGGTAATTCATGGCGTTGATTTGGGTCACGCAGTTCGCCAAGTGTCCGAGGAGCCGCGTCCTCACCTCTGTGTTGACACCTTCACAGGTGGACAAGAACCGGGTGACTTCATTCATGCACTCGCTGAAACCGGCGCGATATTTTCCCAAGACAGTCGGGTCCGTGTTAAGAGCAGCTGTGGGCAAAACAGAGACACGTAAGATGGGATATTATATCACTCGTGGGATATTCGAACTGTTTTTCACGCTAGATTGTTACCCCGATTCGGCTATGTTACCAAACGCAGAGACATGGGACATATTAGACCAGGAAATTAGACTTACCGGTCATCTGAGCTCTCTGGAGGTTCCGCAGATGCTTCACCGTCATCTCCAGGATGTCCGCCTTCTCAAGTTTAGAGTGTCTGGAGCTCTGAGGAGACGGAAAACACACATGGTTAGGATTACAAGCTCACTTTCCCTCTGTTTGACAGGAACACTTCTAAAATCTATTAATAACCAGGAAACTGTGTGAGTACTTACATCTTTTTTGAGTGCATCCAGGATGAGAGTTTTCAGTTGTCCCAGGCTCTCGTTGATCCTAGCTCTTCTCCTCTTTTCCATGATGGGTTTGGATGACTGAAGATAAAAACAAAACGACATTAGCTGTTAAATTTCTTCGTCTTGTTTCTTGCGTAAAAATGACATTCTCCCTTTGATGTGGTGCTCGCGTAAAACAGTGCTTATAGTAGCTTGGAGCTTTCATTTAAAGATAACACAAGCCGGGAAATGCTTTCAGATCGATGATTAATACCAACCTTTCGGTGCTCGGAGGCTGTCTTGGGTTTATCGGGAGTTGTGTTCATGCTTGCCGGGGTGGCAGCGACCGGAGAGGATGAGGTTTTTTCCATCATATCAGCAGGCATCTTTTTATCGGAAATATCCAACAAAAGCATAAAATTACGATCCAATACTGAGAGGATAAAGGGTGTTTCGAGACTTCCTTCTCAAAAAAAATCCTGAGATGTGTTTTAAATCCGTGAGAGCGATGCGCAGCGGCAGCAGCACTTATCAGGAGCGGATGCAGACTCTCTCTGTTGGGCTCTCCGCGTGTGGCTTGTATTTATATCTCGCACTGCACGCGAACGGCTCGTGTGAAACTTCCCAAACTTTCTTTCCCACAGTAACTTCCCACCAATCAGGGCGAGGGACACGCGGCCCGAGGGAGGACGGCTCGTGGTCGGCGCCCTCCCATTGGTTGTTTGGCCGCTTGAGCTGGCGGCCAATGGCGCGAGGCCCGGGTTCAGGGCACAGCCGGGGAAACTGCCTTCAGTCTTCAATCATCGTACCGTTTACATATTAACAGTGGAGCCGCTGACTGGGCACCAAGACCGGGAGCGCGCAGTGGACTTTTTATCCAACAGGCAACAGATAACAGCAGGAAAAAACAACCGCTCAAAGTGAAACAGTTAGGGATTATCATAATAAAGATTATATGCTCTCAACTTTAATAATAACTATGATAATGAGGTATGGATTGTATTAAGCTATCAAAAGTTACTTTCTGCTTTTAATAAATAAAAGGACAGTACAGTTGACCACAACCAGTTTATTTCTTTTATCATTGTTTTTTATTGAAATAAATAAACAATCTATGCGTAATTGCGAACCAATAGTGGGGATTGAAGGGTTTTCTGGACACAAGAAAAAAACACACAAAAAAGTTTTCATCATGTGTTGTGGGGAAGCCATCAAACATGAGAAAACATGGGACTGACTCTTTCTGTACAGAAGTCAGAGAAAGAACGTCTCTTCACCTAGGACCACATATGAGGCGAACTCACCCAAGACGCACCCACTGTCCCCAAATAAACGTTTTCTAAGTCTGAACGTCAGGGGAAGGAGTCAAATTCAACCCCCAATCTCCATTTACCATTTACCACTGCAGCTCCCCAACTCTGTGGTACAAATTTTGGCATTTAACCATATACCGGTGTTGTGAATGTGGAGCACGTGCCAGGATGTTTTATGAGCGCAGTGGTTGGAGGTTTGGCCGCCAGGCTGCCGGGGGGCCGCCGGGCCAGGGAGGAGGCTGCAAGGGGTGAGGAGAGGAGAGGAGAGGAGAGAGAGGAGGGGAGGGTGGGGAGGGTGCGTGGCGGCGGCGGTGGTTTACATTAGAGAGGAAGGTAAATAGCAGCTGCTGTTTTAAAAGCCTGGGAAAACCACGCCCACAGAGAGAGCTGGATCGGGCTCCCTTATCGGAATGTGAGCCAGAGCAGAGATATTTCTGAGCCCGGAGAGCTCACACGATCAGACCGATGCCTCCTCCTCCTTGTTCTCCTTCTCCTCCTCCACCTCCTCACAGACTGCCCCCCTCACTCTAGTGTTCAAGGCTTTTTTTTTTTTTTTAGATTTCAGGTCATAATTTCATTTCCTTATCTTTATTGCAGCTGGAGAGACGTAGGAGCAGACGAGCAGTAGAGACAGAAATAAATAGGGACTATAACTCAGTCTTAGAAGTTTATTGGAGGACTATACAATTTAGGTCGTGCGACTTTACTTACAAACAGGAAAGTTTATTTAAATCTGCGCTGTGTGAGTAGATTTCAAATTTGAAGAGACATCGGGAAATAAACTGCTTCCCGAGTGCGTCATAAGTGATAACACCAAGAGGTGAACCCTGGAGCCTATTAATTAACATCTTATAGCTTATTCAAAACTTGTGTGTAATCGTGTTACCATTATCTGAGTAGTTAGTAAAGCAACACATTTCATTTTAAAGCTAGAGTATTACTTTTCCTAATGCGTAAAACTGACATGAACTTTGCGCGGTTATGAATGTTTCAATAATTAAATCATTTATTGGCTGTCAATAAACAGGGCATGTTGGGAAAAGCTGAAATAAGAAAAGAAGTAAAGCAACAACCCTTTTTGTATTTTTCTGCCATTTGGAGTCCCTGCACGGCTCTCTGCTGAGCGCGCACACCTCCAGCTGCTGCAGAGACCGCGACACGTGGCGCGCAGGCGACCAGAGGAAGGCGCTCCTCTCGCCGGCTTGCCGCCTGGATCTGCGGGGCGTCGCCGGCGGCTGGCCGCAAGATCATGAATTTGATAGGCACCGCGGAGCTGCAGCGCGGGGGATCCAAGTCCCAAGCTGAGCGCGGGAGAGGCGCAGATATGGTTTTAGGTTCTCTCGAATTGTACACTCGGGCACGCAGCAGTAAATTACAATGTCTGAGAACTGAATGACATCACCGCCAGCAGTATGCAGACACGTATGAATTATGTTGTGACGGCTCAAGTGTATAGCCAGCGTTTAATGTCAATTCAGGCATTTGACTTTTAACGCTTCAAAGTAGTTGTTTATTTATATGGTGCAGGTTTTGACTTTTCAAGAGAAACAACAACTTCGATCGCAAACAAAAAGGGAAAAAAGTTCAACACTCTTTCAGCTTTGATCTCAGAATGACAAACTGTCATGTGAAGACATCAGAGAAACCTCACACGTGTCTTGTGTGTAATCGCAATCTCGCTTTTGGCAGAAGGAAAGACTGGTCTGAACAAGCGCCTAGACCAGCTTTAATCTTGAGTATCCTTCATGCGCAACAATGCAGCCTCTGTCAAACACATCGCTAACATGTCTCATTGTTGTGAGCAGCACACCTGACTCATTTTCGCCGCACAATGCCATTGACAGAGTTCCAAAACAAACGCATTGATGTGAGGCAGACGGAGTTTTGAAACGCGCTCCGCTTCAGTGACTTTCTCACGCTCACGTTGCAAGAGGTCTCCGGTGGTGGACTGAGTCACACAGCTTTGGGGCTGTCGCTCCTTTTATTCCCCGACTCTGAAAGTCGGACATGTTACTGGCTACATTAACTCCCCAGAGTGTTACCTGTTGCTATGCCTTAAGAAATGTGTGGGAAAGAGGTTAACAGTGCTCTCTGCTGTGGGAGCGTTTGATCACATGTTGTTTTGAGAAAGTTTACAGAGCAGAGGCCAGTGAGGGTCATGTCAGTAGACAGAGAAAACAAACAATCATGATTATTCTTTTTTTTTTTTAAGGGGCACACCTGGCCCTTGAAGTCTCTAAATTCTCACACTCTGTTTTCCACCTGTAACCCCCTCTACCCTCCGCTGTCACCTTCACCAACCTTCATCCCTCTTGATCTTACCCGCCATGCAGTTTTATCTTTTTTTATCATCTCTCCCCTCTTTCATCCCTCACTTCCTCTTTTCTCATTCCACCGCTCCCAGTTTTTCCCAGGATCTCATATCTTTATTGAGCCCTCTCTGCCATGGACCTCTGCTCACAGCAATAATGCAGCAATAATGCAATTAGGCAGGGAGATTGTAGGGGCTAAAGTGTGTGTGAAAGTGTGAGATATTGCACTCACAAAACAGTGTGGCCTGCTGTCACCCACTGCCCATGCCTTAATGTGTAAGTTATTGGTGAACAAAAGTGCTGCCAAGAGGCGCTTCTGGTGCCACAGGGGTGACAAGGATGTGTGTGTGTGTGCTTAAATGCCTCTGCTGGCTTTTAAGCTTTATAACTGGCTGGCAAGCAGGATGGGAAGTAATCAGGCAGTCAGACAGGCTGTATCAGAGCCAGCCTGGAGGTGTCATGTGGCTGCTGCTGCTGCCAAACTGAGGGTGGCACTGTGTTGATGCAGACCTGCTGTCCCAAGAAGCTGACACACAGTTGTTGAGTGGCTTGACTTTTACAACAGTTCGCACTATGATTAGCGTGGTCAACAAGTCACCAGAATTTTTTTCTTTTTCTACAGAGCACAGTGGTGGTGGACGTGGGCAGATTGATCAACAACTGACGCCTGCAGTTAAAAGATGTAACAATCTTATTGAAACTGGAAGAACTTTTCATCTCTCACAATTTTGTTGCTGTAGGAGCAAAAAAAAAAAGATGAAAAGCGTGTTATCAGAAGAGGTTTATCCTTGTCCCTAGAAATGGCATCTAAAATGCAGTAAATATGGAACTCAGATCGCAAAATATAAGTGCAACCTGGTCTTGAAATGAAGCCAATACTTCTCACCTCAGTTCTACCTCCTTATGAAGGCTGTCACACTGGAACAGTTCTGGTTCCTGAACTCAAACATGAACCAGCCTACGAGCTCAGATGGAAAATGTTGGTGACATTAGCGATGGTCATGTCATGTTCTGTGTTGATAAAATGAGCAGGTCGTTGAGGAAGTCAAGAAAAATGGAGAATAAGAGTGAGGGGTCAAAATCTTTAAAGGCAATTTGGTTCAGAGAATTTTATTTACTTCCAGACATGTTTGATTTTACTGATGTCCAAGTTTACATTTTATATCAAGAAAGATATAGATTTATTTTTAGTTCTAAAGCAGACATCTATTGACTGGTCTTATTAGTGATTGTATTGAAAAAAAGCCACAGAAAAGCTTAGGTTGCTAATAAAACACTTTTCTAACTGACTATAACATGGCACTTCTCTCTCAGCCATTCTTTATTTCAAAAACTGCCCATTACCTAAAAACAGTTGGCTGGAAATAAAAGATACACACAATTGAGATGTTTTTATAAAAATTGCGACTAAAAAAGTACTCTGCTATTTTATTGGTGTGTTTCCTTTCGCTTGAGTAACACTGGATAACCAGATCTCACTTTTTATTCAGCCTAAATTGGCATGAACGTGGGATGGTTTGCTGGAAGGTGCTGAAGTTCTGAGAATCAAGAACGAAACCAGTTCCAGAACCAAGGTCTGTGCAAGTATGAAAGTCTTTATTGTGCCTAGGCTGACCAAAGTGAGGTTGAGTCAAGTGTTTTCTATCAGCGGTCTTTATTAGGCTTCAAAATCATCACTCCAGAAACCAATAGATGGTGTCTGCCCTGAGTTGACCTGATGTTTACTCTGTTTAGCTAAAATGTTCAGCGTAGTTATCTTAGGTTGTCAAGGTTCCCTATATTTGTTTAAGTCCCTATGTTATGTTTCCAAGAATCAGAATTCAAATATCCCACATGATACAATTATTAACTGATTTCAGGGGATGGCCATCTCTGTACTGATCTCTAAAAACTATCTTGTAAAAGACAAGTACAGCATAAAGAAATTCAAATGAGGCGGATTTGAAATAACTGAAAAGCGTACTTTTGAAGTCATTGCTGAGGTTTAAAATGCATCAAAATTAGGTGCCAATGTTCAAAATGTGCTGAGTTACATTAAACATTATGAAACCACACACTAGAAGCTACAAAAATGCCCTTGCCATGCATCCCAGCACTAAATCAATCATCCCCAGACCCTAAAAAGTGTCCTGCTCTTATAAAAACCAATAACTCTGGCAAAGTACCACCGGATTATTTTGACTCAGGGAACAACAAACTGTATCTACAATAAAAACACTTTCTAGCAGCTCTAGCACCACCCACAATTTCAGAATAGTGTGACCCATCACCTGAGCAGCTCTGTGTGTGAGTGCAAGGTTACAGCAAACAGAGGGTTGTGTGAAAGCGATAAGCTCCATCAACTTCCAGAAAGCGCTGAATGATAGCAGAGCCAGTTGTTACCGATTTTGGAGTGCGCGAGAAAGAGGAGAGGGGGAGTAAGAGGAGCAGAGAGTGAAAGTGTTTGTGTGTGTGTGTGTTTGCGACTGTGCACACACATCATTCCAGTGTGGCATGAATGTGTGTTATTAGTGGGAGTGGAGTAGGACCTGTGCTCAGCTGCTGTTAGCGAGGCCAGCCAAGGCTTGGAGAGCAGGATCAAAGCGGGGACAAAGAGAGAGAAGGAGAACCGACAGATCCGTGAGCAGAGAGAGAACAGAAGGAGGAGAGAGAGCAGAGGAGATGAGGGGGGTTTGGAGGCTCTCCAGATACAGCCGCACACATCGCTTACCTCCCCTCACACACAAAAAACACACACACACACAACCGAGGTGCCTGGAGCAGCCTGGGAGCAAGGAAAACAATAAGTACAGTGGATGTACTCACGCTTTCTTTTCCTCACACACACATACACACAGAAAGATCAGCACGGGTCACTGTAAGCCTCGCAGACACAGGCACTGGGGTCCGTTTTGGCTGGCTAAAACAGAGAGAGAAATGTTTTAAGGCCTCAGAGCAGGGCTGTAGACCGGAGCCTCCTCCCCAGGCGGCTGCCACTGCCTCTCTCCACTTCTCTCCTCCACTTCAGAGACCAAGACGCTCGCGCTTCCTTTAGGGGTCTCTCTTTCCTTTGCTCCGATTCCCTCCTGCTCATCTCTTCCCACCCCCCGCACCATCACCATCAACACCCCGCTAGCTTCCATCATCCACGTCACTCCACCACCTCCTCCTCCTTCTCTCTTCTTCTTCTCTTTTCCTTCCTTCACTCCATCCAACCCTCTCCTTTTTTCTCTGAAGCCTCTTGGAGCAGACCAGCGCTGTTTTGCATGTGTGGGGGAGGTTGGTGTAGCGCTGAGAGGTCAGAGGTCACGGTGAGTCAAACCCAGCAGCGGTGGAGAGGAAGCGGTTGGGGAGAGGACCAGCGAGTTGGCCTGGGTCTCCTGGTTAGCATGCCTGAGGCTGGAGCGAATTGGGAATACGGCTGCTTCTGCTGCTGCTGGTGGTGCGGGTGGAGAGTGAGGGCCACTCATGCAAATTCAGTGTAACCACCATTAACTGGATCTTCAACTGTAGACACATTTGTATTTAGACTGCTAAGATTAAAGACAGCTTGGCAGCAGCTTTACATTTACATGTTTTACACTTTGTAGCTGGATTTATTTAGCTATCCATTAGTTCTATGGCTATAGCTAAATATGTAAGGAAAAAATTAATTCCCTGTCAACTTCCCAGAGAAGAATCACGAGCCAAGTGAGGCTGATCTTCAGAAAATAGTGTCTTTGCTCAATCCTTTTCCAATTGTCTTTTTGACACAAGTGAACACAGACACGCACACGGAGACAAACAAAACACATTTGAAACATAATTTTCCTTTTTGATCCATTTAACAAGCCTGCTCCTTTATTTTTCTATCCATTAACCATTAGGTCCTCATGAAACTGAGTGAAGTAGGATCATGGAGTGTTTACTCTCAATTTGCACTGAGGCATTTGAATTACAGGTACATAAAGTCTCCCCATTTCCTCTTGAGGAGGCCATTTGTTGACTGTAGATAAGAAGGATGGCCTTTGAAGAGGCACAGACACTCTCTCACACACACACACACACACGGCTTCTTAAACTGACAGCTTGATGCTGTGAATCATTATCTCTAATAGGCCTAGTTTAGTAAACAAACACTTGTATCAATGCAAATGTCTCCCATGCAGTCACTGATCAGTTTTGTCGTATTGCATAAAAATTCAGGGTTTGTCTACCATTGGAAGGGAAGTTATGAGTTAGAATTCTGTGGCGGGGAGTGGAGAGGTGAAAAGTTATCGTAGGAATGATCAAACAGCTTTGTCTTCACAAGCAGGAGCTGCAGATTTAAGTGTTGGAGCTTTTGTGAAGACTGCTGCATTGACTGTAAACCAGTTAAACACCTCAGCATTAGGAAGATGAAAAACAGGTATATGAATGTTTTGGAATATGGAAAAAAAGGTACCCTGGCTGTCAGAAAAAAAATCTGTATGCATTTAAAAATATGCAGACAGATCAAAATATAAATAGGATTCTCTGGAGACCATTTGTTAGATTGTTAGATTCATATTCAGATTCAAATTCATCCTTGAGCAAGGTGCTGAACTCCTCCCGGTTATAACCTTCTACGCCATAGTTGCTCCTGACTTCTGACCTTCCTGAAAGGAATAATGCTTCGAAGAGTCTCATTGTCAATTCACTGGGGCATTACATTGTTATCACTCTAACCTGATCATAGCTAATGACCCGGGGGATAATTCATCAAATTTCTAAGTTTGGCTCCTTGTGCTAACCTGTGGAGGGCAGAGTTGTCTGCTTGGAGGCCCAAGAGCCCGTCTTTCTATTCCTACCTGGGCCAAGGCCAACCTTATCAGACATGAGGGCCCCGAGGATTACCCCCCCACCCCCCCAAGAGCATTAGCCTCCCTCCTGGAGAAAAAGGGCAGCCATCTCTCCCTCCTCTCTTCCACCTCAAGCCCTCGTCTCCCCCCTTCGGCCCTCAGCACTCCACCTTTCCCGTGGGAGTTTGCAAAGCCAGGATAACCTTGAGACCTCAGTTGGTTTGCTGCCAGAAACATTAAAGAAATTCCCTCCTTCCCTCCTTTTTCTCTCTAACCTCAACTCTCCTGTACACCCCCACCCCTTATGCCCCCACCTCCAGCCTTCCTCCTGATCACCAGGACATGGCTCCCCCTTCTCTCCTCCTCCCCTTCATTTTTAGGCCTTTTTTTGCCTTCTCAGCCTCCTCTGATTGTGACTAAGATTAGCCCTTTTTCTCTCTCTCCCTCCCTCATTTCCTCCTTTCTCATCTTCGACAGGAGAGAAAGGGTGGGGGCTCCAGTGAAGTAAAAGAAGGGGCTGTTCACATAATCTCAGACATAGTTCAGTATTATCTGCAGATTGTCGAGCTGCCAATTTCAATTTAGCTGGCGCTGTTATCAGGCCAAAAATAAGCGCCTCATTTGAAAGGTGGAAATCAAACTGTCCCGACAAGTGGGATGACTGACGTTGATTGCAAACTAACTGTTTTGGTGGCAGCCTGCACTTTGTGTGGCTTTTGTCTCTAGCCTCTCGCTCCCCCTCCTTTGCCTCTCTTGCTATTCTCTCTGTCGGCTTCACGGCTGTCATATTCCTTTAGTGCTGGAAAGGTCAAGTGCTGCTTGCTGCCTGTGAGATCTAAGGGAGCTCAGGGATATTTAGCCCCCCCTACCACCACCTTGCTTTGTGGCAACAATGCTCCTCGCTGTGAGCTCCCCTGCACAGACACCGGACGGCTGCGGCAGCAGCAGCAGTAACGGTAGCAGGCAGGCCGGGTAGCAGAGGAATGTGTTTATCCCATGTAGTTAGCTCCCTCCTTTCAAGTTCCTCCCTCCTTCAAGTTGAACTGTTTTCAGCGCCTCATAGAAAAGGGGCCCCGTGCAGGACGGCAGCTGGGATCAGTTCACAATGTTTATGGTCAAGAAAAATGATAAGTAATGAAGACGAGAGAGAGAAAGGGAGAGGAAGAACATCAAAGTACAAGTAACGATTTACATCTTGTCCAAGTTGGACTACTTTTTCACTCAGTGGTTTTAACTCCATTCTGGCAATGTAACAGTAGATTGCCTTTGGACGTGTTGTGTTTTTATCAAAGAGGCCAGAAACAAGGCTTTCATGCAGCTCTCAGATTCTGACAAGGAAATGAAAAGAGTTTACCAACAGCAAGGTGGCCTTTGTGATGGTTTCCCATGACATCACCCCTGACGGGGCCTCAAGGGGCTGTGAAGAGAACACTCTCTTTAAGAGACACACAAATCCGCGCACACACAGGTATGACCTTGTCACCACCACATTCCTGGTTTCACCTTGCAACCCCCATTCTTGCTAAGTCTCCCCCTCTGGGATGCTTTAACACCCTATCTACCTTCTCCCCATCTACCCCAAACTGCCACACCCATCTCAGGCTTCATTGTTCTACGTGAGAGCTTCAGCTTTCAACAAGATGACCTCACCGCTGTTGCCGTAAGATCGCAGCCCCGCTGGCAACAACTCCAGGTCTCACACTGGTTTCAGCAATCAGTTTCTCTTCTCCTCCCACTCAAGCGTGCATGCACTCACCACTGGGCAAAGGATTATGGGAGAGGCCACTGACAAGTAAGTGGTTGCTGGAGTCAAGTGTTGGCAGTTGCAGTGTTAATTTCAGTGATTTAAAAGGTCTGGTCTGCTCACTGCATATTCTCTGAGGGTCATTAAAAGGTGCTGTTTACTTCGCAGAATGGCCCTGAAATGAAGACAGCGATACCCAGTATATGTAGCATTTGTTCAACGGAGCCAAACTCTGTAAGTTCTGTGTGCACTACATTATTTATCCACTCAACTTAATCCATACTGGATAACAAATTCTTTATAAGCCACCTGATTCACCACATACTAGCTCTGTCAACATCTTAAGTCTTTGAAAAGCTGATAGTATCTGGTAGGAGATGTTCTTAAAGGCACAGTGACCCTTAAAGAAGAATGTCAAAATTACTTTTCTCTTGAACACTTCTGCAAGTCAGTACTGCAAGTACTATCATCCATTACAATATTTCATTATGATTAGTCAAAACTTCTTCCCTTTAAACCAATTAATTTAGCCAGTGACTTGTATCAAGTGTGATTTAGTGTTTATATTGGACATTTATATTCTAGATATTTATATTTTACTCTGAGCACTTTTACTCATGTAATATCTTGATGATTTTCCTAAGTTAAACAATTTTGCCTTCTTCTCAATTGATGAAAGAAAATGTTGGATAGCAGTAAACAACGGTAAAATAAAAAAATGAAAGAGCTACTTCCAAAACCAAAAGGAAGAGAGACACATGATACTTTTCCTGCTCTTTAAGCTGAGCAGATGCAAAAAAGGAGAATGCACTCAAGTCTGTGGAAAGAGTTGTGCACACCTATAGGCGCACATTTTCCCATGTTCTGGACAACAAGTGGGGAATGCATTCAAAAGGATTACTTTCTGGCCAAATATTGATGTGGAGTATAAGTTCCACTCTAGTGCACGGAAGTTTCCATGGAAGTTAATGTTTGTCTGTAGAGGAACTGAAGCTGACTAAAAATTACTTTGATAATTGTCTTGCAAAATATCAACAACTGCAGTATAAATTCACTATACTGTATCATATTGTATATCTTGAGTCCCCCCGCGATATCCCTGGAATACACATATACGGTATGGCAGTACACTAATAGAACGCAGTATAGTTTACAAACACAGGAAAAAAAGAAAGTTTGTGTTTCACAGTTTTTTTGGAGCAATGCACTTGATGATAAATCTCATACCACTCAGAAGCCTGTTTATTTCCCTTTAAATGGTTGCACACATTTGTAGAGAGCAGCAGAGCTGAATCTGTGGGTTGCACCCATGAAACAAATGCCAAATTTTCTCTGCCAATGCCAAACAAACACAAATTACCTTAAATTATTTGTAAAATAAACCTGACTTGATGCTCTGCTGTCTTCAGAGACATTAGATGTGATATCATCTCTGCAATTCATTTTGCTTTTGTTGCTCATTTTACTATTATTGTGAGTAAACCAGTCCAGAGTCCTTGGAAGTAAACATACAGTCAACACTGAGCTCTTGATGTTGAGATGCACTGCTTTACTCCTGAAGGGTCAAAAGATGTAAAAAGAAAAAAAAGAACAACGCACTCAACAACAACAACCACAAGTTTTATCTCTGGATGTAAGGAAGACAAACACCTTTCACTAGTATCTAGGGTATGTAAACAAAAGCAGCCAAGAAAGCGGTAATATTATGCCAAGGCCTTGTTTACAAGTCCAAAATATTTCCGTGGACAGAGGCAATACCTGCCCTTGCTCTCTTTCGCCAAGAAATAAGATATTCCCAGTTGTTGATATACAGCTTGTCTGCCTGTGGCACACTTAGCGTGGATCACAGGGGGGGTGTTGGTGCTCTTGGTCTACCTTCAACCTACTGCTTTGTCCTCTGACTCTATTGTGTGGTAGTCCACATTTATCTGTGCTACTTTATAGTTTTACGTGTTCAAACAGAGATTAAAACAGAGATGAGTGAGGTGAATGTCTTTTTGACTTTCTCAACAGCAGAGGGGATGAATCTTTGATCTGATACAAAGGCAGGTCATTAGAATTCAATAGTTCTTATATTAACCTTATGATTTCAGTATTGAAGCTTGGGTAAATAAAGAATAAAAACAAAGTAAATGTCAATTAACACCCATCAATATCCTCTTACTTATCCTCTGCAGTAAATTAGTCAGTTATTCTCCTGCCTCACATAACATTCATGAAACAGCAATCATTTTATTTTTGGGTCATGGCGTTTTTACATTACGTTCATAATAATACCAGAGAATGATTCACTCATGTGGTGTATTTGCATAGATTTCTGACAGATGTTGGATTTTGTAGCTCACTGGCTTCATCAAGGGGTCAAGGGTTCAGAGAAAGGGCGTCACTGAGGAAGTTGGGCCCATGTCCCCGAGCAAGGTACCTTAACAGGATTAAACAGCAGCCTATCAGATCCATTTGGGATAACAACATCTGTCAAATGAACCACTTCAGTAGCTGGCTTGATAGCTATCTTGCCTTTTGTTATCTAGAAATCAAATGTTGCAAACAGAGGAGGAGCAACATGAAAGGGATTGCCATTGGCACAGTAAGCTACAGCCTAAAGTCGTCTTGAGGGTAGAAGACAAAGGGGAAGGCAGGGACATAGCTAGGTCAGCCACATTCTCAAAACAGACTCTTTAGCAGGCAGCATTTCAATGTTTTTTTTTTCTCCTTTTTTTTTATACTTGTTGCAGGCCAGCATGGCTGTAACACAGGTGCCCTCCCCAGTGTGAGTCATGCTTGTGAGGAACTTAAAAAGCCAGTCAAACAGGATTTAGTGATTTGCAGGCCTGTTAAAGGTCAGTGGCCAGTGGGACAGATATCCAGCAATCAATGCAAGCCCCAGGGAGGATGCTGCACAGTGCAATGATTCGGTAGCTGAAGAAGTCAAGTCACAGGAGCCAAGAGAGACACTCAGATGGAAAAGAATATTTGAAAGACTTTACACATTTTGTTTACATTTGTGAATTTTTGGTTGGGAAGTAGAGGTAAAATCCGCCATGTTTCCCATGCATTTGCCAACTTCTCCCCTGAGACGCCTGCTAATCCAAATCTGCCCTGACCAGGTTTCTGCCCACCCAGACCTTGTTTAACCCTCAACACTGGGACCAAAGATTATGCTAAAAGCATCACTTACAGAACAATAAAAGAGCCCCAGTGCCTCTGACTTATCCCTACTCTGACTGAAGTTCTACATCCTGTACACCCGGCCCCAAACTTCCCACTCTCATCTCACCCATTGCCTGATTTTAGGCAGTTGTAGTCAAATCCTTCTGACTCACTCCCTGATCCCCTTTCCCTCCTTTTTTCACCCAATCCCCCTTCTCCTCCTGAGTAACTTTAATTGTCCTGGGAAAGTCACGGTTGGTCCGCGGGGCACAAAGCACCAGTTTATAATTAATGTTACAGAGGAGGGATTACAGGAAGCTCTGGGCAGCTTGATCTGAGAGGCTGTGACAGAGAGTGTGTGATCTTCCTGCTTGAGCCAGACCCGGGCAGGCTTGCGTGAACGTGTAGGCATGTGTGTGTCTGTGGGTGCAATCCATCAGAACAATGGGGGATCTCCCTTCCTTGCACAGGCTAATTTATGCCTTCATCACTGAGGCCATCTGCCCCATGCATGCACACACACACACACACAAACACAAATATATAGGGTACATCCTCTCTTGACTGCGCTGGAATGTGAGCAACAGGTTTCATTCAGACCTGAGAGTGCTGTTAGTGTGATTGAAGAACCCAGGGGGGGTCTAGGGCTGTCCCTCCCTCTCATGGGTGGAGTTGGAGGTTGTGAGTTTTAATGGAGGAAGCAAGAGAAGAGCAGGAGGGGGTGGGGTGGGTCCGCATCTCCTGCCAGGCCAGGTGTGAGGCTGGGGGCTATGCACGTAAAAACAAGAAGAAATGCACTCCTACACACTGAGGCAAAAACACAGGGAATGTTGATCAGTCTGCTGAAGTTACTCACAGAAGAAATCAACTGTTTCTTCCCGTTTGTGTCAATGAAAATTGCCCAACTCTTCAACTTAAGTCCTAAACTTTTGACCTACTGATTGCTTCTGTTTACCAAAATCAAGTGAAATGGAAAAGAAGAATATAAGTAGATGCTTTAAAAGATGGGAAGGAAAAACAGGAAGCATAAAACGGGTGAAATTCAAATTATTCTAACAGTGATGAAGACGAAGGAAGAGGAGGAGGAGGTGGAGGAGGAGGATCAAGAATCAGTGGGTTTCTATCAGGTCTCGCCCTCTGGCACTAAGACAGGAGCCCGGCTGCCTGTCTTTCATCATCAGCATGCGGGATCAGAGCGTGTCTTACACATCAACTCCTCTGTGTGCTGATGTGAGTGTGTACATCTGTGAGTGTGTGTGTGCAAAGAGAGGGCACGTAAGGGCCCAGACTGCCTGCAGGGCCCCCCACGCAGATGAGCAGGGGCACAGGAGCGCTTGGCAGAAAGAGGAGAGGAGTATGTTCATGAGTGTGTGTGTGTGTGTGTCCATGTGTGTGTGTCAGGGGAGAGAGGATGTGTGTGTGTGTGTTGGTAAGGGAGGGAGTGATTCAGCTAGCCTGGGCATATTTTGTCTCCTCCCCACTCTCCCTCCCTTCCTCCTTACCTCCTCATTTCGTTTCTTCATCCATTCCTTGCTACTCACTCATTCCTCTCATACACACACACATACACGCACATGCACACACACACACACACACACACACACACACACACACACACACACACACACACACACACACACACACACACACCACTGCCTCTTATACTCAGACAGTAGGAGCCGGGGGCCAGGAACCTGCTGGTGGAGGCTGCATCGATCTTTTCCCAGCTGTGGGGGCGGCTTAAAACACACACACACTCTCTCTCACATGCACGTATACACACGATCAGAATCCTAACCTCAGAGCAGTGGCGGTGGATGTAAAGGGGCTCGGGGTTCGACCTGGTGTGACACCCTGAAATCTGCCAAGCTTTCTTCAGCAAACCTCTGGAAGCTCGTCCAAAACCCACGTGTGCACCCACACAAGCATTTTATCGTGCACATTCAAACAGACCAGAATACACCAACAAACAGAGCTGCTGATCTCAAAGAAACGCTGTCGACTGGCTTTACATCTGTAATTTTGTTGCATTAAATAGCAACTCAAAATGTTAAATATGCAACAGGCAAGAGTTGTGAGTCAGGATAAACTTCTCTTTTTTCCCAACCAGATCCACTCTCAGTTAAACTGGATTTTCAGATGTTTTTTTGTTTTTTTCCTGCCAGACTGATCAACACTTAGAACGGGCAATTAATCGCACATTAGATTAAACTACAATATGACCTGCTGAAATATTCTAATTGCAGACGGTGCAATATTTTTTGAACTACTGAAAACTACCTTTGCAAGAGAAACAATCAAAGTGATCAAAAGTAGCAAAAACAGCAAGAAGTAGCATTAAAACTAAGTCTAAGGTGGAAAAATTGGAAAGAAAATTGTGAGAACACTCGCTAAATGATTGAAACATAGCAAAATGTGGTCCAAAAGTACCAAAGATCAGCAAAAACATAACTTAAATGGACAAAAAGCAGTCACAAGCAGCAGAAAAAAATGTCATGGGCTGTTTCATGCTGCAATCGACACCAATGTACATTTCTAAAAATGTGTTTATATTACAGAGCGTTAATAATAATAATAATTGCACTATAAATCACAATTGAATATAGGGGAAAAACAATTGTTATCAGATTATTTTTGCAAATTGTTCAACCCTGATTAAGACACACTTCAAGTACGCCACTAGTTTTTTTGTTTTTTTTTGTAACTCAAATGTTTTGAAATGCTGGTTATGATTTGTTGCTGCTGGCACTGCACCAAAAGTTACGGGAGACAGCACAAAAAAGTGTTTGTTTTCACATGTTTGATACCACAATGGCTGTCATCTGGCTTTGGAATTGTGCTGTGATGGTTCAAAACTTATCATGCATAACAAACATTATTAGAAAAGCATGCTAGGATGGTGATGGTGGGAGACCTGGGGGGTGGGGTGAGACCTTAATCCTTAGCAAAGCCTCAATCAAAGTTAAAAACATAAGCGACGTAAAGGCAGGGAATGGGGAAGGGGCTGGAGTCTTTAGAGTAAAAAAACGAAAATAGGGGCAGTGATGAAAAGCCAAATATGTGACATTCACAGAATAGGAGGCCCTTGTTGATGTGCGAAGCCTTTGAAGAAGGAAAAAAAGCGGAACAAGAGTGTGTGTATGTGTGTGTGTGTAGAGGGGGGTCACTGTATTGAGGCGCATTATGTCACGGCAATCAAAACAGCGTAAAGTTGACAGGAGGGGACCCCCACCAACACACACACACACATATAGACACATAATCATAAGACTCCCCTTTTACCCTCCCCCTTCCCAGCAGTGGAGCATGCAGATGGTGGGAAACTGCAGCCGAGGCACGCGCCAGATAAGATCTCACCTCCTTGGGCCTCTCTTGGGATGCAAACAGGACCCTGTTGGCACGCAGAAGACCCCCCTGAACACACACAAACACACATACACACATGCACACATACATCCTCTTTTATCACCCTAACCCCCACTGACCAAGTGCAGCCATGCCAGAGTGCGCGTCATCTACTTCCTCTCGTCTTTGTTCATGAAACCCTCTGTGCATCAACATGTCAAAGCATGTTGCATCTGTACACATATAGATATTTTTTTCTTTTTTCTTAGAGTGACCTCTTTGTTATTCACATTATTATTCTAGTTTGTATATAATTGACCTAAGTTATGGGTCTGGAATAGTGGTTGGGCACTCTGCAAACAATTACAAAACTTATTTGTAATTACAGGAAGTGGAAGCAGAGAGGTAACCCTGCGGAATATAAAGTAAAACCTCCAAATCATTGTCAAATTAAATAAAAAATGTGTGAGAACTTGAACCCTTTCTTTCTGTAAACTGAATAATATAACTCAGTGGATAAAATTATCAACACCCTAAAAGAAAAAGTGATCTCCCTCATGCTGGATATCTGAGGTGTTAAGTGTGACTTTTTTGATGAAGCTCATTCAGCGCTCAAAGGGAGCAGATGATGAAATTCGTCACTGCTGTGATCACTTAAGAGTCAAGAGGACGGACTGGCTTTGAATACGTGAACCCAGTTTTCCAGACAAGCAGACGATGAGTAAGCTCTGACTAAGGAGAGTCCCTTGTTTACGACGTCTTCTGTTGTGATCCCTCTCACTTAAAGCAAATCAGCAAAGTGTGGAAACTGACAGACTTAACTACATCAGAGACACAGAATGAGCGTGAGAGTAGAAATCTGGTCTGATACAGATAAAGTTATTCTCTTTTTCATTTTCTTTAAGTTATTCAGAATGTCTGTTTTTTGTATTAACTCAGACAATTGAAGCGTTATGGTTCAGTGGAACAGTAAAACTATTTTGTATCTATTGAGCTGAAAATTCAAAAGAAAGCGCAAAAACTGAAAAAGAAATGTCATTTAAAAATGTGTGCGGCCCAGTTTCAGAAGAATTTGTTGAACTAAATATCTAGTTTTGATCCTCACATTTGGGAACAGTGTTTGTTTACGCAGTAATACACACTGCCTTGAATGCTTTCTGAGTTCAGTCAGCACACACACTCAGCTCATCTCCCAGACTGCCCGTGCAAACACATCCACCTCCTTCCCTTCCCAGAAGCAAAATATTTGCTCTGGTATAGATACAGGCCTGAATGATTGAATAACTTTAAGCAGCGTATTTAAAGCTTCATTGCTTTCTCATGCACCTAGAATCTTTCCACTGGGGGCGGATTACTTCTAAGATGCTGTTAAGGCTGACAATAGCACCAAATAAAAAAAAATGCTTATCATGTGTTTCAGTGGAAACAACACTGTGAGCTCTGACACAAACAAGAGAAGTCAACTTCTGACAAACCACTATATGATGTCATCTGATCACATGGTGCATACAAATAATCGAACAAATTTAAAACTTATGAGCCAAAGAGTCAACATCTCTTAAGTCTGAGTGACAAAATATTAACATTAGTGAAATCTGTACTGATTCTGATCATGTGGTTTGTAACCACTGTGGGCCAACTCATTTAAGACATCCAAACATAAATGCTACAGCTTAACCCTCTAGCACTAGATGTGACGGCGCCCAAGCGCACTTTGAATGACCTTCATTCGAAAAAGAGTTTGCACAATTGGGAAAAATCCAGGTTTGTGAAAGCTGACATATTGCTCTTTCAGCCAATATGTGGTTATTGCCGTAATTTCACTCAGGCAATTTTAGGAAACCTGCCAAAAACACACAGACCGTGGAGGGGATGAATGAAAGAGTCGCACAGAGGAAACAGAGCAGAGATTGTCCCAAAGTGTGCAAGTATTTTTTTGATGGATGAATTGATTGGACAGGAGGTAGAATAATGCAGTACAACAATTCATGTAGAGGGGGGTATCAAACTTTAACTTAGTCATTTTTGTGAACTGATGTCAAGTAAGGAATCAGATTTTCAGATTCAGATTTCTTTGTTTTGACAAAAACAGTGATGTTCCTTTTAACTGAGGCCAAATGGCAATTCAAATTTGTATTTGACATCTAACCATGCTATACTAATGACTGCAGAGTCACATAAGACAGTATGTAGCCTGGGGTTCACCTCCATAGAAATGTAACAACATGTCAAGCTATTGTAGACCACAAGCTTCATGAAATGGGTGACCCTGTCTTTCTTTGCTCAAGTATTTTTGGTTGGCTTGTGAGGTATGGGGGGAATGAGAATGGGGTAATGGAGAGTTAACAGGTGGATGACGAGGTCAACTGAACTGTCATTGTGGATGGACCCCCCCCCCACAAGCTTGAAACCCGCTTTTCTCCTTGCCCTCGTACGGTAATTGGGCTCTCACATCAAACAGGCTTCATTAGAAGGAGTCCAGGAGCTGCTAATCCCCTGTCGTCACACATAGGGGTTGGATGGTTTGTGGTGCACGGCGTCCGCCACACAGAACAAAACATCTTTAGGAAACATCAAAGCCCTTCTCATCTACTCCCTCCAAACTTAAGACCTATGTTTGTGCGCATGTGCGTGTGAGTGTGTGTGTATGTGTGTGTATGTGTGCCTCGACTGTGCCCGATCTGCTCACGCTTATGGCTGAACAGGACAGACATTCTTTCAGCCGACAAGTCATCTGGAAACAAAGGAGCACTTTGGTTAAAAACATCAGACATCAGCAGGGAACAGTCTTCGCTCGGGTACAATGGGGCCACAGTGACGCCCCAACTCCAAGTTAGGGTGGGGCCCCATCACAGAGACCCTCACTTTTACTAACAATCATGTTCTGGCACATTCATACATTCACTGTTGACTTAGGCTGCACACAAAAGATGCGATTTAAGATGATTTCTTTTGAAGTTTTATCTTTTATGTATGCTGTCGAAATTGCCCTGTGGCACATGAGCTTAATTGCTGTCAAATCAATGCCATGATAGATATTAAATGCCAAAGAGAGGATTATAACAGGCACACACACTCACTGACACTCACTCTTAGAGCAGATGTACAGAACCATCAACACTTGATATGTGAAAAGAAGGAAACAAACATTTGCAAGTAGAGGCAACATGTGGAGCCTTTTTTACTTCTGGTGTTGGACTACCTTTCAAAGAAAAAAATGTGCCTTCAAAGACACCCTGATTTGATCCTTGACGTGTCAATATGCATGTGATTACTGAAACCAGCCTCCAGCTCCTCTAAATAAATAAAGACGTTACAATATCCACCTTTATCATATCATTTATTCGCTTTTATTAGCTTGCTAAGCTGTTCAGCAGCTGTTCTCCTGATGCTTCCATTGACACATGCATAAAACTGGCAGAAGATGAGAGACACTCAGCTACCAAACCACACCGACACCAGTGAGGACCACATTTTCACACACACCTCAACAAAAATATTCTTTCCCACCCATCCCTTCCTATCTCCGTTAACCTGACTCATCAGTCCGGCTGACCTCTTCAACCACACACACACATACACGCACACGCACACGCACACACACACACACACACACACACACACACACACACACACACACACTGAGGCACACACTGAGGATGTGCTGACAGGGAAGAGACTACCGGCTCTTAATTAGCAGGAAGTTGCAGTGTCAAGGTGTCACAGGCGTTTAGTGCACGCTAGCAGTGCTAGTCTGCCCCTCTATTGATTCCCTCCGGGAATGCTTTGTTGTCGCTTTCCCGGCATCAAAAACCCGCCCGCCATTCAACGCCTGGATCGCAGCCGTTTTTCCTCCCTGCTGTGTTTAATTCTTTCCTAAATGAGAAACACAGCCATTTAGAGACTCAGATGTTTTGATTTTGACCCCACGCTTGAAAGCTGGATGAAGAAGGAGGGGGTAAAGAGGGGAAGGGGACATCCTAATTGCCAATTTGGGATCCTCCATAGCAGATGGGCACTCGAGTAAGAAATGATTTGGCCTGCTTACTTTAATCTTCCCATCTTCTTCTCATGCCACTTTCCTTCTTCCCCAGGTTTCCCTTGCAGCCATTTATTTTCCCGCTTGTCAGGTCTTTAACTCACAAATACACACACACACACACAAAAACACACACACACACACACACACACACACACACACACACACACACACACACACACTGCGCCATGAGTGTGTAGGGGTGGTCCATGTGTCTGTTGGCAGGGGCCAGCCGGTGCAGCTTTGCAGAGCAACTCTTCCCAGGCTGCAATGTAATTGTCAAGGAGGGCAACCCTGGCTTCCTTTTAAAATTCTGCCGAGCAGAACATTTATTTAGGGAAGCAGTAGGGCTGGACAGGGGGAGGAGGAGGAGGGGACAACAAAACAGACCCATGGCCTGAGCATCAAAGACTGGACCAGACAAGGTAGGACAGAGAGGAGAGAGAAGGTGACGGACGAAAAGAGAGATGGGGAGAGCACATTCCTAGATTTCTTTTTTGAGTCCAACACTGACGTTATCTGAGTAAGAAACATGGCAAAGGAAGGGTTAAACAGGGGTGCATCAGGCAAACACATGTTCAAACACACCGACACGGGGCACATGGGAACACAGACACACACTCCCTGTCTTCCATAACTCCATATTGTTTGCAAGCGCCAAGGGTGGAACCTTCCTCTCCCCCTCTCTCCCCCCCTCTCTCCCTCCTCTCCCTCCTCTCTCTCCCTCCTCTGCCTGTGCCGAAGCTTGCTCGGCCGCAGGGCCGAGGAATGTGTGAGAGCCATGTGTCAAATCCCCAGACTGTGGGAAAGTGCTGCTCTCTGCTGAACTCCCTCCTCCCTCCCTCTCTCCTTCCCTCTGCGCCTCTCTCCCTCCCTCCCACTCATTTTGTTGGACCGCTCTCCAGGCGAGCGCCTTGCCCCGCTCCAGCCCTGTGCGAGTGTGTGTGCATGCAAGTGTGTGTGTGTTGGTGCGTGTGCCTGCATGCCTCACAGCACACAGGAAGTGAGCAGAGAACGTCTGCCAGCGGAGCTCCGCCTGGAACTGTCGCTTCCTGCAGACAGTTTCTATGCCAACACCAAGCCCTCAACAACACGCACACATTCGCACTCACACACAGGCAACCTTCTCAACTCCCTGTCAGGCACAAGCAAGACGCCCCGAGAACGAAGCTGCTCTTTCTCCTTC
Organism: Thalassoma bifasciatum; assembly: GCA_008086565.1. Taxonomy (NCBI): domain Eukaryota; kingdom Metazoa; phylum Chordata; class Actinopteri; order Labriformes; family Labridae; genus Thalassoma; species Thalassoma bifasciatum. The sequence goes on from RPOG01000019.1 coordinate 1,481,885, forward strand.
TTTCTCTGTATGTTTATCTCTCTTTCCCTCTCTCTGCCTCTTCTTCTCAAACACAAACACAGACATCTTCTCTCTATGTACGCCGCTTTCATTGCTTTGAGGATCCAGTGCTGCGGCTAAACACTCAGAGTTTCTTTGATGCCTGCCAACAGGATGGTTAGTGGCTACAAATAGCAGATTGTTTAGCATAAAACTATAAATCTGGATGCATCCAGTTGCACACATCCACCAGTCTCCTCCAAGTCTAGAGATCATTTTGCAAGTATAAAATTTGCAGCTAAGGACCAAAAACTTGAGTACAGTGTCTGCACAGTCTTCAGTCTTATAGTCAGTCTCGTTACTTTTCTGTGACAACTCGACTTCTTTGTTTTACAGCTTTTCTATCAGCTTCAACCAGATCAGGACGTGTTTTATGGCATTTATAGCTATATCACTGCCTGTCACTCTCCTCTAAGTCTGTTTTTATTTGTAGACTTTAATCTTTCTTATCTTTAGTTTTGGTTCGTTGATCGCTGGTAATAGCCAATGTTGCTGTAATCTTTGTGTTATCCTTGAAAAGATTTTCTCTGTAGCTTGTTGAATAAAATTCAAAAATTATGTGTAATGTTGTATTTCAGATGGTAAAAAGAGCTTTTGTGTGATTTCTTCTAGTTCATTTTTCAAGGGATCTTTACAGATAATTCTTCATGGTGTGATTTAGTGTGACCAAAGTCCTAATCTGCCCAGACATGTCTTCCTTTTTAGCGTTGAAATTACGTGCAGGCAAGTTTTACAAAATTCCCTGAAATGTAAGGTTTTTTTTTAACTTGTTCTAACTAAAAATTTGAGGCAATGTTTAAATTTTAGCACAAGAGAAATGTTTTTTTTTCTTCTTTTTATTCAAGTATGTGGCAAGGTGTTTTTATGGAAGCCCAGTTAAAAAAATAAAAAAGGAAAAGTTGGCTTTGGGCCATATCAAAATAAAATTTTAGAGCTAAAAGGTTAATATTTTGAGAATAAAAGTGAAAATTATGCCAAACAGTCAAATTTTGGGGTAAAATTATAAATTTTTCAGACGAAAATGCTAAAATTTTGAGATAAGTCTAAATTCTGAGCGAAAAGGGAAGAATTATGAACTATAGTCAAGAATTCGAAAAAAAAAAAACCCATCAAAATTTTGAGATAAAAAGCCAAAATTACAAGTTAAGAGTTGAGATTTCAGTAAAAAAGTCAAAACTTGAGGAAAATAGTCCGACTTCGGGACAAAAAGTCAAATTTTGATTCTTTTAATCTCAAAATACCCTCTTAATATGGGACAATTATCAACAAAGCCATTTTTCATTTACAAATGTTTTTTTTTTTTATTTCCTGGTGGCACAAGGCGTTATAAACATTACAACTTATGATTACATTGGACAACATTTTCAGAAAAGGAGCGTTTAAAACAAATGTATGGGTTATGAAGCTACTTTGTTGTCTTAGTGTATCTTTGGGTATTTTTAAAGGATCTCCAATAGGCCTGATAGGGTGTTGTCTTTTTGGGTTTTTAGAATAGTCACCCTATATACATCTCATTATCTTTGTTTCAGCTGGTTCCAAGAATATAAAGTTGCATTGTTCATTGTGGTTCTTGTTATGTTCATTCTGTGTTATTGCAAAGAAGACAGAGTCAAACACCATTGCAGAGCTGTCGTTATGAGATTACATGCAGGATCAAATGTGACACCCCTGGGAGAGAGAACCAAAATAACTGGTTGGTTTAAAATCTTTAACGTTATGGGCCGTTAATGCTGGTCATATGTTGTGTCAGAGTTGTAAGATAGCCACCTCCCACTTTCCAGAGCTGTTGCCTCTGTTAGTGATGACTCAGATGACAGATGGTGTCTTGTAGTGCTGCATGGTTTGGTAGTATTTTGGTTTTAAAAATAAAGATGAAATTGCTTGAAAGCTGTCTGGATAACACACTGGGAGCAGTGTTTCACCATGACAGGAACGTGAGTGTCAATCAGTGGGAAGGACTGAAGGCTGGTTGTGCTAGCTCTGCTAAGGATAGATACACTCAGCAAACCTGATGACATCACTCACCCTTAGACTCTAGCTGTGTAAAATACAAGACTAGTCCGGTGGTGGGAACTTAAAACATCCTTCTAAAATGACAAGCAATCTCGTCATTGGAACATCCCTGATTACGTCAAACCACTACTAAATGCCAAACGTACTATTCAGAGCAATGGCTCTGGGTTGTGGGGGGTTAAGGAACCATCTAAATGAATGCTGAGGCGCTCAGTGCTATGCTGATCAGCATCAAGCCAAGGTCAAAAACTATGACAGCAGTGAAGGCATGGGAGATGCCTGGCAAAAACTGAGGTATCAGTGATGAGAAGGACAAATTCCTGTGGTTTGACGAGCTGGTGGTGTGGAATTGTATGGAGACAAATAGTAACGTTAGCCTATCGTTATTTTTGTGCTTACTACCTCACTTAGTAAAGGAGCATGATGAGTCAGCCGTTTTATCCAGTTGCTGGGTTGATTGCATTCTCACTGCTAACTAACCTCTTCAGGGTTGGATTGGAAGCATGACAACTTCTTCTGGCTTGCCTGCTTTGCTCAGCGTCAGAGTGTGATTGCTGCATACACATTCTACCCAAGCCAAGGAGGTAAATTTCCTGTTTCAGACAATCTAAGTGAGAAAGCAGCCCCAGTTGTTCTCTTTTTGGCGCATGAGGGGAAGAAATGTTGGGTGTAAGCTCAGACTGCCTTACCTGAAAACAAAGATTTGTCAAAGCTTGTCACTGTTTCTCTGTGTCCACTCACATCCAAAGCTTCGTTCTGTTTTTCTAGCTGCGGTTTGTCTGTTTTTGTCTCTTTCTCTTGTCAGCAGGTTTTACAGAGCAATGTGTCTATCAACCAGTCTGTGCTCCTCCGCAACAGGGCCTAAAAATACCTTCCCTACACCTGCTGTGCTTCACCCTGCCAACCCACACGTCATAAAACTTGTCTGCCTAGACACACTCTCTCTGATGACACAAGCAGTCCTCAGACCCTACTGATCTGTCTCCCAGCTGGAGAAAGAAGAGCAGATCTGCTGTTTCCAGTCAGTGACATCCAGTGCTGCAAAATAACACTCCAAGCCCCCTGGACTGCTCAAATCTACAGCCTGGTGAGTCAGGTCCCCACTGGCCTCAGGTGACCCCAACATGTCGGTGTTCTCATGTCTCTCAACCTTTCAGTTGGAGTCAGTCATAATTAATTCACTGTCGAAAAATATCCCTTAATTTCCTTTATAGGAGTAGATTAGCCAATACCACAAATATTTGGGAACAAAAACACAGCTGTATTTCTATTAAGCTGCAAAGGATGTGCCCGCTTACTGAAGCCTGAATTTCTGGAAAATGATAAATCAAACGCACCATCAAGTGCATGAAATATTAAACATATGCTGGCTTTCTAATGGAGGAACTTTCCTCACTATGTCTGCACAGCACCATCTCTGAGCAGTCACCCACTCCCTCACACACACACACACACACCCACACCCACACACACACACACACACACACACAAAGCTGCCCTGAGGGTGAGCCAGGCGCCAGGAGCAAATCCACAATTCGTCCAAATCCCCCTTCTCAAAATCAACTCACAAACTGCGCCAAATACCCCCACGGACATAAAGTACAAATATCCCTGAGAGAAAAGAAGACATACACACAGAGGGACAATAATGTGTGTGGCTGTGCATTGTATGCTTATGTTGTGCTGCTGCAAGGCTGAGTATAGCTGCAATAACTGAATCAGTGGGCAGGATAAGTGGCCAAGGGTTTCACACACACATACTCACTGCCGCGACTCTCTCTGCTAGTTGAATAAGCAGTCTCTGTGCCATATTGGTCTGGGCCTCCCCCTCCTGTGTTAGACCTTGTTAGCCTGCCAGCCCTCCGTCTCATTCCCACACTCCCATATCTGGCTCTGTGGTTGGCGCTGGGATTCCCCCTCATCAGACACACACACATACACACACACAGAAACACACAAACTCTTCCATCACAGTCATCTCAGGGTGGTCATTCACTTTTTATGTGACCCTTTTTTACTCACCCACTCATTCCTCACTGTGATCATTTGTTTCTGCAGTCTTTCCCATCTGCACCGTCTCCCTTTGCTCTGTTTTTGAGTTTAAAACTCATGTTTTCAGTGCACAAAGTAAAGGGGATGGACTGTAGTTTTGAGCATCAGTGTTGTTTGTCTTAGATTGATTCTTGGCTCTTGGTATACCAGTGATGTTGTAAGGCTCGCCTGGTCTGTCCCTTCCAGAGATGGGTAGTATAATGTCAATGAAGCTGCACAGCTGCTGTTTGGTACATGTAGGATCACAACCCACAACAAACATTTTGAGGAAAAAAAGGACAAATCTCAGCAATTACTTTCAATTCATCTGTGCTTTTCTGCACTGACAGCTACTAAATTCTGGAACATGAGAGGTCTTAATCTTCATTTCTAAAGACCATTCATAAGTCAACGAGTGAGTTTCTGTTTTCTGTTTTAAGTTTGTGGTTGCTTCAATGGTTATTTGGTCATCTCCAAATGAAGGGTTTTGAGTATCCTGGGTTCTGGTTCACGGGTAAAATGAAATGTTTTCCATTTTCCACCCAAAACACCCTGGTGCTTGTTCTATGCTGGTGCTAAGTTGGCTCAGTTTTTTTAAATCAGCAGAAAGTCAAGTCTGTGCCATGTCATAATGTCACTGTATAATGTCAGTACATCATTATACACCATGCATATCTGTTACCATTTAAACCTTTGCACTGGAAGCACAAGAAGGAAGATGAGAGAGGCTCAGCCTCTCCATGCAAGTGCTGTTCCTGGCTTTGCAGGCCTACAAACAGTGACTGCAGATGCTTTGGCTGTTGAAAGCAAAGTACTGGTGCCAAGACGACCAAATGAGTTTCCTCCAAAACCTAGCTGGGCTCATCTGTGGATATAGAGTCAGAGGAACACCTGTAGTGAAGCTTGTTTATTAAGGTAGAGTCTCTCACAGTTTGCGTAAAAAAAAGCTGAATGAGGTTGGTTGGACCTTTGATTAAAAAACTACTACTACTACTACTACTACTACTACTACTAAGTAGTACTACTAAGTACTAAGTTTTGTGTAATTTGTGTACTGTATTGTACTGCACACAAATTCTGAGGGCTCTCAGCAATATGATGCTACACGCCCAGCATATCACTGGATGACTACATGACCACTTCCACCCAAAACAACAACTGCTGGCCTTCCTGGCAATGAGGCAAAACGCCTGTTAGTCAACTCCTGTGTGGGACATGCTCACAGCTTGAGACAGGGAGCTCACTTGCGGGTGTTATGGTTTTCTTACTCACATCTTCTCAGAAGACCCCGGCTGAGAACAGCTGGTCTGGTTACACATCCGCAGGAGGCAGATAAAATGTTATCATTTTCACACAAAAAAACGGGGGACATATCTGAACACAAGTGTAGAAGTACATCAAAAATTTCTCAATCACAGAGGACCTGCGCTTGTATTTCTACTTCATAACCTGCATCAACGTCAGGCATAATATACAACACAGTGTGTAAATGACATGAAATATGTTTATTTGTCTGACCCTTTTTAGACAAACTCCAACCTTCAAAACAAACACTTGAAAAAAATAACTGGTTTAAAGGCTAAATCTTGCACTGCAGGCTCCATTAAAGCCCACTTAGCCATCCTGCCAGAGGAAGCATGGCTTTATGGCACTGTGAGGGTCAAGAGAGGGCAGGGGATTTACAACCAGCAAAGGGCTGGACATGCCCAAATACCAGTAAATAATCTGCAGAACTGAGTTTAAATAATCTCAGTTTCCTCTGCTAACCATTAATTGGACATTAAATCATGACATCATAGAAATAGCTGAGATATTTCGACTTTAAAAATCTGCTCAGGGGAGGCAGGTGAAGTCCTTGTTGACATAAACTTTTTTTTTTCTTTGAGCTGAGGTCATGGTGGTTCTCGGACGATGAGGTCAAGGAAAGAGGAGAGTTATAGCCAGTGATGCACTGTTTTATGTGGGTTGAAGTTACTGCAATTATGTCCTCAGAGCAGAATGATTTACATAGATTGAAAAGTACAGTCTTTGTTGGAAGTGAAATCAAGCCATGAAAGCTGAACGGACAGCAATTTTTTGACTGTGCAAGGGTAAATACTGATGTTTGAAAACACAGAGGAGAGAAGAAGTAGTAGTTCAGAAGAAGCAGAAGGAGGAGGAGAGGGGGCAGTGGGGGAGGCGACGCATTCATCTTATCAGCCCTGCGAGCTGTGAGTGATCTAAGTGGGCTGGGAGAGGAGAGGAGGACCTCTGTTGTGCCCTGTGATCCAGGACTGTGCTTTTTTATGGCATGCTGCAGATCTCTATCAGTGTGGGAAAAGACTGGGAGGCCAGAGAAACTGCCTGTGTGTGTGTGTATGTGTGTGTGTGTGTGCGGCTGGTCACATTTGTTTGGTTTGCGTGCAGTTTCTGCCACTAAAGCAATCAAGAGGGCAGAGACTCGTATGTTTGGAGTATTTGTGTGTGTGTGTGTGTGTGTGTGTGTGTGTGTGTGTGTGTGTGTGTGCTCATGCGCATGCTTGGCTGCTGTAGAGGCTGATAAGGACTATAAACATCATTCAACAGCAGGCGGGCAGGTTCACCAACACTTAACGATAAGAACGAACTTTAACCTCACACAAGACTAACCGACCATTTAATTCACACACACACACAGACGCACACACAAAGTGTTATTATCAGACCATAAAGTAATACATGCTTCTGTGTGTTGCAATTAAATCTAACGTCACTGCCATTCCATCGCTTTATTCACTAAAACGAATCACTCACAGGGAGTTGCAGTCATATGAGTGTCTTGTCACTGCATGGTTGTAAAACAGACTGATCACTCATTAGTAATGTCCTTTGCTGTGGGCTCCAGACTCGCAGTGATTCTTCATGCCTGCTGGCTTTAACTACCATCAAAGGATGCTAACACTGCATGATTTCACTGGGTGAGGCCTCTTAGAGGCAACAAAAACTATGAGGCCCTAAATGCGCACACACATATGCACCCACTGAGGACCCAGTCTCTCTCGCTCTGTCTCCCCAGAGGCGAGCTGAATGATGAAGACACTGTCGTGCCTCAATAAACCTGGAGCCAGGTCACGGGGTGATGAGGCCGCAGCTAAATCGGTGGCAGGTTTAGCTATTAGTTGAGTCACAGATGAGTTCATAAGAGAGGCGCACTCCATGGGGGTCAGTGGGTAAATCACGCTCCAATTCACCCATGCATTTGGCTCAGTGACGCCACACACACCCAGACTCAAGCAGACATCAGACTCCATGGTGACACACTCCATAAGGGCCGCAGTGAGTCACCTGTGCAGCCTGGTAGACAAGAAGCCGGAGGCGAGGAGACACGAGATGTGTGTGTGTGGCTGTGGCTGTGAATGTGCGTGTCTGGCTCCAGTGATATCATCTCCAGGAGACAGCGAGGGCAGAGCAGTCTGATGGACGGCACACTCCGCTCCCCTCCTGATCCTGCCGCCTCTCACCCAAAACGACCATCGTCACACTTCTTCATAAAATAACCACAGAACAAAGAGATGGATGAGGGGAGAGGAGGAGGGGGTGTCGGGGAGAAAATGAAGGTGTGGAAGGTTGTAAGCAGCCGGGTCGTGGCCTCATGTTAAACCAACCTCTAGACAAGTCCATAGGGAGGAGACCTGGTCTGCGTTAGGCAATCAGCAGCCACTTAAACACTAAACTTGGAATGGACACAGACATTGAACAGCCATTACATCAATAGTATGGATGGGCAGCACATAAAAAGGTGTACTTATCATCTGCTTTATGACTGGCTATAACCACGATGGATGGCTGCTTTAGTAAATTCTGGTCTCCTTGCTGCAGGAGGCTGGGCTTAGAAAATGTTGAAATCTCAGGTTTATTACGAGGTTTCTGAGCAAAAGAATATCATACAACATTTAAAAATTACATTAATACAAATATTTCTAGTGGCTAGTTGACAAAAAACTAATAAAAAAATTATTATCTAATACATTTCATTTTAGATGACAAATCATCTTTATCCTCCTGAGGGCTGCATCCAGTCTATCCTCTCTCTTAGTTGAGCTTGTAAAGCACAATCATAAATAATCAAAAGGTTTGATAAGATTTTGTTTGCATCACAGATTCTGTATCGAGCTGCATTTTCAAAAAGAAGCTTGAAGCCGTACTCAAAGCTTACCCTGTTCCCGAAATTTGTAGCCTGCACAGTCATGTCTCACATTGATATGACCGTGTATTATGATTGTCACCTCATTAAATAATGCCTGCGGAAAAAATAGCAACTGAATGCCTTCTTGCTCGCAAAGACCCTGCAGGGATATCACTTCTTCACTTTGATCTCTGCTCCCACCACTCATCCGGTTGCCATTCAGCATCTAGCCTCATGACTGGAGCTTATTGCCTTCAGCCTCCATTGAACTAAACCTTAAAATAGAGCGTAGCCAGGGGAAAACCATAAAGTGGCCACACGGGTCACAGGACTCGACTCATCATCTCATAGTCATTAAACAGATGTTATCAAGACAAACCTCTGCCAGTCACGTTACCACGAAATGTATGTCAGCTGACGCACCATCGGCGTGTGATGTGGCTGTACTGGGAACAGATCTAACTAATGCTCCTGCTGCTGCATTGTGGAGTCTCCACACATAAGCCAGTGTGTCCTTGGGCCTAAGAGTTGTTAATGTGTTTCACACCTTTAGGCCACAAGCAGCAGTTTGAGTCACAGCTTCCTTTTCCAGAGAGTAGCACCCATCTTCTCTGTGGAGGCTTTGATCACTTCAATGAGGCCCTTGTGCCCAGTAAGGGTGGACTTCTGGGTGTTACTTAAATTGACAGTTGTAATTTCACACTGAAATACAGCAGGAACACTGGTATCTAAACGCTACATGTAGTTACTTTTTATTTTGCGAAAGCTAAGCAATAGAAGGGGTTGTGTCATATGACCACTGTATTACAGACAGAGACCAAACTTTCTTTGTACTCTTTTCTGCTGACCAAAGTGTTTTCTTTCTATCCATCTATCTATCTATCTATCTATCTATCTATCTATCTATCTATCTATCTATCTATCTATCTAATCACACAGAGAATGCATCTGATTTCCCATTCATATTATCTATTTCATTTGTTGGGTACAGCTCCACCTGTGAATAAAAACTTTGATGTAGAAATGTTTAGGAGTGCATAATACAAAAATGGTTCATACCAGGGCAAAAATATGATAATAAATAAATAATTCTTAATCAACTTATTTCACTAGATTAAAGGTACGGTGACCTTAAGTGTGGTCACATACTTAATTGTAAGATATTACAAAACTCTGTTAATTTCAGTACAAGCTAGTGTGCAGCTAAACATGGCATGGTATTGCTACCAGTGTGAGCTATTTTGTCTCCAATGAATATGACTTATTTTAATCGTTCAGACACTATAAACATCGAAAAATAGATCGAACATTCTGAAGAGCTGCTGATTTAAGCTGCTAGAGTTGCTCAGAGTGGCTCATGGACAGCGTGGCATTTTCTTAATCCAAAGGTTGGCAGATTGATGCCCTGATCCAGTGTTCCACAAACCAAAGTGTCCTAGGACAGAACAAAGAACCATAAGTTGTTCCTTAAGGCAGAGCCACTGGTATGTGAATATGATTTATCCTGATGTGCAGCCAGGTACTTTATGTGAAGCTTCTGGTCTAAAAGTGCTTTGAGTGGTAAGGCTGGAAAAGTGGGTTTAAAGTGAAGTACATATTCTGTTCATGTGAAAAAATAATCTCCAAATGTTCTTAAGCTAAAGCTACTGTTCTTCTGACCAACAGGCTGGACAATTTACTCCAAAATGTAAATACACTGAAACTCTCTTCTTCATTAAAGCTCATCCCCAGGCCAGTATGCAAATCCATGCAAACACAAATCTAAAGAAAACTTGTTGGGACACATCAACAGCATGGCACAAATAGGCCTCAAAGCACAACTGGCAACAGTCGATCAAACATCAAACGATCTCCTTTGACATCCTCCAACCTCAATCCTTGTCGGACAGTTTGCGGTCTCCATCTAAACCCCTCTAAGACCAAAAGAGCTGTGTCTCTCATTGTGTTGAGTGACAGAGTCGCAGAGAAAGCAGCATGTTGACAGAGAGGATGGAGATGGCAAACACCACCAAGAGTAGATTGGCTCATGTCCCACATCTGCCCTTCGTACTGGGGCTGCTGTCGCAGCAGATCTGAAAAGGAATCGGGGTCGTCCTCAAGTGGTTGGAGGGCAAGCTGAGGTCTCTGTGATGACACCAAGTGTGATTAAATGCTGGAATTAGGAGCACAGCAGCTAACATCAAAACACAGAGAGAGAAAACTATCCATCTGGGGTAATTCAGGGCGTGAGATTAGGTGCATCTTGAATTGTGTGTGTGGTAGTGTGTGTTTCAGCCCCCCTCCCCTCCAGTGCACATACAGAAACAGTGCACTTTGTTAATTCCAACAGTCAAAAGACCTCCCATGAAAAAGGGACATAGAGCTTCTTTTAAAAGGTACCAGTTGCTCTGATCCTAAATCTGTTCTATGCCCTGGATTGTGCTGAGGACATTAGCATGCAAATATCAGTTAAATCCAGCTCTGTCTGGGACTAAACAGACCTTTCACTGCTTTCTGAAGCAGTGGAACATGGCAGGTCAGGGAGGCGTAATCAACACACAGTAATGAAACCACCTATACAGCTACAAAGGGTGATGAAACTAACACCAGACACCTCAACCAATTTCAGGGTCTGAAATGAGAGTTCTTTCGTGTTCAACAGCTGTCAGCCTCTACACAATGGATCCCAAAGGTTTCCACATTCAAAAAGTCTCATTTCACACAAGAAAATCAGAGCAAGTGTGTTCTAAATGTTACATAAAAAAGTGACTTAGCCTCCAAATTGATCTTGAATTATTTCATTTCCCTCTAAATGAAGACATAGCTGAGGGGGGCATTTGCCAAAGAGATAAGAACTCTCCTTTTCCTTTACCTTCAATGATGCCTTCTTATCTCTCAGGGATGCGCCTGCCTCTCAGCCTTTGGAGCTTGTTTCATTGTTTCAGGCAAGGTTCGCACTGAGGTTATGGGTAATTGAGATAGCTGTTTTACATTTCAATCGGTGGTATAATCTTAAAGTCCCCATCCTCAGCAACACAAAAACACTGATATCCCCCTTAATCAACAGTTTAGATCCAGTGATGAAGGATCAGCCTGAAGTTTTCTGTGTAACACGAGTTTCTTCAATCACACTGTTTTACATGATGTTTTAAACACAAATGTGCAACTTAAGTTGCTGATGGCTCAAAGATTTTTCTGGTGTTTTAAGTTGTTGCTCTAGTCTTGCGTTTTTATTGCCTTAACCACTGCAGAAATTGCATCACTAAGAATAATTTTTGATCATTCTTTTCGAAGAAGTCCTTTGTCTACATTCAGACACCTTGCGAAATGTACAAAGGAACAAGGCTCCTCTCTGTGTGTTTTCATGTCGGTGTTCTTCTATGATGTTCATTTGACACAAGGGTTTCTCTGTCAGTTTCTCTTAATGGCTGACCACTTCACATGGAGGAGAGCAGGTTCTGTCTGATGTGGCTCTTAACGCTTAAGGACCCTGAGGTAAATTGGCTGATTCTCCGATGCTGATGTAAGAAGTTTCATTTTTATTTGGGGTCAGAGGAGGGTGCTTCTCTTCAGAACAAACGCTTAACAAAGCCTCTTTCCCTTTATCTCTGGTTTATCAGAGCCTCTCCTTCCAATAATGACTTGCTCTCCTTCCACTTCTCGCCATAAAAGACTTTCATGGCATAACTTGGGGCCCCACAAGATTAGCATGGCCACAATTGACAGTGGGCGCAGTGGCTGGACCTCCACACTTTTACAGTCTATCTGGCCTGACCAGCAGGGCGACCACTCTTCCTAAAGACCCACCTCTTTACATTTCTATGGACCCACTCATTAGCTATGTAGAATCCCCTCTTTCTTATGGCATCGTGCCTCTTTGTGCGAGGGGCAGTCTTTGTCTCTTCTAAATGATCCCACACAAGGCCCATTTTCTGGTTAATACATATTTACAGCCATGTAAGGTTTTTGTGGGGATCCTGTAGTTTTATTTTGCGGGCCGTCACTTTAGACACCATAAACTCATTACCAAGCTGTTAAGGGTAATTGTGTGGCCATATAGCGGTTCTATTTGTGGAGCTCAATGAGCCAGCATCTTAAAGTGGGCAGATGGCTAGACAACACATGCTGAGCATTCCAAGGGACAACCTTATTCATTTGTTAACCTGACGTTTTCTGTGAAACTTTGGTGGGAGACTAGTTAAAAAAAAATCAACAAAATACCAAACAACTCAGCTCATGTCTGATTCACTTAAGTTTTTAGAAAAAAATTTAGCTTTACATTTGTTGCATATCTTGAAAGATGTCCTGCAAAGTATCTTATCCATTATAAGAGATCATGGGGCATTGTTGCCAAAAAGTTTTTAATGTAGAAATCAACACTTTCAGATGTGAGTGTGTGTTATTGCCAATGTGTTTACAGTAGCCTCTTGGGGGGTAGAGTCACCCAATGTCCTGAGTGAATTAAAGAGGCCAGCTGTGATACCACCTGAAAAGAACATGGCAACAGACAAAAGAGAGATCCCTGCACTCCCCCAGAAGACAAAAGAGACAGAGACAAGAGGCCGAAACCACACAATCATCTCACCATCTACAATGGCCAAGCTCCTGTAACAAGCAGGATCAGGGGGATTGGCGTAGGGCTAAGCCAGCAGTGGCTACAGGTTTCAGTGCAAGCCATTAATTCCACTCTGCTTAGCACACAATTAATTTCACTCTCATGCAGCAGCTCAAAGCTTTCCGATAAAAAGAGAGCTGATTCCCAAAACCAAGATTAAAAGGTGAAGACTTCACTGAGAAGTGCTCTGAGCAGATGCTTATAGACCAAAGAACTGAGAACAGAAGAGGCCAATAATGAGAAAAAGTAAACTGTGTTGAAGGAGAGAGTCAAACATAGAAGCCCTCAAGTTTCTGTGAGCTATGGCTGCATTTGCTACTGACTCAATCTGACTGAATAATGTGCCAGTTAAGCAATTTGTTGGCACCTGCAGAGTTTTTCAACCGTGTTTTTTTTGTTGACTTTGTATGAAAAGATTCTTGAGACTAAGTCTGGATTTGGATGTTATTAACATCCCTAACAAAAAAATGAAACAACAAAGTTAACCAAGCCGAAAAAGGTGCCCCTGCTGACTTTTCCATTTGAGCTAATGTGACCACAGTTAATGCTCCCTTGGGAGCCACAAAAGAAGCCAAACCTAGAGGAAGACTAATTGTTGGTGGACTAAAGCACCTGCCAGAACCTGAGGGGGCTCAGGAACAGCAAAAGTAGTCTTTTTCCAAAGGAGAACCCATGGTACCAGATTAGATCCCTGGAGTGCAGACGTCCTCTCCGCTCACTCAGTCTTGTGCCCTAATGGCTACCCTGCAGGGCACCACGATTTCTGTCTGCAGCCCCTCAGGCCAATTAAAACTAGGTTATTCCACCAACCCCCATTCAGAGATTTCAAATACCATACCCATTTGAGGAGGAATCTTGTAGGTTTGGTTGATGAGTTGAAAAACATTGCATCTGATGTATAAATCTTGTGTTGAGGTTCTAATGTCACCGGGTCCAAGGCAAGATGTTGGAGCAGCTTTAATAATTCTGATCCTCTTTGAAATCTGCCAAAATGTTTAACTGGCTTTAGACCCAGTAATCCTTGATCCTGAAATCTACTTTTGAATAACAGAATGGTGACCAATCCAATGCAGGTCTAAAAATTATTACAGAAACTTGACTCAAAATGGACAATACTTTAGTTTCGTTTAAGTTCAATTTAGTTTTAGGCCTTCCTAAAATATATCTCTACACTGATGTAGGTGACTAAGGCCAATGGTTGCATGTTTGTTTGAGCGTTCATCCATCACAATACAGTGGTACAAGAAAGATGCCTGACAATGTTTTGCCCACGGCAAAGTGTTATGAAAGAAAGCTGTGACCTGGGTTTACTTGATGACTAATGTCCCACAACCAATCAATTGGGCTGTGAGGATTAGAGATAAGAAGCTGGACCCGTTGGCCAGAAGAAGCCTGTGACCTCACAACCATCCATCTCTGTCCTCATCTGGACTTGCTGAATGTTTGGCGCTCAGTTCTTCCATTAAATTCTCCTCCGTTGACAAAGCAGGCAGATGCTATCAGTGTGTCTGTCCAGCTTGGCCTATTAGGACATAATACCACGCCCACCTCTCTCTCTAGATTCTCTATATGCAGCCTAGTGACCACAGCCCATCGCAGAAGACAGGGCACATTGTAGCAAAGCTACGGCCCCTTTCAAAGCGTCAGGACCCCAAACTAAAAGTTTCCAGAGATGAGTAATGGGATCTACTGGCCCACATTGACCAAGCCTTGAAGACTACTCAATGTTTCTAAAAGATAGCACAATGGCTAATTTCATACTATGCTGAAACTTAATTGTTTTTTCCGGCCAAAGGGATCTCATTCCTTCTTTCTTTAAATTCATGCATTTTCAAAATCTAATACAATACAATCCACTTTATTTGTATAGCCCAGTTAAACAACAAAAATGTCTCCAAAGTGCTGCACATAGATTCAAACAATAAAACAATCATTCCCGTATAACAATAAGCAATGAATAATCAATAAGCCCCAAAAAACTGAAGTAAGAAAAAGAAAAAGTAAAACTGGCAAAAGTCAGCTGTCAGACAAAAAAGATGTTAAAGGCCTCATGAAAGGAGATATAAGATTTCAGATAATCATAACAATATTCATGACCACTGCTTAGAGGAATTAGTAAGACACAAAGATGTTTTGTATCTATTTCTATGTTTTGGTGATGACTTTCAGCTGAATGGGGTTTTAAACACAAGTATCTATTGATGTCGATTCTCAGTTGCTCTCGTTACTATTTAATTCTTCAAGCTTTATTAATCTAGGTTTGCACTACAGCGCCATCCCCCTGCTGGCCAGTACAGCTCACAGTCATACTACTCCAATGTGAACCAGATTTAAGCACGATTGCCGACATATGCGTGGCTTGCCTGCGTCATCATAAAGCATCTGTTTACGAGACGAGGACTTGTCAGAGTCAGCATAATGAAGAACATGGCCACGACTTAACTCATTTTTTTGGTTCATGTTTGGTCATTTTGGTCCACCACAGCCGTTTAAGGACCTCACCATTGTTTACATAGATTTCCCAAGAGAAGCGGTCCTGGTTATTACATAAATAGATTACACATCATTAAAAATTAGCAGAGCTAGCACCACTAGCCTTCAGTTCTCTTGGTAGGTAAATAGGATACACATTGTTCAGCTTGAGCAGAGATGGAAAAAGTGCATACTTTCTGTACTTAAGTAGAAGTACAAATACTTGTGTAAAAAAAAGCTGAGAAAAGTAAAAGTACAAATTCATCTACTTTACCTAAGTAAAAGTGAAAAAGTAGTAAGGAGTAGAAAGTACAGATATTTGTGTCCAAATGTAGGGAGTGAAAGCAAGAAGTTATCAAAAATATGAAGACAAGTTGAGTAAATATACCTGAAAAATCTACTTCAGTAAAGGAACGAAGTATTTGTACTAAAGTACTTTCCACCTCTGAGCTTGAGTGATTATATCCAGGTTTATCCAGACAGTCTACATTCAGCTCTGACAATTAAAGCTCCGTTTTCTAAGTTAATGTACTATCAAACCAGTGCATACCATCTGTCAATGTACTGCATTATATGTTTGACATTTGCCATCTACCAGAGCTAGAGGCCCTGCTTATGGCAGGTGACTGAGCTAGGGGTTTCACACAGAATGAACCTTCAATGATAATAATAAAACAATAGTTTGCGCGGGGGTTGAATTGTAACCCAGCCATCTCTTGGAAAAACTGTCCGTTCAAATTGACGCATAAGAAATGAATAAACTGTGACAAACGCCTGCCCATAATTATGTGTTCTGCCAAGCTATACAAAAATATATACAAAGCAGCTATTGCCTACTTACTCACAAAGGGTCAACTTTATCTGAACTGATCCGAAGACCTTTTTCAAAGTGTTGTCAGTGTTGAGCTGTTGTATAATGTTTCATCACATATAACCTCCCTAAAAACACATCCTAAAATCGTAACTGGGGTGCAAAAGCTATGAGGTTAGAAAGGCTAAATCCCACTCTTCACAAGATAACCTCTGTCAATATAGGTGAGCAGTATTCAGGTGCTTCTTTTTCTCACGCTGTTCTGTAATGCAAACGCTCCCAGCTGAGATTCCCTCAGCCTTTACGTGAGCCCAAAGAGACTCACCC
Source organism: Thalassoma bifasciatum (assembly GCA_008086565.1). NCBI lineage: Eukaryota > Metazoa > Chordata > Actinopteri > Labriformes > Labridae > Thalassoma > Thalassoma bifasciatum. Next base: position 1,498,316 of record RPOG01000019.1, read on the forward strand.
TGCTCCCCAAACAAGTCATTTGCCTAAGCTGCCTGTCAGTCGAGTGCATTTGTTTGCACTGAGAGTACAACTCTGTGGGGCATGGCGGATGCTAATTGTGTTGATTCAGAGGGGAGTCCCTCAGGTGTGTGGGGGGAGACACCTGTGTGAATACACCATGATGTCTTTATGTTCACAGAGAGCCAGGGAGAGAATCACTGGAACACCTTTTCTCTTGATAGGCAAACAGTAGTTTAGGCTTCATGGGGTTTGTATCCAGCAGAGTCTTTCTTGGTTTGGTCTAATGTTAGTAATTATACCACCAGTGTGAACCTCATGGCATTAACAGAACAGAGGTGGGGACAGAGGGAGGAAATGTCAGCAGGAGTTTGGGACAACCTGGAATAGACATGACAATGGGAACACTTTGAAAGGACCTGGGGGCAAAAACGAGGTGAAAATTCAGTAATGAATAAAGTTTTTGTTAATAAAAGAACTCTAATCCAAAACTTGGCTTGTGACTTTAATCAGAAATTATTTTACCTTATAGTCTATTCTTGGTATTGTGAAAAAACAAATTGAAAAGTGGCTTAAAAACACAGTGATTTAAAACACCATACCTTCATGAAAGGGCCCAAATTGCAGAGTCTCAAAGACAATATGGATGGGAGGCTTCAAAGAAAAAGGCATCTGTGACATAATACCAAAAGGACCATTTTGGAGAGGCTTGAGTCAGAGCTGGCCTCAGTAGTGAACAGACTTTGGAGTGGTCAGCGTGGATAATTCCTTGTGCTCCATCATTCTGATAGCTGTGTCCAATTGCATTATGCCAGAGCAGCAGGTAGCCCTGACTGCTGGGGTCGCAGCTCTGACAGCCTCGCCCCATTGGCCCAGGGGCTCCAGCCAAGGTTAACGGGTCAGGGCCCTGTCCGGACACAGGCCTGGCTGCTGGCCAATGGGTCGGGCTGGTCAGCAGTGGGGAGCGGTGGTGGTCAGACAAATGATTTATAGATGCACTGGAAGGAGAGGCTGCACTTTAATTTGGCTGTTTTTCTCTCCTAAAAGTCCCTTTGAAGGCACAATATGTTCATTGCGTGGCTTATCCCCCACCACAAGCACTTGAGCTGAACTTTTTTGACTTGTCCTGCCAGCTATTTAGGGATTTTTTTAAAACATATTTTCTAAAAATCAGATACTATTTAGCCATCTTTTTCTCCTGCATATGTTCCCCCTGAAACCGTCTGCTAATGAACAAAACCTGGGCTAGCTCTCTTCTGTAGAAATGTGGTCTCTGAACTTTCTATTGCCAAAAGTAAAAGACGAGCTTGATCTGTCATTCTGTTGTGAACTGTTTATCGCTTGCCAACCTTAAGTGATTCCATCAAACTGGGACACTTCAGAAGTAAGTTTAGGGCCTCAAAGTTTTCTAGTCATGGGGGGCAGGCAAGCTCTGATTGCCTTAAAGAGCATTTTGTTCTTTTAAGGGTATTGTGAACAGATGGACTTCATATCCATTCACTCAAATCAAAGATGGCATTTGTTTTTCATGTTGAATGATTTGAGGGTAACAGAGACAATGCGAACATGGGTCTTTTTATGGAATGGTAAAACAAAAAAATCAGATCAAGAGAAACCTTATGCTTTTCAGGATTTACTGATGACTCACTTAAGCCTCATTTAGCCGAACCAAGAGAGGATAATGGAGGAGTTTGTCAAGGACACCAATGTTCAAAAGTTACAAGTTATCAGCTCGAACAGCTAAAGTTCTTTGTATCATCACACAAAGTAAACACTTGGCATCAACATCATAAAACATCAAGGAAACAGCTGGCTGGTTCATACACCCAACAATGTAAACCACAAAATGAACAAACTATGCAATTCTATATAGCCACAAAGACAAACTATTAAGCAACATTAACCACATTCAAGGAGCCATAAACTATCCCATGACTGCAGGAATGGCCCAGCATGTGGTTTATTTTTCAGGGACACACTTAAAGGTCAGGCAGTAATCCACAGAAGTCCGTGAATGTATTCTTTGGGCAGAATCACCAGCTGCCATTTGCACGTGGGTGGACAGTTTGTCCCCACTGGCCTGCAGAGCAGAGGCCTGTGGCCATGAAACCTCAGTGCCCTTTCAGCTAATTGTTTGTGGGTTGCTTTTAAATTTATTGACAGTCCTGGTGATATAGTGCTTCTATTGTGTCCTTGGCCTATTGTGAACAGCATTAACTATGGCTCCTGCTTCCCTGCTCTTGTGCTCCATGGCTGACCAGGGGCCAGAGAGCAGTGTGATGCCCAGCGGGAGTGCCCTCTTCGTGGGCAGGAGGGGAGACCTCTACAGGTGCCTGAGTCTTTCTCTTAGCAACGCCCTGCTGCTCTAAATTTGTTGTCCCCCTGTGGGTGTCTTTCTGAGTGTGTCAGCTGTGAGGCCCCTGATGGGAGATGTGTTGATTTGATAACTCGATTGGGCTCCAGGATAGATGACATGGTGGCAGAGAGCAAGTCTGCAGCTCCTCAGGAGGTGATGACTCCTCTGCTTAACCTCTCCTTAGGAGACCTGCCTTCTGCACAAGCCAGGCATGTGGCTGCTGAAAGCCTTTTCTGAGCCTCCAGTAATCAGTCTCCCAGGCACAAAAGTGCAGTTCACAAACGGAGCAAAGAATGATGATCCTTTAATAATCTAAGTATAGATACATGGTAAGGCTAGAAGACTTAAGATAAAAGGAAATGCATTAATTAAGAGCAATGAATGTGAAACTTCCTTATTATGTGGGTTTTATTTCAGATTTTATTTTATCCACGCTGGCTTTTACTTTGTGCATCCTTTTTCCCACTAATTGGCAAGAAACCGTTTGCCTATAACTCTAAAATTGGAGGCTGATTGCCCCAAATTGGCTCCAGATATCAACATACAGCTTAAGGTGGAGTTCAGAAAAAAGTTATGGACTTTGTAAATTGGTAATTAATTTTAAGCCATCAAAGCATGGCTTTTTTAGTCGCTTCGGGAGGGATATGGATGAATCCCAGGTAGTCAGACTGGTATTATCAAGTAAGACTCTAAGGTGCACTAATGCGCTCTCACCTCCTCCCCTCTTGTAGAATAATCTCAGCTCACTGGTGTCAGGCAGGGCTGCATGATAAACTCTTTTTACCCAGTGGTTCAGTTTGAGACTCAAGGTGGATTTAAAATCAAAAGAGCTGCCCTCCCTTGACGAGGCAGCTAAAAGCTCTGGCATATCAGCGCAGGTGTAACAGGGTCAATCAGTAACCACTGGAGAGTTAATTAGAGATAAAGTGTATGTTAATGGAAAAGCTTCCTTTCTTTCACAAATTCCAACACATCCAACTTGAACACAAAGTCTGTTTTCAAAGAGCAAAATATTAAACTTCTTGGAATTAAGTAAATAAGTTTTGACATCTTAATCACACAACAAACCTAAGTATAGCTGTTTAAAATATTATAAACAGGGGTACATGGCAAAATTGTAAGACGGTTATTTAATCAAATCAGTGTAAACATTGAGCTACATCATCATGTCTACAATTCGCTTTTATCTTGAAATTCCTACAACTATTCTGGACTATTATCCTGGAGCAAGTAGAGGATGATGTTGTTGATTAATCCTTAAGTTAGCTAAACATGTACATCTCTATCTATGAAAACTAGCACCGACATGGATAGGAAAGGTTTACTGAGGTCGACAGTTTAAATTTCACCCTAAAATATGAAAAATGTGGTGAAAAAAAATCTGCGTTTACACGGAAACACTGAGGGACTGAAAACAGATGGGGATATTTAATTGTGTCTATACACAACAATGGTTTAAAAGCCTGAGTAGAAGTAGGCTGAGTATCTGGTGCATAGATTGAATGCTTCTTTGCTGATTCCCAGAAATGGATGCATATTTTGTTGAAAAGCAGACAGCAGATTCAGCAGCACAAGCACGGCACCGTAGTCTGCTGTTGCTACTGTTATTGATGTCTAGTTCGCGCTTGGCTATGCCACAATAAAAGTGAAAACTTCAGCTTGCCGTTTATTTGGCAATGCTGAGACAGCTTTTCAGAGAAATTCCATCCTGGAGGCCATTTTTGTGTTAATGACAGGCTCGACAAAACTGTTGCGTTTCACCCTAAAACTGTTGTATGTACACGGGCCCGAATATTGATAGAATAGACAGCCAATCAAATATCAGAAAAGGGGTAATCAGTTTGCAGTTTTTGTAGGAGGAACGTCCTGTAGTCCTTTGTTTACTATCTTTACTTTATATAACTACCATTTTTATATGTTTTTGAAGGATGAGGCTACTGTGAATAATCTGATTGTGGTTTGAAACCCTGAACAAGCCAAGTTATTCAAGACTTCTATCAAATATTTATCATCAGACATGATTGATTCCTCAGAACCGTCATGGTAATCAGTGAAAGCCAACGATATGACTTCCAGGATAAACCATAAACACTCAGGTCTGGAAGATTATTACATGGCAAGAGTGCTCTACAGCTGTCCTCACACAAGCACATAATGGACACATGCACACACACTCATGCTCCCTCAGTGCTTCTGCTCGGCTCCACAAAGCCAGGCAGTGGCTCAGACAGGATGTAGCACATGTGTATCATATTAGACAGGCTTTTCCAGCCAGCAGGCCCAAAGGTGATATGAGATCCACAGCTGGCTGACTCTCTCTGTCTCTCTGAGCGGCTGCCCGGCCTCCAGCCCTATCAGAATGATATTTCACACATCCCTCCGCCCGTCTCGCAGCCCCAGTCACAGGTGGGAATGCCTTCACAGAGAGCAACAACAAGAGAGCTTCTTGTAATGAGAGCGTGTGTTTTTTTCCTCACATAGGGAGCTCAGACAGGGGAAGTCATTCAGCGGGCCCCTCCGGGTCACGCCTGGGATGTGGAGAGGCTGACCCGACGTGGCCCACATCAAAGCCCAGATGGACACAAACTGGAGCAGGAGAGTTCAGGTGAATGTAGGAATAGTGAGAGCCTCTGTGTTTATCAGTGACAGGAGAGAAGCTGGAGAATGTAGCTGAGTGCCAGATCGTCACCCCTGAGCAACTGCAGGAAGTAACAGCGTGATGTTTGCCATCTGTCCACATCTAGAGGATCATGGGAAGAAGCACTGAGCTATAGTATTCTTGTGAACGAAGAGACTGTTTTTGTAAATATGACCCCTGAAATACCATAGCAGTATCTCACGGGTAAGCTTGAAATACTTGACTCCTGTGTTGGACATTTGTCAGAAAGCAGAATCAGTAACAAGGATATCAGACCGAAACAAATCATTCATTAATCTCTGGTGAACATTAAAGTGTTAGTACACGTCTTTGTCAGTTTTCCTACAATAAAGATTTTTCAGCTTCACAAAACCACTAGATGATCCATGCTGTCCTCGAGTAATTAGCGGCGCCTGCTTGGAGAGATAGTGGCTGTCTCGCTGAAACGGGGGAGAAAAAAAGAAGGTATTGATTTTTGAGCATGACCCTGTGCCCTGAATGGAGCCACACACCAGACAATGACTGGTTAATGCCTTATTGTTATCAGAGGTCACAGATGTAGCTGTGAGAGGTTTGTGAGGGAAACTGTTGCCCTAAAGAGATGAAGTGAATGGATTCAGAAATTCCTTTAAAATTCAAACCATTTTCATATAATTTTTTCTTTAACAAAATAAAGCTGTGCAAGAAACCTTTTTCCTTACATTCAACTCAATCACGGCCAGTCCTAATCAAAATCCAAATATGAGTTGAAAAATTGCACAAATTAACCCTCTTGTTTTCTTTGGGTCAATTTGACCCAATTTCAAAAGTTATTTTGTCATAACTTTGGTTTTCTTTCATAGAACTGCTTGAAAATTACATGGATGGAAGTTATGCAATTTGCAAGTAAAATAAGTTATGGCCATTGTTTTTAAATTATGTATTTTTCAAAATTTTGTAGCATCCTGCTGCCATTCAAAAAATGAAATGATTTCAAAACAATATCCTGCCTACAGTTTGACATATAGTTGCCTGTGATAATGCATCAGCATATTTACCCCAAAGATTCATAGATTTTGTCTTTTCAAAGCTGTTACATTCAAATACAGTTTGTTACATCAGTTCAAAATACCACAACAATATTTAGCCGAACCGCTACTTTAGAAGGACAAACCTCCACCTTAAAAGTTTGAAATGTAAGTTCCTCATAATGATATTATCTATGAAATGAGGTAGCAAAAGACACAATCTAAAGAATTAAGTCTGGGAACTGAAAAAAGGCATGCTGTTTGATGGTGAAAAGATGGAATGGCAAACAGAAATACATCCAGCTTTAGCTCCAGTGCAGATTGGAGCCCTCAACACATGCTGCTTGGCGTATAGGCCGAGCTGTGATGCATTAATAGGAACAGTATGAGAGGCATTCTCGCCACCCTCCTACTCCTCACCAGAACACTCGCTGTCGTTTTCACACACACTCACACTCACCACACTTCAGCCTGTGGTGTCGTGAGTGACGCAGGGAGGGATGTCATCAATTAACTGTGGTCTTTTACAGATGAGATGACTCAAAATATTGTTTTCTTGCATAGTTCCAGAGAAAAGAGCAGTGTCAAAAGGGAAGCATTTCAGATCCAAAGATGAGTGAAGATGGGAAATAAACTACAGATTGCCTTTAACACTTAAAAAACTATGACAGTGCTCTAATACTGGATGAAAAAGATGATTATCAACTCCTATTATCATCATTTTTCTTTTATTCCTAGACCTAATAGGTTTAAGTTGGTACCTTGAATGCATTCGTCTGACCGCTTGCTCTTCTCCTGTTCTATCCCATTCAATGTAAAAGCATTGAAACAATTAAAATATCCCCACTCTGAAAATGTCAACTACATCAGGCACCACCAAACATCAGCCGTCTTTTTCATCTTTTATTGCCCTGACCAGGTGACACATAAATTTCTAGACACATAGAGTCTGGCCGTCAGTGTCTTGGATGATTTCATCACCCTTCATCTTGCAGTACTGAGTTGTTTTAGCAAGTACTGAACAGACGTCAACACTGATGAGTAGGTCTGGCTCATTATATTCTCCTGTTGTATGCACACACAGGCTCAAAAACAAAACAAAGAAGACATTAATATACTTATCCTCTATTTAGGAGTGCTTTGGCCTAGCAGTTTGAGCCTCGTTATTAATTCTGCATGAAGATGTCGGAGATTATGCAATGCCCAGTTGATGTACTGCAATTTTGGACATGCTGTAAATGCAGGAAGTACGATAGTGCCTAGTATTGGAAAAGTGCTACATGGGCTCAATTAAGCTGTGTTGAAAATTAAAGCACAAATTTCAACCAGACTTTAAAGCTTGGGTGGTGTTTTGATATTTTTAAGACTTAACACTGCCCCTCTGGTTGTAACATAGTACATTTATATGATATACGGCTCAAAAATCCATATTTTTCCTCAGTCTTGTGCTTTAGAAAACCCCTTTTTCAGCCTCCATTTCAAATGGTTCGTGTGAACTGCTGTCTCTTTAAGGCTCCCCCTTCCACAAATCCCCTTCCCTTTGAATGGCCAGGAGAGATCCTCACTCAATGACCTCATCATTTCAATAAAGTCTTGTGAAAAGATTATGCTATGTCCAGGTTTAGAACAGATCATTATGAGTAGTTTTCAAATGGATTCTTGGCTTTCTATATGTAAATGAATAGTAAGCTGTTGGAAAATCTGTGCACGTTTAGTATCCACATCCAGGATTATTTCTCTATACTCATGTTTACAATCTGAGAAAGCATAACAACATATACATAGGCAATAGTCCTTGCCGTGGCCGCGACTGGTTCGACCCCCAGCCTCAATCATTAGCTGATTGTTGTACCCACTGTCAATTCTGCTTTCACTTTCCATGCTGATGAAAATGAGGATTTCACATCTCTTCATACCAAAAAGCAATCAGTTACTAGAAAATGTTTGAAGGAAAATACAGTTTTCCAAAGGGTGTTAGTTATTCCCATCTTTTTCAAACACACAAACACATGTAGGCCTTGAGCGGAGGATCCTACTCTGTGCTGAAGCCAACTCCTTTAGGCACGCACATCATAGTGTAAAACCGAGTGGTTTTCCAACAATCAGAGTAATATGTAGCACAGCAACAGTCCCTGTGAGAGAGTCAGATGTACAGCCAGAAGTAAACTGAACCATCATCTTGCCTTGCTGTGTTTCCATAATGACTTCTGTTATTAATGAGAGCAGAAAGAGACATTTCAAAGCTCTATAAAAGAATTAAACTCTTCATATCATCTATCAAAGACATTTCAGAAGTGGGCTGCCTCTCATTTAATGTTCACATGGAAAATGGAAGACCTAATCACAGACAGACAATAACACATTTCTCCCTGCTCCCGCTTTAAAGTCACCCCAAAAAAGCCCTGAATCCAGCCCCCCAACACAACACGGCAAGCAGACTGTACAACCTAACATAGAGCCTTGCGTCTGTTCATTACTAGGAAGAAAACCAAAGTACAAACATGTCAATTTAGCTCCAAAGAACACCAATCAATGTAATTTGTGAGCAGATGAAACTGTTTTCTTAAACAGACCAATGGCTTTTCCGTGGGCACATCTCATAGAGGGGGTCAGACAAGTTAGGGCCTGTCCTAAAACGGACACATGTTCTCTATTGTCAAGCTAACTTCTTTCCCAGCCAGAGGATCAATGCGACCTGTCAGAAGTCACCCACTTGCTGTCAGAGCTCAGAGTGATGCTTTGAAGGGGGGGGACTGGGGTTATAGGGGCTGGGGGAGGACAGCAAATTATGTAGAGGAATCTCACAGGGCTGTCTGCATTTTTGCATTTTAATTCCAGTGGACGTGGGGGGTAATGGTTGATAATCAGGGCCCTCTGGGGGTGGCTGGTAGCCTCTTGCATGTAGCACAAAGTGGGGACAGATGAGCGTTGACAGATGTGTCGGATACTGTATGTTAACCCTACTGCTCAGAACAGCCAACATGAACATTCAGTGAAAAAAAAGTAGCAGGAAACAGAATTTTTTTCTAGAAATGGAAGATTTCTGAAAGATTTTTAAAAAAGAAAGCAAAAAGGTAGACAAAGCGGGGACATTTGAAGTCACTGACACTCCTCTTTGATTCATCCAAAAGTACAAATTCTTATAGTTTCTTTACACTGTAATTGTCTTTGCACATCAGTAGTTCAGCAATCAATCAATTCAACACTTTTCATTTATGTAGCTCCAAATCCAAACAAACCTTACTTCTAGGCATCGACAAAACCAGTTTAGTGTGTAGTCTCTGTAATATTGTTTACTGAGGCTGAAGCATAATCCATCTTATTCAAACAGTTGCAAAACTTTTTTATACAAGACAGAAATCTCAGACAGAACCAGACCCTCAGTCATCCTTCTTCATGGGCACACACCTCAAGAAGAAAGCAGTTCAGTCCTAGACATTTAGGATAGGTGAGTCACATCGCCAGTTTCACTTCCTGCCACTACAGGAATTTTAGTAACCCGTCATCATTGATTTAAAAAATCATGTTGATGATATTGTACACTTCAGTATGTTACATTTTGACTTCATAAAGTCAGCACATAAAGTTGATATTTTCTTCCACAGAGGGGGGATTTTAGTTTGAATAATTTATTTGCTTCACCCAGACACTAAAGGGCTCCTAAACGTGGGTGTCAGTGTTTTCACTGCTAAAAACTTAAATCCAAGCAAGTAATTATGTCTTAGTTGGTTGAAAGTATCTTCTTTAAATTGATACAAGCCACATTCACCAGACCAATCCATTAAAATGTCTTATTTCAAGTTGTTTGATTACAAAAATGATGTCTGAATTGCTTGTAACATGTCATAAAAAATCTGCCAATGGAGTAAAAAAATTCTCATCTTGAGACATTATTCTGATTAAAATAAACTTGACAGGTAATTTTATTTTTTACCCCGGTCTCAGCCTTTTTAAAAAATGTTTCAGACATCAAATTCAAAATGAGTGAATATTTGGACTAAAAAAATTTCAGTTTGAACATTCAGTATCTTGTGTTTGTAGTGTATTCAATTGAATAAAGGTTGGAAAGGATGTACTGATCATTGTGTTCTGTTTTTAGTTACAGTTTACACAATGTCTCAACCTAATTGGAATTGGGGTTGTAAAAACAGCAATGCCAGAAAAAGGCAACTTGTCTTTTAATACAGCTTTTAGGTCATGTAGCCAACTTCTAGAAGATAGCCATCTGCCAGCATGACTCAAAACCTGAGTGTCAGCAAAGTAATGGTCAGTTTAAGCTCAAAGGGTGTTGACTCCAACTGTGAACAGCCTGGCTGTCAATCATTTTGGCCCTGATCTAGGGTCCATATGTGATGTAGTCAGTGCTCTGGTCTTGAAGGTCTGATAGACAGCTGCCCCACCCAAAGCCTATGTCACAGCCTCTGCTTTGTCTTCTTAATCTGCTGACACATGTACCTCTTTGTGGCCCCTTGCAGTTACCTACTGTCAGGGCTGAGTGAGGCCCCTTCAGGCAAACATATCCAGAGATTTTTGGCAAAGATGCTGAGTGACGATGGGGCTGATGTAATGAGGGGTGTACTGGGGTGGTTGATGAGGGAGGTATGTAGTTTGCTATGCTGAGTCCTGTAGAGTTTGTGGAAAGGTCAAAAAGTAGGGTGAGGCCTTGGGCATGGGCTTGGAAGGACACAGAGAAATCTACAGGTAAACAACTGAATGTTGACTTCCACAGCATGCTAGGAGTGGGTGGGAAGGGTGGGGTGAACTAGATAAGCAAGACAGCTAATCATCTGTCAGCTTTACAGCCCGTAACAGATGAGCAGAGCAGTATAGCAGGGAGGAGGCAGGTAGGTTGGAAGGATTGATTGGCGTCTAGAGGGGGCAGTGGGCGGGCAACTGTCAGTCATCTGGTGGAGCAAAGCCTGGGGCGCACCTGTGGCACCTTTGCACGGGGTGGAATGACCCCCTGAATGGGAGGTCTGTGCAGGGTTGTGTGATGAGTAAAGCAGAACGGGGATGTTATTCTGCATATAAAAGGGTCATCAGCTCACTAAAGATCACCTGAGAGATAGCCGAGCAGGTCAGCCAATCAAAGGCATTGTTGTGACCTCATGAATTTCATGGCCGTTTCTAAATTTGGCTGTCAACATAACCAGCTATTAAAACAATGAGGAGAATACCTTTGATTGAACTAAACACAAACATATTGCAAAACGCTAAACTCAGGGCACTGAAGACAAAGGCCTTTTTATTCAAATGTTTGAAAGACACAGGATAGTTGTGAGTTGCATGTTAGCTTAGTTTACATTTTGCAGGTGCAATGCCACTATACTGGAGGCCACAAAAACATTCTAACAAATAATACGCCTAAGTTACAAAGAGGGCAATTTTTTTTCTTTGATAAATAAAAGAAAACAAACAATCATTTCAAACTGTACATTTCTGTCTGCACCTTAAAAAATGAATTATTTATTTCATAGCGTAAAATCTGTAGATCTCTATTAAAAACAGCATCCTTTTATCTTGGATTTAAAAGATATTCTTGGGCCTATAACTGCTGTTATTACCTGAGCAGCAGGACACAACCAGGATTCACTAACATTACATGATACAAATACGTCTCAGAGCACCGGGCTGTGAGTGACACTAAATTAGTCGGCTACTGAACTACGGTACAAACTCACAAAGTCTGCTTGCTGTCATGTTTCAAACAACAGCGCTACATAATGTTGATAAATACGTCACCTTGATGCATTGTGTTCGGTGAAAGTTATCTTGAACACCAAAAAGAAGTGTCAAAAATAAGACCCGATCTACTTTCACTTAAACAAAATAAATATATCAAGACAGTTTGTCCTCTGGTCAAAGGGAGTCGCCGCAATCCACTTCATACCGATTCTCCTCACAGTCACTTTAAGTTATTTTATCAGAGTGCATTGTGGATTCACAAAATCTGTCGCACAACGTATGTAGATCTCAATTATCACATCATTCACTCTCTGCTATGTTTGTGTTTTCATTTGATAGAAACTTTCTCATGCAACACAAAGAAACTCACTCATTGACCGCTGGGCACAGCTGATCAAGTGTACAACAGGAGTAGGTGTGGGAACATGAACCATCCATCCTGTCCACATCTGCAGCACTTCCTCCCCCTCACATGAGGCAGCTGTTGTACAGTAAACTGTGCCGTGCGGCTCCCTCCTCTGTCAGAGCACTTTCCCCCATTGTTAGGATGAAAAGCGCTGCAGCGGTGGTGGCCCCGGTCCTCAGGAGCAGTGCCTGGCTGGAGCTTATTTTGGTTGGGCTTGCTCAAATAAACACACCAGGACCTCTCAGCCGCAGCTGTGGGCCTCTCCCCGGTTGACCTCCTCTCCTGTGACTCCTCCACTAACAGTGAGAAAGAGAGAGAAAAACAAGCGAGGGAGAAAGAGACAACTCGTCCGAGCCAAATCCTACAGAGGTTAGAAGGGCCAAATGCTGCTTATTATCAGAGTCAGGTCTTTCCCACGCCTGCAGGCCTCGTGTGTGCAGCCGGCGGCGCGCCTGCTTGCCAGAAAGTGTTTAGCTAACTCATCTACAGTCATCCTCCCACCAAAAGAGGGGGGTGAGGTTTGGTTTCTCACTGCTGGACACAGAGGAAGGTTTATTCAGCAAGTTTTCAGCAGAGACCAAGAGGTTTAAAACCGGGAGGGTGAATGGAATGTACAACGCCTTTCTTCTTTCAACCTTTTGCTCTCAGAAAGGATGAGAGTGAGAATTTGGAGTTTGACAACTGAGTAAATTGGACTAATGGACTGGGCATGCTGAGATGAAGGTCACATTGTGCCTGTTCTAACAGACCCTCTTGTGGGAATAAGGCGGGAAACTGCTGCCTTGTTACAAGAAACTTGGGGGCATGCTGTTGAGAAAATACACCCACGTGTTGGCATCAAAATTTCATGGCAAGACCATCTTCCAACAAAATATCCCAAAGCTTAACACTTTTTAAGTGAGAAAATTGACTTTTTTACTTTTGTAGAACAACAGAAATTCTAATTCGATCGGGTAAATCAAACTGGAACAACCAAGACGACCTTGAATCAGACCTCTTCTGTGTTAGTGTGTGACATGTTCTGGATGTGCAAGCTGTTTTTTCAGCTTTTATGTTATTATAAAAGAATCCATCCATTTTCTACCACCTATTCTACTTGGGCTTGTGGGGGCCAGGGTCTATGCCAGCTGTTTTCAGGCTAGAGGTGGGAGGCGTACACCCTGGACTTGTTGCCAGTCAATCACAGGGCTGATATACAGAAAATGAGAACGTGTAAAGTCCTCACAGAGGGCTTTCACACTGGCACGGTTTCGTGCTGGTTCCAGTTCCTGAATCCAAATTTGAACTAGCCGGTGTGTTCAGACCAGAAAAAAAGTTGGTACGCAACCTAAAAAGTTGATTCATGGCTGGAACCATAATATCATAGATTTTTCTGTTGATTTACTGAGCAGGTAGTTAAGGAAGACGAGGAAAATGGAGAACAAGAGTGAGGAAATGAGATGTTTGATGGCAAATAGGTTCAGAGAATTTTATTTCTTTAAAGCCATGCTCGTTTTACTGTTACTGTTGTTTACATTTCATACCAAAACATGGGACTGCACAATATATCCATGGAGTTGTCGCATCATTACCATGCACAATATTTATATGGCAAGGTATACAATATATCACAATATATTTGAGCCTTTCAATTAAGTTTAGTTGGTCTGTCTACACCCAACCATGTTACTAATAGAGTTGAATGAGTGTCCATCAATAGATTTTACCACATTACACGTAACAACTCGCACAGTTAGAGTACCCTCTCAGCACACTCTAATCTCACCTGCATTTATCGGGGTCGGGCAGAGTGACGTACAGTGTAAATGGTCAAGTGACAGAGAGGGAGTAGAGTCAAGCACTCTCAGGGTTACTGAAAAATATACAGGGAAAAATATCGCAAGGAATATCGCAATATATCACAGGGAAAAAAATATTGTAATATAATTTTTCCCAATATTGTGCAGCCCTATGTGGCACATTTTTTTTGTTTCAGAGCAAAGTTTGTTGAATGATTTTCTTTTTAAGTGAATTGAAAAAGCCCAATTGTTACAAAGCACTTTTCTAACAAACCATAACATACAAGAAAAAAACACAAACAATAAAAAAACGAATAAATAAATAAAACTACATCATAGTACTTCATCTGCTATTTTGCTGGATGGTTGTTCACTTTCGCATGATTAACACGGAATAACACCCTCCTACTTTCATTCTTCTTAAATTGGTGTGTGTAGTTTGCTAGAAAGCACCAAGGTTCTGAGAATCCGGAACCAGAACAAGAACCATCCTGATGTAAAAGCCCTCACAGGAGGTCCATCTCGCCTGATCCTGGATAAAAACTCGTAGCCTTTTGCTGTGAAGACTAAATCAAAGTTAGATGAAATGGTGCAATTTGTCTCTAAATTCTCAAAAATATATAAATTCAGATAGATGCTGTTTATTTCTAAGTATACCATCATCACACACCCACAGAAAACACCCGATTTCCTCCTACACACAGCCTCTACCTCCTACACACACACACCCTCTTCCTCCTACACATGTAACCGTCCGCTTACACAAACACCCACACACACACACATCCATCAAACCTAATGAATGCCCAATCACCCACCTAGCAACTCCCACACGAACAAACAAACACACACCGACTCACTCCCCAACATATACAACAGCCACCCACACCCTCCTACACATAACAGAGAGACGCTCACACACTCCTTACCCCCTGCCTCGCTCTATTTGCACTGTCAGCCTGATGCAGAGCTGAGTCAGCAATCAGCCAACGGTGTGTGTGTGTGTGCGTGTGTGTGGTTGAGCCTGCAACCTCTCCATGAGCTCTGTGGACTCTAGAGGGACAGATGGGCAAAGAGAGAGCTCCTGGGCAGGTAGTCATCCCCAGAATGTGGGGGCGTCTTCGTGGGGGTCTTGCCACAGGCTGAATGGCCTTTAAATGCCCCCCCACACACACCCACGGAGAGCATCTAGAGGGGGGCTATTGTCCCTAAAAACTCAGCCTCCTTCCCTCCTCCTGCTCTTTATGCTGAGTGGGTGCACCACGGGGAGATAACCGCCCACAAACACACCTGCAGGAATGCACAGGAATGAATATTCTGCGTTTCAGCTAATGGAGCGGCATCTGTTATGTTGAGACACACAGCCTTCCTCAGTGCATATGAATGACATCGCTCACAATTTCTCAGTGAATTAATCAGATTTTAGTAGCGCTTTCTGCAGCAATAACAACATCTTGAGAGCTGAGTACCTGTCAGATTTATATCCTGCTCTACAACTGTCCACAGAGTTGCTTGTAATTGATGCCAGCCTGTGTCCTCCTTTCAGCTGAGTTTAGCCTCATTGAAAAGCAACAAAAAAAAGAGATTGAAACCAGAATTAAAAATGGTTCAGAGAGACAGAAGCTGTGGAGAAAGTCAAGACTGGGCATTAAATTCCAAGTCCCTTAGTCTGTCAGCACTACCGTGGAGCCACGTCAAAAATTACACAGCAGTTCCAGCTAGAGGGCAATTACAGAGTGGGGTCTATGAGTGACGCCTGTGTAGGACTGGCTGGCACTTTCCCTACTGACATTTACAGAGGTACTTAAAATTTACAGCACAGGGTTCATTTTCAGTGGAGTCCAAGAGTTCCCATAGCCCTCTTCTATGTTTTTCTCTGTCATAATTGCATAAAATATAATCTTCCAGCCCTAAATTGCAAGATAATAGCTGTGGTCGTTCTCAACCAATATGCAATAGACTCCGAGAGGAAGAGAAAGCAGCAGGAGGGCTGAGAAATTGAGAGAAATCCTTACCAAAGAGATAAAGGTTGTGTTTTGCCAGGGACTCTGTCTGGGCTTGATGGCAGGCCTGATGGCACCGTGTCAGTGTCATTACGTGGGTGTGTGTGTTTCAGGAGCGGTTTCAGCCCAGACGGACGTGACACACACACATTCAAACGCTCGTCAGGAGGCCACCCACGCCTGACACGGGGGAGAGTGCCGGGCCCTGACACACGGAGCGTGGTGAGGTGACAAGTTCGTCAAGAGACGGATCAGAGCCTCCTTTGCCACATGTCAGTCACCAGCTCTCGCACACTCGTCTCACTCCCCACCCCCCTTCCTCCCCCTGTGCCTTTCCCCTCCAACGTTATCATGTGAATATGTAAAGCTGATCATTTGCAGAGAGTGTCGCCTCAGTGCTGTATTCAGATGACCTGACAAATGAGAAAAAGCCTTCAATAAAACACTATTTTACCTCCCTGGTGTATCGTTTCATTCCATTTCATATTGTTTTACATAACAGCATAAATTTTATTTTTGCATTTGTAACTTCAAACAAAGCCTAAATGTGTTGGCAATGCAGTAGGTTATAACACCAACTGTTAGTAATTTATTCCCCTCAAGGATTGCTCTTTTCGTCAGTACCAACAACTGTGCACTGACAAGTCTCCCCAAGAATGTTCCATGTGGTTTCTTGGGTTGTAGAAGACCTCATGCAAATGCTTCACCTCACTTTACTGTTTGTCCCAACTGGCAAAGTAAACAAAAGGCACACTTAGGCAGGCGTCTTAAACAAGCTGAGGAGGGTAGGAGGCTTCCAGAAATAAACCAGAGCGTGCAGTAAAATCACAGCCGAGGGAGGGTCAAGTGTGCCGGATTTCAAAGGAAACCCATAAAAAAAGACCCAATCTGGTTTTCACATTTCCACGCAAGAGGCGAACGTGGCTGAGATATCATGCCACCACCATTTCCAGAAGGGGGGGGTTAGTGTATTATCGCCAGTGCTTACTGTAACTCAATCTGTGTTCATGCATGGGGATTTATGGCAGCTATAAAATCAGCGGTCCTCAGTTCTGAGCCAATGAAACCAAAATGATGAAGGATTTCTTTCCTACCAGTCACTATAGCAGATTTTGCTGATTTCATATCTCAGAGGGGAGAGAAGAAAGTAGGCGTTTATTGAATTGGAAACCTGGATTTTCTTCTCTCTTTGAAGTTCATATCTTTAAAAAATTCAAGCATCACAAACATGTTTCTACAGCAATACATACTGACCCTAACATCAGCATCAAGTCTGATTTCATCCATAACTAAGGATGGTTATCAAGAACCAGGTCCTGTTAAGGATCCATGAAAAATGGTTCGATCAATCAACAACATTGGCCTTTATTCTTTGAGTCCTTTTTGAGTTTCCATAATGATAGAGCAGACCTTATGTTGGCTATTCTGCCTCAGCCAGCTTAGCTTAGCTTAGTAGGTAAATGACAGTTTCCCAAGAAAACTCTGTTTCAGGATTTTCCACTTTAAGTCTTTCTTAGGAAGCTGTTAAACACAACACGCAAAGAAATATTCAAGACACTGAACATGTCACACATCTACTTATCTACCACATACAATATAGAAAACAGCACTAGCTTGATGCTAACATATACAGGAAATTGCATCGATGTGCCAGCGGTTAGCATTTATCGATGCAATTTTTGTTTTTGAACAGACTTTCAACTTTTATCACAGAAACATTTCACAATAACTTTTTGAGAATAATACTTAGAACTAAAAAATGCCACAATACTAACGGGTAAACATTTCAAAACAGGAAGTGCAGGCTCATTGCTGACTTCAGCATAACTACAGCAAGTTCAAGGGTCAAAACAACTCGAAGCATTGCTTTGTGGAGATTTTCACATCCAGAGACATCCAGATCCATCTACTAATTTCATATTGATTTACTTATAAACTTAATAAAAGTTGTTGATACAGAAAACCTGTAAAGCCACTGCATGTACACAGAAAATTCGCAAGAGAAATATAAGGATACGGCAAAGAATCAATAAGCAGAATCAATAAGGTCATTGGTATCAATAAAATCTTATCAACACCCATCTCTACCCATATCAGATACATCTGAAGGTCTGTAAACACTGCACACTCAAATGCTCGAAAACTTGCTACACATCTCTCAGTTCATCTATGAAACCTCAGATCCTGAAGCAACACAGCAAACAGGATAATCCCTTGTCAACATGTAGCTGATCCTGGGATTGGGCTGCCCCCAGGCCCTGATCCCTCCCCTGCTTTCCACCTTCCCTTCATCACCGGGTCCCTCAGGCCGACATGGGCCCTGACAAAGCCCTAATCCATCACCTCCTGTCAGGAAGGCCGCACCGAAACATCCCCCTCATGTGCCGGCATTTGCCTAATCCACTGGACCAAGGCTCCATGAGAAAAGAGCACCCACATGGCTTCACCCGGTTCTGTTTGCTCGTCCCATCTGAGTCAACACACTCCAGAGAGGGTCGAACAGCACAGAAAGAGAGAGGCACACCATGGAGTCCTTCGACCTATACTGAACAGTCCACAGCACCCAGCAACACAGGAGGCTTTACCTTAGCTGGTGTGTCTGTCTGGAAGACCTCTGGTGTGCTAATGTAATCCCAGGAGCAAACACAGATCTCCTGACTTCTGAGAGATGGTGTCTACTGTGCATCAAGGGGAGAAACACACTTTGATGATAGTCCACATCTGTGAATAGAAAACAAAGAATAGCCCAGCTTTCATGGTGCACTCACACAGCAAAGGCCTTGCAATCATGGATAATGACATTTTGCAGAGTTGCATACAAAGAAAATTACATTAGCTCTGTCAAAGTTGTGTGTGTGTCTGCAACTGTTAACAAATAGCTTTGGGGTGCTCAAACAGAATTGTGTCGATATATAGTACACACAAAGCTTTGCTAATGTTTGCCATAAAACTTAGTGAGAAAATTAAAGTTAAGTTTGTGTCTGCTGTCACAAAATTTCCCAATAGCCTGAAGGTTTGGAAAACGGTTGTATTTTGAGCTGAAACATAAACTCACAGCTCACCAGTGTGGAGCGTTTTGACTTCTGTCTGAGAATCAAACATGTTTCTAAACCTTTTCTGTGACTCTCAAAGTTGTTTTGTCGATGTGATCTGGACGTTTACTCGTGTTTTTTTAAATATAACATTACCTGCTGACGGCTAAACGTCCCCTGTCTTGTCTGTGCCTCCTCTCATTCAAAGTGACAGTGACCAGTCAGAGTCAACACTTCCCTCTAGCGGTGGAGGTATGAACAACATCTGCTGCTCATTTCTGCTGTGTGTTGTTGTGACAAAGCAACTTACTCATTATTGAACAGCAAAACCATGTCTCATAACATTTTTTTTCTATTATATTCAATTTGCATACCAAAAATCAACAAAAGCAGTATTAAAATATTGACAAAACACTATTTATCAACTTATATATTAAAAGGACAAAAAGTCATACTTGAGCACACTGAGCAAAGTCAAAGTTCACTGGTGCTTTGTTTTATTTATTTTTTATTTATTTGTATTTATATTATAAATATATATATTATTTTACTTGCATGTCATGCACAAAAAGTGCCCTGCCCTCACGGATTTATAAAACATCAGAAATATCGTTGCAGTTTTTTTACCCAAAAATTTATAACAGTTACAAATTTTCCTGATCTTTTCTCAGCTCAGAAGTAAACGATGCACCCTGCCTTCTCTCCCAGGCTTTGCAGATATAAAATACTGCCGCAAAATTTCCTTTTCTGGAACAGAACTCAAGTTTTTTCATCGCCATTCAACCAGAAAAAGTCAACATTAATCAAAGATATTTTCCGAAAAAGTAAATCCCTTGGACTGGACAGTAAAACAATGATTGTCATTTTTAGTTTCTCTAAAGTTACATAACAAACACAGCAAGGGGTAGAGTTCCTCAATGCAGCTAAGAGCACAAAGATCTCTGTCTTCTGGTGAGATTATACCTCATGTAGGACAGAAGTGTTCCTCACAAGACAATGTTTGTAATTTTGGTCTGCACCATTTATCAACAGATCAATTTTTGTCTTAATTTAGTGAACAGAACTCTTCATGTCCTGGATGTCACAAAGTAACTTATTTTGAATAATGAGTGACGCGATATTAGTTTTATCCTTCTTTCGGAAAAAAAAATCCATGAAATGTTAAAACCACTGCGTAATAAGACTTAAACCTACTGAAACAAAAATGTCAGTTTAATATTAAAACTTTTACCATTTTTGAGATACAAATCTTTGACGGAGTAACTTCAAATTCACTTTGGAACAACATAATATGAAGTTGTAAAATAAAGAAACAGACAAAAGAGGACGGAGATTGTTTTAATGCATACATTCTAGGTCCAGTTGCAAACACATCCACCCCTAGAAAAGAATCAAGTACTCATGTATCTTCTGGAATTATCTGGATCTCTGAATAAATTAGCCATAAAATGTGTTCTTATCGAAGGCGCAACTGTAGGCAAACACATCATCGTGAATGTATAATGGTGTGATCAAAAAAAAGAAGAAAAAAAATTGGAAACATTTAATTTTCTTTGCATCATTAGTTTAAACCGACTGAATATCTCTTTTGACTTAGATGAAGATCAGGACACTGTTTAAGACCAATTTATGTAGAAACCTAGTTCATGCCAAAAAGTTCACCTTTTTTTCTAGCAACTGTAATAAAAGAATCTTAATTTGCAAAATACCTAATTTTGTTGAACTCTGACAACAGTAAATTCAATGAATCCAGCCAGAACCTGTAACAAATTGACCCAAGCTCTTGATGAAAGTCACTCTTCTTAAACATTCCTACTGAAGAGAAAAACACACCTGAGCCCTGAGGTGTAGGAGCCACGTGCAGGTAGAAGTGAACCTAGGTCTTATTTTCCCTAACACTGACTCCCTGCATGACTCGTCCCTTCTCTCATTTCCACGCTTCAGCTACCTTCCCTTCTCCCGCCGGGTCTCCCTTTATCCCAAACCTATGTGATGAGCACATGTCCCTGAGGGCCCCTCCGCACAGTCTCACATTCTCTGCAACTCATATTGTCTGTCTGAGATGAACAGATGAGGAATTGTGGCAGGAAGGGGAGCTATCTGCCTGCAGGGTTGGAGGGAGCTGGTGTCGTGGGATATTTCAGGATCTCCTGGGGCTTTGTTGGCATCCCGTATGGCTTTGTTATCAGCTCCAGTTGGGAATTGGGGGATATTTGGGGGGAATCCTGAGCTGTGGGGTTGTGTTGTTCGGATTTGGCAGTCAAATGTACACGTGACATGTGCATTTGATTTTTGTTGAACATAAAGAGTTGTTTGAGGTTTATGGGTTACATCATGCATTTATATCCATTTCATTGTGAAATATGATTTTCATTCCAGAAGAATTTTGTGTGGAGTAACATTGTCTTGCTGATCAACGCTGATGTAATGGTAGAGAAAAAAATGTCCATGTGGAACATATGAAGAGATCTGCACAATCTCAACTTCAACCTCTGTCTCAGATTATGAATTAATGTGACTTTTCTTATCACTGTATGAGTTGAAGAGAGTTTTATTATTAATATATGATGGCGAAATCTTTTTGTATAATGTTATTTTGCATACTTTAAATGCCTCTTTACATCTCTTTAAAAGCCAACATCCTCTTTTACCAGAGCAGCAATAAATAAAGTTTCTTTGTGTGGCCAGTTGCTGTTTTTCAGTACTTTTGCCAGGTTTAGGCAATGTCTACATGTAAACATGTTTCATCTTCAGGTGCTGAATCTCAGAGTCTTATGACGAAGCAAAATGGAGTCATTTTAGATCCCAAAACAACTACAACAGTCTTGGACATGTTTTTTCAAAATCTTTTTCTTTTGAGTCAGCACATAAGGCTCATATATAAGCAGGTTTAATTATTTGGAGCTTTGTTTTTCCTGATGGTTGTTGCTGGTGGAGTCTTATATCACATGATAGTCATAATATTGTTTCAGTCCTGCCATTCTTGCCACTTAATTAAATAAATGCACAGCATGGTCAGTGTTTTGAATGGCAACACAATGGGCTGTTTCTGTGAATCAATGATACAAGGTAAATATACAAGGTAAATACTCCAGCGCTGCACAGTTCATATTTTGATTAACTTTTGTTTAATGTCTTTAATGTTAATCAAAAAGTTTCATGAATTGATTTCGAATCTTGCTTTGCAAAGGTAAAACATTTCAGTGGTTGAACTCTAACAAGACAGATATGAAGGTAGCATCTCTCTTTAGCTTTAGCTAAATCGAGTCATCAAATGCACTAAATATGCCATACTGGTAGTACTCCAATATTATAGGGTTATTTTTAATGGAAACTATTGATAGATAGAAAGCTAGAGAGCTGTTAACAAAACTTTCAATGGCATCAATTTTCTTCTCTTGTGCTATTCTGACTTATTCATAGGGGAACAACTGGCCTGCAGCATTGACACACCTTGGGCTGCTCGTGCCACCTCTGAAGCATCAGCCAGTTGTGATGCAGTTGCCCTCTTGTCCTCCCAGCAGCTCCCTGCATGCTGCACCTCCTCTGCTGGTTAGCAGACAGCAGCCGTGTGAAGCCCCTCTGCCCCACAGCACTTTCACCTGCAGAGTAAAAGGCGACCCAGATAATACAGGATCACCTTGCACCGCCTGCAGCTCTGAGTTGATCCCTATCAACACTATGTGTTTATTTGTATGAGTGTTTGGTGTGTGTGTGTGTGTGTGTGTGTGTGTGTGTGTGTGTGTGTTGGGATGGGTGGGGAATGCCTTCTTTCTAGTTCAAAGTGCCAGCTTGTTCTTGGATGGAGTCCCTGTGTCCTATCTGAGGAATTTTTCCATTAAGAAACCTGCTCAACTGCCCTAAAATTACTTCACACACTAAGCTGCCCTCATCCTCACTTTAATCTTGCCTTTAAAGTCTCTAATCATTATTACGGCACTCCCATGCTCAATGAAGGCAATAGAAACATAAAGCCTCTCTCAGCAAGCTAGCACAACACTCTAGGATGGCCGCCACTCCGGCCTTTATGGGCTTTTGGATTATAGATTCATTTTTGCTGGACGTGTGGTCAAATTTCTCCCTGGGAAAAGCCCCTCAGTATTCCCGCCTTTCATCTCCAGCTCATTTTCAGGGTATCTAATGGTCATAATCGAGGCAGCCATGCTGGGGGTGTGTTTGAAGGAGCAGTCAAGGAGCCCCTAATCCCCTCATACACAGTTTGTAGTGGCGGCCCCCGGTACAAGAGCTGATTTTGTTGCCTAACGCTGAGAGAGAGCGGGTGGGATTTGAGTTTTGGGACTTATGAATACACACACACACACACACACTTTGAAGCCCCACACACATGCACACACAAAGACACAAATTCTGTGGAAGGAATCTGTGGGATCCTGGCTTCGTAGGAGACCACCATTTTTAGGCAGGGGTGCATTCCAAGGCTTTGAACAGCTTCGTGGAACAAAAACGAACACAATAAACTTTTGAATCTTTAATGTCCCGGACCAGAATCGGAACATTAAAAACAATGGAAAATGATTAATACCAGTATTTGTTATCATGCTAAATGTCTGCCATGTTGGTCATGTATCCTGAATGCATCCACTTGCAGTGTCTCCCCCTCATGCCCTGGCAAACCTGTGCCAGCTGTTGGGCAGAATGGAGAGGGCAGTTAAAATAATGCCTTCAGAAATAAAGAAATAACCTTATCATTTTCATACCATAAAAAACAGCTGTTTTGTCTGTGATCAGTGTAAGATCATGTTATTGTTAACTGCTTCAGCAAAGGTTTCATGTCTGTCCTTCTGCATGCATTTAAGCTTGTAATGGATGAAATGTACTACTGCAGACCACCAGTGCACTAAAATGTTAGATTACACAAATGAACGCGAATGGCGGGGCAGGTATTTATCATTGGTCAAAAGATGGGCAAGGTCGCTCAAAATATAAACAAGAAGCAAAGGAAATTTCAGTCACACCAGAAAGACCGCTTGAGTTGGCTGGGATAAGGTTTTAATCATAAGTGAGTCTTCCTTTAAATTTGCTGATCATATGCAGACAGATAAGGTGAGGGTATAAGTTGGATTGGTTGTAGGAATGAGTTTTTACTTTTTTCTGATTTGAAAATAAATCCGAAGATCTGCCCTCTTGGTCATTGGTAAATTTACCATAATGTCAACCCCTGATAATGCACAAGCCTGGTGAAATGTATTGTTAGTTGTGAGAAATGACAGCCCATTCAAAAGTGCTATCACACCAACCAACTATGGCTGAGATGGAATAATATTAATTGGTGCAGGAACATTTTTTTAAAATTTATTTATTTATTTTACCAGTTCAAGAATTTCAGTTTTTGGGGTGGAAGCCAAAACCAAAAGAGCTAAAATAACTGATAAGGGGAAATTCTGGTTCAAAGCCCTTGTGTATCCATCAATAAAAGTAGGAGTGATGATATATAGTGTTCAGTCAAACATCTATCAACAGTGTAAACCTGAAATGTCTGTATTATTCACATGGAATAAAAAATTATGGTTACCCAAGTGTAAAGGAGTCTGTAGTTGTAGAATTGAAGAAGAAAGCCAAAAGGAAAATAAATAAATAAGAGAGGGGTGTGTGTGTGTCAAGGACGAAAATCAAAATACAGGTGGGAGGAATGAAACAAAAGTCTTAAGGAAGACGGACTAGATTTTTCCAGCAACTGTTCAACAAGTCACAAAAACATGAATCTGGGGTACAGTGTATTTGTGATAATGCACAGGTTAATTCATTACTGTGTTTCAGTACAGCTTGATTTAAAAGTGCTTCAACGTTTTCTTTTCATTTTATTTTTTATCATAACTAACACTGCGGGTGTATTTGAGCATCAATCAACCATGGTGATCTTATTTAAAATGACAAAAATGGTTGAATATATATATGTCAAACTCAGCACTTTTTTGCCTCTTTTCCCCCCCGGTTGGTACTTGTATCAAGAGAGGGCTACTACGTGAAATGAGAGGAGCAGTCGTTTTACTCTCCCTTCAGATCAGCGTAGGCTTCAGCTCTTTTTCTGTTCAGCAGATTACCGAAGTCAAGTGTGGTTTAGTTCTCAGCCCACTCCTCTCCCAGTCAGAGAGACTCAGGAACAGGAGTGAAGATGCTCTCTCAAGTAGCCGGCAAAGAAAGAGTGGGAACCCTCACTGCTAAATGCTGGGGGCCTCTTTTGACAGACAGCAGCAGGATGTCTGCCTCGGACCCCCCAGTGATCAAGTTCACCCTCTCCAACAGCACCTGGCCCCTTGGCTGGATGGCCTGTCACTCACAGAGGGGCAAAGGAGAGGAAAAGCTGGGTGTTTTGTGTTCCCAAGGAGAGAAGAGGAGAAGAGAGAGAGACGTATAGAAAAGGAGGAAAGAGGGGAGGAAAAAAAGAGTAGAGGGTACGAACATTGAACACTACAAGAAAGACAATTTTCATACAGTAGAGCAAGGCAAAAAAGCCCAACTCAGAAATGAAAATTGCACATGATGGAAAGGTAGAACAGAAAAGAAAAAAGGAGGGGAAAGGAGAAGTAAAAAAAATAGCAGGGAAAGGAACAAAAAATGAGCCCATTGAATTGTTAGAATAGGATAGAAAAGGCTAAGACGGGTGAGGACAATAGAGGAGTGGAGAAGAGAGGCAAAGAAAGAAAAGTAAGGCAAAAGTTGAGAGGAAAGGAAAGGAAAGAGCAAGAGGAGAGAAGAGGAATGGAAAAGGAGAGAAAGAGCTAAAAGGAACCTATCAAGAGAATACTGATCAAATACAACATATATAATAGTGAAGGGAAGAACAAATGATGACTGAAAGATAGAAATGAGAGGAATGAAAGTATGAAGAACAAAACAAAAAGAACAGATGAGCAAAGAGGAAAAAAGAACAAGATGTCTGTGTTTTATGAGAGTGATGCTGTAATAATAGTTTGAGTGTTTGAGTTGACAGAAATTTCGAGTGAAACATTTTTATTATTCATTTGCAACAGCAGTAAAATCACCACTCAGCTTTTTCAGCATTTTGAAGCCAAGAGCGGAGTGAGTGAAGATCTGGAGGTGAAATCAGCAGCCTCTAAGCTCCTACACCTCATCAATTCCCTCATCGTGCTCAGTTTTCTGTGTTTCTCCCACTTCCCATGTCCACATGTCTGCCCATCCCGTGGGGCTGCAGGTTTCTGGTCCAGCAGCCTGGGACAAGGCCTCCATTAACTGCAGGGTTGTGCAGAGGGCATGTGGGACAAAAGGCCCAACACGGCGTCCCTGCCCTCAGACAAGGCCTGAAACAAATGTTACAGGGCTGGTGCAGAAGGGAATCATCCGGCCGGTGTCACTGAATACATTTACCTACCTCAGAGCCCTTTCAGCCTGCTGCTTTGTTTTAGCCCAGGAAGAAGGGAGGGCGTGAATGGAGGGGCGGGAGGAGGCCGTGACTGAGGGGGGGTCGTGAGTGTGTGTATGTGCAGCGAGAGAAAAACTTAAGGAGGGAGGGAGGAAGGGAAGTGAACGAATGAAATGAACGAAAGAAGCTCCAGGTTTCCACAGTGACCGCCTGAGCCCTGAAAACACCACAGCGTTTCTGTGTGTATGTGTGTCCATATCAGTGGGTGTGTGTGTGTGTGTGTGTGTGTGTGTGTTCTCCCCCATCAAGGACACTAGGAGGTCTTGTTGATTGTTGTATTTTGTTTTTCTTTTGGTCTCCAGCTCCCTTTTCTCCTCCTTTGTCTCCTCTATCCTTCCTGGGGTCTTTTTAGGCTAATTGGAGACCTGGAGAGCAGAGCAAACTGCAGACAAGACCTTTTCTAAGCTCCTCGACTCCAGTTTGGACAAATAATTAACAGTGAGAGAGAAGCATTCGGTCAACATGAGTGGAAGTCACAAAGTCAGAGTGGTATTCTCTTGTTTCTCTTAAAGTGTTTGACTGAAGCTTGAATTCTTTACATAGTTACGAGGGGCTACAGCAGAACAGATCAGGGATTAATGTGAGCTGTGCATTTAAAATGTTTATCTTGGTTTAAAGTGATATCTGGATTAAAAAAGAGCAATGCAAAGATAAAGAGGCTTCATCACAATACAAAGTAAAGAAGACATTTCTCCAGGCACAGTTTTTGCTTACCTGTCATCAATCATTTCTGAGGATTAAGTATCTCTATTTATGATTACCTTTACTGCAGTTAACACAATATTGGACTTTAATTTTGTCAATAAGTGTTAATTTTGTAGTATCATACATCTTATCTCAACAAGACCTATGTGTTTTATAAGAAGCACATATATTTCCTGGAGACAAATACAAAGGTTTATGTGTATCATTTGTTTACATCTATTTACACTTATTATCTTAACTGTGCCATGACTCATTTTGTCTCTAAAGGTCAGAAAATCTAATTTTGTGAAACCTTGGTTGATAATTTTTAAAACATAACCTAAAAGTTTGAAACGAGGAAAAAAAGTATTTACATGTACTGCCTATCAAAGAAAGTAACTGAAACCCCTGAGTCAGCAAAGTATTCTTTGAGTCATTGGCCATATGATGAGTTTAACATTCTATTCAGAAAATTATTCAAAACCAAAAATTGATGATTTTTTTGTTGATTTACTATCTTTCAGTTAAGTGTAAGTGGAATTATCATTTCTTATTCAAGTTTTACTGAGGAGAGCATGAATTGGATTTTTCTGAGATGTTAAACAATCTTCTTGAGCATGGGCAGGATACTTCAATCACTACACCACCACATGCTAGAGTCCTTGATCCTCTACCAAAGAAAAAGATGGGGTGTCAAGTTTTGAAAATTCAGTTATTTTATAATGAGATATTTTAGCTTTCAGTTATTCCTGGTAAACTAACTGCAGTTTTGGTGCTAATGGTAGCAGTGGCAGCTGTTACTTCTACATTATTCACAACATCTTGTCGGAACCAACTTTTCCAGGTAACTTCAAAGATTTTTTGTATTGAACTTGAGGGTTTGACAGTTGGAAATATGTTATCCTTGACTGAAAAGGTAAAAAAATAACATATGCAAAGGTGACAGCATTTGAACTCTAAACAGCTTAATGCCATTTGGATAATACCAGCAGATAATACCATGTAAGAATAAAGGCTGGTAAATAAGGACATAAAAAACAACTTTTATCTATCTTCATATTATGTAGAATCAAAGTATAATTGTTTCCTACTTTAGACTGTTAAGATATTTCTTGTACTACTCTTGCTTATTATGTTTAAGGTAGTTTCATACATGAAAATAAGAACTGTTCCGTTAGCGATACATAAAATATCTACTGAGTGCACATCTCCCACACACACAGACTCTTTAAAACCCAATCTCCTTCCCTACCCCAACAAAAAGTAATTAGTGTGTCATTTCTCCCATAATCCCTTCAACTAATCTCCTCCAATCCACTGGGCTTGATTCAGTCATCTTTTCTCTCATATTCTAATCCATTTTGCCTTTGAGTTTTTGTGTGGCTCGCAGCGCGCCGCCCCGCTCACAAAGAGCAGTCACTGAGCTATGACATTAAAGGTATTGTTGGGCAGGCCTCGGCCCAGCGGCCCCCTTATATGGGCTCACTGTGCAAGGAAGTGCGTGTTTTCATCATGGTTGTCATGGGAATGAACACCAACACACACAAGCGCATAAATGTCTCCCCCTTCATCACCTCCTGATTTTAGCTGACATAAATTCATTCTTTTGTGTCCAACATGCTGATTCGTCTCCCACCATGTAGCAGCTTTCAGCACCTGAACTTTAAAATATGAAGCAGGAAACTCTCTATTACTGTAAAATAGAGGTGGTGCGAGGTGAAATATGCTTTGTGAAGGTATGGTACTGGGATGAGAGGAAGGTCTTGTGTATAACTCAGACAGTGCCACTGGAAACTGTCAGTGTTGTTCATCAGGGCTTTCAGAGAGTCATAGGCAACATTCAGTAAAACGTAAAACATGACCCGGGGAAATTACAGGCTATAACTACACAAACCCACACTTGTCTATTATTCCCTAACTGCACCTTGAGTTACACGTGCATGGTGCAACATGTTCATGCATTCAGTTAAAATTCACATTTGTTCATTGGAGATATAGAGCGTTTCATGGTGCGTGCATATATGGTACCTCTTAAAAGGTTTAATCTCTGCATTTGTGTATTTGTGCACATAAAGAGTAAAACCAGAGTGAGATCATCTTTGCAAAAACATGTGGCAAATAAATTCTAATTCTTAATTTGACAAAATGATATCTTATTTTAGATGTTGTGCTCTAAGATTGAAAATCCTTCAAAATAATTGCTGATAACTTAAAATGTCTTAAATGTAATCTTATAAGCAATGCAACTAGCACATAACTTAACTCATGCTGACCACTCCTGATATTATTATTATTTTTTTTTTTAATTACATAAATTACAATTACTTGATATAAGTTGACATTAAGTATCATAATGTAATATAATACAACATAATGCAACATAACATAACTTAAGATATAACATAATGTAATGTCAGATAAAGTGACAACTTGATATAATGTAATGCAATGTTATTTGATGTTACATAGTTTGAAATGACTTAATGTAACTTGACATAGGGTATCATAATGCAGTGTAACAAAATAATGTAGTATGAGATAAAGTAATGGAACAAAGCAATGTATTGCAACATTGTTTAATGTTGCACAATTTAAAATGACTTAATGTTGACATAGGGTATTGTAATGTAAAGTAACACAACATAATGTAGGTTAATATCATTCTCAAAGTATCCCGATGTCTACAGAACCTCATTACAGTACATGTCTTTAAGTTAAAACTGCTGCACACGTTATCTACAGCTCTTGGGCTGTCACTGTTGTTATTATTATGTCTGGTGGTTTTCTTTCCATCACTCTGTCTCTGAATCTCAGACTGCCTCTAACCTGTCGGCCACTGCCTCAAATCCAACAAAGAGATATGTTTGCCATACATTCAGCACAGCCATATGTCAAAACAGGGTTCCTATTGTTGCATGAGACACCTCCTTCAAATCTCTGTGCTGCTAATTGAGTTTGTCTATGGAGCAGTCTTTCACTGTCTGACGTCTGACAGGGAAGAGAGCCAAGTTCCTCGTCAATCTTTCCCAAAAGTCAACAGAGGACCAGACACACACGCACAAGCACAGAAACACACACATGACAATGAAGCGCCGAGGGGTCTGGGACATCCCGCAGACAGCATCCTGTTCCTGCTCAAAGGCCCTTGTGTCACAAAGGACAATTTGGCTTCATTTGGCAGTACTACCTGCGTGGGATCTGAATGCCTCCCTCACTGACTTGTGGCCTGAGGTTTTGTGTATCTCCCCTCTCCCCTCTCTCCCTCCTTCACTCACCCTTTTCTCTTTCTCCTCATCTCTAGTGGTCTACAGTGGGGTGTCCTGGGAACCTGGCTGTCTGCCCTTCTGACGACTTGTCCCCCTACACTAACAACACTAAGAGACCTTTCCCATCCTTTTGGTCCAATGTCTGACACCCAGACTGCACAATCACTGACATGTACCATTTTACACCAACACAATTGGACATGATTAACATACAGGCAAAGTGACATGCAAATATACGCTGAAATGAGGACATAGACACATGACTACGACAATAGCGGAGCTGTGCAAGCAGGATGCAAAAGAAACAGCAAAAGGCATGTGAGGAAAGCAATTTGCCAATTTTCATATGCACAAACAGAAAGAAACACACGAAGTAAAATTTAAAGTTTAAGAGAACTTTATAGTATTGACAAAATACTTTCAACCGTTCAAGACAGACACTTCAACAGTGCATATGAAACCAAAGCACAGCCTCTTGTGCTTGTGATGCATGTGCTCTTTGTTCTTAATTGTTGAATACTTTGTAAAGTTGGGGATCTAGTATTACCAAATGATTAGGCTGTGCCTCCTTGTGTGGGCAGTGCTTTCAAGCAAAAGGCCCAGGCTTGAGTCCAAGCTGTGGCCTCTTTCCGACAAGTCACTCCCCACTCCTGCCCTATTTCCTGCTCAATCTAAAAGCCATTGTAGCACTTAAATAATAACAGTGAATATTTCTATATGAATCTGACAACCTTTTGACTTTTGATGATTTGTTTTATGTTAGGCCTCCTCACAAAATCATTTGTAGCTTGCCTGGGGTGTCTTTCTCGTATGCCTTTTTTAATGTGCAGTTACTTTTTTGGATTGGTTCATGCTTTTATACGCATGAAACAAATGAAATCAAATGATCAAAACAGTTTGGTCCCATTGCCTTACGCAAAAATTTGTCTCAGTTTTTGGGATCAGTACTTCAAGCTGTATCTGATTCTCATCAGACGTTCTACTGTGGGTCCACTGTGTCTGTAGTGTGTGTGTGTGTGTGTGTGTGTGTGTGTGTGTGTGTGTGTGTGTGTGTGTGTGTGTGTGTGTGTGTGTGTGTGTGTGTGTGTGTGTGTGTGTGTGTGTATGTGTGTGTGTGTGTGTGCATGCAAATGTTGGGAACGTGGCAGCAGGCAGCAGTTCCCCCCTGAGGATCCTCGCTCATTACCCAGAGGTCATAGCCCACGCCTGGTCACTTCCTGCCTGACCTCCCTCAGGAGAGCAGTGCATGCTGGGCTACGGATCACACGTGCTGGTCACAAACAATCCC